>JAYKKI010000002.1:18687500-19887500 GCA_039881145.1 Druceiella hillmani | reverse complement strand
TTACATGTAATATTTTCACATATAAAAATACATTTTAATTGTTGAAATATAAACAAAATAAACATTTTCTACTTCATATTAACATCAGCTTATTTCACATAGAATTACATCAGCGTACCTAAACTTAGGAAAAAGCTCATTCGAAACGCGCAAACATCCCCTCGCCACGTTAACATCCGCAGCTCCGACCACGTACTCTGCGAACATGTGACCTCATATCTCCCCGAATATCGAATCACACTAATAATGATGACACGACGTAACAAGTAGAAGCTTTCACGCGTCGTGATGAGTCGCCCCGTTGACCCATGTCAGTGGCTGCCGGCCGCCTCTGACGGACCCAGCGAGGGACTAATTAGGTGCTATATAATATTATTATGTTGTATAAATAGGCACTTAGGGTCCCTAGATTTATTGGAGTTTCATTTTGGGCGGAAGACGTAATGTTTTTGTCGGAAAGCTGCGGTTGGAAGAAAAGAGCAGTGCGATGGTCAGCTAAAATACGTGGCAAATATTGCGGAAAGTTTCTCTATAAAATAGGAAACGTCAAGTTAGATGCGAATGAGCAAATTTCATTGAAATACTGACCGTAAATTTAAGCTGGAATAAAGACACTTTAGTAATTTTACCCCATGACCCAACTTTTAAACTTTGAAACTATCAAATCATGAGAAAATTTGCAATATAAAAAATATCGATGAAATAGAACTTCCAAAATATAAATAAATGTTGAATGAATGAATTTATTTCAAATAATTTCTTTTATTAAAACAAATTGAAGCTATCAATTCATGTATCAAGAATAGTGTAAAAATGATGTAAATTAAGAAACAAAATCTCAGTTACGTGTTTAAATTGATGAGAAAATGACACTGGAAATTTAACAAAACATTTTCGAATACTGCATTGATAATACGAATATTTTAGGACACTAAACCATCTAAAAACTTAATAAACTCTTTTAAAAACAAGTAATATACAGTACTCTAACACATACGTTATACTTAACAAAAGTAAATAACTTTAAAATATATGTTTACAAAAAATAAATGGTATGTTAATACAAATGAAGCCACTTAATATTTCTATATATTTACCAATTTTAGCAAGAAAGATTACATTAATTTCAACTTAAATTTATGAAAGACAAATTTGCAATTTACGGAAGCCTTTTTCAAATATTAAATTAGCACTTATGTGATACACAAATGAACTTGACTTTTGTAAAAATAGGAACAAACTGCATACGTTGCAGACATTTTTGGATGTCTCAATTCGTGGCCTTCGGCTCACATCGTCACGTTATATGGATCCTGTCCAAACGGTAACGAAACGTGGTTATCGTTAACCACTGACAAATGGTTCGTCCCTGAACAATGCCATTTCGACATTACGGCATAACTAAGTCATTACTTGAAGGTTTGATTTCGCCCCCTACATGTTTAAGGCAAAGACTTTTGGCAACACTGTGCATTGTTGTATTAAACTATTTAGCACAGTAAAAACGGCCCAAGTTCGAGTTTGACTCGCCCATCGAGTCTCCCGGACTTCGCTTTAAATGAACTTATTTAATTCATAATAAGTAGTCACCAATATGGATTTCTTAGCGCAATAAATGTTTATTCGTACCTAAAACAATTAAGTACGGGGGAGACAAATATTACCCTGAATACCTCAAGAACTATGACATCTGGAATCATATGGAATCGTTATAGTTTCTACAACTTTTGTGTGGGCTTCTAAAACAGTATCATTCGATTGTACAGTATCATTCGAAATATAACATTCGATTTCGAAATAAAAAATGGGAAAACATTTTCTTGAATAATTTCAGTATAATTAACCTGAATAGATACTACCTAAAATTATAACAAAAATATTTTTCAGAAAAATTGTAACTCACACTTCCGCTCTATATAGTATATTTTAAAATTAATTGCATTTACTCGCACGTAATATATCCGAAGTATTATCTGAATTATTATAATTCTAGGGAATATTGAAGACTTAAATAAAGTTCTCTTTTTTTGGATTTATGAAATTGTTTAACCAATATAAGAGCATCGAGCTCCATATTGTTACAAAGGCGCACTGAATGGCAGGAGCCCGCTTTTACTGCATATTTGACTTTTCTAAACAATCAAGTACAAATTACTACCTACTCACTTCTCAGCCGTCTAATTTTAAAGGTATTTTTAATCAGAAAATATTTTTGTTTTATACTTTCAAGAGTATTCTGAAAAGAACTTTCAGAATTAAGCACTAAGAATTATTAAGCATTTGAAAATGTGAAAAGTTAACATATTTTTTGAAATTATTAATAAACTTTTACATAGATTTATTTAGAACTTGCTCACAAATATTGTTAATTTAAGTAACCCGGCAAAAACTTAACAATAATGACCATCCAGTTTCTAAAAGAACTTCACTTTTATAACAATACGAACAAACTGTGTACGTTGCAGACATTTTTGGGTATTCCGATTCACTGTCACGTTATATGAAATACGTCGATCATGAATTCGCGGCATACAAAAAAGCCCAATCTCCCTACATGTTCCAATTTAAACTCCACCAACTCTTTCAAAATGCGTGTTGCCTTACTGAAAACACTGGTATATTGCAAAAGTGTCTTAAATAATAAATTAACGCGTAACGACCATTTGCAGCAAAGCTCGCACGGAGAGTGAGACAATGTCTAATCAATGCCGATATCTGGATCCGGTCCAAGCGGTAACGAAACGTACTCACCCTTAACCACTGACAATGGCTCGCCCTGGGCAAAGCCATTTCATCATTGCAACATATCTATATCATATAACATTTACTTTCGCTTCCTTAAATTTCGTACATAGACACTCCTCCTCCCTAGAACCCGCAACGGCAAAGTTATATATATATATATATATATATATATATATATATATATATATATATATATATCAAAAGAGAAATGATCCAATAAATCAACAATTCCATCCAGAATTCTATCAATCTGAAAAAATACGGGCCACCTTGTCTCGCTGAAAAAATGAGCAAACGCTTATTCAGTTATATTTTCATTACTTAAAGATTATTTAAATTAAAAGACAAATGGAAATATTAATTGAGTAAAATAAAAGCCATAAATCTAAGTATAAGACACTTCAGCTCTCAGCTGAAACAATATCAAAAATTGTCATAATACTGGTGAATACTAAAGGCGTGAATAAAGCTAGTAATATATTGCGTTTCGGTTTTGCTATCACCACAGTAATAGCTGATTTTTTCAGTAACTGGCTGTTTTTTTCAGTAACTACATTGCTAAAATAAATTTTCTCGTTTTTGTTTTTTGAGTAATGAAATTTTTTAACCAAGATAAGAGAATCGAGCTTCATATTGTCACAAAGGCGCACTGCATGGCAGGAGCCCGCTTTTCGGAAATTTGACTTTTCTAAACTGCCAGCGAAAGTATGCAAATCACTACCCATCTACCCACTCCACAGCCTCATATTTAACGGTATTTTTAGACAAAATATTTATAAATTAAAAATGTTGATGTATTAGAAAGAAAGAAGTAAACCATATAAGGAGATGAATAATGCCAACGACTGACACTAACCTTGTTCGCTTTGTTTACGCACATTTCGCATTAACGCTATGTTATTATCCGTTTCTAATTTTATTCATAAGTGACATATTTTTTTTTCTGAAATGTAAATTTAAACTGAGATTGCGAAGGGTTCTATAAGCTTAATAACAAATTTCTCAGAAACTTTTCCTAAAATGTTTACATCACAACAGCTACACTAAACTTTTAATTTTCACTGACTATTTTTTCTATAATCAACATTTGTCTTATATCTTCTTCTATCTTTCCACCCTTCATAAATAAATTCATCCTCTGATTTTTTAAACATTTACCAATTTCTAAATTAGTTTCAAATATTTCAAGTAACGTGATATGAAAATTAACGCCGGACACATGTTTTAACCTATCTTTAGCTCGTAATTATGGCAGCGTGTCAAAGCACACGCGAATGAAAATTTTATTCGCTTACATAAAGTTTCAAGAATTCAATTTAGTACAAAATTACGTCACCCATTTGTGGATCAACTCGGAATAAACAAATTGAACAAAATAATTTAAAAATACCTCATTCAAGATCCTTCAAATGCTTTTATATAAGCATTATATTATATAAATATTATATGATATTATATAAGTTTTCCGTTCTTAAAAAGTCCAAGTTAAAAATATTAGCATATGAATCAGTGTCTATAAAGATATATCAATTAATACCTGTTTGTTACTTTGGAATACTTATGAAGTGATGTTTGAATCACTCACCGTTACCGTTGCGTGTACAAATTAGAAATCAAACGCATTTAATCTGGCCACACGACACTTTCTCAGCCAAGTTCAAAAAAGAAAAAAGGGCGAACACTGACCCTCCGTATATTTACATAAACTATTTCGAGTGACATTCAATCCACCTGCAACTCAAAATCTGTTTGAACTAAAGGCTCGAAATTTATTTGTTTCTTAAGGACATGTTATTTATTATAGTATCATATGTGTTCTCACGTGTCATTTATTTATAATCTATAATATAAATAATTTCAAGTTATTGTAAGTTGCTTGTTATAAATTATATTTTTCTTCTCGGCAATATAATGTATGTAAAAATTTTAGGGTAATGCAACAGAATTTGGCACCTATTTAGGTCTATATCATTTTATCAATAAAGCCAATAAACGTCGTTATTGTTACCGAACTTAGCCAATTTTTTCACGTTTATATTTTGGTGGGTTTCACTTACATTACAGAATAAAAAGTTATCTACTTATAATTTTTAAATCGCATCCTATTATTTCTTAATCATTCAAATGTTCGTATTATTTTTAATTAGTGATATTTACCTATAAATACATTTTTTTTTCATTTGTATTCGCTGATCTTGAAATTAAAATAACAATTTTGCATATTTATGCAGTTATTAAGCCACCGATCAGCAGCCTTCTAATAATGTAATCAGTCCAGTATACAAGAATTGCTGCCTTTTTCCCTGTCACAATTTATTTCTCAGTGTTCAAATATTGAATATATTTGGCATTAATTTTGTAGAGATTCATTATTCACAATTAAATGAAACTACGTGATGTAGTATTATTTCTACTTTCTTTAAGTTCTTTACCACGACCTAGGTTTACTATCGACGACCTAGCTATTACAACATCTTCAGGTGGGCCGTTAGCAGAGAATATTATTTAGCAAAGAATATTCTTTGCTCATAGCCCAATAGAAGATGTAATGCAACGTAACCTAGGTTGTGGTAAAGAACTTAAAGAAAGTAGAAATAATGATACATCATTTAATTGTATTTAATTGTGTTCTCAGTGCTCCTTAATTGTTTATCCTCTCCTCTAAAGAATCGAAAATATAATATCGATTTCAGCCTTATAGAGACGAGAAAGACAGATTCACAAATAAAATATAAGGGTAGTAACACCTTACTACCCTTACATTTCCAGTGTTTTATTCTCAATCACTTGGCTGAAAATATATTTTCGCTATTTTTAATTTAATTTTTGGTGAGCGTTTTCAGGTACACAAGACTGCATATTCAGCTATTCTACATTGGTCCATTCTATATTTGCTGTTTGTCTGCTTAAATGCGAGTACAAAAGAATACACTCATTTTTTTATTTAAACCTTCCTACAAATCTAGTTTGGCGAGATTTTAAGTTTAGATACTTAAAAGAAATGATAAGAACATAAGTAAATACCAAACATTCGTTTTTTCTTTAATATTTTGAAATTTTTTTTAAATATTTTTGGCAATCATCACTTAATTATTACATGTACTTTCTTTTAAAAAAAATTTTGTCATATTTTATAAGTCACATAATAATTTGCAACATGTAATAGTTTCATACAAAGATAAATTTTAATTGCCAAAATAAAAACAAAATAAATATTTTTTTAACACTAACACTTAGTTCAATTGATTTTACGCAGAATCGTACGACCGTAACATCATATTACCATGTCAAAAAAAACAAAGTACCCACGTACTTCAGAAAAGCTGATTTGAAACGCACAAATATCTCCACCACCACAGTAATATCCGCAGTTCCGACCACGTACTCTGCGAACATTTGACCCCATATCTCCCCGAATATCGAATAATACGAATAATAATGACGCGACGTAACAAGTAGAAGCTTTTATGCGTCAAGATGAGTCGCCCCGTTGACCCTTGTCAGTGGCCGCTGGCCACCCGTGAATGATCCTGCGAGGGACTAATTAGTGGCTATATAATATTATTATGTTGTATAAATGGGTACTTAGTGTCCTCGTTTTAGTGAAGTTTCGTTTTGGACGGAAAACCTAGTGTTGTTGCCGGGAGGTTGCGGTCGGAGGAAAAGAGCGGTGCGACATCTTGCCGCAATTTTCTCTATGAAACATATAGGAAACGTCAAGCATATAGGAAACGTCGTAACGCAAATATTAATAAGTAAATTCCTTTGAAATTCTGAACGTAAATTTGAGCTTCAATAAGACTTAAAATTGTCTTCTAAATTCGTGTTGATACTTTGGTCGTTTTTCTCCAAGACTTTCCAGCTTTGAAACCAGCAAATCATGAGAAAATTTGCAATGTAAAAATATTCTAGAAATAAAAGTTCCAAAATATAAATACACATAAACTTACTCACGTAATATTATTAATTTAAAATAATTTCTTTCATTGAATCAATTAAAGTTTTCAATTTATGTCTTAAAAATAATAAAAAATCATGTAAAATGGGAAAAAAATGTTAGTATTGAGTTTAAATTCTATAGCAAAGTTTATGACAGAAATAAATAGAAAATCACTGGAAACTTAACAAAACATTTTTGAGTACACCATTTACATTACTTTGGAGTGTTAAACCGTCTCAAAACATAACAAACCCTTAGAAACAAACAAGTAATACATAATACTCTAACACATATATTGCACTAATTAAAATTAAATAACTTTAAGATATGTCATAATTAAATGAAACTACGTGATGTAGTATTATTTCTACTTTCTTTAAGTTCTTTACTATGACCTAGGTTTCCTTGTATTATATCTTCAGGTAGGCTATTAGTAAAGATCTTTGCTAATATAGGTTGCTAAATTTAAGTAATCCGTTAAGAACATAATAATAACGCACACTAACTTAAACAATACTAACAAATTGCGTACGTTGCAAACATTTGGTATTCAATTCATGGCCTTCGACTCATATCGTCACCTTATATGAAATCTGTCAACCGCGAAATTTCTAGATTCAAAAACGCTCAACCGCACCCCACATTCCTATTGAAACTCCACCAAATATTTCAAAACTTGTGTTGCCTTACGGGAAACAAATACTAGTATATTACAAAAGGTTAACGCATATCTAACGTCTATTTACGGCAAAACACGTTAACGCGTATCTAACGTCTATTTGCGGCATTGAGAGTGAGACAATGTCTAATCAGTTTCGATACCTGAATCTGATCCAAACGGTAACGAAACGTGCTCACCGTTAACTACAGATAAATGACGCGCCCCTGGGCAATGCCATTTCGTCATTATGATGTATCTATGACAGAACCTTTACTTTCGTGTATTTAAGAAGTCACTTTTCGCAACAATTCGTGCATTGTATTAAATCACTTAGCACAATAAAAACAACCCTGTATCTGTGTGTGTGTCTGTGTATGTCTGTGTATGTCATGTGTAACTGTGTATGTCTGTGTGTATGTGTGTGTCTGTGTGTGTGTGTGTGTCTGTCTATGTATGTATGTGTGTGTGTCTGTGTGTTTCTGTGCCTATATGTGTGTCCGTGTGTGTCTGTGCCTATCCGTGTGCCTGAGTATGTCTGTATGTGACTGTGTGTGACTGTGTGTGTTTGTGTGAGTCTGTTTGTGTCTGTGTGCGTCTGCGTGGCTGTGTGTCTGTGTGTTTATGTGTCTGTGTGCGTGAGTGCGTGCCTGTGTGAGTACGTGTCATGCGTGCGTGATTTCAAGCGTGTGCGTCCGTGCATGCGTGCGAGCGTGCGTGCGTGCGTGCGTGCGTATCCATATTTTTAATATGCCATACTTCTAGAGTGTATCTTCCTAACATTTGGTGACTCAACGCCATCCCACCGGAAAGCAGGTCGGTTCTATTTCAAAGCATTTTCACCTATACTGACAGTTAATTTCTCATACTTGTCATTGTCATCCACCACTATTAGCATTCGTTCTATTTTATAGACTATATTACACACAAAGTCGGCAATCTTCCAGATGGATCGCGCCGCACAATGCAGCTTATTGCCATATCCTGGGCTGCAGCTGATTCTCATAACCCATGACCTGTGTAGCGATGTATGTAGATGATCCGGGAAATTGTGATCGGGGGTGATACGGGGAACTGTTATTCCAAACCACAAAATGCAAAATTATATTAAATCTGTCTCAATCAGATTTTCTTGTCGAGTGTTTTAAATATAAAGAAAAAATAGAATTTTTCTAGAACCTTTCTGCCTTCGAAAGGATATTGGAGTGAAATTAAGTTAGCGAAGCATCATCCTTAAAAGCAATTAATTCAGTTCATTACAGATAATATTTTTTTGCCTATGTAAACAGAACAGTTGTCATCAGAAGTGATATCACAAGTTTCAAGTTTTTATTTAGCTGTGCAAATTTTTTTTCTTTTATTTATAATGTTTTAGAACCTTCAAGAATAAAACTTTGTTGATAAAAGGTGAATATGCAGATAAACAAATTTAGTGAACATCAAGGGTTTTGAATATTCCCATAACTTTTCAAAACATGCTTTTCACAGCAGGATGGTCAAAATTGGTTCCCAGTGGACAAGAATAAGTATGATGTCAAAAAGCAATATTTTTATTAATTTTTTTAAAGTAACTCCCTAAAACTAAGACAAAAAAACTTCTCTATTTTTCACTTCATTTATTACTTTCTAACATATTGTGGTGCGTGCATGCGTGCGTGCACGCATGCGCGTGCGCATGGGCGCGCGCACGCATTTGTATGTGTGTTTGTGTGTGTCAATGTTTTGATTAACTGAACTACTTAAATTATTTTATATATTTCTGACACTGACAAATAGCTCGCCCCTAGGCAATGCCACTCCATTATTATGATGTACCCACATCGTTATAACGTTTGCTTTCGCTTTCTTATATTTAAGGCAACACTTCGTGCGTTGTTGTGTTAAATCATTTCGCATAATGAAAATGGTCCAAGTTCGAGTTTAGCTCTTTCATGGAGTGCTCCTTACTTTTCTTGAAAACTTACTTTATTTATAATAAGTCTTCAGTAACATGAACTTCTAAGCGCATTGAATATTTAATGGTACCCAATATAATTCGGTGGAAGCACATATATAAGTTCGGAGGAAGTACATATTAAAAAACTGTGATAATGATGAAACCCTGCATACCTAAAAAACTGTGACATCTGGAATCATCGTTATAGTTTTCTACAACCTTTATATTGGCTTTTGTAAACCCTTTTTTGCATAATTGTATATTCAGTAGTTCCAGAACAAAGAAGTTTGAACACATTTTTTTTCCATAATTTCAGTATAATTGTGGATATATACTCCACAAAATTACGAAAAAAATGTGTCTGAGACTAGTGTAATTAAACCTTTCACTCTGCACTATAAATTTTAAGTTTTTTTCGAATTTCTAATTTGTCAATTAAAATTTCAATACAAATATTTATGATTGTTGTCTATTGAGAATATACTTTATTATACTTCTAAATTTCATGTCATGTTAAACAGAGTCTATGTCGAGCGGTTCCTGAAAAAAACAACTGTAACAAGTTGATTCGGGCTGCTTTTTTTCATTATTTTCAATACCCGTACCCGGAAAAATGTCATGTTAGCAACATAACATTTTTTCGTCTTTATTTTTTGAGTGATGAAGTTTGTTGCCCAATATAAATGCATCGAGCTTCATATTATTAAAAAGGCGCAGGGCTACAGCTGTCAGTGAAATTATGAAATTCGCTACTTACCTACTTCTTTCCAGCCTCGTATTCAATGATATTTTTTGGTAGAATATTGATGAATGATAAATGTTGATGTATTAAAAAGAAACAAGTAATTCATATAAAGGGATGAATAATGCGAAAGATAAACACTAATTTCTTCGTTTTGTTTACACACATTTCGCATTGACGCTATGTTTTTGTCCACTTCTAAATTTATTCGTAACTGGTATAGTTTTCTATTTCAACAATATAACTGAGATTGCGAAGAGATCGATAAACATGTGTCTGAACATATTTCTCAACCTCTTCAAGCACTTTTCCTAAAATATCTCATTTCTTACAAAATACTCTCACATTACATTACGACTGCGATATTAAACTTTTTATGTTCACTATGCCCATTTTTTGTCTATAATCAACCTTTGTCTTTTGTCTTCCTCTATCTTTCCGTCCTTTATAAATAAATTCGCCCTCTGATCCCTTAAAACTCTTAAATATTTCAAGGAATGAAATAATAAATAATATGAAATTTAACACCAGACATACGTTTTGACTTATCTTTAGCTCGTAATTATGGCAGCGCGTCAGAGCACATGCGAATGAAAATTTTATTCGCTTACATAAAGCTTCAAGAATACAATTTAGCACCAAATTACGTCACCCACTTGTAGATCAACTCAGAATAAACAAACCGAACAAAACAATTTAGAAATAACTCATTCAAAACCGTGCTGTTTTAAGATGGACTTTACATTAAGTATTGCCATTATTAAAAAGTTCAAGTTAAACATATTAGCATATGAATCAGTGTCTATAAAGATATATCAATTCATACCTTTTTGTTACTTTGTAATGTTTATGAAGTGACGTTTGGATGTCTTATCGGTCTCAGATTTACCGGTGCCTGTATAAATTAGCAATCTAACGCATGTGATCTGGACATACGGTACTTTCTCAGCCAAATCCAAAAGAGAAAAAAGGGCGAACACTGGCTGTCCGTATATTTACATAAAATATTTCAAGCGACTTTCAACTTACCTGTAACTCAAAATCTATTTGATCTAAAGTCTTGAATTTTAATTGTTTATTAACGAAGTATCATTTATTACATGTCATGTATATTCTTACGTATTATTTATTTATAATCAGTAATATAAATAATAAAAACTCATTGTAAGTTACTTGTTAAAGATTAAGTAATACAAAAGTAATATTTTTTTCTCCTTAACAATATTATTATTGTGAAAATTTTAACAGAATTAGGCACCCATTTAAATCTCAATCATTTTATCGACGAAGCCATAAAACCCAGTAATCGTTGTCGCCGAACTTAGCCTCTTTTTCACGTTTATGTTTTTGGTTGGATTTATAATTATATTATAGAATTAAAAGCTATCCACTTATAATTTTTACATAAAAACTAAGCATTCACGTGCTTCGGAAAAAGTTCATTCTAAACAAGCAAACATCTCTTCCGCTACGTTAACATCCACAGCTCCGATCGCATACTCTGCAAACATTAGACCTCATATCTAATAATAATGACGACGTAACAAATAGAAGCTTTCATATGTCGCGATGAGTCGCCCCGTTAACCCTTGTCAGTGGCCGCGGGCTACCCTCGACGGGCTCTGCGAGGAACTAATCAGGTGCTATATAATATTATTATGTTGTATAAATATATACTTAGGGTCCTTTGTTTTATTGAAGTTTCATTTTGAACGGAAGACGTAGTTCTTTTGTCGGAGGTCTGCCGTCGGAGGAAAAGAGCGGTGCGACGATCCGTTAAAACACTTTACAAATGTTACAGAAACTTTATAAAATATATAAGAAATATCAAGTTAAATATGCATGAACAAATTTCTTTGGCATACTGATCGTAAATTTAAGCTGGAATAAGATTTATGATTGTCTTCTAAAATCTTGCTGATAATTTAGTCGTTTTCGTTCAAAACCAAAGTTTTAAACTTTGAAACTGGCAAATCA
Source organism: Druceiella hillmani (assembly GCA_039881145.1). NCBI lineage: Eukaryota > Metazoa > Arthropoda > Insecta > Lepidoptera > Hepialidae > Druceiella > Druceiella hillmani. Next base: position 19,875,502 of record JAYKKI010000002.1, on the reverse strand, counting down.
TGAGAAAATTTGCAATTTAAAAATAAACGTGAAATAAAACTTCCAAAATCTAAATATACATAAACTTACTCACATACCTTCATTTATTATTTTCAACTATAACGTCAAATTTGCAATTTACGAGAGCCTTTTCTAGATATTTTCAACCCTCCTCTAAATTAGCGACCCTCTCTAATTAGCACTTATTATTATTAACAAACAAAAATTAAATGTAATTTAAAAACAAACTGTGCAAAAAGCTATCATAATAATTGGACAAATTCAATCCTAAATGTTGAATTAGTCTAAAATATTTTTTTTAAATTAATAATATCAAGCATAGATTTCTGAGTGGAAAAGTTCTTGTAATTAATTTTTTTTTTTTTATTTAATTACGTTCGTTGGGGATTTCCACTCATATTTTTCTTCGTGAGTTTTTACTGAACCTGCGAAATCTATGCAACATGAACTTAAAATTTATTGTCAATCATAACATCAACTTAAAATTTATTGTCAATCAGAACGCAACAACTCTGTTTTCCCTGAAATTAAACATTATATTAGGAATGTCAATAATTTCTCTCACATTTTCAAGTGATCTTACCTAACAATAATATTTCAGCAATATGCATCAATAAATAATTTCAATAAAACTAGTTCAATATGCCAAAGCTGTAATATCTACATGCTTACATTCTTTTATACTCTACACTTTCATAAAAACGCTTTAGGCACTTGGTAAATTAAAAATTAATTATAATTAAAACGCGAGCGGATCGCTACGCCGATCGCATGTTCGGTGTGAACTCAACACGATGGTACGACCCGAATTAAACGACTGTCACCTGGATTGGGTCAACGATAATGTGATATCATCACCTAATTTATGGGCTATACGAATGAGTGGATGCTTTCGGTACGAACCCATGTAGATATAGCTGTATTTGGTATACAGATTTTATTCATTAAATGAATATAATGGATATGTATACAGACCGCTATTAAATTGGTATCGCAATCCGACTTCCATGTCCGAGTCCGATTTATTTATAACGTGCTCCTTCATTAATATCTTAAATCCAACTAGCGTCACATATTTTAATTTTCTGTGTCTATTGAAAAGATCCTGCATACTAATCACATTAAGTAGTGCTCAATTTAATTAATCTGGTAAAAATATAACAAAAATGTACGTTAATTTGCCGTAGTTTTAAATGAAGTTCAATTTTTTAACAATACGAACAAACTGTGTACGTTGTAGACATTTCTGCGTATTCCAATTTGTAGACTTCGACTCATATTGTCACGTTATATGAAACGCATCTATCATGGAATACCGGCATACAAAAAGCTCAACCGCCCTACAAATTCCTATTTCAACTCCGCCAAATCTTTCAATACTTGTGTTGCCTGACCGGAAACAAACACTAGTTATTGCAAAATACTGTTAAACACTTAACTCGTAACGTCTATTTGCGGCATTGAGAGTGAGACAATGACTAATCAGTGTCGATACCTGGATCCGGTCCAAGCGGTAACGAAACGTGCTCACCGTTAACCACTGACAAATGGCCGGCCCCTGGGCAATGCGATTTCGTTATTACGACATACCTATGTCATTATATTGACGTTTGTTTTCGCATCCTATATGTTTAAGACAATGTAATTTTTCCCAACAATTCGTGCATTATTGTATTAAACCATTAAGCGCAATAAAAACCTGCAAAATGCGAATCCGGCTCACGCATTAAGGGGAACCCTTGAAGTAAAATTACTCTATTTGTCATAAATCATCACTAATATTTAAAAATACCTAATATAATTAAATAGGGACACATATATTATCGAGAATATCTCAAAAACTATGACGTCATGATTCATCGTTATTGTTTTTCTACAACCTTTGCGTAAGCTTCTAAAAACCCTTTTTTACAAATTAAAGGTAGGGTAGTTTCGGAAGTAAGGGGAGTGGAACGTGTTTTTTGCATATTTTTCATTATATGACTGAAGATGAACTACAGAAAATTATGAAAAAAAATATTTTTGAAACCATTATAACGAGCTGTTTCAAACTATTATTGAAACTTTCAAAAGCATAGACAAACGCTTACTAGATTTTACTACACGTTTTGAAAGATAGTATATAACCAATTTTATAATTATAATGAACTGAAACTTATTTCCTATACACAGATTAAAAGCTGATGATGATTCCATAGCATGTTAATGATAAATGACGCTATCAAAAAAGAAAAGATTTAAATTCCGTATGTAGTGTGAGATATTTTTGAAAATGCTGGTTACGAGATCTCAAAAATATCATTTTCCTAATTTTAGATATTAGATCATAAATATATTCCAACACCCCTCTCTCCTGTTTCCCAGACTACTGAAAGTAAAATTATGAGAGAAACACTGTTTTTAGATGCCGAAGCTGCAGCAAAATCACAGTAATGATCATACTTTTCCAAATATACACCACGTTTTTAAACCGGTGATAGATTAGTAATCAAGACAATTCCGTTATGACAAAATAATACTGTAAATAGCACAATAGAAATACTATTCAGTTGACTATTGTTTATAAATGCCTATATTTGTACCGAACACTCGTAGTACGATTTTCAGGTTTTTAATAGGTCTTCTTTATTTACACTGTGTGTGGCCATCTTCCACAATACAGACGATATATTAATTATTGGGGCGTAGTTTGGCAAGATGAATTTTCTCCTTAACAATTAATTTGAAAACAATAATAACAAACATATATCTAAATAAATAAATATAAAAACGTGCAAGCTAGTAAAGGATGTCGCGGTGGTTGTTGTCGACGTGGTGTGTTGAGTAGATCACAAGGCATTCGGCCTTTGACGATGCGGCACACCGCGGGGAACTGGGTTCGATTCCCAGCCGTTCGTCGAACGAAGCTGGGCTAGTGTTATGTTTGGCTGTAAGAGATTGCTTTTGTAGCAATAAACCCGCCATATGTATCAATTAGATACATTAAAGTAAATAAATAAATAAAATAAAGGAAATGAGTAGCCTAGTACTTCTTCCTTGCTCTCTTTTGATCGTATCTGCTTGCTTCAACCCAATGGCCAACAACTCGCCTATCACGAATAAGTAACGAAATTATTTTCAATGATTTTTTACGAGAGATTCAAAAAACTCAAATAAAAATTATTGGAAATTACAATACTTGCAACCACTTTTTAAATCCCTCCTCCTACACGATTTTTTTTTCTGGCATTTAATTGAAAGTCTTATTTGTCGAAGCATAATAAGAATATTAAATATACAATGTAATGTTTTATAACACTAAGAAATTATACAGTTACTGTTTCTAATTTAAGTTAAATACGTAGATGATTTAATATGAAAAAATTGCGTAAAGTGAAAATACTCCTTCGACGCCAAGGGAAAGTTGGTGAATGTTCGAGAATTTTATCCAAAATTCTACTCAATGACTATTACAACAAATAATCTCAAAGTAACCGGCAGTTACTGCCAAGTTACTAGTTATTCTAACAAAGCTGGGACTTTTAAACAAAGCTGGCACTTTTGTCAAATTATAAGTTTTTTATAGAGAATTATATGTCTTCCTCTAGGAAAGGTAACGCAGTCACTTTTGACTCAATTAAAATTCGTGTGACTGCAAAAGTTTTCGTAGAATTATACGGCTGCCTTTTCCATTAATGGTAATAGACCTTGAAATAATTTTTGAATATATCCTAATTAATTGATGTTGTCTAGTCTTTTACATTTTTGTTTAACTGTGCTTGTTTTTTTCTGTATATCGTTGTAATGTTTTTATTTTGTACTATTTATTTTTCTATAAAGCCCAGTGTAAGCTTATCTTCTTTCCTCTTATTTTCCTTATTTTTGAATGCTGATTCTGATTTTTAAATTCGACAATTTTATGTGATATAACTGATTGAATTTTGGTTTCTTCTTTTTGATATGGTTTGTAACTTCTAACATGATAAAATATTCTAAATTAGATGCGTTTTGACCTTGTTTACTTATACTTAAGTTACGCGGCAACTAGCGCTTTCACTGACACCAGCGAAAGTAGAAACTTTGATATTTTCGCCCCTCGGTAAAGCCAGGATTTTATTAAGAAATGGCTTATAAGCATTAAAAAATATATTTAAAAATGTCTTATAAACATTATAATTGTTAAAAAACGTATTAAAAAGTTTCTTGTAAATATTCTTACTAGGTATTACATTTTTGGATACGACTCTTCCAAACAATTTCAATTATACTCCTTTTTTATTTTCTGTCTTTTGCCCGTCTTCTATTAAACGAAGAAGTGTCACTCGTTGAATAAAGAGGTAAAATTGTATATGTTATAAAAATTTATGTTGAAATTCTAATAAAAATTTATTGACGGCGCACTCCATAGATAAGAAGAAAAGAAGGAAAAATCAAATTATTTTTTTACACAGATATAAAATGTTATTGGCAAAGATTTTGACTAAAAGAGAGTTTTCAAAATTAATTTTTCTTTAAAGTTACTCCTATGCAACCCGTGATGCGACCAAATTCTAAAAAATAAATTGCGCAAGTCCTTTCGAAAATTACCCAATATCAAATTCCAAAAAATTAGTTCGAGTATAATCTACGTTCACGACATAAAACGTAAGAGATTTCAATACTTTAAAGGCTTTGTAACGCATTATTTATTTTTTTTTAAACTATTTGGAACAAAAATAGGTAAATTTTCCAACTTGTAATTTAATAAGGATTCAACATATATATAGATATGGTAGTATTTAAACTATATATATAAATATGGTAGTATTTAAACTATTAAAACATTTTCTTAGGTATGAAGAGTACAGAAACGTACAAACAATCTAAACGTGCCGCTTTTTTCCTTCATTCATCCTAGATGTTTACATTAAATATAAAATCAGTTGATTTCATCATGATCGACAACCTGTCTCTGTGCCACTGCTGAATATAAGTTTCTCCAAAGCGCGAATTAATAGAGTTAATACCCATAATCTCCATACTAAGCAGATGGGTTGGAAATATAAGAGCATAGCTTCTCGCACCAGTAGCGCAGGCGCCGGTCACTAATATGTAGCGTTTTAGCTACGCGGTTACGAACATCATCCCAACTCCACTCGTTGAGCTGCTGGGATTCGAACTCGAGATCCCGCGGTGTACAGTGCCCGTAATGAAAAACAACGCAACACATCAGTCGAATTTTTTAAACTGCCTAAATCCACATGAAAAAGAATCTCGAGCTTTAAAGTTCCGAGTCTTCTGTTTCACTCGTTCTGTATTTCCAAATTAACTTAGCAAGTATTTTTTTGTTTTCCTTAAAAACTTAAAAAATTCTTTGCTTTCCTTGAGATTACTTTTTTATGCCATTAATCCATTATTGTGAGTTTATTTTCTTTTGGCATAAGACCCGTGTATTACAATAATAAAACGTTGTATCCATACGATAACACTAAGAGGCAAAAATTGTTTTACAAACAATTTCAGCAAGCAATTAAATAAAATATATAGCGTAAAACATAATGGACACAACATTTAACTAGCCAGTAGACGCGTGCCAGAATGCAAGTCTAGTTTGTTTCATTATATTCATACACGTAAGCAAATACTTTGCATCTATATACATATTCACGTACAGACATTTATATATAATTATAAATAAATACACACATACGTATATGTACGAATCATTAATACACGTTTATATATATACACTCATTGTTATTTGTATTACACAACCTTTTATATAATACTGGAGTCATTTCGAGTGACATCTCGGAAAAAGCCAATAGCACAAAACTAATAGCCGTTCGGTCACTGTTGCACTCATCTGATTGTCATCAAATGCTAGAATAACCAATGAAGATACGACAGTCTGAACTTGGTTATGCATACGTGTGCATGGCATGATAATGACTGTGTTTTACACCAATTTTGAAACTTGACAATTTCAATACATTTGAAGTCTAATTAGGATATTGTTAGTCTGAAATTCGTTTAATAGTTTTACGTGCATTAAAACATGTAACTATAAGTTCTGTTATTTTCTTAAAGTGTCCACAATTGTTCTTGCAACCCCGCTCTGTGACAGTATAAATTGGATCAATGTAAAATAAATTTCTTGAAAATGTTTAGGGGAAAATAAAATTCTAATAAGATAAGAAAGCTCAAAAAGCTCTCGTTCATACTTAAAATTCCTTATCTATGTAGTTTTATAGTAGTTTTATAACGCCATCTGAGGATACAATAAATAATAACATACTGATGGTTCGAAATATATAATAACGGTCCCCTTTCAAATATATTTGTTAGTATCGAAATCCCGTTATAATATTACATTCATTATTATATCATTATTCGTCTTACAAAATTTGTATTAATCAGTCTCTTATAATTTGGCCGATTATAGCAAAATAAGATCAAATTAAATCATTTCAAAAAGTACTTATAAAGTGCAGGTATCTTTACAACGCCGTGGATATATGGGTTTCGTTTCTATATTATTGTGGAATACTGTCGCCTAGAAGCAAGAATCATTCAAATGCTTTATACATGAAACAAAATATGCAATAAGAATGACAAAACTCCCATAAAAATGTCACTAGTTTCTGGATTCAATACTTGAAAAAAAAATTTGTACTTATCTATGCCAGCGTTATTATAGAGCTCTGTGGGAGTAAACAGGTCTATCATCGCCGCTTCTCCGTTTCCGTGGCACTGGTCTATTCTCATACCGATCGAACAGCTGTACACACTATTTCCTACATTCGTAGGAGTTTATATTTTATGTAGTTGTCAAGAGGACGTATCGACTTTGACTTTATTGCTTTCTTGCTGAATATTTATATTTTTCTACTTGTAGGACGGATTCTATAGTGGATAGTATAGAAATAACTTAGAATAGGAATAGATTTGTTGTTTGTAGGTATTTGTTGAGGATGATTAGATCCGTCCAAATTTCAATAGCAAACAAGCCGCTTTCTAAATATAAAATATCTTTAACTTCAATCATTTCATAAAATAATGATTCATAAAATAGTTATTCATCAGATTTGAAATAATTCTAATTCACTGTACACTACTTTAACATTACTTTAAAAATATTTTTTCATCGATTTGAAAACTGAGGTATTCCAAATTCAATAAGGGTTCATTATAAAGCATTTTGTTTTTGAATGATATAAAATGATGCGCGAAACAAAGTTTATTACTATCGTTTTCCATACAAGTAGAGAAACATTTTCAAGATATATATTTCTTTTATCTCCATCTGAAGCATTTACCTGCGAAATTTTAAACCCACAACTTTCTTCCAATTAAACAAATTGCGGAATTTATCAAAGACGAAGTCTGACAGACGTGGAGAATAGATTGTACGCATATAAGTTTTATTTGTAACAAATGGTTGTACTTATAAACTAGTGAACAAATGTTACCGATATATATTTATTAGTTATTTATCAAATGAACTAACAAGACAGGATAATGTGTAATAAGAAGAAATATCGTAATAATAAAAACAACATATTAATAGAATAAACTTTTTAGAACCATTTTTGAAAGAGTATGTTGATAATAGGCTTCAAATACCAGGATCAAGTTTATTTACACTAAAGGAACTGAATACGCTTCCAGAACTATAGGAAAAAATAGCATCGACGTGTACCTAATTTTAGTTAACAAAAATATTATAATTAACACAAATAGGCGTTGATTATTATACAAATAGGCATTGATTATTATACACAAATAGGCGTTTATATTTAATTGTGGACAAATAGGCTGATAAAACAATAACACTTTTATTTATCATCCTATTTATGGACAAATAGGATGATAAATAAAAATGTTATTGTTGAATAACGTATACGTGGATTTTCATTGTGAAAATTTATGAACAGTTATGTAAATAAATTTTACTATTAGGATGTAAATATATTTAACTAAAATACTTCTTTTTACACTATATACTTATCATTTACAATTTATGTTCATAAAGGTCATTATTTATACTTACGCCTATTTACGAAATACCTAGTTATTTCAACTGGCCGGGGAATTCTGGCGGATGGAATATTTTCGCATATGCATAAGGTAAAAGAAGAGTGGAATGTATATTTCTTTAGAAAAAGGTTTCGTATTTTCTTGATACCATGCAAGTGGAGTTTCGGTCAAAGGCTAGATTTATATATTGACAATAACGCTCTAAATGGGGGTCTCTTCAAGGGAATATTTAAAATAATTAAAATACAAGTCTAACAATAATGAAGAAAATATTAAAAAGCAAAATATTAAAAAAAAATTTTAAAAAATATTGAAGAATTTGAGAACCAAAATATTTAAAAAAATATTGAAGAATTTCTACCTATAGAGTACCTATATTGTTTTTTTAATGTGCTCACTTTACCACCAATTTTGTTAATTCGAAAAGTGTCGGAATTGTTGTGAATAACATTTGTTTAATACAGGTGCCAAGAAATCCAGTTAATTTTAAAATGTCATGATTATTATGGTTAGTGATAATCATATCATATAAATTGTCATGATTATCACTAAAAAGAATAAACAGAAATCTAAATTGAAATGTGAATGAGCTATTTGCTGTCATTTCACTCAAGATCTGCAATAATGAGCTACGTCATATCACTAAACTATATAACTACTCTTGCCTATGTTGTATATGAAAAATGTTATAAGGCAAACAGAAAATTAGAGACATTTGGTATTGAAAATGGTTTTATGAGTATAATAACAATAGAAGAAAAATGAACATTAATTTCCTAAGAGAGAACAATTTCAGCACTTACAGCACATTAGTAAATATACACGTTCAGTGGGGTATCATAACCTTTCAACTGAGATTTCATTGTGATTATATAGGAAGTAAATAAAAAAATGATGAAAATATGCTAATAAAGGAGTTTTCAAACCAAACATGAATATTTCATCTGACTCACCTGTACAAATAACGAGTTCTTATGTCTCCTGTAATGGACCTTTTACCTTTTTTGGAAAATTGTATTCCTAAATTATCTTTAAACAATTCATTAATTTAATTTTAAGAAAAACACTTATTCTCTTTTAATATTGACATTCAAACCAAGTAATATATCTTTGGTTATTCCTTTAATTCTAGATTTCATTAACTTTTTATTGTCTCCATCAAACTAAACTTTAGAAATAACACTAGAGATAATGTTAATACATCAATTTATTTAGAGTAACGTACTCCTTCAATGTTTCAAGTATTTTATTTTATTTAAATTAGTTTCATTTTGAAGAAAAGAAATTAGGTTTAGGGATGAACAAAAAACACTGTTGCGATAATTATTGATCGCTTTGCCACCAAAAAAATCAATGCCTTGCCTTAGTTTTTCATTCAATGTTCTATAACTTCGAAAATTTAAACAATTTTAAATTGAAGCATGGTTTCAAATACCTGTTTCAAAAATCAATTAAAAAAGTATATTAGAATATTTCTATTTTCGAAAATTTTTAAATCTCTTAAGACCCCTTAAGTTACTTTCTCTCATACTCCATCTTCTAATTATGCTGTCGTGTGACCCAAATACTTGGTAATGAATAAATCAAGCGTCGCGCCCGAGTTCTAAAAACAGCCGCAAGCATGCAGTGGACCATTATAAACACGGACAGTGAAACTTCCCAAAATAATCAAAACCAAACTATGTATGTATATCAGAACAAAACCTTAAGAACTACAATGTCGATATTACTTAGAGACGACTAAATCTTTGAAAAATTATGCTACATTCAGACTTTCCAAAAAGTTGACTTTATTGAGTATATCTAAAAAGTATCAAAAACCAAAGCAAGCTGAGCAATAAATCAAAGAAACGTTTCGCTCTGTACTGACTTTTAATAAAATATTTATTATTTGATTTTCCATTTACTCAAAATAAAAAAAACGGACCACATAAATTTACAGTGTCATCCGAGTCATCCGAAGATATACACAAATTGAAATATGTACGGCACTGGCGTGTAGCGTGCGATAACTAGATTACATAGTCGCTATGAAATTTACTGGTAACATTTACATAGCATTTTTTCAACATTATCACAACACACTTACCAATCACTCACAATAGAATCCGTGATGTATTTAATTACTATTAAATATTCTTAAAATTTGGCATTTTTAGGATTTCATACGCGAGAAGTTCGAAGCCACAAATATAGGGTTCTCCTATATTTGTGGAAACTCGTCTGCCCTCCGTCTGGCTATCAGATGCTTTTAAGTTCTAAATAAATTAAGATACAAACATAAAATTCGCACACAATACGCAGTTCCTTGGTCCAAAACAAAGAATAATATATCGAAAATGACATTATTTTTCGAGGCATTTCCCGAATATGTAAATCAAGGATGAAAAACTAAATTTCCACATAGGCGTTTGTCTTCTTTGAATAGAGTACAAATACATATTTTTTTTTTCATTATCGAATGACGATTTGATGAAAAAATCTATCGTTCTTCAAACTCTTTTTTTACCAGATCGGTCTCAAAAACCCCGTCATACCTACAGTAAGCTCCAAAATACTGTATTTGGACAATTTTCCTTATATACTGTAAATACTAAAGAAAACTAAATATGAAATAATATAAAAGTTGGGAGTAATAAAACCAAAGTATTTTCGAGCAATTCACGATACTATTATACATGTGAGAAACACGCTACGCATATATGTATTTTTCACATTGAAATGTATCCATATTTGTAAATACCTTAAGATAAAACACTATGTGTATATACCCTGTAACATTTAATATAATATGGAAAGTGTGTACTGAAACGTCGTGATGCGGTTTCTACTCATACTCGTTTTATTTATAATATTTTAAAAACATGTATATGAACACAGTTGTATGTATATATACATGAAGTATCAAGTAGATTCAACGGGTAATGATAATAATAATAATGTCATACATTTACATTGGTCCAAATATTTCTTTTAGGTAAAGAACATAGTGATAAGTCATTTAAAAAATATTTGTTCCTCGAAAATGAATAGTTTAGAAGTTATGATTTTTTATTAACATAAAATTTCAATCAATAGCAGAAGCTAAGAATAAATGAAAATCACTTATTTCATGCAATTTTGATGTTATTTAGTAGAATAATTTTCGAAAAAAAGTAACTTATGTAACTGGAGTTGACATTTTTCAAAAAAGTACAAAAAATCATAACTCTAAACTACTGATTTTCGAGGAACTAATATTTTTTTTTTATAAATGACTTATCACAATGTCTTCTACTTAAAAAAAATTTTGGACCAACGTAAATGGTGTAAATGAACCTCCTTTTTACATACGAGTATATTCATATTATACTTACGAGTACACACGTGTGTATGTACATATATATATATATATATATATATATATATATATATATATATATATATATATACATACATACATATACAATTATACATCTGTTCACTCAAATGTTTAATATAAATGAGAAACTGTGCATTATTAGAAGTAATTGAAATTAAAACCCTTACGCTTCAATAAACATATTCATCTTTACTGGAACTCTAACTGAACGACAAAGTAATTTAGTGCGAAGGGACACTGTACAATTCCAGTGTAATTTTATTCTATATTATTGTTTAAAAATAATGGTTGTATGAAAGAACAGTACTATTGGTTAAAAGAATGGGTATCATCGAAAGCACAATACATATAAATTTAAAATATCAAAATGCTAATTTATTGAGAACGAAGTCTCTTCTAAATTGCAAAGTGGAAACATAACATTCATAAGCGAATTATATCAAAGTGTTGTAAATTTTTAAAATCTACATACTTGCAAACAACAACGAACGCACAAAGCAGACTCCGGCATACGACAGATGGTTAATAACGATGCTACGTGCCAGAAAACATGTCAGTTTTGACACGCCTAATAACCGCGACATTGCACGTATTCAACTAAGATGATTTTAAATTTGTTTTAAGTCGATTTTTTAAATTAATTAATCCAGCACCTTATTTCGCTATTGGTTCCATGCCAACTAGATCTGTTGAAAGCTTAATTATTTCTAAACTATAACGTCGTGGTTGAAAATGACTTCTAAACTACAAAAATCTGATTTATACTTAAACTTAACATATTAAATAGCACAATAAAGAAATTACTCAGGAATTCATGAGAGTCATTGAGTTCATGAGAGGCAAACACTCCGCCCACACAATAATAAATAACTAAGTATTAATTAATTAGGCAAGCAAATCAAAGCTACGTAAGTAAATCGCTCTAACTTATCTCTAGCTTCGTGGAAATAAACTCCTTCAAGACCTTCAAAATACTCAATCAGTTCCTGTAAATGAGTATTTTGAAGGCCTTGAAGGAAATTCTGGCACAAATTTGCATCCATCTAAAAAATATTTAAATTTCGGAAACGGATAATGGTCCAGGACAGCTAGATTTAATCAAAAGGCAGGATAGGATTAATAAAATGAAATATTTACTCATGAACATCAAAGAAGTCGCTACAGAGAATTTCCTTAAATCTAACTCGCTCAAATTCGGGAATTACTTTCTTAATTCAAAGGGTCGTATTCAAAGGTAAGCCTGTATACAGACGTACCTCAACATGACAATGATTTTAAACCTCACTGAAACATAATAGTAGATAAATACTGACTATAATTTATAACGACACACAAAATGTCTGAGCACAGTATCATTATTAACTTGAACAATTCAAGAAAACGAATTCACATAAACAGCCATAATATTCCAAGCGACTTTCCTTAGCGTGAGTGCTAACGAATTGACCGAGTCCAATTGAGTGCTTTATTATTTGGAATTCGACTTATGTTTCACGCCTCGGCTTATTAAATAGCTCACAAGGCACTTTATATCGCAATGCTACCCTGGGAGATCAAGGCTGGCTTTTAGGCACTTAAGTAGCTTAATATATATTTATGTTTCGATCGCCTGTACGGTCAGGGATAGTAATATAAATCAGCCCAGAAAAACCTCAACGGTCTGATTGGTTACCGTATGAGGCAATCCGCTCTATTCAGATATATTTTACCTCGCGATTGGATCGTAAAATGTTTGAACCCTTTTAATGATTCGATGGGGACAGGGTTTATTATATGGCGAGATACTGGCTATTTGATTGTAATTATGATATGAATGTTCCTTTACATTTTTCTCTTTTTTTTGTCTCACTTCATCTTTTCCTCGAATAATATGTGGAGCAGAGATCGTATGGAAAGTTGTTTCCTTGCTGTCGAAAGTAGAGAAGTAATTGCAAATAAATGTAATTAACATCCAAATCTTAATGTGCTAGAAAAAATCTGAATACGATTAAAAGTTTCACAGCTTTAAACTAGTACGTAGTAACGTGTGTTAAGTTGAAATATAAGAAGAAAAGGTGCTATTATGGTAACAAAAATACATATAATTACAATAAAACCATTTTTTTAAAATATAACACGATATTTCAAATAAGCAATAATGAAGGCAGTTGAAAGAAAATATTGACGTTATGAGATGATTACTGCGCTTACCTGTATATATTTGCAGTCATAACTTGATAGTAATTTTAAATTTTGGTCTTTTTAGTTTCCAGTAAAAATATTAATATTTTTTAAATGTTTCTGTACCTTCAGACGTGAAAATTTTCTTAAACGCGTTTAAGTGTAAATTTTTACCAATAAAGGAAGTGATATTAAATGTTGAGTTTAGTTTAAATTTTGCATTAAATTAACAATTTACTGACTTTTGATAATCACTTTCACCTGTTGCGCAGATTCACCTGTTGATACAATATTTAGGAATTATTTATATATACTGTAATTTAAATCCTTCGCAAGTATGCATCCTATAAGGATATTCACCCTATACAAAATCTCAAAAAAGTGGTTTCTGTCCGACAAACCTTTTTAACATTTGCGTATCTGTTATCTTGGTCCAAACAGATACGCGGACCTTAAGGAGATTTACCGTAAAGTGTATATATTTATCGAAATTATGTAGGAAAAATGGAAGATTTTGTAGAAAGGTCGTATTTCCTGTAAGTAGAATTTGTAATCAGTTTTATACATATATACACAGGACTGGTAAAAACTGATATTAGTTTTTTCATATTTTTCCAATGGAAAATGATTCCTTGTGATACTTAAAAAAATTGATCTAGCCGAAAATGTATTTAGACCAACAATTTAGCTGATATTTTAAAAATAATTTGTTTTTATATGGAAAAAGATTTTAATTTTTTTTCTCGTGAGTTATTAGAAACCACAAGTTGCAATTATTATGGTATGTTATTAAGACTATAACAAGTCTTACGCATCACAAGCGTTATCTCATTGAGTCCCGCTTAGCTACATATGATAAGTTATATTTTTTAATTGTAAATTGACTATTCGTTGTTTTCGTCAAGAGACCCATTTATTTTCTGTATAGCATCTTGTTATTGAAGATCGTACGAGCAATGCACGGTGGGTGGAAACGGTTATATTAGGAAAATAGACTTTTTTCATGTAATTGTATTTGCAACTATGCTAATTGATAAATCATAACTATCTAAAAAAAATGTTTAGTAACATATTTCGCTACAGTTTTGATTTTGGACGAAATTGTTTTATTTAGAACAAAAATAGAAAAGTCAAATTTATCAAAAGTCAAATAAGACGTTTTGACTGGTCCTGTTTTGTCGCTCTCTAACTTTTATTGTATGGGTGTTCTTCAACTACTTACCTCAAAGAGCTCGCTTCCTACCTGCAGGCTTGCCCGCCATATGAATTCATAAATTGACTAAAACTGTAATTAAAAAAAATTATATTGAATATTTTCTATTGTGGAAAACTGATGACAACATTCATTGATATTTTCAAAACTGATCAATGCCATTAGGCTTGCACTTAGAGAATAAAATACATAAATATTTATTTATCAGTGAATTTCGTGAAACTTTCATTCAATCAGATATTGATAAGAATAGTGACTTCACGAAACATTTTTTATAAATGGAGTATTTATTTTTAGTGATTATAATTAATGACATAGAATATGTTTTGCTCTAATTGGTACATATATAGTATTAACTTGTTATGTTAGTCACTAGCTGAGAGAATAAGCAAGTATATATGTAACGTGTTTGCTCATAAAACTGAGGTCGTATCGTGCGTTGGTGTTATGCGATCACTTTAATATTTTTGCTTTCCCATTGTGTGCTATTAATGTGATCATGGAGGGATTTGTTCTAAGATGGGTTTTCCATACCAAAACTTTTGTTTGAAAAATTCTCTTTGGTGTCAAACTGTTTAACTGAGGTCAATCGTTATCGACACTTTGCCGAACGTACGTCAATTCATTAAAAAACAAAATGGAAAAGGGTTAATTTTGCTGTTGGTATTTTTATAGAAAATCATGAAAATTATTTAGAATCTAATATTACCTGGCCTGAATATAATTGAACGGAGATTTTATCATTAAATATTATGCAAGCGAAAGAGAAACTTGCCCCACTATAAACCAAATTGCAACTGATAATGGTACTGCACAGAATAAATTATGTGTGAATCTATCAATTTTTGTTTCAACCAATTCCAAACTGGTAATATCATGCAAAGATTTTGAAGAGGCCCTCTCCAAAAATGCAGGAAATCTAAAGAACCCCAAGTTAGTTTTGAGTTTTATATAGTTTATGCAGCTCCGTTGAAAGGCTTGGAAAGTGGAATTAATATTATAGTTGAAATTACTAATCACTTGATGAGGCACCCAGAAGATGCAGTATAAATCAAATGGAGTTAGAAATAGAAGAGTTCCGTTTTTTTTGCAAAACATCTTTAAATTGATTCAAGTGCCAATACGTTACAATTCGGCACAGTGCTAAAAAGAAGGTTTCGCATGTTATCCATCACATTAATTTGTATTAAAAGCTAAGAAAGAATATTATTCATGAAGTAATGACATGAAATTTGTGACAGGTATGTAACAATTTAATTGCAATCATTGTTGGATATTAGTGTTAAAGAACTAATCAAAATGTTTACTGCAGTATGTAAATGGGGTTTTGATTTTGCATTAGTGATAATTCCATAGTACAGAAAACTTATAAATAAAGATTATATGATGATATGTATGAAGAGGAAATAGTATGAAATACCTACTTCACATCTTTTACCGATTGGTTGGACAAGTTTTATGAAGTGGGATTACTTGTGGATATTGTGAAACAGGCTTCAGGTCCACAAATGACAGCAATGTAGCTGTGCGATATTTTAAAGATTGCGCTCCAATAGCGCCAATAACTAGACTGAATACTTTAATAAATATATTTCATTTTATTTTGGAACTGTAAATTGCACAATCATATGAAGACTAATATGGATGGCATCTTCGACATTAATTTATATTTCGTCATTAATTTATGTGTATTTACATATACATTGCGGATCCTTGGAGTCCACATCATAAAACATCCACATATGATTTCGATGGAGAAAGTGCGTGCTCTTCGAAGAAGCATATGAAGGCTCGAAATAAGACAAGGGAATGAAATTTCAGCTGACTAATGAAATGACAGTTCATTTACTTTTAACTTCAAGCTATGACAAAGAGCTTGAAATTTGTAGCCGTTAGAAACATTAGATAAATAAAAGAGGACGGGTGCTCTGGCTACGATACCAGAGACGAAGGTGACTAAAATTTAATACAGGATTTAATATCGACCATTTTGAAGGATTCAAATATAAAGGATGGAATTCATAAATAGACACGGATGCGGAAGGCGTCTGCTCTCCGCTGGGTGTTTATGATGTGGACTGGTGAATATAATTGTTGACATTGTTTAACTTTTGTCCAAATATGGTATGAGGACTTATCTAAGTAAAAAGTAGTAGGTAGTATTCAGAACGAGAACAATAAATATAAATTTTGTAACCAGGTTTCAACTAAATACTTGGATACTATATATATAACTAACATATTATATGTTGTATTGTTTCACGGTATCAAAACTTCTCTTCTCCCTTACCACAGATGGTCACGTTTATCTCTATTCGTAGATCTATATATATATATATATATATATATATATATATATATATATATATATATATATATATAAATATACAGAACGAGGACATTTACGTTTAGAAAATGGTTTAACAATATCTAAAATATGGTAAAAGTACCCTTTGAACCGCACATTTATGCATAAACTATAAAAATCATAACTAACTCGGAGTTCTTCAGATTTCCTGCATTTTTGGAGAGGGCTTCTTCAAAATCTTTGCATGATATTACCACTTAGGTATTGATTGACACAAAAAACTGATAGATTCACACATAATTTATCCTGTGCAGTACCTTTATCAGTTGCAATTTGATTTATAGCGGGATAAGTTCCTGTTTCGATTGCATAATATTTAATGATAAAACTCTCTTTTCAAATATATTCAGGCCACGTAATATTAGATTCAAAATAATTTTCATGATTTTCTATAAAAATGCCAATGCCATAATTAACCCTTTTCCATTTTGTTTTTAATGAATTGACCTACGTTCGGCAAAATATCGATGACGATTGACCTCAGTTAAATAGTTTGACACCGAAGAGAATTTCTCAAACCAAAGCTTTGATATGGAAAAACCATTTTTTTTCTTATCAGTATCTGATTAATAGGGTAATGAAAGTTTCACGAGATTCACTAATAAATAAATATTGATTTATTTTATTCTCTTAATGACATTGATCAGTTTTGAAAATATCTATGAATGTTGTAATAAGTTTTGCACAATAGAAAATATTCAATATATTTTTTTTTAATTACAGTTTCAGTCAATTTATAAATTCTTACGGTGGGCAAGCTTGCAGGTAGGAAGCGAGTTCTTTGAGGCAAATAGTTGAAGAACACCCATATAATAAAAGTTAGAGAGCGACAAAACAGGACCAGTTAAAACGTCTTATTTGACTTTGACTTTTCCATTTTTGTTCGATACAAAAAAAATTCATCCAAAACCAAAACTGTAGCAAAATATAGTTATAATTTATCAATTAGCATAGTTGCAAATACAATTTTACGAAAAAGTATATTTTCCTAATGTAACCGTTTCCACCCACCGTGCATTGCTCGTACGATCTTCAATAACAAGATGCTATACAGAAAATAAATGGGTCTCTTGACGAAAACAACGAATAGTCAATTTACAATTAAAAAACATAACTTATCATATGTAGCTAAATGGGACTCAATGCCATACCGCTTGTGATGCCTAAGACTTGTTATATACTCAATAACATACCATAATAATTGCAACCTGTTGTTTCTAATAATTCACGAGAAAAAAAATTAAAATCTTTTTCCATATAAAAACAAATTATTTTTAAAATATTAGCTGAATTGTTAGTCTAAATCGATTTTCAGCTGGATCAATTGTTTTAAGTATCATGTGGAATCATTTTCCATTGGAAAAATATGAAAAACTATTGGGCGCCGTAGTGAATTTCCTTACATTTTGGACTACTTATGCAAATTTTATGCCGATTTTTCGAAAACCGTTGGTCGTAGTGAGCGGAGACCAGCAACAGTTTATTTTTTTATTTGAAAACTCATTAAGTTTAGATATTACTTTACAGACCTAGGAAAGAACGCCAAAATTGTGAATTTTTTGTAACTTTGCAGTGTAAAATCATACACCTATAACCATTTTGCTCATTTTAAGACGATTCGTCGAAAATTGTGACCTGTGCCATCGAGTTGATTTTAATGTATTTATTACTCCCACAGGTAACAGAGTAGAACTCTTACGCAACAATTAAAAATTCACTAAAAACTTTCGAACAATATTTAGTGCATTTTTCCAAGATTTCCTATGTCAAACGGCCTCAATAAATTTACTACTTAGGGAGAAAATGCTAAAAACTAGATAAATTAATTAATAAAATAATGGACATACCTTTTCACTATCTTGCCCACGTCGCTCTTTGCTTGTTGTTGCTAAGCGTTAGTGAATACACCTGCAACGTCAGACAGCTGTCTTGTAAAGAGATCCGAGCCATTCAGCACTCCAAAAAATAATTAAAAGTCAGCAATTAAAGCACGAGTGACTGGTGACAAAGGACAGGAAGGAAGTAGAAAGGGATAATGACAAGGGATAAGGACGGGGAAGCCTGTCATAACAACTTGTCGTATTATCCTTCAGCGAACACTCTGTCTCATTAAACCTTTCGATTGGCAACTGTACATTTGTATTTTTGTTGGTATAGTACCATACCTAGTTATAAACTATGTACGTATTAATATAAATATTTTTATCCTGTGTAGATATTCCTATAAAAAATTGTAACATGTTTTTTTTAATTTAGTACTACGAGTATGTGTTAAATAGTTTTATTAATAGCATATTCAAATAAATATTGTTTGCTTACAAGGTTTTTAACGATTAGTTTCATATTTCAAAAAAATATCAGTAACTGAGAGCTACCGTTAAGACCGAGTCATCGTCCGTGCTTACAATTTCCATATTCATTTCATTCCGAAGTATTCGTGCAGTTATGTAAATTTAGATTGTTCTTTAACATTCCATATCAAAATTGGAAAAACGGAACGACTTTGGTTCTATCAGTTCGTCTCTCAGGGGTATTTTTGTCAAAGTATATTTAACATAGAAATGATTTTGGGAGTTCATTAAAAAAAGTAAAATTGAAACTAAATTGAAACCATATAATTTCTATCAATTTTCTCTGATTTTTTTGAATTTTTTTTAACTGAAGAAATTTACAAAAACGCTACCTCCCCCAATTTATGAAAATACCGCTGAAAATTTAAAAAAATTTAAGGATGTTGAAGACAGAATGCAAATGGAATGAAAATTATGAGATTTGCACATTTTTTTTACCTTCGACATTTTTCCTACTTTAAAAATAGTTTAAAGCAATCTTTGTTTTGAGGATTAATACTATTTTAATACAAGTGTTACTAAACTATGGAACGAAGTTAAAATTATAAATCAATTATCAGAAGAAACACTTCCAATACTAAGAATATTCGATTTGGTTCAATTCGAAAAGGTTTTCTTTTTTGTAAAGTAATGTGAATCAGTCTTATAAAAATATTAGGAATAAATTTCGCAAAAAATATTATTAACAAACGACTTCTTAGAGCTTATAGTTAACATTGAGAATGTTAGTGAATCGACGTTAACTAATTAACAATTTTAGTTACTAACGTCAGAAAATATTTTTCTCGATTTCTAAGAAATCTGTTTCTTTCTGATTATAGCGAAAATAGTATAGTATTAAAAGAGAGTTATAGTTTCTAATTTTGTTAACAAACGGGCTTTTGGATTAAAATAACCATTTTCCTTATACACTAAAAAATAGATATTCAGAAAAAAACTAATTGGAAGTAACACTAATTGCACAAATACGACATATTACTGACTGGTTAATTTTTAAATATCAACACCAACGAAGCTTCAAAGCAAAACATCAAATTGTAGATAAGATAATGTTGTTAATAATATCTACATGAGAAACATTACAGTAAAGGAAATCCCATCATCATTAATTTTTTAATTTGAGGTTGGTTAATCAGTAAAATTTAATAACAGGTGAGGCATTGTCATTTCATTCAATATTTGAACGTAATAAAATCGACATCGATTCTTTTGGGTGAGAAATTAATATGTTTTTTAAATTACAAAATGGTTTCAATGTCAATAAATTTAAAAACAAATCATACGGCAACGTTCGTTATATTTATGGAATATGCACCGTAAAAAAAATATCGCCATTTAACAAGTTTTGTTGAAAATATCTATGATGCAAATTTTTAAACAAACAAACAGAATTCCCATTACAGATTATCCATTTACATGGAAAAACGGAAAAAATAAAAATGTTTAATTATAATTAATATGATGTCGGGAATAGAAATTTTCCTAAAATCCCTAAAAAACGAAAACACTCCTTTACTTGAAGGCCATTCAGTTTATCGTAAACGGCAACACAGGTAAAGGAGCTGCAAAAGGCAAAAGCCCTTGGCATTGAAAAATTAAACTTTGCTAAAGCCAGTAATGAAGGTACTGTTAAAGCAACTGTATTATTTTAAATATAAATATTCATCGTTGTCAGAAGCTAAGCAGAAAAAAGAGTTTTTGGCTGATATTTGAAGATTAATGCGAGATAAGAACTTCAAAACTACAATGGACGCAAGAGAAAAGAAGGTTGAAATTTTTTATAGAAATGTCATTGACAATTTTTGTTGTAAGGAGGAAAGTTCCTATTACATCTAATTATTCTAATACATGCTAGAAAAGTTTAAAAACTTCGGATATAATACAAGTTTTAAAATCCACTTTCTGAAATCGCACTTGGATCATTTCCGGAAAACCTTGAAACTTTAATGAGAAAGATGATTAGAGAGAAAGATGGATATATTCCGTCAATACATTAAGGTCATGGAACAACAAAATCGGAACATGTGGGTATAGAGCATGATTTCAAACTATTGCTGGATTTTGAAGGGAATAACCGCGATTAATACATAAGCAAAAATCGTTGAAAAAGCTTCTAACTGAGGGTTTTCTACTATAAGGATTTCTAGTACATTTCGTTAGATAATTACGTTCGTTTTAACGTCTTTAAAAAAATTTATTCCATTTTTCTTTCTAATGACACGCCTTTGATAGATTGAGAAAAAAATTACCCTCATATTAAACGTGAAGAGGTGATTAAAAAAAATATTTAGTAAATAATTGAGATCCCATCGGAAGCATTCACTTTCAGTATATCATATACATAAATCAAAAACTATAAAAGATGGAACTGTGACAGACGGACAGACAACAATATTGTAAGGGTTCCTTGTTGAATAGGAGACAACTGAAATCTGCTGCCCATATTATGCAGATCGGCATAATACTGGCCATAAACTGGATTAAATTCCAATGGGAAGGTGTCACCTGGATTGTTGCGCAAATGAATTTATAAATTACCTGTGACAATTATTTATATAATATTGTAAGGTGTAGTTTTCTTCGCGTGTGTTTTATTTCATACCTATTATGACTGATTTATTGTAAAAAGATACCCTCGCAGTAATAATTTTTGTCATTTATGTGTTTAGGGTTTTCAACTGATTCCATATTGCTTAAAAGAAATCGAAGAACTAAAAAACTAATACATTCTTGAAATTTCAATGACAATTCTTAATGAAGAACCTAATTCTTAAACTTATAATTTACTTTTCCAATTTTTTTCCAAAATATCGCAAATTGAAAATAAATCAATACAACCAAAATTTGTTTTTACGTAATAAATATTTAACCACCTTTACGTCATTCAAAGAATTCCAAAGTTTTGCAATCCGATAGCGACGACATAATACCTCTTAATTAAGGAAATTTAACCCTTATAATAATTAATCAGTCTCCGAGAAGAACCCTGATATTTTTAAACTAAATTTTATGCAATCATCGAGCCCTTGGGAGAGCTCAAAATTCCAATATCACTAGCACGTCAGCTTAGACATTAATATCAGTAACTGGTATTTTAATGAATCAAGATAAAGATAAAAAGCTGGTATCAACATAATGTTCGCGATGAAGCTATATTCGTTACTGTAGCTGACCCAAAATATATTCAAAAGTAAAACACAATATTAGATGAAAATTTCTTGGTTGCGATATGAAACAGTTTTTTTTTTAATCTTCGTTTTACCACGTGTTTAAGGTTCTAGAGTGAAACATGAAATTCTTATTATAAATATATATTCGCCCATCAGCCTATCACAGCCTAAGATTTTTTTTCAGTTTTAGACCTGTAAGCATAAAATTTCGAAAATGGATACTTCATTTTTTCCAAAAAATAATGTTATTATACAACCCCTTACTTACATTATAGCAGTAATATTTTTTTATGCACCAATGGGAATATAATTTGAAATAAAATTGAGTTTCCTTTCATAATTATTTATTTTTAAGCTTCGTTATCGAAATATCGTTTCCAAGGATGCTGGAAGAGGTTATCCACCCCTCTAATATTGTAGAATTTATCAAAAAAAGATGCTAACATTTAATTCTAACCATTTTAAAAGGTGTGATAAAACCTTACTTTATGCGTATTTCTAAACTCACTTTAAATATAGTTTAAAATCGCTAGCATTTTAAAATTCTTTGCGAACACAATAGCTAATATTTCAACCTTTGTTATTAAACAACATATAAGATTAAAATTAAAAATATATGCATCTTCATGACTCTCAATACTGATGCCCTACAAATGATACAAAACCGATTCACAACTGTCAGGAATGTAAGATGGGGAACATATATTCCCATCTGACTAACGTCAGGCTTAAAAAACCGAGTTTCCACCAAATTTACTCAAAAACAATAGCAAGTGACACCTCTTACCACTAAGTGCCGCATTTCCATCTTAAATCGATTGTTATAAGCTGCATACTTCCAGGGCATTTCCATCGAAATGTATATTTCTATCACATTTCGACATCTAGGAGTAAAAAAAATAAAAATAAAGTCACACGAGGAGTAAATATAATGAGAGTAGAGGCGGTTAATACGTTTTATAATTAGATTAAATTACACCGAAACCAGCGCGAGAAGAATGAATCTCTTTAAATAGTCCTAGCTTTGACAAATAATATATAACACAGAATTTGAAAACGATTTTTAAATGAACTTAGCCACCTACAAGCTTTACTGGGGCAATGTTCCAATTTCTTTTAAATAATAAAGCAGTCCACAAAATATTTAGCAAATCTAGATGTTGAAGTTTCAATCACTATCGCATCAACAATTCCTCGTGGATGGTCGCCAGAGATTTGATGCAAACGTGCCTGTTTATTTACTTACTAAATATAAAATTCCACTGGTCAACTTTCTGAAATAAAATTTAACTTTAGTATATTTGTAAGTAATTTCAAGTCCGTATGTCATTACATAGAATTCTCTAATCATTTTCGTATACGCTAACATTAATTATAGAATTGTATTTACTTTTCGAGTACTTGTACTTGTCTTCATTCTGAATTATATTTTGATTACTGTTATCGAAAAGTTAACCATTTATATATATATATATATATATATATATATATATATATATATATATATATATATATTTATTTATTTATAAATACTTGGTGTATACTCAATACCTCACCAAATTTTACTCTGCACTATTACAAACTATTTTATAAACATTTTATCATAGAATCCTGTCAATTATATCATTAGGTCGAGCAAAAAATGCACAATCCAGTTGTAAACCACGTCTAATAATATCTTTACCATTACTGTCTTGTGAAAATGATTTATCAAGTAGAATACGTCGTCTATTAGGATGATAGTTTTTAAAGTGAGGAGTAGATCGCTCTCTTGAGAAACTGGTTCACTGACATCAGTGAGAATTTCTTTTGAACAGAAATGACTACAAATATTCTTTTTTTTCCATTTCAACCTGAGTGCCTGTCAGTTCCATTGCTGTTGGCAATACATTAAATCCAGATTATCGACATTTATAAATTATTTGAACTGCAGCTGTCCTAAAAGGTGTAAAAAATGGAAAGTTTTATTTGCTCAACAAGACTAGAAATTACATAGAACATAGAAGAAGAAAAACTTGGAATGCGAACAAGCGACCTACGGATTACGAGTGAACCAATTATGTTGTAGCACTTCTACGTTTACTGGGTCAGTGACGAAAATGTATGAGCTATATTGTCTAGTGACTATATTTGTTCAGATATGTTAGAAACTTGTATGTCTCTCCGTCGCGGTGTGAACACTGTAACATTTGTTTCATATACGTCTCTAGTGTTTGTACATGTATGAATGCTTTGTATTTTATTGGTGATTATATGTATTTGTTCCCATAATCGTGTATTTTCTTAACGTTTTATCGAACTATTACACTATAAATAATAATAATGTTTATAATGAATGTAAAAGAATGTTAGGCGTGATTAAGCAAAGATGGCATAACAGTGGAACTTCTATTCTTACGCGAGAACTAACACTGCCTTGTGCTGTTTATGGATATTGATGCTATATTACCATTATCTAGTTTCTAACCATCTCCCGATCTTAGCTCCCATATTACCTAAGTATTTCCATAATAAAATTTGACTAAGTGTAATTATCTTTTATCTGATACCAATATGGAACAATTCCTACTTGATAAATAATGCAGGCATCATGGTCGATTTCTTCTACGAGTGGAGTTTTTTTACTGTATTAACACATAATTAAATTTATAAGGATAATTTATCCGATCTGGTTCAGTCGCCACTCGATTTCATCTCTTAATAGATAACATCATTCTAACGAACATGTTACTAGCGAACACGGATGATTAGTTTTCTTTATTCTCTCCCGATTTGCAGTCGAGTGAAATGTTAAGCAATTTGAAATAAACATTATCAGCATTAATAAAAAAATCTTAATGCGTACACGGTTTGATAGTATAAAAATGCTCAAAATACTGTCTCGTTCTATAAAGTAATATTTAAAAAAAAAATTTTACCTAACTGCATCTACACAGCAGAATTTTCTGTTTCTCCTAATTTTATTCTCTTCATATCTTGCTGATTATTTCGTATTGCGTAATCTTAAAAACTTGCTGGTCACTAATAAAAATCAAAGATTGTCATTGCAATATTTCTGTGAAAGCATGTCGATAAATGCATAAGTAAATTTATAAAATTTATAAATCGTACGGCGTATTATATCCAAACTGTAAATGATACAATAAGGGAAATATTAGTTTGATCTATGTAGATTGAAAACATATTCCTCTTCATCATCAGTAATCTCGCTAGAGTAAAACGACTTCTTATAAAAAAAATATTAACATATAGTCTTTCAACACATATGTATAAACGGGGAAAAGAGTAGTATGAAATATATGATTATTTCAGTGATTATATCAGCCCTTAAAAAAATTCTAAACTGTTTATTTAAAAATGCGAATGATAAAGTATTTTACATTTACCTAGTTTAAATTAATAATACATAAAAAAATATTGTGAAATTGTTATTGGCGAAATTAATTAGTTAAATATTCTCAAATTTAAAGTGAAAAAATTGGTTATATCAAGATATGATGTTGGGAAATCATAAATGGATCATTTGGAGATTTCTGTTTTTTTTTTACTTCTGCGCAAACTGGCTCTGAGACTAAAAACTTGTTTTTTACCTACCTAAGCGGGCATTAACATGGAAAAATAAAGAGATTTATTATTAAAACATGATATAATTTTTGATACGTTAATCTTTGCAGAAACGTATAAAACTCAAAATATAGACACCAAATAAATTAATTATTTGTTAAATTCAGTCAAAAAATTGCCAATTTTTTAATAAGCAACGTTATGCATGTGCGTAAATTTGATTAAAATAAAATATAAACTTTGAATTAATAATAGTTTCTGCATTTAAGAATGTCTAACATTTGCAAATTAGCACCCTTTTTCTGCATAATTTCAAAATTCAATCTACGAAAACGTTTTGTAAACCATGAAATGAGATTAGGTACTTAGAATTATTTATATTTCGTTAATACATATTTAATAAAATAGATTAAGGGTCGACATATGCTAGTGGCATATATCGACCCTTAATTTTTCGGTATCGGGAACAATTAAATAGAAATCGTAACAAAATTACTAAAGAGATAAGAATACTTTTCTCTGTCTTTCTCGAATCTTTGCTAACAGCCCACCTGAAGATGTTGTAATACAACGAAGCCTAGGTCGCGGTAAAGAACTTAAAGAAAGTAGAAATAATACTCCATCACGTAGTTTCATTTAATTGTGAACAATGAATTTATACAAAATTAATGCCAAATATATTCAATAATAGAATACTTTTAATTTAATTTGGTATATCGAAAATTCTTTCACTGGTAAGTTTTTTACAACAGGCAGATATTAATACTTCTTACAAAAATCCATAACCTTTTTTTATTAAATCACCTTTCTATTGATATTCTGCCTCTGATTGCTTTAAATGTCTCATATTATTTTTTCATTGCTAGACATATCAAACATTACAGGTCTTGTACCTGTTATTGTTAATCTTAACAAATTGAATTCTAGACAATCATGGACTTGGTCTGATTACCCTATTAATACCCATAGTATAAATAATACTCTTTTAATAAAATCAATCCACGATTTTTTATATTCAGCATAACCCTGATGAGTGAATTAGTGCTAACATCTGCATCCTGAGGAACGAAAAATAGGACCAATCCCTTAGCTTAGAGTAATTTTCATCGAAGAAAAATCTTTGTTCTTTATCTTGTGGAAACTATCTCGCTACATTCGTAGTGGTCAATGATAAAATTCGTAGTGGTCAATGATCAGTATTGCCAGTATCCAAAGTGAGTTTTTAAGAAAGAAAAAGGCGACAAATTCAAATTACAAAAAAAATCATATTTGTTACTTTACTTCATTTCTCTTCTGTTTTTTACTTTATTTTTATTTTTTGATGACTTTATTCACAAAGCTCATTTTCTTTCCCCCTAAATACGTCATTACAATTTTCAATATTTATGTTGTTGGCATACTAACTTCTTTTCAATTTATATTTACTTTCTTTAACACAGTAGATTTAAAAATATTATAACTTTTTTGTAATAGTAAAAGAATATTTTCGAACTTCCGCCCGCCCACTAATGGTGTCTTTGCAACTATTAAGGTTAAATATATTTTCCAACATTACCAATAACAATTAACAATACGACCTAAGTCTAAAACACGTATATACTCAAATTTAAACTGCGTACTCTGAATAAAAACCATACACCGTATTCTACGTACCCTATTCTAAATAACATAATTTTCGGTATCTGTAAAACTGTTTGATGTTCCATCTAGAATAAATAATAATGCACAACAATAAATAATGATACAAAATCAACGAATAATTATAATGCACAATCGCTCTCCATTCGCTCCGAAAATCGATGGAAGTGACTTCTTATTTACTGGATTCACATTCATCTTTTTGAAAGAAATGTTCTGTATATGCGACCATTTATTCACACTTCTATCAAAAATGTTTACAAGTATATGCTCCAAAAATCTTATTACGTATATCATAAAATCGAATCAATGAAGTTCGCTTCTGATATTGGAGTATCATGAAGCCAGTACAAGCGGAGAGCGCGACTGCGCGGCGCACCGCGACCGGCTCGCGCTAATTCTGTCGGCGCGGCCTCGGCGAACGCTGTAAGCTCTTGTAATATAACACCTCGCTCGATGTACACCGTTCTAAATGTTAGATAAAGAGATTTTTCGGTCACATTTGATATCTACGTGACCTCTATATTAAAAAAATGTCTTCCGAAATTGTTATTTGTTTATTGCCTACTCTATGGCAGATTAGTTCTAGTACGAAGCAAATAGATCGATAATATTATTAACCACAAACGAATACACTGAAACTATTTTTAACTTTGATCATTTATATTACAATAAGTAATTATATAGTTTTTTTTTTCCCGTAAATTATTATTATTATTATAAAATAATCATTTTGCGTCATTTATCCAAGATAAAGAGCGATTATTAGTCTCCATATCTCTCCCCTGTTATAATTTTTTTGGTTTCAAATATAATCCAACATATATTGAATTGCTTATTGAAAATCTTTTTTTTTTAAATATACTACTACAAGAATCTATAAAATAGTATAAATTTAAATATATTTGGAGTTAATTTTGTAGAAATTTATTATTCACAATTAAATGAAACTACGTGATGTAGTATTATTTCTACTTTCTTTAAGTTCTTTACCACGACCTAGGTTTCGTTGTATTACAACATCTTCAGGTGGGCTATTAGCAAAGATTAAAGGAAAATCTTTGTTAATAGCCCACCTGAACATGTTGTAATACAACGAAACATAACTGACCCCAAAGTATACAGATTAAAACTTAGAGGATGACTTTATTAAAAGAAAAAAAGTCGCCAAATAGATAGGAAAAGTCAAACAATAAATAAGTAAGGCAAATAAAACTTTAAAAACCGTTTTCAAAAGAGTAGGTATAAAAAGTAAAAAATAATAAACTCAAAATAGGTACCTACAATATTTGCTATAAATAACAAAGTTACTTATCTTTGAAATCGGTGCCAGCACTTAACAGCACTTTAATTGTTTATTTACTTATGAATAAAATATTTTTATAATCCCTATTGCAAGTATTTGTTTTTATTTACTATATTAATATTGCTTATATGTGTGAAAATCTTGGTAATGGCTTAATCCAAATTAGGTAAAGGTATAAGAATCTGAAATTATTCTGGTATATTTGTTTGATATTTTGAAACCATTTATTATTCAGTGAGGTTGGCGTCTCCCGTAAAATAGAAATTTCGAGATTTTACTTGATGACACTACCTGATATTTCAAACACTATAGAAAAAATAGAGATATGACATCAATGATATCGCTCAATTTCAGTCGTCAACAATTAGGCATCTCCAAGATTTACACTCGGAATATTTATTTGGCCTAAAAACATTTTGAGAATGATAATAATTTGAGAGCTTCTCCAGCCGTATTATGAATACCTAAATAACCCATAGATATTGTAGATGTTATTATTTCATTCCTATATAATGATAAAATTTAAAAACCTACCAAGTACGACTAAAACTTTCATTTCTAGAATTCCTTACACATTAGGGCACGTGTAAATATTTAATGGTATACAGTATTTCTATTAAAAAATTAATGTTTCTAAACTGCTTAGAAACATTCATTTTTCATAACATAAATATATTATATATATATATATATATATATATATATATATATATATATATATATATATATATATATATAATAAATATATTATATTTATGGTAGATATATCTTCCACATGCGTAAAACGTGGTACATATTTAAATAATATTATTTTTCCATGTATATAATTTATATACAGACATAATCACTGTACATTTTAAAATACAAAGTTATTTTTCTATTTCATATATGTCGCTTATATGGAGTTTCTAAAAACGTTGTAAACAACTACACGCTATAAGTCGATCAACTATTACTCGTAAACTAGTACAACTTATATATTATGAATATATTTCAGATATTCAAAAATAGCGATTTAGCTGATAGAAGATATAGTTATGCGACTATAACAAAAACTATTATTTTAAAACATAATAATCTTTAACGGATGCTATAGAAAAAGTTTTCATGGCATAAACTAATATTTTTGGAAGACCTATTCAACGATACATGATAGGGTGTATAAAAAAAAAATCGCCCCTATTTATATGCGAGGAAAGTCGGCTAACAATTTTTTGTAAAGTAATATATATATATATATATATATATATATATATATATATATATATATATATATATATGTATGTATGTATGTATATATATATATATTTATAGCTTTTTTTTATTCACCTTTATAGCACTAATAGTCTGCGAGTAAAATGGCTGTGACATACAGATGAACGGGCAGACAGACAGGCAGACATGGCGAAACTATAAAGGAATGGTTATAGTTTCGC
Source organism: Druceiella hillmani (assembly GCA_039881145.1). Taxonomy (NCBI): domain Eukaryota; kingdom Metazoa; phylum Arthropoda; class Insecta; order Lepidoptera; family Hepialidae; genus Druceiella; species Druceiella hillmani. Next base: position 19,844,937 of record JAYKKI010000002.1, on the reverse strand, counting down.
TAGAGAATCCTAAAAATGGAATAAGCATAGAAGAATACAATTAAGCAAAATTCAACACATATTTTCTGTTAATACGAGATTAATAATAAAAACTGACAATGATCCTAAAACAATTGCAAAAAAAGCAAATTCATATTATTACTAAGGCAAAACTTTGAGAACATTTTAAGCACAAATATTTACAGAAAAACTAGATCGAGTACATTTTTCAATACTTGAGTAGCCTTTTTTGTGCACAACCAATTTAGCCAACTGTATAGATATCCTAAACGATATTTTTATCAATTGTAAAACTCATACCTACCTCCTATATTCAATTTTGGATATTTCATTGTTTGATGATTATTAAACGAATGGAAATTTCATTGCTTGATGATTATTAAACCAATGGAAATTTCATTGTTTGATGATTATTAAACCAATGGAAATTTCATTGTTTGATGATTATTAAACCAATGGAATTTTCATTGTTTGATGATTATTAAACCAATGGAAATTTCATTGTTTGATGATTATTAAACCAATGGAAATTTCATTGTTTGATGATTCTTAAACCAATGGAAATTTCATTGTTTGATGATTCTTAAACCAATGGAAATTTCATTGTTTGATGATTATTAACCCAATGGAAATTTTATTGTTTGATGATTATTAAACCAATGGAAATTTCATTGTTTGATTATTAATAAACCAATGGGAATTTCATTGTTTGATGATTATTAAATCAATGGCAATTTCATTGTTTGATGATTATTAAACGAAAAAATAAAGATTAAAAATTACATATTCAATAAAAATAATTTTCGCTCACGTTTTATCGATGATAAAAAAACTTATTTGAGAAATATTTCCCATACAAATTGCTTATTAACATTTTTTCAACTTATTGCCATTCTTAGTGACACTAAACAACTTATGTCAAAATAAACAAATTGAAAAATTTAAATAAACAAGAATGATTTGATGTTGATTTGAGACTGTCAAGCCTTTTGTATATAGAAAAAAGTATTTTTCAAAGCAATTTTGCTGTTAAGATTATCACGAGCGAAATATTATTATTAAATGCATTATTATTTAGGAATATTATTTTATTTACAGAAAGAAAAATTATCGCCAAGAAGACAATGAATGACAGTATACTTGTCATTATGTAATGTGCCCTGATAAATACACGAGATTTTTCTATTCTAAAATAGCCGTAAACTATGGGCTGCTAGCTTATCCTAACACTATAAGTCGGATACTTAAAATGACGTAATCGATTTTAATTTCTTATAGAAAACTTTTACGTCGCGAATTTTTAATTTCATACTAGTAAGTCTTAATAAATTCTTTAAGTACAATGAAGTTTGTACATTCCACTTAAAATTGCAGGGATTGGTAGCGTTTGCTTTACGCGTTTGACTACAGGTCATATATTAAATTGCGTACTTCGTTTGAATACATATATTAAAGTTGCGTACTTCGCTTGAATACAGATGTTCAAGGCAAGCAACGTGTAATGCTTATAAGACATTGCGCGCCACTGCTGTACAATCCAAATTACTGAGCTCAACAAATTTATAAACAGGTCTATTGTACAACCAAATATCAGAGTAATATCTTTTAATGAAATATCCTTCCGGATTTTACATAATGACATTCGGTTTTACGGAATCCCTTCTCTTCTCGCCTCATAATATGCAATTCCAAAATTATCAAAAAAATTTATTATCAAATACATAACCAAAAGATAATCTGATATTTTAATTTTCCTTTTCCTAAACTGAAAATTTGATTCTCGTTCCAAACTGAGAAATAAACCAAAACACCTTGCAAAATATTAACTGAACATTAAAGTTTTCCCATTTTCACTCCATTTACAAAAATCGCAAAGCAAAATTTACCCTCAAAAAATCCACTTAAATTCTACACCCTTAATTAATATCGAACGATGCCCAAAACAAACATTACCATTGCCGCTCGCGGTGACGTCGAAAAAAGCGGCGCTTGCTGTCAACGGAATTACGCACAAATTGAAAGTAAGAGACGCGGAACAAAAGGCGGTAAAAAGCCGCATTTCTCTAATTAGAAGCGGAGATGAGAAGGGTCGGCATAATAAGCTCCTTGACTATAAAAAGACCCCGCTAATATCCGACCGCAGGAAAGTTCCTTGCGCCGCCAGCCAGGACATGCCCTCGATTACGAGCCTGGAAGTAAATGAAGTTTCCAAGGACTTGAAGTTAAATTAGTGGAACTAAGCAGGATGTATATCTTTATTTAAATTTGTTTATCACCTCCATTAATTTGCTGGGACTAAATTTACACAAGAAGTTAGTGAAGAAAGAAAATGTGAATTACCCACAAATATCTCGTGGAATATTTAAAGAAAATATTTTACAAGGCTTAATTTTCCATTTAAAAACTCTTTATAATATGCATAATTTCTCGCCATAATTTATTAACCCAATTCTGAATCATCCCTAATTTTATATGGTGTTCCGTAGCCGAAAGATGAAAAACGGAACAATCATAATTTGGTCATATTTACCTGTCTGTCCGTCAGTAAGTTACACCGTCATAACTTTTTCAATTTAAGTCGTCCGTTCATTATGAACCCCTCTAAAACCCAGGTGCTATTTAGCCAATCAACGCAGATGGTCCTGAACAAATGAAATTCGACATTCCTGAACAAATGATTGCGAAAATTACTTCAATGGAATCTACAATATAATAATCTATAATATATCTACAACCATATGTTTTCAAAAAAGTTATGAAAGTTTCTAAATGATGAAAAAAATTTTTATTTATAGGTGTATAAAAAAATATTTTAAAAAATTTTCAAATTTGGAAAATATAATTTTACGTAATTATAAAATATGTAAATTAATTGCACCAATGTTTGAAAACAAATGTAATATCAAAATAAAAGATGACTTTTTTGTTACATTTCTTCTTCGCGAGACACGAGTCACCGAAGTGTCAAATAGCGTTTAAAAAAAAATGTACTGTTTTTTTGAGCGACATTTATTGTATTTTATAAAGAAAAATTATTTTCTTTAATTTTCATTTATAATTTAAAGCGATAAGAGACAAATCAATTATATTTCTTACGCCTGTAAAATAAATAGTATGCAATATATTTATATGGTGAAAAATGATGTAATAGCTTTAAAAAAAAACGAGTGTGCTTTTGACCACACGACTGAAGTAAAACTTCAAATTCACAAAATATGAACTTTAAAATGAATTTAAAATTGTATTCACTTTATACGTAGAATATTTAATGTATTGAACAAAATAATAATTTATAAAATTGATCAAGAACGAAATGAAATTACAAAATAATCAGAAAATCACCGTTCGCGTAACGCAAATTCGCATATATGTATATATATATATATATATATATATATATATGTATATATATATTTCATGCACTGGCTATGAGAGGAAGAGAGAAAGAAAATGTGCGCGCACTGCTCTCTGCTCTCTCTTGCTCCTACAGTGTGATACAGACAATAGGCTTGCACTATGTCTTAATTATACAAAACATAACTGGCTATGAGAGAAAGATAGAAAATGTGTGCTCGCACCTCTCTCTCTTGTCCCTACAGGAATATACGAAACGTAACTCTCTTTCTGTCTTCACTAATTTATATCTCCCTCTCAACTTCCGTTCGCCTCGCCCGATCACACTTTTCGTAACGCTCTCATCACGCATTGCGCAAGCGTGCGAAAAGAAGTTTTACTTCAAAAATTCTATGTACCCTTATTGACTTAAATGTTTGTATATACTTAAGTGAACACGGCGAGTGAGTCTCTTAATATAAAGAACGATCTCGAACCAATTATTCGGAGATGTACAAAATTATTAATAACTCCTGAGCGCCGAGTTTGCTTCGTGACTCTCAAGCAACGTCGTTCTCTAAGTCCATGACTGTGAGATATAATTTTGGTTGGTAACGAATCAGTCTCGATTTATGGAATAAAACAGTCTTAGATTCGTTTATCATCTGCGCTTATCGAAACGGAAAACAGACCGAGAGAATCATACCATAATCCCTCTATTGCGTGGCATTGAAGTGTGAATTATATTTCAATGATTATTCTGTATTCATTTATTAAAGCTTATGCAGTAATATAATATGGACGTGTTCCATTAATGTTTCTTTACTGACTGTTGTATGTTTTCTGTTATTTTTCTTCACTGTATATATATATATATATATATATATATATATATATATATATATATATATATGTGTGTGTGTGTGTTTGTGTATACCTGTGGGTATGTATGTATGTATGTGCTATATTTTAGGCAATGTAAATTTATGAGTCCTTATGAGCTATCTTATACAGACAAACATTGTTACTCTTATTGAATATATTTGGCGTTAATTTTGTAGAAATTCATTATTCACAATTAAATGAAACTACGTGATGTAGTAATATTTCTACTTTCTTTAATTTCGTTACTACGACCTAGGTTTCGTTGTATTACATCTTCAGGTGGGCTATTGGCAAAGATCTTTGCTAAAATCTTTGCTAATAGCCCACCTGAAGATGTTGCAATACAACGAAACCTAGGTCGTGGTAAAGAAATTAAAGATGTAGAAATAATACTACATCACGTAGTTTCATTTAATTGTGGATTATTACTCTTATTGAATATTTCTACCATTTTTTTCACGACGGAACGGAGGAGGTATATGCGTTTAGGGTGACAGGTTGTTTGCTTGTTTGTTTGAGTGTGCAATCTAATGTTCCCATATATCTCCAAAACGGTTTGACCGATTTAGAAATGGTTCTTTACTGCTATGCCCTGCATATGCTTAAAATTTTGCAGTTTCCTCAGTTCGTGACTAATTCAAATTCTCTTAGGTGCCCAAATAGCTCTTCTATGCTGCTACAATGTAATTGATATTGGGAACGAAAATGGCAATGACAGCCCCGACGGATTTTCATGGGTTTGTAATTATATTAATAGGTTCGTACTTTCTTTTAGTTGAAGGGGTTTTCAAAAAAATTATTTAATCGTTCTTCAATTGCAACGACTACATCCATCATGGGTCTTTTCAAAATTTTTAATTTTACTTTTTGTTACCAATTTATAATGGGACCTTAAAGATGGATACGCATATTGATGTCTAAATTGTATATGCCATATGCCAAACAAATAATTTTGTTGTGGATATTAAAATCTTTTTGACTGCTCGAAAGTTCATATAGATTTATCGCGCTATTCCAGTATCAAACCATCATAGATTTAAAGAGAAACATTTTTGGTGGGAATGGGAAATATACTTCCAAAATACTTAGTTATTGATATACACCTCAGTCGCACGTATATTACATTAATGAACTCTATAACATATGTAAGAATCGAATATAAAGAGAGAAGACAAAAGTAAAAGACTTTTAAATAGTCAAAATTTTTTATAACTCCAACGGTGTTTTGTCATATTTCGATATTGAAAAAAATTTCATTCTATAGGAACTTCTCATGAAATAATAACATTACTGTAACCGATGCTCATTTATTCACCATAAGATGGGGCTGACATTTTGCACGGTTTCCATAGTGCCAATGGAAAATTAGAAATCTCTATATCTGTAACCTTCACTGTCTGACATGAAACTTTTTTTTTTCTAGCTTAATGTCTGCTTGATCCCATTCTTCATTTTCATGATCAAATACTTGTACATTGAATTCTCGAAACGTTACTCGAATTTAAAAAAAAAAATATTCCTAAGTATGCCTGAGTGAACCCTTTCTGTTCAGATAAATCCTATCTAGTGTTTAAGTTCTAATATAATATAATACATAACCACTTAATTTATACTTTCATTTTATGTTCCATCATCTTAGACTATTAACGTCGTCAGAGAATACAGAACTGGGTTATAGGAGTCATAAGACATATCTCCATAAATTTAATAATTAACTTTTTTGAAAATTATAATTTAAGTTTTAATTCGAAGTCAATAATTAAAGTTGCCTGATTTTATTTTAATAATTTGCAATAAATTAAAAGTGATTAAATATATCATATTTCCATATTATGTACATAACTAGGCAAATATAAAAAATTACGACTTAAGTGTTATGAAAATTAAATTCTTTAGGAAAATTTTGGGAAAGCCCCATAAAGATAAATCGCATTATAATACTTAAATACGTGTTAGACAATTTGCTTAGCAGGATTTCTCTCGAATTTTTTTTAAATATGCGATGAAAATTATCTACAACACTGTCTCATTTGAACCTATTTCGGAAAAATAATACATTTTTCAATTAAAAGATGTTCAATGAAGAAACGTAATTAATAATCCAAAATGATTGGTATAATTGATATTTAGTTCTATGAAATGATAGTTACATAGGTGAATATTCATATCCCAATAAGAGGAGAAATATTTGTAAATCGCTGGGTCGCGTCGTATCGCTTTGATATGAGGGCGGTGCCCTGCATGACGTTTAATCTTGTAGTTAACTATGATGTAGTGCATCTTGAGAACGATATGAGATACATGTAATTTTATTGATTACAATGTCGATTAGTTGCCAACTTGATATTACCTTATTGATTACAATGTTGGTTTGTTGTACCTTGATTGTATCTTATTGATTACGATGTGATTAGTTATAAATTTGATTTAACCTTATTAATTACAAGGTTCGTTAGTAACAAACTTGATTTTTGCAGTAAATACTATATATATATATATATATATATATATATATATATATATATATATATATATAAACATTACAAAAAGTATTATAAACTATTTAATTTGTTTGTCACTAATAATTTCAATTTACGACCTAGCTCAATATTTCATAATTACATAAAATATTAAGCACAAAAGATCCCACATTAAATTTTTACGTATATAGCTGGGTTACTAAGTTACAAAAGATCCCACATTACATTTTTACGTATATAACTGGGTTACTAAGTTACAAAAGATCCCACATTAAATTTTTACGTATATAACTGGGTTACTAAGTTACGATAATGAAAAGGAGGTCAAAAAAGTTAGAAAGAAAATAATAATCTTCATTGGAAAACCATTAGAAATTTGTCTAAATTGTATAAAATATAGGCGTTCATATCTAATTTTGTTAACTAAAATCCTTTGAAGTTAATTTCATAATAAAATACTATTATTAATTAATTTCATAATAACATACTATTATTGTCGCTTCGTTTAATTAATTTCATAATAACATACTATTATTGTCGCTTCGTTTTGCATTAATTATTTAAAGTTAAGAATGATACACGCAAGGAAATTATATTGTTTAATCTAATTTCCTTGCTTCTGTAAAACGTCACATTTTCATATCTCAACTATAGTTGCAGATTAAAGCTAAACAGCATTTACTAATTATGTTCATGTCAATAAAATAACCCTACAACTGTATACGTTACAATTAATAAAACTAGTAAGATTAGATTACAAATTGAGCATACTAAATCTGTATATTCTATGTGCAAAATAGTGGCAAATTAAAATAAATCGACTAATAACCCAATTATTTCTCATTATTATGGTAACAACATAATATAAAAAGAATAAAACGTCCTTTTTACAAATTATATTTTACAAAAATTCTATTACGACAATAAAACAATTGAAATTACGAAGTTTTTTGCAGAAAATGTCAAGCAGGAAGGTACGGGAATTTACGGAATTTACGGAATGAGTTTTAAAAAAATGGAATTAAAATTTGTAACCATTATACGAAACAAAAAAAACGATCTGCATAAATGCACATATATTATATTTTTAAAATACAAAGAATTATTAATTGGACATAAAAATTTAAAAAAACTTATAAAGGATTACATAATTTACATATTATAAAAATTATAAAGGATTACAAAAAATTATCAGTTCCTCTTGCTTTCTTTAACGTGCAGCCATTGCCTAAATAAATTAAAAATAAATTGTTAACAAACATTGACAATAGTTCTATTGTTATCAAAATGAATGGCTTTATCCCTCTTATTGAGGTTTACGTAACTTTTTTAGTGGCATTAGTGAGCATTATGGATTAATATGATACATCTGTGGATGGAGGACACAATCTACACTTTGTTCTATCTCGCTAGCTCAAAGCATCGCGTAAAAATTACATTTACAATCTATTATGAAAAACAACCTAACTTTTCATAAAAAAATACTAGATTTCTCTTTTGTCTTTTTCTTTTGTATTTTTTTCATTTTCTCTATACATCAGTGTCATTTTATTTTTGTAACACCGGGGCCTAACACTACAGGAACCTTTTCCGGTCTCGTTTCTAACTAGTGAACTCTCTAACAGACTAGAACTAGACAGATAATATAAAAATTAATCTTTAACAGACCAGAACTAGACAGATAATATAAAAATTCATCTAAATAAATATTATATTTATATTAGTTGATCAATGGCAGCGAATAATATTATTTAAGTAGTGGAATTATTGAGTAGTATATCGGTTTTCCGAAAACTTATTGCGGTATCCCAGACGGAAGCACTTTATGCTAAAAAAAATAAGTTTTTAAAAAATAATAACTTTCACAAATTGAAAAAGAAACCATCAGTTTCTTGCAGATTTTTCTCCTTTTTGTTCCAAAATACTAAGAATATTATAGACCAATATCTGAAAACTTTTTTGGATTTTGCCACTCCTCTCGTATTTTACACAGACTTTATTTATCAGTAGGTACTATGCACTTTTATTTCCTTTTCATTCTTCACAGACAAAACAAAAAGTTAGTATACTAGAAGAGAAAAAAAATTTACCAGTGACATTTTACCGTTCTAAATGTTAATAAAAAACTGTTTACTAATAATTACTATAAATATTAATAAAATTTCAATTTGTTTTCATTCCTCGTGCCTTTTTGGAAGAAACTATGTCATGTATTTAAGCGCAACAAGGCTCCGCCATTTCCGCCAATAGCAACGAAGACACGAATCAAATGTCCGGCCTCATTTTAACACAGAACATATAACATAACTTTTTAAGATCCTAGCAGCAAAGTAGGAGCGCCATCTAGCACCACTAAAATAAAACATTTCTGTAAGTGTATTCCACGATGACAGCGTTGAGGCCTACCATTCCTTTTAATATCTTTTCCGCATACAAGATGGCGTTTGAAATATTTGTCTACTCGGTAGATGGCAGTACATAATATATAGTTTATTTTAAGTCGATACTTTTAAATTAAAAAAACTGGCAATGTGAGAGTAAGTCTTCGTACATAGGCGGTTTCAGGACTTGCAGAAAATTGTTTCCAAGGCCTTTTTATAAAAAGGTATACAAAATATCAAAATCCAAAAATGCTTATTATCTAATAGAAAGTCTTCATTATAATTAAATTATTACAGTTTATAGAGGAAGCAAAATAGTTTCATGTATATAACAAAGTAAGGGCTGAAGAACGGTCTTGAGTCATGGATTTTTTCAAGTACACCTTAATAAGTTTGAGTTAAGAAAAAAATTATTTATTCGAAAACGGCCATTACTCTAGTGCTGGCAATCTATCTCTATATATTATCTCTTAAAAGTGTTTTATATCGATACGCCGTATCTCCCTTAATACTTCATGAAAACCAATGATTGTGTCTATATTTTGAAGATTACCTTCACCGCTAATGACAAAAGATAAACAAATAATTCAAAAATCATTTTTAATTAAATTCTTTAATTTTTTAATTCTCTTTATATTATTTCTCAAAGGTTTTAAAAGTGTTTTTAATATTTTAAAATAAAACATGTGTTACATAATAACATTCTTTTTAATGAGACTATGTTATTATTTTTCAAAATAAAATACATTTTATTTACTTATTTTCAAATTATATTACCATTCGATGACTTGAGAATTATTTGCACGAACCAACCAACTAGTCATCTTTAATGCTTTTTCTAAGTTAATAAATATTTCTACCAAAGTTTTGGTCACTATATATTTAAAATAAAAAGCTTATTACCGTACCATTATCAACGTAGGTCGGACTAAATCTTTCTTTTAATTCTCTAGACATTAAATTTGTAAGGTATATGAAATACTCTTTGCAGATCACTACAAAATTTAAAAATCAAAATATTTTTGTTACATTTGAACATTCAATTCTTTTTCAATGTCCATTTCTTCATGGATTTCCCTTGCTTTTCCTAAAACCAATTAGATGCTGGTATCCTGATATTTATTTATTTTAATACATCTTTACTGAATTAAGACATCTAAATGAATCCTTTCCTTTTTCCATACTCTGCTAAATAAAATAATTTTTAAGACAAATATCGCTCCATATCGCAAAAGAAATTACAATTCGCATATTAGGAAATAATTTCATTGGTTAATTAGCAGTTAATATTCATTTTAATCAGACTAAACAAACCTTTAAATATTTTATTTAATTAACGATCAAAATCAATATAAATATTTTATTTCAATGACAAATAAAAGGCAGAATAAAATCCGTACCCATTTTATTAAAGAATTTCGTGTTGGGAAATCTTTTCCGAACAACACATTTCCCTTCATGGATGTGAGTACCGTTGATGTAAACTTGGCCTCTAAAATGTTGTAGCAATTGTTCCATACCAGTGACAATATGGCTGACCAAGTTTTCTCAATCGCTCTTAAAAAAGACCCTCATAAATGATGCTTCAATTTATCCATAAATTGTACTAAAATAAAAAGCTATTCGATGCGAGAATTATCTTGACTGCCGTTAAGAATAATTCAAATATAATTATTACTTTTACCAAGTCTAAAACTTGGCACCAAATTAGCTGAAATCGAGTCTTATTATTTCTTTAAACAAGCAAATATTTTATTTAGCGTTATTTATCAGTTTATATTTGACTTTTAAAGTATAAATCAATATTTAGACATTGTTAATTTCAACCCCATATTGAAATAATTTAGCATACTATTGTTGTAATTTAGTCTCATAAAAATTCAGTAACCAACAGTCAGTCATTCCTTCACGAGACCCAAAATTTTAGATCCATTGTTAGAACAGAAAATCTGACAAATGAAGACTATGGCCTGTTGAAAATTTTGTGATTTTAAGTTAATCATCCGGTCTTTGTTTCACATAGTTTGTTTCCCATAGTTAAATAAAATTTTATTGTAATTATATCGCAATAAAATTTCACTAAAACTACATCCATTTTCTTCTGTCTTCTAGGAGAAAAACTTTAATTCCAATATGGCATTTTCACGGCATTGCTATTCACTACATATCATCCATGGATTGTGCCACATATATAAACAATTATTCCGATTTAGATCTTCATTAGTGAATGATTGAGATAGCAATTGCGGTGGTCGATATCAGAATTGGCAACGGCGGGGAATCTGGCTCAGCTATCTGCAATAGCAGTAATGATGATACTAACTTTAACTCACGTAACGATGACGAAATCGTCGAGTGAAAAATGAAATCTTTACGAAGTTTCTCCCTCTGTAATAACACATTTGGCTTTAATATGATTACGCAATTATCTACTAAATTCTTTAAGCCAGGAGGTAGGCCACAATGTTCAACGCAGGGGACTCAGTGAACCTGTCCGCGTGAAACCCATGCGACTTCCACTAAGGTGTGATAGTTAATTCTTAAACTATGAGAGGAAGTTCTTGCTTGCAATGAGATTATATGTGGTATATTTACACAAATTGATAATGTTTAGTCAACCGATGGTGGTTGATAGCGTTATACAAAAATATGGAAAGAGGTCGACGCACAAACAAGGAGTCGCCATTAAATAAGTTAACAGAATTCATACATTGTTCTGTCCCTGCTCAGAATTTCATATATCCTAATAGGATTTTAGGAGAATAATTTTAAAAATGGGAAGAGAATAGGATAAATTGGATGGATTACTGCTAAGGTAATTACTACTAAGCTGTACATAACAAATAATTAAAAACCTTTATCAGATTCTACACACCAATGGAATTATTGGCCACGATTCATATTAATGCCTTTCGGCAGATAAACGCAGGATATAATTTCCACTAAGTAATTGGTCATAATTGTTATTTCCTTTATTTGTTCCATTTGTGAGTTTTGTAAGATAAGGAATACGTGTTAATGTTACAGGATAAACGGAACATTCAATTTAAGCTAGAATATTCAACATTAAAACCAAATTTGTTCCTTCCTAAGATAAATAGAGTTTATATTATGTTTTGATGTACTCAAAGATAAACAATTCAAAGATTTTGATACGTAGTTTGGCATTATTTTTAAATCATGTTATTGATACAATAGGAATATGCATGTTATATTGCACTAATTAGAAAAACTTCTATTGAATAAATTAGTTCTATAATAAATAGTTCTATTAAACGACTTTAATCGACCTTATTCGAATTAAAGTTCATTTACTTTCCATAGTTTACAAGTCGCTCAGCCTTATTTAATAAATTGGAAACCCACACATTTATGTATTAGTTATATATATATATATATATATATATATATATATATATATATATATATATATATATATATATATATATATGTATATATATATATATATATATATATATATATATATATATATATATACGCTATTTTGCCTTTGTAGGAAAGGGAAAATTTGTATTAATTATTGTGTATTTTAAATTTAATCAATATAAAGAAACACATGTGCTTCATATTATTTTGATTATTCTAATGGTTAAAATATGAAGAGGTTTTGTTTTTCACAACATAAATTAATAGATAAATAGATATGCAAAAAATGAGCTAGGGTAGAAAAAAATTTACTAGGGTAGAAATGAAAAACGGAAACCTTAAACGATCACTCGAAAAATAAAAGCGAGATGCACTATATCCGAAACGGAAAGTTTATATCACGTGTGTGAGGGAAGGAAGGAAAGAGGAAGCCCTCGAACTTCAAGACATACTGTAATCAAAATTTTGAAATTTGAATTCTTTGGTTACGTTATTCTTTTGTAAAGATCAGGCTGGCATATGTTTCCGAGTAGTATTTAATAATTCAGCGCCATCCTATGTCGAAAGATGGATGTATTGCAAAATGGAGAATTGATATCAATTCTATGCGACGCACATAAAACTTACTTTTTTTAGTCAACAACAAAAGAGCTTTTGCAAACTTGTAACTGAATATTTTTTACATTGTCTCGTGGAGATAATTATAGGAAAATACTCACTTAGTTGGAAAAATCCTTTACCGGGACAATGCTCCAGCCTGTACCAACCGTCAAGCAACTATTGTGTAAAATACCAGCAAAATAGAATTAACGAGCCCTCCGATTTACGCAGATCTTTATTTCGTTATTATAAGATTTTTATTTCTTTCCTGAAAATTGAAGATAAATTCGTTTCATAAACGCAAATAAGGCTCTAACTGCTTTCAAAATGTCCGTAAAAAACGCCCGTAAAAGTTCTCGTCGTAGAAAAATACCTCGTCATATTTTTGAAAATTTAAAAACTTAATATCACCTACGTATGTGAAAACTAGCAAACCAACAAAATGTGTTAACCTTCAAACCATTATTAATTTTTACAAATATTTTTAAAATTAAGCTTTTAAATATTTATTATATTTTTATGGCAACTAACTCAAACTAAAATGTTATTCATAACATCAAATATCAATTTCAAATGACACTACATAAATGTGTTGATCCTGGAACAAAACAATTACATTATTTCTAAACTGTACATAATAAAAACATTTCCAAATAAGATATTTAATAATGACATACCAAAATGCCAAGATGACGTCCACACTGAAAAAATTATATTGAAAAACAAATATTATAACAAAATGTAAAATAAAATGTTTCTCGTCAATCATCGTGGCGTGTAATGGCAATTAATAATAGATTATTCCTTAGATTCCTGGTGCGAGAGGCTCTTTCCTGTCGATGCATCCGATGTTGTCTGTGAAGAGCCACAATAGCCGCTGTCACACGCACAAGAGTATTTTAAAACTAATCTTGAGCAGTGGCCAGCAGCTGCAATGGACTTCATTTTGAAAGAAAATCTTCAAAAATCCATGTCCTTCAATCGTTTTTCTTTCGCCATCAACCCACTTATTATTAGTCGTAAGTCGTAGACTGATTGTAATGTTTGAAATAATCATAAATATCCATAATTGTTTGCTTATTTACAAAGTAAAATAATTATAGTTTCTATAACTTACTAGTAATATACCTTTACGGTAGAATATCGAAAATGTGATCTCTCTGTAGCATGTTGAAAGCTCCTCAAAGCATGTAATCTCTTCGCCATGGTAATCTCTTCGCCGTCTCTAAAATGATTACACGTATAATTACATCAAATTCACTAAAAAAATATGAAAAATCTACTATATGTATTGAGTATTAAAATAATAAAATATTAAGATAGTAAAATAGAATTAGAAATATAATAAATATATAAATATTCAAAAAAATATTGTATCGTGGCTACTACCGCTAATTTAGTTAATCAATGCTAGCAATTTCGCTGGCTTGTAATTATAAATTAAAATCAAACTAAAGTTGTGAAGACCTGCTAACTGTGTAAAGAAAGACCCGCTACTCAACTTTAATGCATACTTTATATTGTTAGAAAGATAAAAAGTTGTATCTCACAGGCAACTCAACTTGGCAATGAAAAGCTGTAATATTTAAATACATAACAGTGCTATCTACAAGGAGGAAACAATATATTTATTTATTCCATGAAAAACTACTTGATTCTTCGAAATGTAATTTTTTCTAGATTCCTCTTAAAAATACTGCAGTGATGTAAGATTTTATAACGATAGGCTGACAAGTAGCTGATTTCTTGCGTAACATACAAACTTGCGAACAAAGACATTTTCGCACAACAAAATAAGGATACTTCATTCCCGGGTCAAATGTGAACCATAAAAACGGTTCTTAAAACAAAAGCTTAAAAAGGTATGTGAACGGAAAGAACTATACGTATATATGAATACAGGAAGTCCTATATTTAAAAATCGTTTTGTCAAATTAGCGAATCGACGTATTCAAATACTCATACCTTGTTATATCTGTATCCTCCCCAAATCCCTAACTTTAACTAATCTATATTCGTATAAGTGTATATTTTATAAACAGCTGTACCAAGACTCAGGCTAAAAAAATATTGTTTTTTTGGACTGGGTGTTGGTTAATTTATGCAGCAAAGATTTTTTTAGATTCCTCTTAAAAATGCAAAATAAACATAATCTGTAAAATTTTTTAATTAGGGTATTTGTTACTGAAAAATAATTTCTTTTTAATAACGAGATATTTTTTATTATATTTCATTTTTTCATTCCTAAAAAAATATAGTTTTTTTGGACTGGGTGTTGATTAATTTATGCAGCAAAAATTTTTTTAGATTCCTCTTAAAAATGCAAAATAAAAATAATCTGTAAAATTTTTCGATTAGGGTGTTTGTTACTGAAAAATAATTTCTTTTTAATAACGAGATATTTTTTATTACATTTTATTTTTTCATTCCTAATTATATTTAGACTTTACATTTAAACCTTTCACTATTTCAATCGGAATTTATTTATTTCGATTTTAGTTTATAATAGTAATCAATAATAAAAGCAAAACCTTTTTTTCTTACGCTTATAAATGAGATACACAAATATATTTTATAGAAGAAAATAATATAAATATTTAATAGTACCCCTAAATGTTGAAACTATTATCTATTTACCGAACCCCACTAATACCGGTAATTTTTCTATACAAAAATAGTAATTTTGTATCGTATAGAAACATTAACAATTTTCGGACACATGAAAAAATTTTTAGATATATATTTTTATTGCCTTCTTAATATTACTTTCCTTGTACACTATATGTATACAATAAGGTTTTGACGGGACAGTCGCAATTTTTAACAATTTGTGTCGCGCCCCGTGGCGTTTTAAAAAAGTCCCTATTTTTGGAAAGATTGCACGACAAGCTAGGGAACGGCGGAAGAACGGGAAAAAAATATACGGTTTTAGGCGGCCGTGTGGCTATTTCGCCA
This sequence comes from Druceiella hillmani, assembly GCA_039881145.1. Classification (NCBI taxonomy): domain Eukaryota; kingdom Metazoa; phylum Arthropoda; class Insecta; order Lepidoptera; family Hepialidae; genus Druceiella; species Druceiella hillmani. Next base: position 19,828,916 of record JAYKKI010000002.1, on the reverse strand, counting down.
GGATATGACTTTTATATTATTTTTGTTAATTTAAAAAGGTTAAACTTTAATAATAACAAATAATTGTTGAGAAACTTATCGAGAACTGCTCAGTAAAGTTCGCATTGTTAACAAGTTGTTAGAATTCGACTACCATTGTGTGGACTTTATGAACAATTTTTGACACATGACTCACTCGACTCAATAAACTCTAACGAGTCGTTTACTTCACTATTGATGGAAGCGGGTAACATTATTTCTCGAAGTTCTGTCAGTTTACAGCACTGAATTAATGAACAGATTTTAGTTAAACAAGTGGTGTCAATAAATCAGCTATTCAGATAATTTAGGTAAGTAATTTATTCATTTATTTTATAAATACATCAATTTTCTTGAATTTAGCGTACAGTGCTCGTATTATTTATATTTTATAGTAGCGCCAAAAAGTCTAGCACCGGCCTTAAAAATGACACACCTTACGTAACGGCAAATTCAGAGGAAAAACGGTACAAGTTAGTACTTTAGAAAGAAATATATGATTGAAATTAAATTATGTTTTAAAATATAGTTACTTTATAACAATGAAATTAATGTAATTACTTACTGTGTTTCTAAGCAATATATGTATATATACATATACATATATATATATATATATATATATATATATATATATATATGTGTATATATATATATATATATATATATATCATAATTTATAATATTATTATAAATTATTTTATTCAGATGTTTTAACATAATGAGTAAGAAAAGATGCAAATTCAACGACGATCTAAGAAGTGAATTTCCTTTTATTAAAAAAAATGAAAGTGATTACATGGTTAAAGTGTGAGAAATGTAATGTTGAATTTTTTATGTGTATTTAGCACGGCGGGAAGAATGATATTTCAAAGTACTTGGAGACACAGAAACATAAATGATATTAAATACCAATAATACTAAAATACAGGATTTTTTTCGGAAAACAACTTATGGAGACGAAAAAAAGAAATTAGCGGTAAGAAATTAGCGCAAAAGGATTTATGTCTTTTCATGCTATTAATCGCAATCATTCCTTCAGATCTATGGACTGTATATCACGAGTTGTCAAAAAGTTACTCAAAATTTACCTGTGCTAGAAGAAAATCCGAGGCAATTGTATGTGCTTTCCCCATATGCATTTTCAGAATTAAACAAAAATTTAGAAGAAAATTAGTTTTATATCCAAATATTCTGACGCATCTATTTATAAGGATATAAAGTTATTTCCAACCATTATTAGATTTTTTATTTCGGAAACTGAAATAAAAATTAGAATTCGTTTCTTTGCCCTAAATTAAACAAAAACCTTAATCAAAACATTAGTGGTGTTGGTTGCGCAGCGCACATAATACATAACGCCATTCAAACAGCTGCTAACTTGTTGCCCGTAGATGGGGAAAATATTGCTATTAAAATATATACACTGTGCGCGTTGAAATGCTTAGAGAATTTTGCGAAACTGTGAAAGTACTTGAATCAAATCAGAAAATACTTGGATACAGTAAAACGCGCTGGTTAGCTCTTTTGCCAGTTGTCGAAAGAATTTTGAAAATATACGATCCTTTGAAATCCTGCTTTCTATCGCAGGATAAATGTCCTGGAATTTTAGAAGAGTTTTGAAAAAAGGATCTTCAAAATATTTGTTTAGAGTTTGTATACAATCAAACAGCTCTTTAAAAAAAAAACTTATTGAAGGTGATAATATTTCGGTAATCGAAGTAACAAATGAAGTTAATAATTTAAAACTTCAGTGTCAAGAGCGGTTAGAAAATCATTTTCTTCCGCTAATTATCCGTAATAGTATAAGCCAGCTAGAAGAACAAGGTGCAATAAATCGTGCAGATATGAGGAATCACGTTGAAAAGTTCTGTAGTAACTGCATAGATTATTTAGAAGAGTTGGTGGTACATTACAATTATATTGAACATTTTCATTGGGTTACATTAAAATAAGAACTTAATTGGAATGATGTGCAAAAATCATTCGATCATTTTACTCAAAATTTCCCACATAACAATATTTCTGAAAATGATCTTATTAATTAGGTATCATTCTTAAAAACAAATATATTGTTAAGGGAAAGGTTAAACCTGGGGCACCAGCAAAAATCACAATAGAGAACAAATGGTCAGGCATATTTCATCATTTTGAAACAAAACATGTTCCATATAATAATGCACTAAAAATTGTGGAATACGCGCTGTCCTTACCAGGAACTAATGCTGCGACTGAACGCGTTTCTTCTACGGTAAATAAAGTGTAGTCATCAGAAAAATCACAATCAAGTGTTATAAATAGAGACTTTGAACGCCATTTTATGTATGAAATATAATTTAACAAATTCTTGTGAAAAATTTCATGACCTTTTAAATAACGACAATAATCTTTTACAATTTTAAATCTTAAAAAAAATTCACTCAAATAGGAAATATACCAAAGAATAAAATAATACTATTCATAATTTTTTTAATATATTATATTTGAAAATTGTACTTATGTTGAAATTTTAAAAAAATATATTACAATACTATTTTTGCATTCTATAAAAATTTTTAATATAAAATAAAGACCGAATTTTTAATTAAAAGGCAAATGGTGTCCCACTATACCAATGTTAAAATCTGGTCCCCTTAGTATATTACCACAAAAATATTATTTACGTCAACTGAAAACTGTAAAAATTGAGGTTGGTTTCACCTTTCGTGGATTAAATCTTCAAAGACACAAAATATACTCTGTTTTTCTTTTAATTCAAAATTTATACGATTTCCAATTTGATTATACTCGGCTAATCAAGGTTACGCATAGGAAATTTATTTATATATAAATTATATTGACTCGTCGTTGTAATAAAAAGAACTAAATGAGATGCCATATATGTGAATAACAAAGACATAATAAAATAATGAAGATATTTATAAATACAAATCCGATAAATTTGAAACTCTAAAAATGTTCTTAAAATAGAAAAACTGAATATTTTAGAATAACCGATCGTTTAGTAACTATCGAAGTAATTTATTGGCGATCAACGAATCAAATAAGTCGTATAAAAATAGAATCTATTGAATATAATTGAAACGAAACATAGACTACCATTTTCCATATTGTAGGTACTATTGATTTAGAATTTAAAACTGTGAATCTAAGTATATTGATAGTTTTGATTTTAACACGTGTTCACTAGAGTAAAAAATACATTTTATAGTAATGGTTAACAATTTTTTAAAAATTTGTCCAACACGAGTGGAACTCGCGCTGTGAGGACCCTATACACATTTATAAACAATTAATGGCATATAATATTCTTATTGAACAATTTGCAAAATTTTAATTTTAGAAGGAAAATGTCGCTTATTATATATAAATTTATGTGATATAACTACAAATTAACGACTTTTTCCTTTACTCGTGTTTTAAGACATTGCTTCTTGCCAAATTTCTAGATTCTAGGCCAACAGGAAGTACTGTATAAGTTTCGATTTATTTGCGGGTGTCAAAATATGAAGCAGAAATTGCCGTATTTTTAGGGCTCTTCTTGATTATCTTTACTTAGAAGCCAAATTTTTTTACAGCTGTGAGCGGCTATAGACCTAAGTATTTGATATTAATTTCAACTAGTTACCTCCACGCGTTCCTGACAAAAAGGGTCATGACAGACCGACAAACGGACAATGAAGTGATCCTATAAGGGTTCCCTTTTTCTTTTTGAGGTCCCTAAAATAATCGAAATATTTCATTTTATCATATGAATAATAAATTACCTTTGACAAGTTTTGTCAGATATACGTAAACTTTATTAGCCGTTACAGAGATGCTAGAGGGTTGCTAGTATTTTATTGATGCTTTCAAATCTTATGACGTGTTACTAATCCACATAACAGAATAGAAACAGCTTTAAGCTACATTTTGAAAGCTATATTTTGCGGCAATATAAGCGTTACCTTGTAATAAATAGTTTTTATTGTTCCTTAGAGACTTATAATATAGCCATGTCGCGGTTTCGTATTTCCCGCTATTTAAAGCCAAATACTAAAATTTGTAAATAATTGCATCAAATGTCAGGTGTGATGACGAATCCACAAATAACTGTTTTTCTATATATCACATAGTGTTTGAGAGAAATGTGATTGAAAAATTTACGTACCCTATTGTACGTAATGGTGTTGGGAGTAGGTTTATTTGAATACCTCCAAAAACTTCTTTATTTCTTCCGTCGATTTAATTTTTAACACAGTGTCCGTTTCCGGAAACTTCTAGTTTAAAAAATTAGAATGTTCGATTAACTAACTAATAAAATAATAATCTGTTAATTAATCAATAAAGTATTTCAAAAATACTTAAAAATAAAATGTTTGCTTTTTCTGTTAAATATTTTTTTGTAAACAAAAAAAACTTTTTTTATATCCAACAAAGTTTTCTGCATGTAAGTATTATATTTTTGACGCTTTTTGAGACATTTAATGTGTTATAATTACCAATTTTATTAAAAATAAAAAGAAAATAAATGTTTGTCTTACGTATATTCATAAAGGAATAGACATATACTTAAATTTCGCGGTATTATTAAACACGTATACCTGAAGTTATAAAAAAAATAAATTTATTTGTAAACAAATATGGAATCCTACAACACTAAACTTCAATACTGAACGACTAGCCTTTTTTAAATATTTTTCTTTACAACTATATCTAAAATCATATATTAAATATTCTTTCTGTGAGAATTTCCTGCTACCGGTTGAGAAATTAGGACGTGATTAGGGTGCGACTGATAAAATAAAAAGTTTTTCCAAGGTTCACCACCATGAAATCTCAAAAACATTATTTTTCCGTTCAGATTATTGCTCGTAAATTATACTTTTCCCTAACAAAATATTATAGCAATATCCTTGTCAAAGGATTACTCAACTACCCACTACTGACTGAATTCTGCTAGACCGCCAACGAGTATCTGGACTTAACAGTGACGTTAGTGTAGCGCTTCCTTAACACGCATTTATATACGTATGTATTTATCCATTCTTTTTTCTGTTCCCCTTATACCTCGCTTTTATATAATCATCGGTACGCGGTTACACAGGATATGACTTAGGGCCGCGGGAGACCCCTCAAGTGAAGAAACCTTACCCTGGCAGCTCTGCGCCGATGTTATTATTGACTGTTATTTTTTAAGGCAATAATGACAAGTTGGTGTCAACAAACGCGAGGTCAAGTTTATTTTCGAATTGCTTTACTCTTTTTATCATAACCTTACAGGAAAAATTCTAAAAATATATTTTCTTTTCGACGTAATTAGGAACCAACAACCTATAAATAAATTACGGAAAACGAAAAATATTTATATAATTTTTATATAATCCGTAGGTCAAATGCGGTATATTGGACGTTTATATATGGCTAGTTCAACCTTTTTTTGAGTTCATTTTTAGAGTAATAATACATTGTATCCATTGAACTCTGAAAGAAATAATATTAAAAAAATGTTTATAATATTTAACATATCATTCATTGGAGCAACATTTTAGTAGCTCCAAATCTCAAATAATAAAAATTACAAATATATTATTAATATAGCCATACGTATTAATATAGCCAAAACCCAAAAAAAATTTTAGTTTTAAGATTTATTTTAAAAAATACTGACGGCAACGTCTGATAGAACTTGCTCCTTATAATGAAAACAGCAAATAAATAAAAACCATATAAAAAAAGTTGCTAAAAAACATTATGCTTGCTTGAAACATTACGTAACGCTTGTTAGACTTTATGTAATGTAGAATTTTTTCCCATTTTCGACCACCTGAATGGGAAAAACTCTAGTCAGATAGAGCAATTAAAATTATCGCTTTTAAAATATAATTCCTTAATCCATATTTAAAGCACAAATTCGGCACATAAATATCATGTTAAAATTGTTTTTTTTTTAAATAGCTCTTTCATTTCCAACAAGAACAATTCTGTATCAATTTTCAATACTCCTTTCCCATATCATGCTCTTTTCCTAGACCAATACTAGACCAATATTCGAGTTGAGCGTATCAGAAATATTTGAAAAATATTTCTAAATATTATAGCATTTTATGATAAAAAATTAAAATTTATTGAAAAATTAAAAAAATTTAAAATAATTGAAAGCAACAAACAAGATTGTATTTATTTTATATATCAATAGGATATTTTATTTATCTTTGTGAAAAGGTTAATACTCGACATAAAACATTAAGATATAATATGATAAATCACTGAAGGTTATATGCATACTTAATGATCCGAATAATAAACAATTCATAAAATCTCATAATGAAACATATACATAGAAACATTTAATCGTATTAAAAAACAAAATGATTGTTTGTAAACTTATTATAAAACATCATTAAGTTAAAAATTATATAATGATTCTCCCTGTTTTTACAAACTCGTAAACATGTTTTTTTTCACGACGTAATGTTCTTTACATTTCTGTAATGTAATAAAAAAAAGTTTTAAAATTACGTAATTATCTGTGAATTTACGTCATAGAAATAAAAAATTGATGATGATACAATTTCAAAGTTAATTGATTACGAAAGTAAAGAATGTTGAACTAGCTTGGTCAAGTTGAATGCATAGAAAGAAAAAATTTGCAAGAAAGGTATTTAAAGATAATTTAAATTGAGGAGGAAACATTGTAACATTTCGTATATCACCATAAGTTGATAACGTTTCTTTTATTACCAAATTGTAATATAAATTAATAAAATGTTTCTTTTATATTACAATTTATATAAAAATAAGGGATCGTGTATATGACCGTATGTAAGAATTAGAGAATCGAAAGATGTATAACAGAATAGAAAAGTTTGGCTTTTCATAACTATTTCGCCTGCCTCGGAGAGAATTTTCGTAATAAAATTTTACGATTTTTAAAATATATACATTTCAGGAAAAACGAATCTACATCATCATCTTAACTTTCGGCAGCTTAATAAAAGCATTGTAATAAGAAAGCTCTAAGATAAATGAAAAATATAAATAACGGGAAAATTATATTCAAGAATATTATTTTAAAGATTTATATCATTAGATTTAGATGACTGTCTTATCGACCTTTAAAAGAATACGTACCTGTAAGGAACATGTTATATAAACATAAGCTACCAATTTTCCATATATTCTTTTTTTCAACCTATTTTAACCCAGACAATATTGACAAAAATCGTTGTAAGAAACGGAAAAGAAAATCACCATAATACCCTTTTGCTATAATTAATTTTTTTACATATATATTTAAATTTCAATGTATATTACTATTTAAAATTTAGAAATAAATATATTTGATACTGAAAATAAATCGACGAGTTGAGAAACTGATATTATTAGGAAAGTTGCTGAAGTATTAATAACGTAAAATAACTAGTCACCATCGTAATTAATTAACAATAGTTTGGTCATTAAAAAATAACGTAATTGTTCCAAAATATTTTGACTGATTACAATTTAACTATCAAGTTGAAATAGGCTTTCCTTACAGGCAACTGCCATCGCAATAGCTTATGAATGGAATCGAAAAAAATTAGCCGAAATATGAAATAGTGCTGGCGATAATATAGAAATACATCATAAAGAAATTATTAGAGTGTAAGTTAAATGGTCAATTATTAACCGATCTACACTGAATATATTTAATAGCAAAAAATTTAAAAAAAAAAAATAAAAAGCAAATTTTCGAATTCAGTTTCTGATTTTGGATTATATCCTTGAGAATTAATCCAAAATCGTTAAAAAAATACAAAATAATTGTTTTCTTTTCAGATTTGAAGCACTCAAATGTTTCCACAATAAACGCGTAAAATGTACCGCTTCCATTAAAACAGTTTTCGAATTTTCGTCATTTAAGAATAATATTAATAAACTAGCATTATAAATATTTTTTTTAAGATTCACCACAAAAAAATCAAACTTTATTCGCCACAATCCAAGTTCTCTAAAGATCGATTACTATTTATAATTAAAATTCAAAAGAATAATTAACGTTTCCGTTTATCGAAATTTTTGTTTTATATTAATTTTATAGGTACCTACCCAAATACAAGCAACACCAAGCGCGGTAAAAAAATGCAAATGAAAATACTTTAAACCACAAATAAAAAATCTAATTGAAAATTCAACTAACACAGAAAACTAAATAAATACAAAAATGATATATACTTGTTGATAAATAAACAACACATCACTGATGAACAATACGACGGAAGTACTAGGGTTCAGGCTTCGTAGACCGCTTATAAGGCGCTATCCCCTCCAGTAGTCCCTAAAAGAGTAGTCAGTTAGTTGACAGGCTTTATGCCTCTATACAGCGTGTTCAATAAGGTTAACAGATTTGGGAATTGATTATATATTCTAATAATAAATATGAACTTCATTTTCTTTTTCATTCTTTGTTTTAAAAATAAAATGGTCTTATAAGTGGTTGTTTTTATTTAAATTATTTAAAATATTTGCATTTAACAAATTTTCGCTCGTGTTTAATTGTTTAAAAAAGTGTTTTAAAAATATTTATTATGAAAAACAAACAATATTCACTTTCTAGGTTAAAATATTCTATTTTAATTTCACTATTTAACAGTAAATCAATGGAAACAACTCATAATAGAAATTAACAAAAATCTAAACATGGCTTGACCTTATAAAGTACAGTCTGTTCTGCTCGATTAAATATATTTTATTTGATTTTTTTGTATAAATAGGAATGTGGGATTTGCAACTACTACTTTCTAAAGTTAATAATAAAATTTAATTATATAGTAAAATGCAAATTTTTTTAAATCAATTCTGTGTATGGTGCAAGCTTTTGAAAGACATTTAATTTAAAAATATTTCCTAATTTTTCAGAAAGGAATAAGTTATTAATGCTGATTAATATTTCTTTGAAGTCATATTTTCTTTATTTTTAAATTAGTTGTTTTAATTTTTTTTTTATTTTCCTTGTCAAGAGAGTTTCAATAATATTGTATTGTACCTAAAGCATTTTGTATAAAACACCAAGAAATATCAGAGGACAGAATATTAGAGGCCGATCAAATACTCGGTATCAATTAAAAATCATGGTTTCATTTAACCATCGCTTTAGATGAAAAACGAAATATCCACGAATCTGCACTATAAAGCCAAATGTTTAATTATAACGTTTTTGCCTCTTTTCATTGGTGCAAATAGTTTTAAAATCCGATAAAATCCTTGATAATATTTTATTAATATTAGTGAAAATATTCTTAACAGCTTTCTCATTTAATATTATATTAATTTTTAATTATTGCGTTAAAGCCTTATTATTTTCTGATCTGTCGTCTAAAATATCTCCTGATGCAATAAATGTCTATGTATTAATGTATTTTTTCATAATCTGGGTTGTACAGTAACCAGATTAAACACAATTTTATAAATTGATCGTCTAATTAGTTAGTCCTTATCCTGTGAAATTAAAAGATTATTTATAGAATAATTTATAATACTAAACTATCTAACTAAAAATAAAATCTGTTAAGATGAAGCCAATGTGAAATATTTAGCGCACCCAGAAGAGTCATTCCAATAATAAAAATTTATGCGCTCATTTGGGATTCAAAAATGTTTAATTAAATCTTAATTTTACTTAACATTGCTCAAATTCAGTTGAGCGTAGGGACAGTTTTTAATATGTTTGATGCGTTAAAGAGTCGAAAATAACATATTCGTAAGATAATTGTTAAAAAGTGCGAGTTAAGGTCACGTAAACAACAAACGGTCTGGATGTATTTTTTATCTTCAGCTTACGTTATAATTTGACTTTAATTATTGCTTTAAAATATATAACGACTACAATGAAGAGAAGTAATTGAAAATATATTTTATTTTTAGTCAATGAAAAAATTATAATCAATTTCATGCCAATTTATCATTTTGAAAATTGGTCAAAGTTCTATTCTTTTACCAAAAATAAATTTTAAATTTATGTTTTAGAAATACCAGAAATATAAATTGTGTATATAGGGCTTATCCACTTTCCACTTATGTCCACCTATTATAATCTAGGTGTCTTTGATTGGTCACATCCTTGAAACCCTTCCTTAGCTCGACTTGAAATTAAGCTGATCAAAGATTAGTAATAAAAATACAATTTAATCACCAATTTTTGATCTTCGAAATGGATAATTGTTAGTATCATTTTTTACTGAATTTCTTTAAACCAACAATATATCCAATATATTGAAAAGAACTTGTTCCAAATATTTAAAAAAGTGTACACTTTTCAAAAAATATTAATTTTTCAAGCTAATGAAGCCGTACAGTTTTCAAGTTACGATTTTTTCCTAATTTATTGTAAATTTATAATCCAATAACTTATATTATATGTAAGTTCTTTCTCTGATTGTTCCATTTTCTTGATAATAGGTACATCGTTATTTATAAATATTTTTAAAAAATACTAATAAATGTAAAACAAAAAAGGTGGATTTAAATTTCTGTAATGGACGGACCATCAGTTAAAAAGTTATCTAAAAGAATGTTCTTTTTTTGTTATTATTCGGATTAAAAATATGTTTTCATTAATTATATTGTAGACAAATTTAATACATGATAAAAAGAGCAAAAATCGGTGGCGAGATTAGCGTTTCTACAGATTAGCTTTTGAATGAACTTTAACATTCTTGACCGCTATCTTGTTAGCGCTCGACCGGATCCACCGCCAGGTTGATGCGTTCGTTCCTCAAGCGTTACACTATTTTAGCGTGACAGAACAACATCTAGATGTTTCATTAAAAATACAAGTACAATTATGTTATATTGTTTTCATCAAAGGGGATAGCTAATCCACATCTTCCGCCTTGCAAATATCGAGATGACGAAGGCAAGGAGCACCGTAGCTATTCGTATTCTACGTTTCAGTCAATTTGACCTATTCATACGTGACGCAAGGTTACGTGAAATTCTAGACGCGACTAAAGAAGTTTTCCTTCCAAAAAAGATAAACGCTCAAAAACTACAAAATTTAAAATATATAACAACTTATTGTTGTTTATTTTATTTATTCATTGCCACAGTTAGAATTGTACAGTCGCACTCCTATACAATAACGATGACAAGACCGAGTTTATGATAAAACATAACGATTGGGAAGTTTAACAACACTACAATACATAAATATGACATATTTCAAGGAATTCATTACAAACAAATCACATTAAAAATAGAAACCGATCGGAGATTTTTCTTATTGATTAATATTATTTTGTAAATTAATTATATTATATTATATAAAAAACTTACGATAGCATATGGATTTTAACATTTAGACAATAGGGGTTTAAAGTGGTATATAATATATTGCATACAAAAATTTGCAATTTTTGACGCCCATATTTAGATTTCCCCGCCCAGAAACTCTAAGAGAAAAATTTACAATTTGGCAAATTAGACGTTTACGTCCGTTTTTGGGATCGGCGAATGCGATAATGAAGTCGAAGTTGTGAAAATGTTTTCCTTCACCCTTATTGTAAAAAAGACCGTTAGTATTTCAAATATTCATCATAGAACATACTTAAAAGTTACCCAGAACTGACCACTCAAGTGGGTGGTCGAATGTGGGTGTGTTGTATACATGATAAATTGATTCTTCCACAAAGCCTACTTTTTTATTTTCCGGTCTACTAAAGGTTAAATATTGTACAAGAACATACGTATGTACCTGGGATACCACTCGGTTACATAATAAAAATAAGTAGTCGTGGTAACGCTTACTGACGTTTAAACAAATAGTAATTTATATATCGAATCTAAATCCAATTCATTCTTCAAATATTAGCGACACAAGGCATAAAAGACGTTCCAATGACATTTAATATTATGGTAAATGTCATTGGCATATCCCTGAAGATGAGAAGGGACTATTTACTGAGCCGAACCAACCTCAGGCATCATACGGTGATTATAGTTGCATGAATATCCCAATATTGTCAACAATAAACAACAATATTGTAAACATGTTTTTCACTAAAGAAAAGTTTTAAACTCTATTTAAACTTTTATGAAAAACAAGACTTCATATGTTATACAAAACAATAACGATATCAATATTTACAAGTTGTAAATATTGATCAACTTGCAAACATTGCAAATTAATGTTTATAGAGTTTTATACATTTTTTCATTTGAACTCAGACAATCTACTTTTTGTCATTTTTCCTTCTATGCACATCGTTATTCAAATGACATATTCATTATATTATTTAAATATATAGCTGAAGAAAATGAGGAAAATAATCCTTAAATTCACGCTAACCGCATCTTATTTACATTATTACGATAAGAGGTAACTCACGGAAAATCATATTAGCCAAATTTTCTTTTAATTATTAGAACTTATAGAATAAGTTATAAAACACAACTTTTATTGCATGTAATAGCCGAAACATTAATAAACTTTCAGGTGATCTTAAACTCTAAATAAATGCAAGCCATATTGGCTGGCATTTATTTGGAGTTTAAGATCTTAATTTGTTAAAGTTTATTAATTAAACATTTACAACGTTATTATAAAAAATGTAATTAAATATTTACAATTTTATTTTATTTTATTTATATATTTCAATTCAACAATTACAACGTTATTATAAACAATTTAATTAAACATTTATATTAAAAATTTAATTAAATATTTACAATGTTATTCATTACAACGTTCAAAAAAAAGAATCATTTGAGAATATTAGGAATAATTATTACATATACATGCCATAAATTAATTACTTTCTAACCTTTTTTATTTAACCATAAATTTCCCCAAATTTCTTACAAAATAAATAGCATCCCAAAACCCCAAAATCAAAAATTTACTATATATTTTTTATTCTTTTATCTGGTGGTCTTTGATCTACCAAAATTGAATTGCCTACCTATAAATATGGAAAAAATGCGAACGTCCTACAACTAAAAATTATTTTATTTATGTTTCATCATTTTCTTTTTTACCAAGTGGTAACTAGGTATATAAATAAATTATGGCTATTGGTAATGTTAAATTCGACCACCATAAAAATACATATAAACATTTTTTATAACGAATAAAACTTTATGGTTTACATTTAATTTTCTTGTGTCTTTATTCTAAGAAATCAACCAAAGTTTTTGTATTTTTTTCTTTTTATAAATATGAAATACATTTATGGGATATTTAACAAAATTCCTTTTCTGTATATAAAAATAAAAATTAATCAATCTGTTTTTTTGTTTATACATTTGCAATCTCAGTGATTGGTAAATCATTTTAGATGAAAGAGTAATTTCCTAAATATTAAACTTTACTAAAAATTACTAAATAGAGTACTTTACTAAAATTACTAAATTTTAAAACTTACTAAACACTACGACTAATCATGCCAAATAATTAAAACTAATGGAAGAATTTAAATAAGTATTTTTATTTATTACAACTTTTCTTAAGAATATTTTTGTTTACACATGTATGATTAATTTCTTATAAAATTCACCTAAGCTTCAAACCAAAATATGAGTTTTTTAAAACTACATTTTTAAAACCCCTGTGGTTTTTGTATATAAAGGACGAAAATTACCAAGGAACAAAGCGATAAAGAAGTACTACAAAATTACACCAGCATACATCAACTTTGAAAATAAAATAAAAATCCATGTCAAAAACTACGTCGACTTCATCACACCAGGAATGCGGGACAAGTCCGAAGCCGTACTAGGGCGAGCGGTGCCTTACAGGATTAGCACGGGCGCCCTCGCGACAGATTTGCCGCCCGCTGGCCGGAAGCCGTGTACTAAGCCGGGCGGCGCGAGGCCGACCCAGCTTGAGGTGGTCAGGGTCTGAAAGGAGGGGTAAGGAAAAGTGATTGGTGTCAGATAGATGTCTCAATTAATGTAAGTGATGAAATAATTCAGAAAAATTTATAGTCGCAGTAGCAACTGTGTTGCAAATTGCAACTATGTACACCACTATGGTGCCTTTGGAATTTAAGATATAATTTTTTTTTAATTGTAATAAAGTTTATCACATCAGTTGGTATTAATTTCTTACGAATCTTCTTTCTTTTATAAAAGAACGTAGTGGTAGTACCATCGAATGAATGGTATAAGAAATCGTGAGAGATTTAATTGAACCTTATAATGATATTTATTTTAGATTTAAAAAGAAGACTATTAAAATTGGCAAACTGATTATAAATTAAACTATATAATATAACACAAAAGGTAAACATTTTTTTATGGCGGTTATTAAAATGTTTTCAATTATTAGTGTTGGATATATTAGCATTCAAATTGGTATATAATTTTGTTTAAGTTATGAACAGGGTTATGTCAATATTTCATAGTTATTTGACAAAAATCTGTCTCACCCGATGGTGCTCAAAAGTGTATTGGTTTAGGGCAGCTGAAACAGACTAATAAGCAATAATTTTTATGTTTCTTTTCGTTCTAGCGAAACATATTGAGAAATACATAGAACTTTAACTGTAAAAGCACAAGGAATGAGTATGTTTTGTTTTAATATACTTCCTATATCTCCGACATAGACAAACTTTCGATCTATAATTAGTAATTGCTATCTAGAACTGATTACTCTCAACACACAACTACCGCGAAATCAAGAGGAAGAATTATGAAGTTAGCTATACACCATATGTATACATATACATATGTATATAAATGAACGTATGGTAAAATCAAAAGTCCTAGGCCATCAAAAAATAATTGAAATTATTTAAAAAATGTAGGTAACGTAAACGTGATTAAAACTCTGAAAAGTTTAATGCGGGAATTTTACGTCTCCCTTAATAAATAAAAAATCCTTACCTAAATTCATTATGTATCAGTTGAAAAAGCTTTATAAGACACAGAAAATAAATAATGCATCTAGAATGCAATTATTGAATTATTGCGGGTATAAAATTTAATTTAATTTACTTTCGAGACTTGTTTTTTATCATAGTTATTTTTCCGATTAACTTGATTTTTTTTTTAAAATACCAATGTAATTATACCAACATTTATATTTTATGGATATATTACTATTGTCGACGAAAAGCGCGGTTGATTTATTTAAAGTATAATTTCAAAGGAGTACAGTAAGTCTACATTAATTAGATAATCCATGTAGTAGATATTATAAACTTCTTACATAAATATTATGTCGAAATAAATATTATCGACCTTAATCAGCTACTAACCTAATGATTCAAACGTCTTAATTTTCCCTGATAATTCGAAATGAACTAATCGACGGGTCAGCTAATCGATGGAAAAGAATCTGACCGATTTAATCATTTTTGAAATATCGATACGTTGAGTTTCAAAGGGCGTATTTTGGCGAAATTTTTTTTTCAGTTTGTCATCTTTTTTCGATCCGAATATTTAAAATTTCTAAAAAATTGATCAGCGCTTTCAAACATTAAAAAACGGCTGTATACAACTCATCATTTGAACCACTAAATACTGTGTCTTGTAAATTCATGTCACACTCGCATTGAATTTGATTCCGCAGAATTTAATAGGTGGTAAAGGACAATCATTTTTTTTAGTTTTACTGTGTTCTATCCCTGAATATATCTGAAATAAGATTAAGGTTGATACAACCTATAATAATATGCTAGCTAGCTCAGCTCTAGCTCATACAACACTTACATAATAAAAAATTATCAATTACATAAAAGCGGAAGGTTGTTTTTTTTTGCTTGTTACATATTATTTCCGACATGGAAAATTCTATTTAAATACTGTAAAACAAAAGTTGAATATACTTGTGGACTGTTTTAATTAAACCAGCTTTGATTGAAGTTGTATTTTTGTCACCGGAGATTGTTTTTGCAAAGACCAAAAGTATCTGACGTATATTTTGAAGAGAAGTTTCCATTTTAATTGTTTCTAAATGCTTTAGTGGAAGTATGTTTTATCAATTTCTGATATATAACGATTACTGAACATATGTTGCAGGAAACTGTGTCAGTCGATAGATTCTTTCAGTTGGCCGCAGAAAATTAATGTTCGTTGACATACTTAAATAAGTATAGCTTTTATTATGAATATTATAATAAACATTCATTTTTCAATAATTAGTAAATCTTTACTACAAATTTAACAAATATTTAAACTTTTACAGCCATGTTGTAAAAGTTTAAATATTTACCCCAATTAAAACTAAGGCTAAAAATACCCTTAGGTACTTATTCATATATCCGAAATTGTCCGTTGATTCCTTGTAACTCATTAGGCGCGTATTGATTTTTATTTTCATGCATTCAAAGAAAATACTAATCAATACGCGTTAAATTGTTTGTGATAAAAGATGCTTCTAGTGATCAAAAACCGGAAAAACCAGAAATGTAATATTGTAACATTTACCGTTGATGAAAACCAGAAATGTAATATTGTAACATTTACCGTTGATGAAAACCAGAAATGTAATATTGTAACATTTACCGTTAATGAGTTATTAAGTAATTAGACAAGTATTTACTATTATCTTCTATTAACGTATGTGTCATTGTCATAAAAGATCACTTGAATGGTCATAAAGCGGATAAAACCAGCCACACCTATAAATTGTAACACTATACCCAACTCCTCATGTTTTCCATGCAATTTAGTTATTTTGTCGATCTTTTCCGAGTATTATCTATTAGGATATATTGTATTGTGATAAAAGGTGATTTTGATTGTAAAAAATCGTAAAAATCAGACTTACGGGTGGTAAGTCTGATTTTTCTCCTCTCCTCTTTTATATAGAAATTTACTATTCAACTTCTCGTATTTTTGCAATGCAAATTAAATATATTTCCGACATAAACCGTGAATTATTAATAGCTCAATAAATGTATAGTGATTAGTATTATTATATGTTGATATATTCAAACCTGAATCCGATAGTCAAAAACCAGAAACAGCAATATCTCCTATAGGCGGCAATGTAATAGCACACTCTTTCCCGTGGGTCGCACATTAAAACGACTTATATTTTTGTGAGAAAAGCTATTATTATTGACCCGAAACGGCTAGCTTTGGTTATAAAGTGGCAAAGATTTTTATATGAAAATGGAAATTTCCCTTTCTGCCCAATAGGTTACTGTAGGCCCTGGGCGCAGAATAGCATGTAGTTTTCTAAATTGTCTTAGTCATCTTGATAAATGATGATGATTGATGTCGCAAGAAAAGTCGCATTCTTATCAGAACGTTGCTGTCCCTCAATATCTTATTTTGTAATAGCTGTAATGTCTATTTTTGAAATCAGTTACATAGTACTGAATAAATTTAATTTAAAAAGTAATATTTAAAATTAATAGGTAGTATTACATAGAATAATATTTCAAACAATTACTATTTACTTTCAAACAATTATTATTGGTCAAACAATTACTGGAATTAAATTAATACATAGTTTATTTTGCAAAAGACTTTCCGCAAATAAGATTTATTTAATCTGAGAAAGAAGCTGAATAGCTTGTACATCATGGACTGAACGAAGTTAAAATGAGCTAAGAGTGGCTGTCAACGACTCAGCTATATCATCATCGTAAAATGAATTCAAACTATGGGCGGGTGCATTTATTAATTTATTTTACGAAAATAAAGTGTTTTCCAAACATAAATACTAACTAATTTTTCCTTATACTACATATTTCTTAATGTTATCTCATAAGTTAATAGTTTTTCCCTAAACCTCTTGCACAGCTGCTATTTTTGGGGTGTAAAAATATATTTGTTCATTTTTATGACCGCACAGGAACTCTATTTCTTTCAATATTAGATTTTAATAAAATATTATTTTATTAAAATATCTAGCCCAGTAAACTACTAAACAATTTTTTCTTACATGACCTTTACTGATATAGCTATAAGTAAAGGTCTTATTTTAGTTTTTTACACCTTCCTAACATCGTCTTCTGGCTTTTACGCCTTTTGAGACTCGAGGTACGAGTATCGATATATGTTTTCTCCGTGGGTTATCTCCTCCGAAGCTCTAAATATCAGATTATATATATATATATATATATATATATATATATATATATAGATATATAGATATATAGATATATAGATATATAGATATATAGATATATAGATATATAGATATATAGATAAATATATGAACATAATTAATTAAAATAGTTACAAATTTAATTTAAGAGATTTTTTCAATATTTATCGCCATTTTTAATTAATATTAATAAAAATCCACATCTTACGTGGAATTCCTTGTAGATGTGAACGTTTAATTGAGTTACATACCTACTATAGATTCAATATCATCAATCATGTTACATACCTACTATAGATTCAATATATTCGCATACTAAATTCTTCTAAGTCTATTAAATAACGCATTGATCTATTGAAACGAAACAACTGCATCGACGTCGGAATCACGAAAATTTGATTGATAAATCATTAGACAACTTCATCCTGATCAATGAACAATGATACTGAATTCTAGAACCAGAAACAAACGATTTCAAAGTATTTCTTCCTCTTTATTTAATTTTTCTCTTGTTAGGGCGAAAAACAATATCAACCCCTACATTTATTTAATAGGACAGTCATTCATTTAACTTCATTAATACCAATAAATTATTATTAGTGTTTTTTTGTTAAATATAGTTTCGGAATTTCTTGCATTAAATAAGAAAATAGCGACCTATGTACAGCTTATGAGTCAGTATTTATTAGTATCTCCATACTCTACTAAGTAAATATGGAAATTTTTTTATTTATTTATTTTATTAAGTGAATATGTAGTCATATTTTTCAAGTTCTAAATAATGCAATATTTAAGATTAAATTTAAAATTTTAATTATTTCTAAAAAAAAATTTTAGCTCGTATACATAAGTTAAGCGTTATTTAATTTGATATTAAATGAAGCGAATTTATGTAAAACAATTTTAAAGCAAAAATTATTAATAAAACAAAATTAACAAAAATGCTTTACGAGAAAATTATTTTACTCAAACTAAATATATCCATATTATTAATACAGTTTTACCCCTTTTATAACATTTGATTTACGTCGCATTTTTATTCTGCTAATAAAGCTTTTAAAGGTCGTGTTGCGGTTGACCAGCAGGGAAAGCATATATATATGTATATATATATATATATATATATATATATATATATATATATATATATATATATATATATATATTATATATATATATATATATATATATATGAACATCTATTGTTCTGCTACCAGCTGGCGCACGCACGTAGACACGAACATATATCCGAATGTATGACGTGCGCATTGAACGCTTTTTGGATGGGTAAAATCTTATAAGTTCGCATCACCGATATGCTGTAACAGCAGTATATCTGTAGCTATAAGAGTGACGCAACATTGATGCTGTACATATCTATACAAGTTAAATTGACTGCGTGGAAAGTTCAATGTGTTTGTTTATGCTGTGCATTGTTTAAGTTTCATTATTATTTTAATTGTTTAATTGTAGGATCACTGTGTAGTACAAGAGTGAGTACTAAATATATTAATATTTTTCTATGGAAAAATGAATAACGAAAAGAGAACATTTATTTTCAAATATTTCCAATATTCATATCAATATTTGCGTTTCAAAATTTAGTATCTATTTTTTAATTTCTTTAATATTTAACTTCTGCAATACTACAAGCAATGAGTATTTCATAGTGGCTTAGAAACAGATTTCTAGTTTTTCAATAATATTTTGTCACTGATTTTGAAATTAAAAATTCTGTAAAATGTTATAATAATTTTAGACTCATGTGTTTAATTTTGAAAATATGGTTACTAATGCAAAATTAACTAATGTAATAAACCATTTACCTTGTATTATTAAAATTTTTGAATGAAATAATTGCGAAAAAGGTTACAATTTTTATATCGAAAAACATTTCCTTTTATTGCTAAATTAATTTTAAAATTTGATTTTACGAACTTATTTTTTATTGGTTTAAATTATCAAAAATAAAATCCATGCTCTCTTATTTCTTGCAAAATGATTATATAAAGCCACTGTTATTTCATAGTTTTAAGTTTTCGCTTCTGTCGGCAGTCCCCAATGACGCCTATGTTTTTTATTTGCTTTGTAAGATGGAAATAATTTAGCACACAATCCGGTGATTGTAACGCACGACAGACCTTTAACTCCTGCAATTTTAAGACGGTGTTTGGTATCTTCTTAAAGGTGCATCGATCTAAGCGCATATTACTGTGCAATGGTAACAACAATTGACGAATTTCGCTTAATTTGATTACAAACTTATTTATCATTGTTTACTACGTTTGTTTGTTGAAATAAATATTCTACCAAACCATCTAAAACTGTGTTAGAAGATTTTCTTTTCGTGCGTGTAACAATTCGGTTCAAGATATTTTTTGATGTACTTTTAACAGAGCAATACTTCCCTCCTTTATTTAACTCGTGGATTATCTATTCCAGGAAGCTCCTTCGCAACACCAACTTCACGCAATCATCTCATAATAGTTTCAAAACTGATGAAAAATCTCTCTACCAGATTGAACATAAAATCAGCTTCCACTACTATCCTAAATGAATCACTCTTGCTTCAGTCAAAATGTTCAGAAAGTAAACTTTGAGAAAATAACAACACAATCAGTTCGTTTGTGATTTTTGTTTCGTGTATCTTGGTGGTGTTTTATATGATTTATGCTCGTTACTAAAAGAAGATAAAGTTAAAAAATAAGACAGGTTTTCAATATTGTCTTAATGGCAAACGTAAAGAAATTAAAAAAAAAAACAAAAACAATACAAATGATTTGAAATAAAATATGAATAGCTTATATTGTTTGAATTTTATGTTAAACGCCAAACTAAAGATAACATGTAGGGGCCAGAATTAAAATCAACAATTTTATAAATACCTTCTATTAATAATTTAAATCATTAAAAGATTTTTTATTTAAAGTTGTAAAAATAAAAATAAATGTAAAGTATCATGCTGACATTTGATGGAAGAACGGATCAACAAAAATGTTACATAAATTCCAAAACTTATAGTTTCTTAAATCGGTGAATATAAAGTATATATTTGACATAGTTAACAATATCTGACAATAAAGCGCTAAACTTATAGAATACCTCAAATCAAACGTTTCCAATACAACCAATCCAATACAATTCAAGGTTGCAAAGCTCTGTTATTTACGAAAACATTTTAATGTTACACGAGTGTAATGGAGAGAGAATAGCTAGCAGAATAGCCATAATCTCAACGAATTTGTAACCCACAAATGTTCAATTTTTATATGTACGTAAGTATGTACGGGAGTTCCGTATATACATAAGGATTTATAAAATTTGAATCTACCAATAGGTACGTAAAATTCTATTAAAGTGCTCACAAATCCTAATATTTTTTTTCACTACGTCAATATCTTTCCTAATGTGTTTTGTGTACCTGCAGTATTATTTTCATCAGTAGCTGTAGCAGGTAAAAATCAAAATCCAATGGATACTGCGCTACAGAAAAATCTCTATCTGTACGAATATGTACGTAGAGGCAAGTCGTCTCAAACCTGATTATTCGTCTAGATCAGTGATTCTCAAAGTGGTCCATGTGGTCCCCCGTGGACCCTTGAGAGTCCACGGGGGACCACATGGACTTGACGGGACTTGACTGGGGTCTGCGTTGGCGTGAAAAAAAGATTGGGTTTAAGAATATGGTAGGAATGTAACAGCAAGGGGTCCACCGAAACGAGTAAATTTTTGAAGTGGTCTACGAGAAAAAAAAGTTTGGGAATCTCTGGTCTAGATCAAATTTTTACCCACTTTCATATATAAATATATAATAAACGATTTTTATTCAACTTTCACATAGTCGCTCAATTTTAAATTTGACGTGTATATAGTTTGCGTGACAATACAATCGGTTATGAAGAATTGAATTATAAAATTAAAATCAATATGACGGCGCCAACATTTCGGATAAATATTGAAAATCAATCGGTAATAGGGTATTTTCAAAGTTTCAAATTACAAGTTTTTGGTAAAACTTTAGAACTTTGAAATGACGACACCAAAATGGCGGAAGAATTTGATGATTTATGCTAAGAAAAACATCGCAATGTTAAATGTTAAGAAAACCAGCGCAATATGAAAATGCTCTCGCATCATAAAACATATGATTCAACCAGTAATTAGTTTAGATTCGGTTCGAAATTAATTTTGGAACATTTGTGAGTTACAAGTTTGTTTTAAAGCGTCAAAAATGTATTATGAGACTTCCAAGACTAAATATATACGTTTTAGTCCCGCAAATAAATATACAAATTACGTATTTAAAAAAAAATAAAACCAGCTTTTTTAAAATGAATTAAAAAATAAATTGGTTACAGACATATTCAGGTAAAGAATAAGACATTTTACATATACGCCTTAAGAATAGAATTGATTAGTGATGATGATGATGATTAAGTATTACATATCCTTCATTTTTATTCGACGAAGACTTCATTACTGTATTAATGTCTTGAAATATAATATAACGTAATAGTATGATATGGTATATATTATATGTATATCTTTCCTTTTAGTGTCATACAATTAATATTTTATTTTTTACGTCACTTTATAAAAGTGTAGCTTTTTAATTTTTTTATACATATGTGTTTTATATAGAATTATTTTTTAAGGAGAAATTCAAACAAATTTTGAACATTGGATGAAAACTTTTGGTTAAAGTCGTGGTGGTGACGTAATCGTTAGGTTTCTTCACTGACGTATCATTTTACAAAAGCATTCCCTTCAATCTAATTTAATTTTCTAAATATTTAATTTCTCGGCGGTTGCTTAACATAATTTTTATGTCACATCTTGAATATATATTTTGAACGACTGCTTTTTTACAATATAAACTTCGGAAGCCTTCCTAGTTCAACTTGGATGTAAATTCTATTAACCGTCTCATCATCTTAGGTTAAGTTTTTATAATCTGCTTAGTCTTCTTGTTTTCAAATATATATGCATTCTACGATATGTATATATATATATATATATATATATATATATATATATATATATATATATATATATATAGATATATATATATAAATATGCATTCTACGAATGTTCATTTTATACTCGAGGAGCAAACTTTTAAAATCACTTTAAGCTTAATTCTAATCTTTATTTATCCTCAAAATTTGTGTCACCCATATTCAAATTTATAATTTTACTTTACTTATATTACAGCCTGATAATATATGTATATCTCTATATTATTTATTTTATTAGTAAACTTTTACAGCACGTACTTTATAGTAGGACATTCAACCAATTATTTCTATTTTATTGGTATATGTACGTATACGAAGGTAGTATTGAAAACTGTCCTTTTGTAAAAATAATAACAGAACAATAAATCCAAATTTCGAAAATTCACCTTTTTGGTTACACAGTAAGGTACTTTGTTTGATTTTATCATTATTTTTATATAAATTGGCGGCAATTTGAAAATTGTGTATCAGGTCAAGATGAATTTAATACAAAAAAATTCGTTACAATAATTTTTATTACTTTCATTCTGGTTTTAATCATCAACAAAGTTACGACCGATTTTAATCGGATTTTTTATCATAAAGCCCCATCCTGTCCTACTATTTACGATTGATTTAACGATGGTATCGTACCAATCTCGGTGACTATCTGCCTGAGTGACGTCCCTCGACAACAACATCTGAAGATAACATCAATCGAAATCATACATACTTAGACATTGGTACGAGTCAACTACAAAAAAATCCTTTGGCGTCAAGAAGTTCGTACGAGATGAATACCCCATCATATCACCGAACTTCAAAAACGGGTTCGCGTTAATTGGCATCGCAAAATATTAGAAAAATTCGACAAGGTCCTCAATGTAACATTTTTTACGAATGATGAAAACTGGATGTAATATAGCGACATCGAAACTAAGAGACAGTTTGAGTAGTATATGTTTTCTACGGAAGAATAGCCTGCAAAAGTGAAGAAAGAATGACGATTTAGAAAAAAGATAGTTAATTCTTTCTTCTGAAGGACGGGTTATTGTACATCGATTGTTATGCAAAATAAATGGAGACTATTATACTAACAATTGTTTGCCTATTGTTTTGGAAGAAGTGCGAGAGCAACACCCTCGCCTTAAAATCCTCTTTCATCACGACAGCGTCTCTGCATACTCCAAAGCCTGAAAAACGTTGAAATTAGAAATTATGAGCCATCAGTTACAGAGTTCCGAACTCGCACCATACGATTTCTATTTATTTCCAAAAATAAAAGATAAACATTGTGAAGGCCATGGAAGAGAAGTCTTCTTCTCTCAATTAATTCATCGAATGAAACAATGCACAGAGCGCTACGGAGACTATTTTAAAATAACTTGAATAAATTACACTCATACTAGTTGGTCCAATTTCTGATTATCTGAAAACATTTAGTGTTGCTCCTCATATTTATCAGACATCCCAATTTTCGAAATCCGCTTTGTCCTTAACCCACAAATTTGTATATAATGATAAGGAACATCAAAAAGCAACGTGGGACATCCCCATAGCCAAATGGATTTACGGCCTAAAAAGTCAGCGCGAAGTGGTTGAATGCTAAGGACAGAATATGGCGGCGCGTCTTGAGAATGGCCTATGTCCATCAGGAGTAGTTACAGCCTGATGATTATATTTATAATTGTATTAATTGTGGATAAAGGAGTATATTAGTACTATCATGTCAGAAGTATATTAGAACCCATGATTTATATTTGATCTTATTTTTGACTGGTGTGCATCGGTGAATACATTCCCAAAATTTATTCACTCTGCTTACTACAAAATAGTATACATTATATGAGTATATAAGCCTTTCGTCTGATGAAAGCGATGGCCCAACGGTGTTTGCCGTCGTCGTGCATGCGTAAACGTTTTCTTCTTTTCCATCACGTGCAATTATTACAAAATGTTCCTGTATAATATAAAATAACATACCATGTGAGAATCGAACGGCCAACGCCCAATAAACAATCAAGCAAAACGAGGGCGATCGAAAAAATAAAAGAACCAATTGCAAAAACACGAAGTACTCCTAATATTTATGGATCAAAGAAATACGATATAGTAGTATTATAATACTAAGAAAATGAACAAATGTTTTAAATAAATACAGTACTAATGTAATGAACAAATGATTTAAATAGACACGGTATGTGCTAGCATCTTGTTGCCGATCGCTTCTTCGATGTTTTCATAACAAAATTATAGATTAAATCCATTAAATTTATCTAAAATCGTCGTCGTTCAGCAATTGTCTTAATCTGCCAGAATTTTTCATTTAACTTCTTTTCTTAGAAACTGATTAAAAATTTTAATTAGATTTCACAAAATTTCCATATCTTGAAATAAATTATATTTTGTTTCCTTTAGTTTAAGATCAAATAAAGTTGATGCCGTGTCCACTAAATGGAAAATTTCGTAATCTGTGAACTTTTTAGTTCATTTTAATGTAAAATTCAAGACAAATCTCGCACTTTTCAACTATTT
Source organism: Druceiella hillmani (assembly GCA_039881145.1). Classification (NCBI taxonomy): domain Eukaryota; kingdom Metazoa; phylum Arthropoda; class Insecta; order Lepidoptera; family Hepialidae; genus Druceiella; species Druceiella hillmani. Next base: position 19,803,344 of record JAYKKI010000002.1, on the reverse strand, counting down.
TACTAAAACATTCCATTTTTTTTCATGCTTTCAAATTTATCTCTTACAGTTAGAGTGTAATGTTGTTACGTGGCTTTCAATTCGTAAATTAAATGCTTTCATGTCAAGCGGTAAAAAGAATTTAGCTTATATTATCTCTTCTCTGAAATCATTAATATAATTAAAAAGAGTTTAACAGTTTTGTTTGTAATCTTAAATAGAGTACCATACTATAATAATGAAGCACATTGAACCGTTCTTTGATCTTTTATACTATATTTTTTTTAATTTTTTGAACTTCGAAGTATTAAAACGTTACTCGCTGTAAAGAAAAACTCGGTTGGTGAAGAAAATCCCGTCACCGTTCATGTATCTAAATCGACCAGCTTAATAAATTAACATATTGATCTTAGTCTTTATCTTACCCAACATTTTATTCAAATTATTGATTCAGAAAAAGGTTTCATTTGCTAAATTCTTAATAATAAATTCTGACGGATAATTCGTTAAATATAAAAATATACATGTTCGCGTGTATTTAATTATTAAATTACGACTACGACTAAATAACGAACAGGCTTTATAATCAAAAACGGTTAAAGAACTCTAGTACTTAGACAAGAATGTAAATCATTTTCATATATACATTTCTCTAATCTACACATATAATAATTTCTATACGCGCTTCATGCAAAACCACTTGACGAATTTTAATATAATTTTGCGGTTTTATACCTCTGAAATTTAGTCAGCATCCCCAAACAGCTATATCTTGGTAGAGTTATCAAAAGAAACAATAACTCACGTAAATATTTTAATGCATGCGAATCTTTTTGAACATTAAGTAATTATTAAATTTTGCCTTTGTTTGAACTTCACCTAGACTAGGAAAATATAATAATATATGTTATATAATTTCTTAGTAAGTTTATCCTCCACTATCCAACTATTTGTATCGCAAATTTTAGGTTCTCGAATTCAATTTTAATACTAAATATGAATGTGTGGGACAATATGGATTCACGATATGCGTATTAACTCCATAAATGTTCCTTTTCTAAACTTTAGTACTCATAGTCCAATAACCATTGATCTCGCTACTATATTTATGTATATTTCCATCGTTCTATGACAAAACTAAATCTTATAAATATATTAAGATAAATATTAATAATTTCACAATTTATATATCACACTTTATCCTATTTTTATCTGATTAAAAACTACAATTTTTGTTTTTTTTATTGTCTTCCACTAGGATCAACAGCAAGTAAAACTGACCAGAAAAATAAATTTGTTTCATCATCGAATCTTATTTTTTGTGTTCAGCTGACCTGTAATTGACTTCCTAAACGTCTTCACACTGTATATGCTGGTCATTCAAAAACCTACAGGTTTCGTAAGAACCACAAAATATTGACATTTGACCCATTCAACAATATGCACATTTACAAACTTGTATTTTACGACATATTTAAAAAAGCTACTGCTAGAACTATAATTATATACACTAGGTATAATTGTACTGTGTGTATAATTGTACTTTGCAATATATCCATCTGTTTATTAATATACTGTATACCACAGAAAGGAGACCATTTGCCGATGTGCAAACAAACATTGGGAATTTATATAGTATTGTTTTTGTGGCAGAAGCATTAATTTTTTAACGTGTTAAGATTCAATTTTTTTTCTAAGTTTCTTAGATCTTAATGTGCTTTTAATCACTAAGACGAAAAAAACAGAAAAATTGCTGATGGAAACCTATAACTATTAACCAAATAAAATTTGTGGCTTTCATAATTTGCAAAAATCATATTTTCTATTATGATAATAATATATGATAAATAAAAAAAATATCTAGCTAATTTCCGTTATTCTGATAAATATTTAATATATTTTTTGGTGTATTTACAGAACTCGATATCTTTACAAATTGTTTCAATTGTTTCGTATATTCAAAATACGTTACCTGTCTTGTTGAATTCAGTCGTTAGATGTTCACTCTTGTCTACAATAATACGTTAAAGGATAGACCAAACCTAGAGCAACATGAAAGTATATAATAGAATTAATTATATAATGAGTGCCAACAGAGAACGGGCGTTTCTCGTTCTAACGATTAGCGCTGACGGGGACATGGGCAACGCGATTGGGTTACAGCGTATCGAGTGACCTCATATCCTGTGCGTGCTGACTTCCGCCTCCGTTCTACGGCTTCCGAGGACATTTGAATACACTAATGATACTTCTACGGCTACTGCCACTGTGAGTGTGGGGATTAAATAATTATATCTCCGATATCATATTATTTGTGTCGATATTATTTAAGGGTTGTAATTTTTGTAGTTATAGAAAAACATTGTATACCTAGAATCTACAGGCCTTCGTAATTTCATATATGTATATACCTGAATATTTTTTTTATTTAATGATTTCATTTAGTGATATCCGAGCAAGCATAATCATATAAATAAATTGAAACTATTCAATGTTAAATATAATGTACTGGCTGTGCCGATGCGATTTCGATTACTGGATTTCGGTATAAGAAAATTTAGGAGGTTTTTTTTCTTTTTTTAATTTTTTTTTTCTTTCGGAACTCTTATGAACATAAAAGTGACTAAAACGCTATTAGCGTTGGCAGTACCAATATTGTAATATTCACCAAGTCAGGGTGTTTTTTATATTTATAATATCCAGAAAAAAGTATTCTATATGTCTCGGGCGACATATAGAATACTTTTTTCTGGATATTATGAACTATTATCATACCAAATTTCATCAAAGTCCGTTTAATAGATTTCGTGTGAGTGAAGAACAAATTAGCACAGAGTCAGACAAACAAACAAAAATTCTGAAAACATATTTTTTGGCTTCTACTGTAATACTATACTCTGAATCAATCCCTCTTTTCAAAATTTTTTCCATGTACAGAATTCACTCTATTCTTTCAAAATATTCATAAATATTAGTATTATTAATTAATATGTGTGTATATATACATATACATATATATATATATATATATATATATATGTATATATATATATATATATATATATGTAAATATATATATATATATATTTATATATATGTATATATATATATGTAAATATATGTATATATATATATATAAATATATATATATATATATATATATATATGTATATATATGTATGTATAAATGTATATTGGTTAGTATCTTCGTTGGCTATAGCTTTTTAATTCATTAATTAAAACTGATTTTATATTTCAACACTTACTAACTGCCATTATCTAGATTTTTTCAAGTTTTTGAAATGGGTGATTCCAAAAGCTAGATACAACTTCCTCTTTATAAAAAAATTGCAAGTTATTTTTGATTGCATTTACAAATATCTATTCAGTATTATCTCTCTCGGTAGAGTCCGTGAAAAAAAATAGCGTCCCTAAGCTCGATGTACACAGACGTTTGAAACAAAATTTCATAAAATATATATTTTTTTATTTCCATGTGTTCCATCGTTCTATAAAATTCACAATCGATCTTAAACTAAAAGAAATTTTGTTTATTTCTTTGATTATTTTTAGAGGATCATTCAAAAAATAGTAATCTAGTTCAACATAAAACTTTTGCAATTATTTAGCAACTTATAGTACCCATATTTCCCGTAAGCTACATAGTATGATATATGCATGTACATAATTAAAAAGAATTAAAAATAATAACGCAGAATTTTAGTCGATTTACTAATCCCTATCAAAATAAATGTTACAGTCGTTTGCTGTAGATAGAAATTACCCATTTTATAGTTTTCAATAAGTGGTTTAAGAAAAGATGTCAGATTTTAATCAGTATACAAAAGGGGAAATAGGAACAGAGAAAGATACACGCACGCTTAGCACGGAACATCACTAGCGCATCGTGTCGCAGAGGCACAAAATATGGGCGATGATCTTACTGCCTGCTCAAGTATTTCGGCGAATGATTTCACTGCGTTGAAAATAATTACTCAGGATGTGTGTTTCACGTTGGTCCTTTAATATAATCGATCATCTGTTCCGACACGTTTTCCCTTGAGAAGTGGGAACATATAAGCATATTTGAGTTTAAAAAACTAAACCATTACACGATAATAATATTCACAAAAAGTTTATATGACTAACAATTAAAGATTTTTTGTAATAATAGTTTCAAAAAGTTACCGTACCGAAAAATTAAGTGCAGTCATTTTCCTTTTTTTCCCGAACAAAACCGGCACATGTAGTTAGTAGCAAAGAATATTAACTGCATAAGCGACACTCACCTTCCCCCGCCAGTTTATCGCCACCCGCAGATAAGGGGTACGACCAAGGGTACGCGTTTCTAGGTTGCCGCTTGCTATGTGCGCGTATGATTTGTTCAATTTTGGGATATTTGATTGAGTTTAACTTGTATAATTCAGTCTTAATTCATAACTATTTATAATAATTCAAAATAACGGTCCGTTATTACGTTGTGTACGAACTCTTAGAAAGCAATAATCATTAAAATTATAGTCATTAAAAGGATAGGAGATTATTTTGTCTCCCTTTTTTTGTTTGTTGTAAATAATTTTGTTTTGTATCACCTACTTTTTTACATATCACTGAGCAGTTTTAAATCTCAAACTGTTCTTAAAAGTCATTGTTTTGTTTGAACGCGATTTGGTTTGAAACCTATCATTTGGTATCGGCCGTAGACTTATTATATGGTTTCTTAAGAGATCTTTCAAGCAAATCTAATCAAGTCAAAAGTACAATGAAGAAAATATTTCAGTGTATCACATTTATAAATAAACAAAATTTATTTTTATTTAAGATTTTATTTCGTTTCTAGAATCCACACTAAATGTCTTTTTTCGAATTTTATCTTAATATTATTATTATCAAATCACTTTCAGACAACTAAATGTGTAGTATAAAATATTTATTTATCTGATTACACTTTTACAATTAAGTACTAATAAAGACGTGCGCGCCAGTACAAAGTTGCTGCGCCAGGGTGCTATCAAGACAGTCATTCGATCGACGCTATTGGTTAGAAAGAGAAACAGCTATGTTGCTGACGTATAACGTCAACTCGCTCGATTAGCGCGATTGCCCGCAACAATCGAGACTGATATGTAGTGATAATAATATTGTTTACCTGCACGCTGCAGCAACCCTACATTAATTTACGCACACACACACAAACGGCTACGGACAGGCGTGTACTTATGCAATAGTGTAGGCAATTAAATCTGTTCACTAGTATGGAGTGTCGGGGGTGTGCTAATAGTATATAAAGTGCATAACTGTTTATATTATATAAAACGTAAAAATTATTTGATAATAGAGTGGAAGAAATTAATAAAAATATATATTCTCCACGTTTTATCATTTATCATATGTTTTCATACAAAATGTAATTATTTTTCATCATATACATTCAGTCATTTTAATAAATGAAAGTATTAAAAACTATAAATATTTTTCAGCTTCAGTACTCTTTTTATTCTATCGTCGATGGGATGAATATTTTTCTTAGAATTAAGAAAAGAAATGTTTTAAGTAACAACTCCCATTAGAACTGCGTTAATTGTTTTACTTAAAACGTTATAAAAATTGATTTAAGCTTTGATCGAAAAATTTTGGTTTTTTTAACGCACGCAGATTAAATATGAGATGAGAACCTGGTATAGTGGGTCCATTCGGAATATAGAAGCAAAAAATTTTAAATATTGAGATATAGGATCTCAGGTAAATTTTTATGATGACATGACACATGACGGTATCATGGACACATGATGGTACTCCATATCTATGACACATGATAGTACTCCGCTCAAAAGATTATTATCCCTATGGTATCTCGATGCGATGATCACCAACATGTCAAAATCATATCATTGCAATCTATCTGAAGGTCTAGAGGTGCGAGGATTTGTCGTGCGATATTCCTGCGGTTTCCATGACGATTTGTGTACTGTGACATTATTCAACTAACTAATCAGTAGTAGGCATGGGCAAATCAATCGCATTTCGTGATTGCAATCGTTCGTGAATGATATCGAAAGTGATCGGGTCCTCGTAATCCGTACCTTTGATTGAATCGATCACAAACTGTACAGTTCGTGTTATGGGCGTCTATCATACCGCCATGTCGCGGTCGGTCACCAGTCACCATTCATTTACGAGTCGATGAATGTTTATTTTTTACAGACTACCGCGTGTGACCACTTTTGCATCATGAATATTTATCGTTCCTTGAAATGGCAATAATCCATTTGTTATTATTGAGATGAATGATTTGATGGCGTGATATCTTTTTAAAGATAATGTTTAAAATATGTGAACAAATTTTACTATTTGAAATATAAATAAACGCATTTAAGATTTTTTTTGGATTGGTCATTGGTCTCTCAGCGATCAATAAGCTTGCGTAGCATATGCATGTATGTAAATTGTAAACTATGACCACTTTTTAATTAGAAAGAAAGTTTAAAGACTAAAAATATTGCTGGCGATTTTTATAATAACTGTGATGGGATAATCGTTTAATGGTATTTTTTCGTTTTATTCATTTTTTACGTACATATATTTTGGCACTCAATGACTTTCTTTAGTACTTTTGTTATTAATCTATATTTACTGTTATAAAAAGTTGAATTTACTAAAGAAACCAGTTGTTCTGAAATTTCAATTATTATATAGCAGGAACACGCTTTCAACTTCTTTGATTCCAAAATTGTATTCTAGCAGCAAGGAAAAAGGAAACGATAAGTTGTTACGATTTGGAGCAATTTGTTTAACTACAGATGGTCGGACGTCAGTTAACAATCCAGGCTATATAGCTACAACAACTCATTTTATTGATACGAATATGATAATCATAAACAGATTAAAATCACGCAGAAATTTTCCAAAGTTTATTGAACATAAAACTAAACACTTCATGTAATTGGAAAATATTACAAATGAAATTAATGAAGTGGATGCGATTATTCCAATAAATGAATTATGTGAACTGTTTATATATCGAACAATAGTTTCTATATACAGGCGGATACACCCCTATAATATACTCGTATACACAGTCGGCAGTACAGCCCTCTTACGTTACAAAGAATGAATATGCATTTAACTTATTTTAATAAAAATTATGTATATATTAGATCAATTATTCGTCCGTTATACTAGCGTACAATGAATGTATTCGTTTATAAATCGTTGCGTTCACTAACAGTAAATAGTTTAAAATGCCTATTTAATATTTATTTACATACAGTAACCAACTTATCGAAGTAAATGAGGCCGCTTTGCGGCTGACGCGATAGTGGTATGGTCATCTAACAAAATGTTCCCTAAGATAAAACGACCCGTGAACCGAATCGAAACCAAAATATTAATCATCAATCGCGACCATGCATGTCGGTACTTCAGTAGTGTGTAACATGTGATTCGAGCGAAGATATCGATCCAATCAAACAATCGTGAATGAGATTGGTATTGACAAAAAAGACCGAATCATTCACAACTTCGTGATTCGATCATTTTAAAAGATAGGGTCCCTTATTCGTTCGTTCGCGATAGACACATCTCTAATCAGTAATATCCTTGAAACGAATGCAGTCATCTCTCCATATGAAGTAACGTACATAAAAATGTTGATGAAAGTGTAAAAAAAAATTTAATACATTTTTGTAAAACAAAAATTACGGTTACCTTATTTGTTTTTTTAATCCGAAGAGATTTTCGTGTGGGCATGATCGGTTGTAAATCACTTCCAATCTTTAAATTTTTTTATTATTAAATAAGAGTAATTATATCGATAACCCTTCGGCTTTATGCTCCCGACTGTTAAGTCAGAAATAAGAGAGAACGAAATCGCAATTTATTTCATTTGCCTAGAGCTTGCACGACTTTTTTGATCTATTACCATAAATGCTTTGGGATCGAATGCGATTATGAAATTACTTGCTAGTTCACAATTTATGCTTAGTTAGTTTTGTATTTAATTTCAATTGATATGTGTTCTTTCTGTGAACTTTCTGTTTGTGAACAATAACATATCATATATATACAATAACATATTCTATTTTAAAATATTGTATTTTTAGAATTTTTACATGTCTAGTACTTTCGAGTAACCTGTAAGAAGGAAATGGTTTTTTTAATAAATATATAAATTATTTAATTACTCTGTAGGGTATGAATTCGATAGCTTCTAATACTTGAGATTAGTGTGCTGCTCACAAAACGAAATAGGAGCAATATTTCCTCAATTTAACAGCTTCATTTTTACGAATTAAAGAACAAATAGAAAATTGTTGAATAAAAATCAAATGGGTCAACTCAAAATTTATAACTAAATCAAACTGTCGCAAAGTCTATGAAGGATTCAAGTAAAGTCTGCCAAGATATTTAATAAACCTTTTCAATTTAATTATTAATTTTACTGAAAACAAGTGGGTTTTCCTTTACTTGCGATGTGTCATTTTTGAAAAAAAAATAATTTTAAATAAAGCACGTGCACAGATGCTTCAGGTCAATGTTGGTAATCTTTATGAACATTTTATAGTTTGGAAAAGTAATATCACCGAGGCCTATAATGAAAGCCACCCTTCATTTTTGGGTATCTAAAGGTTTCTTTTTATTAGTTTTTTCTCCTTGGAATTGAAATTAATGAATGTGTTTCGTGTACTCTGTAGCACCTTAAGGTTTCTTTCAACGTTATTTTCATCAGTTTATCCTTGAAGGAGGTCTGCAATTTCAAATGAAATACTGTTGTCAATTACTTCTCTAGAAACTCTCACGATAAATCAAAAATATTCCATTTTTAAATAATTTTTTTAGCAAAATGTATGTAACCAAAACGTACGCATTTTATAATATAATAATTGCTGTTAATAGATATCCTGAATGCATATTTACAATTTGGTTAATTTAATTAAATTATAATTTTTAACTCATGTACTCATTACTTTTTGCTAGAAGCTTTTGCTTTCATAAATATGTTTGCATTCGTTTTAGTAATTAATGAGACAAAGTATACAAAACATTTTAAAAAAATTCCTAAATGACATCATTAAATACAATTGAAATTAATATTACCACCAAATGTGACAAATTGACGGTCAACTGGAAACATAAAGACTTTCTCAATCTTTCCATCTAAATTTTGCTTGAGGCTTCGCCCTCATGGGAAATTTTCAATTAAGGCAGCGTAATTTCTTTGCAAGTTTTGGGTTCTCACACACAAGTAATAAATTCAATACATACGTTATTCCATTTATTGACATGTTCTAAAATTTTTTTTTGTTATAAATCGGTTCATGATTCACGTCTATAAAAATTTACATAAACCTGTAAAACCGTTATACACAAAATACAACAAATACGCAGTCAACGTATCAAACAATCAAACACACTTTTCATTATACTAATATCACATGCAAAAGACATTATTCTATTAGAAAAACTACATAGATACCAAATTTAGTAGCAATTTGGTTGCAGAATTATAAGGTAAGAAAGAAACAAGAACACTCACATTTAAATATTAGAATTACGATATTGTAATTCCATACAGGGATGAGAACACGCAGGATCCACATTTAGCAATGCAATTACTGAATCTAATTCAACTGCATCTTTTTAAGAGTTTAACAGATTTTGGAAGTTGCATTTTATCAACGTTTTAGATACAGCCGCAACGCTTCAGTATATCCCTATCGCAGATACCACATGCAGTTATTAATTACCAGGCTTTAAGCTCATATCCTAGGAGCGCAAAAATTGTTTGCGTTAAATTAGAAACTGGACGAAACTTTTGTCGACATTCTCACTGAAAATTATTTATGGATAGTTCACGAACGAGATGTAAGTAAAAATGATCCGCTTCGTTCAATCTGTGTCTGTGTAATGTTTCAGTGTAAATATAATTTCGTTCAAACTTCATTTTGAATTACTTTAGAGTCCGAATAGTTCAAAATGAAGTTTGAACGAAATGATGCAGGACACATTCGGATCGCGCATGAACAAAAGATAGATAGATACAGATCGAACGAACTGGATCATTTTTACTTACATCTCGTTCGCGAACTACTCATGTCTACTCGAAATTTTCGGTGTCACGTAGCCAAATAAGTTGATGCATCTTCGTCCTACAAAATTACCACACATCTACTTGAATACTTGCTGCTCAGCCATTCTAAATATAAATCGTGTTAACAAAAATAAGTTAAAAATTTCACTGCTGGCCTCTCATTTCATCTTCATCCGCCCCGCGCAGGCGCTAGCCTATGATTCTAAGTGCGCAGAAGCACGCGGTGACGTCACGCAACTCGCGCGTTGACGGCGCTTGATCCGCCCGCCCTGCATTTATTAATGAGGTGCCGCGAATTAAACACGTCATCCGAACACGCTAATGCACAACTTAATTATTTAAGGCGGCATCGCTTTTGAATTGGAGTTAATTATTAAGTTACCGTATTCGATATTAGCTCTGGAGGTATTACTCGGGGAAACAAACATACACACTACCTAAAATCATATTTGGACGGTAGAATTTGTCGTTGGCGTAGTGAATGTAACAATAAGCTGTATATATAAACTTAGCAGTCTTTCTTATATTTATTCATTGGAAAAATTTACCTTATAGAAATATTTAGAAACACAAAATATTTTATACAAAAATTTATGACAATTAAGCACGTGTACTTTTCAAAATAAGTCAATCAATGAAACCATACGTTTTTACACGAATTCAGTGGTAAATGATGTTCCCTCATTTGTCAGTATTGGTCGTTACTGAGCAGTATTGAGCTTCACAAAGTAATATCAAATCAGTGTTCCGATGGAGTCTGGGCATTAAGCAAATGTGCAATGATGATATATCGCCACTATCTACGTGCAATAATGATATATCCGTGGTGCATACTTATGTTTGATTATGATTATGTGCTAAATGGAACTGAACCCGAAAAGATACCCCGCAGGATCTCGGTGTTATTTTGGGTGATCATTTCGCAATTCACAATAGTATTTAAACCTTTTAGAAGGCCTAAGGTGATATTAGAAAATACTCCCCGTTTTTAGGGGTCTGCAGCCTAATTAGGAATCCTTATGTGTTTCCCATGTCCGTCTGTGTGTCACAACTTATTTACTCACAAACTATTAATGACATAAAGCTGAAATTTGGTACGTGTATATATATTTATAACACCCAGAAGATGTTTATTAAAACTTTTACCCCCTTTCAATTAAAACTTTATAGGGTACCTCCCTACATGAAAAATCGGTATGATTTTTTATATGTATATATCATTATGTAGAATTTCGTTGTAGATATACAACAATATATTCTTTGTTAGCTCTACAGCCTGGTGCAGGCCAAGGCTTTCCCAATCTGCTTCCTCCAGGCAGTACGACTTGATGCAAGGTTTCTCCACCTATTGACTCCCAAAATGTTTAAGTCCTTATCTACACTATCCAACCACCTTGTAGGTGGTCTTCCTCTTCTCCTTGTACCTTCAATCTTCGCGAATGTCAGTTTTTTAACTGGGTCCAGATCTTTCCGTCGAAAAACCTGTCCCGATCATCTGATTCTCCAGGACTTGATTACTCTCAAAAGGTTTGCTTGCCCACATTTAGTATAAAATTCATTATTGTATATACTGCTTCAGATATTATTTTCTTTGACCGCCCCCAAAATTGATCTAAGGGTCTTTCTTTCAAAGAGATCTATTCTGTTCTGCTTTTTTGATTGCCCAAGTTTCGCTACTATACAAAATGATAGGTCTGATGAGAGTTTTATATAGATTTATTTTTGTATTAACAGACATGAGTTTTGATTTGAGTTGTGTTTTTAGACCATAGTAACATCTGTTTGCCATCAAAAGTCGGTTCCCAATTTCTATCCTAACTTTTATCTCATTTTTACTGGTAATAAATGTGCCCATATACTTAAACTATGTGACTCCTTCAAAGGTATAATTTCCAATTCGGAGCGACTGCACATCATGCGCTCTAGAGCTTACTACTTTACTGCTAAGCTAATATCTGAGCAGCAGTTTCAAGAGCAATAAATGTCTCCATAACATTTTTTTCGGTTCGCCCAACTATATCAGTGTCATCAGCGTTGGCCACCAATTGTGTAGATTTTTGTAGAATGCTATTTTTGGTGTTAATCCCCGAGTCTCATAACTTTTCCAATGGCTATGTTAAATAATATGCAAGACAGAGAGTCTCCCTGTCTGAGACCTCTCTCTGAGTAGAATACATCTGAAACATCGGACATAAGTTTAACTATACATTTGACACATCATAAAGTCATTCTGGCAAGATTGGTAAGTTTTGGTGGGATCATTGTTTATAGGTCTTTTAAAAATATTGGGAGTACACCATGAACACTTTTTTGATTCGGAAATCCCTTTACGAAATATCAAGCTTTGAAGTAACCACTTCTTCTTGAGTTACTTGTCTCCACCACCGAATCCACTATTTTTTAATATCTGGAAAGTATTCACAGTAGTAGTATATGTAACAAAATTAAAAGGAAAATTATCGCAGCTAAGTTGGTTGTACTGGTTTACAAATAATGGTCGACCAACTTATAACATGTAGTTAAGTATGTTAAAAATTCATAAAAATTCCATGCAAGTGATTTAAATTACTGCAAAAATAAATTTGCATTTCAAAATGTATATTTATTACATCTGTTAAAAATATACTAGGTAATACATTTATATCTTTACATGGTGGGATATAATATTAATATTTGTAAATAGTTAAACAAAAATACTACGCGAGCTTAAATATTTATAAACTAGGTGTTTATAAATATTTAAGCTTTAAGTGTGTGCGCAACTTTCATAGTGAGAATCATACTTTTATTTAACAAGTTTTAATGTCTTATATATATATATATATATATATATATATATATATATATATATATATTATTTCCCAGATTCTTTACAAAGCGTCGTGGATTTTATAGATTCTGGAATATTTACATCAACACTTATACTTAAATAATTAGTATTTAATATTAATTTAAATACGCGTTAATAATTGTCTAATACATCATATAAAACATTAATTATGTAGGCCCAATACTCACTTTTCATTGAATTTCCGGTTTTTATTACCACGGACTATAAAATTATTAGAAACTAATGTATAAATGATAAATATTTTTGACGAATTAGCGCCAATTTTAAACTAACAGTAAAAAACCAATTTGTTTTCTTTGTAGATCCATTTTTAATTAATTACCATTGAATGTAAATAACAATTCTTGATATATATATTTTTAAAAAATAAATTAATTCTGTTTTATATGTTTACTAATACACTTGCTGCCAGTTCCGGGTTTGCTCTGACAATAAGGGACCACCTGTTTTTTTTAATATTTATTTACCCTTATTTTATTAACGATGTTCCAAACAGTTTTAATTATTTACTCTATGATATAGTCGAATACAAAACTCTACGACCCAATCTCGTGTTGTAAAAAGGTTTATAAGAAACATCATTGTAAAGTGGCTGTAATGGTTTAAAAGTTTAATTCAAATATTCACCCGATATACTTCGAATCGCTCTATATAAATCGTTATTATTAACTCCCATGCTCTGGAAAGTTTTCAAATACTTTATCTTCCTCTGGATACTATAACCCACATGATTATGATATGCCATTTTCATGCCAATCAGATAAACCGTTTTTGTGTGAAAACCTAAAAACGAACAGAGAATCAAAGCGTTTCAGTTCATAAAATTACTATAAATTCATCTTACATAAATGAATCTTAACACGATAATACATTTTCCATAAAAAATCACGATGAAACAAACAAAACATTCCAATTTATAAAATGACTATAAATTAATCTTAAAAAACATCATAACACATTTTTTATAAACAAATTTGGTCAAATTGGCCTGCCAATGAACACAAACTAAATGTTTACCGTTTAAAACATCATTAAACGAGGTTCATTTTATACCATGAAAACATGGTACTTATGTCCCAGAGAAGTGAGATATTTTCATCTTTACGATCCTTAAAATTTTAAAAGTCTCAATTTTAAAAGACAGTCTTTTAATATTAAAAGACTGTCAAGCACGAATGCAACTCGCACTACGTATATTCTGTACATATTTAGATATAAGTACCTTATATTTATGGGTACAGAGTATTTCTATTAAACTATTTACAAATATTATTTTTTTACAATGTAAACATTTCATTGTATATAATATCTAAAATAATAAATATAGTTTTCGTAGAACTTTTGCATAGGCTTGTAAAATCCTGATTTCTTTCACAATTTTAGGTTGATTAATTTTGGAAAAAAGAGGGGATCATATTTTTATTAGGTATATTTCAGTATATCTCAGACGATATGGTATCTAAAATTTTAAAAAAAATTTTTTTGAACTCGTTCAAACGATATTCCATACTCTAAATTCAATTTAATTTTTTTCGTATACTTAATTTGTCTCCACTATTATATTTTTTTGAGTGTTAGCATTGAGATATGTGCGGGTTAATGTGTTTTATTACTACCGGTACTATGATGCGTTACATCTACCGGCACCATACTTAGAAATATTATTGTTGACGACTGCTTGTACCAAGATTAACTCAATCACTGTACAAAATCCATTAGTAAAAATAAAAAAAATGTATTATATTTTACATCCTTTAGTTTGGAATCATACATGCTCGGTCTAGAAAATAATGAAAATAATATACGTTTTATTTAGTTATAATGTTTGGTGCATAAGGTACTAACGATTGCGCTTATGCTATCTATGAGTACAAAAAAAATTATTAAAAAAATTCTATAAACTCACAGGTTTTACATTTATAATTGTGGATTTACTTTTTATAATTGTGTATGCGTATATTATTACGGACATATACCTAGAAAATCTTAAGGCGGTCTGTGAGGTATTAATGGAGGCATCAGCATTTCAGTATGACACCATAAATTACATTTAACTGGTTACATCTATTTCTTATCCTACGACGAGCTACTTTCGCTATTCTCTCGTAGATATATATATATATATATATATATATATATATATATATATATACATATAAGACATATATACGTATATATATATGTGTATATATATATATATATATATATATATATATACTCTTTTGCAAAAAAAACGGGCACTTATAGGAATAAACAATATCAGAATTATTTTATTATTATTTGATGCATTTTATATGACAATATGATGAGAATATTGTTATTTATTATTGAGATATCGTTTTTAACTACTTCAGTCATTAAAAATGCGAATAAATAAAAAAAAACGATGTAAAGTCCACAGACGAGCGTTTTCATACTGGTACATTAAAAATGGCTAAAATTTATTTTTGAATATTTTTTATTAATTTAACATAAAATTTGAAAATTTAGTAACGAGTAAGTAAGCCTCTAGCTAAGTTAATTATTAACGAGTAAGTAAGTCTTTAGTAACGAGAGAATAAGCCTCTAGCTAAAATCAATGCGCTTAATCTGCCAGACATGCTTTCGACGACGTTTTTTATCATTTCCTGAGGAATACGTTACCATTCAGCGACGATCACATCGATCTCTGACACGTCGTTTGAGATTATCCCCTATGTGTTCTATCGGACTGAGGTCGGTTCTAGCTGGCCAGTCTAACCGACGAATTCCTGCCTCCTGCATATACGCATCAACGTCTCTTTAGAGCGGTGGGCGCGAGCGTTGTCGTCCATAAAAATGGACTCGCCTCCAACTGCTTTTAATGCGAGTTGGGCATGAGGAATAAGAAACTCTGTTATGCACCTTAGCGTATTAAGTGTGCCATTTTCAATAAAAACCAACTCGGTACGGTCATCTGAATTAGTACCAGCCCAAAACATTCCAATGCACTATATATATATATATATATATATATATAAGCAACGATGCGAAAAATTTTCTTCTTAAATTAATTTTTTTTATCAAAAGACTAAGAATACGAATTGTTCATCGCGTTTCTGTTTGACTTTAGCCAATCTATAACAGCGAGTGTGTTCGGGTTTTAAAAATACTTAGTTATCATTTTTCTCTTTCATTGTTCAGTATTTGAGAAAAATATTTTCACATTTTTTGCTAGACTTTCGATTCTTGTAAAGTACTGATAAAAGTGAATAATTAAATATTTGATGGATATTAAACGAACAATTTTAACTATATTCAATGACAATTAATTAAAAGCAAAAGTATCATGGGAAGATTTGTATACACGCTGGCCTGTATGTTTATACAATCCAAATGTAAACCAATTGAAAGGTCTCTGTTAAGGCCTTGATTTTCACTAAGGGTTCTAGTTCTATTCAAATAAATCATGTAATTAAATCATAGGATAGCTATTCAATTAAAAGAAAAAGCTTATTTTCAAACTCAACATGAGAGTATTCTTTATCAAAATAATAACGAGACAAGTTATGATACTTTTAAAATAATATGTTAAGATAAACATTTAATTTAAACAATTTAAAATTAAAATTTAATTAAATATTTAAGTTAATTTAAAGAAAATTTAAAAACAGGTAAAACATATGTTGAAGTGTAATGACCCACACACACACGCACACGTATGTATAACGACCCACACACACACACACACACACATATATATATATATAAATATATATATATATATATATATATACTCTTTTGCATAAAAATTTGGCGGTTTTGATTTTGTCATATTATTAACAAATATTATTTATTAAGAAGTTGTATTAATTGCAATTGTTACTGGCAGGTTTAGTGTATTCTGGCACATAAAAACGAAATTCTCTTTCACTGACGAAAACGTATTTTTTGGCGGTAAATGAAGTTCAACTCTTATCAAGTTCTTTTTCATTTGTTACGTTTTTTTATTTTAACGAATAAATTTTAATTAAATTTCTGCTATTTGCTGCATTAGTTCACTTTTGTATGCTGTTCTCAGCATGGTTGAAAAAACTATAAGAGCTAGTAAAATTATTGCGTTGCTTGAAGAAGGCTGTAGCAAATATTATGTGTCTCAGCAGTATAATGTAAGCCGTTACACCGTCCAAAGGACATGGCAACGATACCAAGAAACGGGCTCCGTCAGTAGAAGGCCCGGTCCTGGAAGAAAACGGTGCACTGAGCTACGGGACGACCGCTTCATAGTCAGTCAAGCGCTACGAAATCGTCAAGTTTCGTACATGGATTTCAAACAGAACCTCGAGGAAGACAGAGGTACTACATTTCTCCGTGAGCATCGAGTTACCAGATTGAGATTCGCTCAAAATTTTTCCTCATGAACTCAACAGGTGTTTTATTCTCCGATGAATCTCGTATATCGATTAGTGGTGAGGATCGACGTCGGCGAGTCTTACGAAGACCTGGAGAATGCTTCGCAGAAGTGTGCTTTGAGGAAATCACCCCTAACGGTGGAGGCTCCGTAATGTTTTGGGCTGGTACTAATTCAGATGACCGTACCGAGTTGGTTTTTATTGAAAATGGCACACTTAATACGCTAAGGTGCATAACAGAGTTTCTTATTCCTCATGCCCAACTCGCATTAACAGCAGTTGGAGGCGAGTCCATTTTTATGGACGACAACGCTCGCGCCCACCGCTCTAAAGAGACGTTGATGGGTATATGCAGGAGGCAGGAATTCGTCGGTTAGACTGGCCAGCTAGAACCGACCTCAGTCCGATAGAACACATAGGGGATAATCTCAAACGACGTGTCAGAGATCGATGTGATCGTCGCTGAATGGTAACGTATTCCTCAGGAAATGATAAAAAAACGTCGTCGAAAGCATGTCTAGCAGATTAAGCGCATTGATTTTAGCTAGAGGCTTATTCTCTCGTTACTAAAGACTTACTTACTCGTTAATAATTAACTTAGCTAGAGGCTTACTTACTCGTTACTAAATTTTATTAAGAAGAAAATTTTTCGCATCGTTGCTTATATATATATATATATATATATATATATATATATATATATATATATATGGATATTTCGTAACTCACTTTATCATTATTTATAGTTACAGAAACAACCGAGTGAATATCAGACCTCATGTAATTATTGTATAATTCCGATTAAGTAATTTTATATCAACATTTGAATTTAGGTATTTTTATGAATGAAATGTTATTTTCGTATTAATTTCAAATTTATAAAAAAAAACTTCGTAATTCTAAAGTTCATAAACCTAAAATGGCTTTCCCTGGTATCAGTGACATAACAAAATCTAAAATTTATTCAAATAAATCTCTGGACGTGTTTTATCCTGCCAGAAAGATCAAGTAAGCAGTAGTTTAATTGGAAAATGCTATGCCAACATTACAAAACAATATAACAATAGATATGTGTTCAATATTTGACACAGTCATAGACACCTTACTCATTAGAAGTTATACACGACTTTTCTGTTAGATTTTATGTCTCTAATTGTGCTTTGTGACTGAACTTTAAATTTCCAACACATAGTAACATTTATTATCGCCACATGCTACATGTTAACTACTATTTCTAGTCCAGAGCGTCATGTGTCATAAAGATTGAGGGTATTGAGCCTTTTATTTATTTTACGAAAAAGTTTCAAAGGTTAATAGATCTGACGCTACAAGTATAATACAATACTTTAAGTTTTATGTTATACTGAAAGGAGGGCATCGTCTCCTTTTCCTTCGAAGAAAAGAATAGAGTTTGTCTATGACCTCCTGCTTTGTTAGCTGACGTTGATACCTTCATACTTACTACTTCAAAGAGAAGATTTGAAGTAATTTCGCTTGATATTTAACTCACATAAATAACTTTATTAATGGACCACCCTCCGCAAAAGTTAGTTCTTCGTTTCAATCGACTGTTACTCTCTGTTAAAATATTACCTATACAAACACGATCAGCAGTATTACCGACAGCATCTGTTATATTTCCATATTACCTATGCAAACACGATCAGCAGTATTACCGACAGCATCTATTATATTTTCATATTACCTATTCAAACACAATCAGCCGTATTACCGACAGCATGTATTATATTTCCATATTACCTATGCAAACACGATCAGCATTATTACCGACAGCATATATTATATTTCCATATTACCTATGCAAACACGATCAGCAGCATTACCGACAACGTCTATTATATTTCCATATTACCTGTGCAAACACGATCAGCAGTATTACCGACAGCATCTATTATATTTCCACTATTGCAGTCAATTTTAAATTATTAAATTTAAAATAAACGTTTCAGAATGGACATAGTAGCTTAATTATCTTATAGTATATTCATATATATTCGGGTCTTGCCCAATGAAACAAGAGATCATTTGTTTTAGTCGAAGTTTTATATTTATACATATAATAAAATTATAACAGAGTAAATTCCGTACATGGAAAATATTTTGAAAATAGAATATGAACATATTAGAAAAATTATAAAGGAAGGAATGTTCATGGCACAAGACGGAATACGATATACAGCACACTACACACGAGTGAGACTTCCGCTATCCGCTTAAACAAATTACCGCTTACACAAATTGAAATGCTTTTAAAGCTGCCAAATTTTTGGAAACTATGCTTTCTATTCGGCTGTTTCAGGAAACACGTAGCGACCTAAATGCGCAGACTTATGATGAAAGCCATTAAGTTATACCAGCATATATTTTCAGTACATGGGATAATAAACATAATTCAATTAATTGCCGAAACCAATGCTATGAAAATTTTGAATCAACTGAACCCTAACAAGTGGAACTCAGTTTTGTGATAAATTATGTAGATGTCATCCCTTAGTTCTATTTTACTTCCTTTCCTTAACTGTGTCAATATCTAACTTAATTTTTAACTTTTTTTTCTTATTTGTTATAAATTAAGTTATTTTTAATTCTTTATAAACTGGTATTTTATGTTGATATCATCTTCAAGTGACGGGGCGTATATTTTTAATTTTTACGGTGTCATCCGAAACTAAAGTACTACTATGAAAAGTTTATGATACCCATTCGCTCGCCGAATTTCTTACTTTATATTGAGATCATTTTCGAAAGATGTTTCTTTTCTTTCTCTGAAAAAAATCTTTGCTTATTCCCCTCACATTATATATTAAAATAAGTTTTTAAAAATAAACTTTTTTTACTATTTCTTATTTAAGGTAATATATGCATGTGACATTTTTCTATTTTTTTTCTATAATAACTTCAGTCACATTGGGATTCGAAAAGAAATATGTCATAATTGTTTATATATTTTGAAAACATGATTTACTGATATCACGATCCACATGTTCTCAAAGTTATTTACTGATGGAATAGTAAATAACTCTTAATAGGATCAGTGGTTTGTTCGAGAGTAACAACAAATGTGAGTCTTCAGAACGTAATCAAAAGCTATTAATGAGAGAACTTGCAATTTGTGGACTCCAATAGCCCAATATGACATTGCGAAGACGATGTCTACCATGAATCTTCAACCATTTGAGATGTTACCTCCCATTCGGAAATGCAATGTAAAGCCAAATATTTATTATTTTAAAGAGGTTTTAATTTTTTTGTATTTATTTATTCATACATTTTTGTTTTTTTTTATATTCGAATATACTTTCCCTACCTCTCAACTAGCAAAACTGAATATAATCTACCACTTTACCCTTTATATAAATAACTTGTGTTTTGGTTGTCTGTGATCTCGTTTTTAACGTGATATGGCGGTCAAATATTAAATGTGTGTCGACATTCCACGATTTTAAGAACGTTTATTAAATATATTTTTCATTGCTTACCATAATATTATTCATTTCTTGTCATAAATATTCAAAATCCTGTAAAATCTTAATAAAGCGAATGTATACTAATTTAATAAGTTACATAACACATATGTGTATACCTAATTTAATAGTTACGTAACACATATATAACATATATTAACCTCATAATTACAAATCGCACAAAATTACACAAGTATCAACATTAAAAAGAAAAACTTCTTCCGTCTTCAGCATCACCATGCGCGGAAACTCTCGAGGCACCGACGTCTTGAATGATGATCTTTGAAAGTCCCACAATAGCCGCTGTCACACGCACAAGAGTATTCATATCTAATCTTGTACAGTGGCCAGCAGCTGCGATGGATTTCAATTTTAGAGCCGTTCCAATTTTTGCATTTCCAACTCCAGGAAAATATTCTGATAAAAGCAGATATTGCTTCCGATACATATGATGGCAACACATTATTAAACCATTTCACAACAATTTTATGATACATAACTTAATTGTTAATAAAATTAATTTAATAAAAAAAATTAAACCTTACTTATAAAAAGCTACTTTTTCTCAAGAAAATTGAATCCTAGCAAAATCATCCACTGTTATAATGACGGAATGAAGTACACAATATGTAATTCCATCTTCGATCCCATTTTGCTGCAAAATGTAGCTCTCCCTAGAAAAATGTTAATATAATTCACATGTTAAAAGCCACTGTTATTAAAATTTCGAGAAAATAAAAGTTTATTAATAAGAGCTAACAACATAGTTCAACTGATAAAATAAAATCAGTCAAGAAAATAATTTATTTTTTAAACATATTTTAATTTGTTCTCCTTACCTGTACTACATTAGTATCTCGCCTTCAATCTTTGTGTCATAGCTGTATTATTACATCTTAGAAAAATTTGTTAAAACCAAGTATACTGTAAATAGAAAAATTATCATATTGTCTCATTCAAGACTTTTTTTTATAAACAATGGTTTGATTCAATGCAAAAGTATTAATAAAAAATAATTGATTAAAATATTCCATACATAAAAAATGTTGCGATTCTTTTTCATATTTTCATTATTTCAAAAGTTATTACAACCTTAACCTGATACGGCTCACCACATCGTAGACACAAAGGTTACACGTACATAACACGCGACTGGTACGGTTTTCGCATATGTATCGATGTCGCTACACAATGGTACGGAAGATTGACTTGCACTTGGATTTTTCTATTTTTATGTCACATATATAATAATCAAATTACCTTTGATATAATAGCAAGAATATTCACAATGCTTAATAATATATACACAATCAATATATCTAATTTTATTTTTCACTAATTCAAATTAAGTCAATTAAATATTGAATATATTTGGCGTTAATTTTGTAGAAATTCATTATTCACAATTAAATGAAACTACGTGATGTAGTATTATTTCTACTATCTTTAATTTCTTTACCACGACCTAGGTTTCGTTGTATTATAACATCTTCAGGTGGGATATTAGCAAAGATTTGGGATATTAGAAAGATCTTTGCTAATATCACACCTGAAGATGTTGTAATGCAACGAAACCTAGGTCGTGGTAAAGAAATTAAAGATAGTAGAAATAATACTACAACACGTAGTTTCATTTAATTGTCAATTAAATATAATATTCACAATTATAATAATGAAATACGTATTACCAAATAGTAGAAGTTAATATAGGATGATATAAACAATTTTTGAATAAGATTTCGAATCTCTTTCGAGCCAATAAATTTGAGTCTACCCACCATTAGACTACTGTCACTGGCTCCGTAAAACATAGGACATACTCAGATTAAAAGATGTGCGCGAAGTTGACAGAGATATCACATTCCATGCCATATCGTGAAAGTGCTGTTTTTTTTTCTTAAATAACAGTGATATGACATAAAGAGGTCATGTAAAAAAATGAAAAAGGGACCGCGCTAAAATTACTGAACAGATTTTAATGAAATTTTCACGGTTATATAACTTACGCCCGTATGCATCACACACGGTCAGGACTATCAGTCGATCTCACTGATAGTTATAAACGTATTTCATATTCATACTTTAGCGACTATACCGTGCAAAGGAACGTGGTCAGTAAAGTAGACTCTTGTTCCGACTCGACTGACAGTTAATAAGAAACACAAAAACATTTTTAAATGTCGGTAAGTCCGACTGACAGTCCAGACCGTGTGTGGTGCATACGGGCGTTAGAGATGTAGTCAACCCCTGCAATGGAAATTATCACGATTATTAAGTAAATTTACTACTGTCTAGATGTATCCGTTTCTTTGGTGAGCAATCATCCTAAATTTGTAGTTTTATAACTCACCACTAGTCTGCGGTATTAATTTTATTGCTAATAAATTTTATTTGAAAATGCCTTTACATTTACATATTAGTAACTGTCATCGCTACCCATCAGAATCTAGGAGACTCTCCTAAATACATCGTACAGTAATAAATTTTCAAAATCCAAAAACGTATAAAATTAACACCAGCTTTTCCCGTGCGAAAGACTGATAAAATTGATAGTAGAAGGTATAATTTTATCAGTTTATTTTTTAATGTACTAGCTTTATCCCGACCCTGTTCGTTAAGTCCCGACTCCGAAGTTATTAGAATTTTACAGTGTTTTCATATTCTTTTTTCTCTCAACTCTATGATCATAAAGATTACTAAATACGCCAATAGGTGGCGCTGGCAGCCAAATCGGTTCCGCCGGTTCTGATAATAGCGTGCACAACGAACGTAAACTAAATATTGTCGTATCTTTTTTATTTGTGAACTAATTGAAATGAAACTATGCCCAAATATTAGCCCAAGCTAGTCTAAATACATCACTGAAAACTGCATCCAAATAAATTCAATTGTTGCTGAGTTTAGCGTGCACAATGAATGTGCGCACAGGCAAACGGACAAAAATTCTAAAAACTGTTGTTTTAGGCGTAATAGTATGCTTTAGTAGGTAGCACTTAATTTTATTTAAAAATATTTAATGTAAAGACTCAGTTTTTTACGATTTTATTATATGTGTAGATTATACAATTTTACGAATAAATATTTTATAATAACGTATCATTCCACATCTTGTCTATCAAATTCATTGTTATCTTACAAAATAGATGTTTTCCGAAAGCTGTTAAGTAGGTGCGCCAAAATAACTGAAACTAATAGATTTTCAGAATCGTTCCTAGAGTATTCTATATAGAGTCTATTATCAGAACAAAAACATACCTCCAAAGCTTTTTTAATACATATATATGATGGAGTTTTCCCATGCTGTAGCAGAGCTTACAATTTAAAAAGTACAATTTTAAAGTAGCCCTTTCTCACTTTTATGGAGAAGACAGTACAAAAAATATTTCGAAAAACTATTAATAAATCCACAATAAATAACAAATATATTGTTTTGATTACATTGTAAATATTTTCACGAAAGTATTAATATTTTCGGCTTCGCTATCAAGATAATAAAATGGTTCGCGTGCACTAATGAGACTATGTTTTATTTCCATACATTATAATATTTTCTTTATTTAAATTAAAAATTATTTGAAGGATTAAATTTTCTATTTCAGGTAATATAATAAAAATTAAAATAAACTTGTGTCGTTCTGAAGAACAAAAATTGTATAAGAAAGTTTTAATTTAAATATATGTAGATTTATTTAAATTAATATAGAATTCAGCTACATAATATCGTGGAAAGCGACTTGAACGCACTTTTAACGATTTTAATAACTAAACCATGATAACCTTTTTCCGATAGTTTTTTTTTATATTTAAGTTTACAAAAGGGTAAGGAAAAATGGTTATGAAATGAGCGATGCAAAATAAATGGGAGAAGACTGCAATAAAGACAAAAATAACATCCAAAAATGAGTAACGTTGAGTGAAATTTTTAAATCATAAAGCCTCAGATTCTGACAATTTATTCTTTTAACTTTAAACTTTATTCCTTTCTTCATTAAACAATTAAGAAATCTTTAAACATGTGAAGATTCCGTGTCAGGAATTTGAATATTACGGGTATACGCCGAATAAAATAAGTCAAAATTAATAACGAGAATAAAAAATACTTAAGCAATATAAAATGTCCACGTACATACTATATTGCTTAAGTACGAACAATAAAAACCGAAAATCTGACTTTTTTGAAGTGGGTTAAAAAGTTGAAATACCAATTGGGATTTTCATATTTATATTTTTGAAGGCACCAAAAAAAATTATACTGAGCAGATTGCAAAACATAATAAAACACCATTCTTGATTAGGTAGGAATTGTGGAAAGACCAATGTAAAAATTCCTACTAGGTCTGATATGCCATTTAACAGTTCGAGCGAAAATCCAGTTAAAAAGTAATACCGGAGTCGAGGCAATCTTTAAAAAAAGTTCTAGTACTGTTGGGTAATTTGCAATATAATATTGATTTTTATGAATTTGAGATATTTAGATCGTAAAAAAAGATTAAATTGGTGTTGGTTGAATACTACTATTCCATATCAAATCTCTACTCCATACCAAATGTAAATGATCTCTTTAGCGTCTGAAATTAATATTAAATGGCAAATAGCTAAATTTTTTAACCGACAAGGCTACATCGCTCTCCGCAAGCCAAACATCCCCGCAACTGTGCGCGCTACCCTTGACGGCGTCAGTCGGGCGAGTGCCGCCGCGCACGTAGGCCCCGCACTCATTGAGCGGGCGCCCAGTGACGTCACGGGCTACATTCTTTCCTTCTCCCGCGAGCTACGCGCGTCCCTCTCTCGCGCCGCCTCTACTGACCTAGTTGGCCGACCCGGAGAACGGTAGGGAGGGGGCAGAGGTGGGAGGGAGGTCCACGGGAGGGAAGATCTATTTTTAGACTGGCCGTCCTTCTATTTATAGTATGGGAGGGCGCGGTACAAATTGTGGATTGTGTGCGTGCGGCTGAAGCTGGCGAGGTGGTGGTGAGAGGTGGCCGGGAGGCTCGAGTCGAATCTAGCCAGTTGAGATGTAGCGAAATAAAGTGAGGAACCTTGAAACGAGATTGTAATATTAGTGGTATATATTTATTATACTGTGTCGAGAGAATTATGGCAAAATTCTATTTTTCAGGTCACGAAATTCAAAAGACATTTTATATACAATAAAAAGGTTTAGACGACGTTACATCAAAGTCCCAAGGAAAAGTACTATTCGTCTAAATCTTTTTTTCTTTCATTGCCCACTGTTCATGGACGACATTCAAACATTTAATAATTGAACATGAAATCCACGAAAATCATAAAATTACATGAAAATTTAAAAATAAATCAGAATCGTCCAGTTGACAAAATATTCACCAACAAACATTTATAAACACGTCTAATATCTTGGTTTAGTTTTAACAACTTGAATATCTGGATTAAGCTGTTAAATCTATAGTCATCGTAGATTGACACATTAAATTTCGATGAAGATAAATGAAATCTAGTGATGTATAAGACAAAAATGTTGTTTTATTTTATTTAGATCGTACTACTCCTATTCCAAAATTACTCTAGTCTCTATACTCATCACAAGTCCGAAAAACGGCATAAAGACAAAAATTTCAAAAAGAAATAAAAAGCAAGTTTCGATCCCAAGTAAAATATTCTGAATATTTTCCAAAAGTATTGCTCATATAAAGTTTAATTTTCACTCGATACAATGCCTTATTATAGCTGAATTGAATAATAAATTTGGGTAAACTTAAAGATAAATATGCTTGCAAATTAGGAACATCAGCTAAATGATGCATAACAACATTGTTTGTATACACAAATTTGAAAATGAGACACCTTGTCAGTACAAGATAAAATGGAATTCATTTGACAAAACTATCAGATATAGGTCAACTTCATACTAATGTAGTGCAACCAATTATGTCAATACAATAGGCACTGGATACATCACGAACGGATAAGTTTTGTCATTTGTTCACAAACAGTGAAAGTAGAGAACTTAAAGCCTGTCCAAGAATTTGAATTATTAATTTGGATAAACGTAAAGGTAAACATACTTGCAAATTAGGAACGTCAGCTAAATGAAGCATAACAACATTGTTTGTATTCACAAATTTTAAAATGAGACACCTTGTTAGTACAAAGCATAATTAAATTCATTTGACAAAACTATAAGATATAGGTCAGCTTCATACTATTACTAGTGTATTGCAACCAATTATGTCAATATAATAGACGGATAAGTTTTGTCATTTGTTCACGAACAGTGAAAGTGGAGAACTCAAAGTCTGTTCAACAATTTGAATTATTAATTTGGATAAACGTAAAGGTATGCTTGCAAATTAAAAACGTCAGCTAAATGATGCATAACAACATTGTTTGTATTCACAAATTTGAAAATGAGACACCTTGTTAGTCCAAAGCATAATTAAATTCATTTGACAAAACTATCAGATATATATTGAGGACATGGAGAAAATTAGGCGTGATGTGTTATCTAACCTAAACTTGTCTCAACCATTTGTTATATAAAACGTACATACCATAGATTTGTCAATTTTGCCAAAAGTCTTTGGTATATAAAAATAACTTTTCAAATCTTACAAAAATAAAAAAATTGTGCGTGTACCTATGTACGAGCGTTAGAAGTTATGCTTCTTTGGAATAATACAAGAATCACTTTATTTACCACGCAAATAATTAATAGAAATAAAATAATAAAACACTTTGTACAAACGACAGTCAGATAAATATATAATTCCACATAATACTGTGCGTCTTTGCACAGTATCATGTGGAATTATATATTTATCTGAAAAAGATATTGAATTAAAATGGCAAAAAAATTTCTTGTGGAAAAATTGAATCATAGCACTGAAAATGGTTAAGTAGTTTGTGACGCACAGATAAAGAAAAATGACTTGAAAACAAAACTGAAAAAAGTGTATCTTATGTTCTATTATATTATACAGGTTACATATATGAAAAATTTCACGGATATTGATCGAGTAGTTAAGGCGTTAAAGCAGGACAAATAAACAAACAAATTCGTTTTCGCATTCATTTGTTAATTTCGTACGAATATAACATATGAAACTTTTTATTTCATTTCGAGACGAACTGAGTACTCACTTTCAATTTAGGATTTCAAATATTTATGGTGTGATATTATTTTAGATGCCAAAATTAAATACTGTTGTTTTTTAAATACTCTATTTGATGTTAGATATATAAATAAATATATAGATTAGATATATAATATCTATATATACGATAATAGCGTGATTGTAAATACTATTGATAAAATCTAAATTCAATCAAATAATTAAATTTTTAATAATATATAATTTATAATGCAAATAAATACATACCGAAACTTAACCTGGCTTAGAGAAATACACTTAAAATATATTTTAAAAAGCCTATACTATTTCTATCACTAATATTCACAATAAACAATTTTTTTATCATATAAGACATCTGTTAAATTTCAATTACTAAAAAACATTATGTAAAAACACAGATGTGACTTAAATTTTTGTGAATATAAAACACATATTGTATATTTACAAATACCTCAAAAACTCATAAATATAGTATCAGTCACTACACGCATGTTTAGTGAGCAACTTCATCCTGTTGATTTTTGTTGCTTCATACGCGCGCATCTTAAAATTTCATTCTCATAATTTTTTTTTTCAAATCGCTCCTAAAAAAGTATAACTTCAAAAATCGAGTTAAAATTCTTCTTTTAATAAAATTTTTATATATAAAAGCCAAATACCACCCACTGACTAATTCATAACGAAATCTACATAACTCTAAAGCCTACAAATTTTAAATTTGACGTCATCGTTTCCCTTAGCTTCTAGACGCTTGGTAACAAAGAATTTTTCTGAACTCAAACCCTTAACTAGTGAAAAAAGGAGTGAAAATAAGTACGGTTTGTTAGTGGACAAGTAAAAGGAATATAAAGGGATTCAATATAAAGATCCATTTACGCGTGCATACAATGAGCAACAAGCTACTGACAATAGATTTATGAATACCATAAAGCTATTAATACATTTATTTATATATCTGTCAAATAGAGTATATATATCATACAGAATAACTCTAATATGATACATGTCACACCATAAATATTTTAAATCCTAAATTAAAAATGAGTACTCAGTTCGCCTGGAAATGAAATAATAAGTTTCACACGTTATATTCAACATACAACAAGCTACTGACAATATATTTGTAAATACGATAAAACTGTTAATACATTTATTTATATATCTAATATCAAATAGAGTATTTCAAAAATAACAGTATTTAATTTTGGCATCTAAAATAATATCACACGATAAATATTTGAAATCCTAAATTAAAAATGAGTACTCAGTTCGTCTCGAAATGAAATAAAAAGTTTCACATGTTATATTCGTACGAAATTAAAAAATGAATGCGAAAATGAATTTGTTTGTTTATTTGTCCTGCTTTGACGCCTTAACTACTCGATCAATATCCGTGAAATTTTCCATATATGTAACCTGTATAATATAAAAGAACATGAGATACACTTTTTTCAGAATATAATTTTTTTTAAATTCTACCGTTAGAGGAACGAGCGTGAACATAAGTATATAATAACATATCACAGTGGAATATCAGCCTGTAGTTAGCTACTACAGGGCACAGCCTTTTTTTTGTTTTCAAGTCACTTTTCTTAATCTGTGCATCACAAACTACTTAACCATTTTCAGTGCTATGATTCAATTTTTCCACAAGAAATTTTTTTGCCATTTTAATTCAATAACTTTTTCAGATAAATATATAATTTCACATGATACTGTGCAAAGACGCACAGTATCATGTGGAATTATATATTCATCTGACTGTCGTTTATACAACATTAAAATGAAACTTTCAACGTATGAAATGGCGTGTTCACAATGTAATTTGGCTCCACAATATATACATAGTATATCATCATTCATTATTTTTATTTTCATAGTTAATTTTATCTCGCAGTCTGTTTGGCGTTTCAGGTGGATTAATGATTGCGTTATCTTAAATACCTAATATAATTCATGTAAAATCAACTTTGTTCTTTTTTCCTCTTTATTTGAAGGGGCTACCTGGCCTGTACTCAATAGCTGTGCCAAATTTGTCGCCAAATCCATCTCAGTAAAAAAATTTACAATTTGATCTATAATATAGTCTTGTCAATTGTATGTATCCAAAATATTTAAAATTGCCTTGTATATATGAGTTTGGGGAATCAGCTACAAGAACGTATATACCAAGAAAAAGCAAAAAAAGACAAAAGCACTCAGAATAGTAATCAGACTAACTAGAATCAAGTTCGGGAGCTAGCATATGCGACCTGCAACTTATGGCAAATAATAATATAAACCGTTCATAAAGTGGACCCCAGTTATCAAGATATTTTAATCTCTCAGAGTTAAACAATGAGATTGTTACTTAAATAATCGAATTCCTTCCAGCATAATGATTTAGATGTAATATTCAATATTTACGCATTCCAACCCATATCAACTAATTCAAGTTTCACTCAATTACAAAGACCAAAAATTTAAAAAAAATTGTTGGTTCTCTACATCAAATACGAGTAATCCGGTATTGCCTATAGATGAAGATGAATTTCTTCTAGAATGATCTAAAATTTAATAGACATCTTCAACAATAGCAATAAACAAAGCGGAACCACATATATAAAGTCAAGGTGGATACATTCTACTTATTCATGAATCGCAGTGCGGGCGGCTCAGGGTGTGGCGCCGCGCCCCCGGGTGACGTCACGGGAGCGCGGTGATGACGTCAGTAGGCGCGGGGGGGAGGGCCGCAGCTGAGGGTGGCTCGCTACTGTGGCCGCCTTGGTTCAGTCGGTCACGTCATATACGAGGCTATGCATGTGGAGTTAGTTCGAGATGGTGTATGGTTGTCGGGATCGATTGAAAAAATTACATCATAATGTTAGGTTGCTATCCTGATTCGATTAAGTTAATTTTCGTCAAGATTGTTGATTGAGAAACAATAGAGGTATTTTTGTCGAAAAATTTACAGAACTTCTTATAATTCAAAAGTAAACGTTAAAAGACAATTTATTTTAATAATAAGGAAACTAACGTGTTCATTGGCTTTTGTAATTTTAAACTAAATTATTATTTTATTAAGTTTATTTATTTTTTATTTATTTATCTACTTTAATGTATCTAGTTGATACATATGGCGGACTTATTGCTACGAGAGCAATCTCTTACAGCCAACCATAACACCAGTCCAGCCCCGTTCAAAGAACGGACGGGAATCGAACCCGGGTCCCCGCGGTAGGACGCATCGTCAAAGGCCGTACGCCTTGCGATCGACCCAACACACCACGGTGACGACACTTGTGAATTTTATGTTTTAAAACTAATAACGAATAATATATGTAACCTTCCGTGTGTACTGAGTCAGTTACAAAGAGACAAGGGCGTTACGAGAACGAATATTAGAAGATCCACATATTTCACAAATTGTTATTACAATTTAAAAAGAGGAAAGTTTTGTTTGTTTTTAGAACCAATCACAAAAAAAAATTACACAATTGACAGGAAATTTTCACCAACGCATAGTTTATAGTATCTAGATGAGCACAGAGTATATACTGTATATTCAAATCGTACAAACAATGAGCAACAAAGGCTTACGTGACATGATCGAAGTTCGCAAAGGACATTTTGAGTTAAACTTCTAAACCATTAGGCTTTATACATTCAAAAAGTATATGAAGATAATATCTTAGACAATATGAAAATTTATAAAAAATTTCTGGAACTTTCAAACGTAAAATATAAATATTTAATTAATATATCAATTGATAATTATTATAGATTGTTTTAAGAGTTTTCATGTTCCAAGTTTGAGCGGTACAGTTCTATACTCGACTAAAACACAGAATGAATTAATAAAACCTTGAGAATACAGTTAATAAATTAACCGTATATAATCATTACATAAAAAAGCTATTGCGACAAAATGTAGTAATGGTTTCTTCTTCACTGGCGTAAACCTAGGACGGGGAGCTAGTAATTAAAATAATACAGATTTAACTGAGTATAATACATAATAAAACATTTCATGCATACGGTAGATTATGTTAAAGAATCCGCAAATCTAGAATTCCTACCAAATTAAGTAAGGAAAATTAACAACCTGCACTCAGTATGCGGGTAATAACACCGTGTCTCTAACACAAAAGGAAGGTAAAACTTAACACTCAGATAATGGTTACTCAGACAATGGCTATTTTTTTGAACCGTGAATATTTATAATAATTAGAATAGAAATTGATTACAAAAGAAGATACTTCAAAGTATGGCGTGACATCAACAAATAAAATTTCTCATTTAGAAACTTGAATTAGGAGAAAATAAACAGATAAATTTCTAAAAATATACTAGTCATGAAATCGGTATTAGCAACTTCTATAATTACTGTTACTACAATAATTACTGTTTTACTTCAATAATTACTGTCAATTATTATCGCGTAGTTAATAATAACACACTTCGAACGAAAGAGAGCATTAAAAGTGTAAATTGAATCATTACATTAGCAAACTTTATATGAGTACCATGCATTACGTATACGGTATGTTACTCAATTCTGACGTACCACATACGAGCAGACTCCACGCGCCTGCCGGAGCAAGTGGGTGACATCATTAGGCGTCACAATGTCTGCTGACGCATTCATTGAGCAGGTCCGCCATTATTTATTTCATTTAAGTCCGCATTTTTTACTACAATTATGATTCGTATGGTGGCAGCTGCTTTTTTGCATTAATATTTCTAAAAATATTACGAAACTTAATAATAAAATGACATAATCGAAATTTAAATATAAGTTGAACGATGAAATTATTGTTAATTATTTCAGATCTATTAAAATTCAATTTTAGATCTATTTTAGATCTATTAAAATTCAATATTATTCGAAACATAACTCGAAATGTCCACAGTAGTATAAAAACATTTATGTAATTTGAAAAAATAAAATTAGTATGCTAATGAATACATAGTTGTCTGAAAATTCGAAAAGAAAGAAAATGGTTTGTATTATATTATCTTAATTTAATGTAATAATACTAAATTCAACAATACAAGATGATTTTCCAATTAGGAACGAGAAAACGCTGATATCCGCCGGACACTTGAAGTCAAAAATTTGGACCTTTACTCCTTTTCCCTTCTAATCTCATTAAAACACTAAAAACAAAAGGAATACAGTTCTTCCCGCCGTCAAACTGTAACGGAAAATGTGATACGTGTGGGTTTAAGTGAACATCTTAATCCAGCTATCATCCATCGTTCAATATAACATGAGATTAACGCTGTCTCCTTAAGCAGAAAGATTTTATCGACGAAAAACGTCGGAATGTGTAAGATTAAATAAAGAATTAATGAAAATAATATTCAAATATGTCCAATAAGATTACTTCCGGTTTGAAGTAATAATTTCTGTATTAACCTTTTTTTAAATCTGTATTTATAAATGAAAACTTCAATATTAATATGGTAACTAAAAAATTTAGATTCACTCAAAATTCAAAACATTACGATACAAAAGTTAATAAAATTTAAAATCAAATTTCACTATCGGAAGACAAATTATGCACTATACTATACTATTACGAAAACGTCAAAAAAAAGTTTTAAAAACTTTTACTCGCAAATTGTATTTTAATCCGTTACATAATTTCGAAATATTATATTAATAGTTTACTTTTCCAACCAATTCAATATTTACATAAAAAAATAATGAATTCATCAGAAATAAAATTTTCTATAAATTCCCTTAATCAAAGAAAATAAATTTCCAATTAAAATAAAAGCGCATAAAACTGCCCATAGGGTCGTCGCTCTAGTCTGCCCACTAGTTACAAAAGTAAACATTACCGCGGAAGCTTATGAAAAAGTTCCTCGAGCTTTCAGGTCGTAAGCTCGACGCGTAGGGCGGCGTAGTAGGCGGTGGCGTGGGCGGCACACTCGGGCGCCGCGCGTGGGCGACCGTCTGTCGTGGCCGCCGTACTCGCAATTGTGTTTACAAACACCAGAATCAGCTGTTCTGGGTGGTTCAGAAGGGTCTAACGACCTTTACAAACCAAGGTTTTGGTAAATTTTCCCCATTGAAAAAATATGACATTGTCAAAGACGTGAGTGTCAATGACAACCACGTAGATGCACATGCACCCAAACATATAAGTAATTCATTGCAGTGGTGTGATCAACAGTATACTGATAGGGTACTTCCATATAGAAATTGTTACTATACACAAACCTATTAATTCTAACCCACAATTTCTTATAGAGATGGGATTTGGCCCACGATATCGGTGTTTCCATTTTCGCTTATAGGGTACCTCGTATTGTCGCGAGAAAACCGTTTTTCTGAGACATGACATAGTATCCATTGTCTTCACTGTCTTTGGAACAAAACATAACCCATAATCCACATCAGTATCTTCTTGTATATTTGTAGCAAATAAACTATCGATGTAAGGTTTCTTTTTTTATAAGAACGAACATATAAGATTCCTAAAATTGCCTTCTTGGATTGGAACCAGCATCTGCGTTTTCCTATTATGTGCTTAAACATATGAAATTACAGTAATAGTTTCACATAATACGAGTAAAATATAATTTTACCATTTGAAAAATACACTTCATCATAAGAATATGATTCACAAATAGTTCTTATGTTTTAACAATGATTTATGTTACTAATACGACAACGCGATTTTTCAACAATGGCGCGGTGAATCACAAAAGAAGCTAAACTATGTTTACGATGTCAAAAAACGAAATCTGTGACGAAGCGGCATCTCTTGAATACCTTTATCTTATAAAGATCAAATCATAATGAGATTCAATAGATTAGAATAATTAATTGATTTTGAAGTAAGTAGGCAAATTTAAATCTATATTTATACAAAACATATGTGAGAGAATCGACTCTTGAGAAAGCTGTTTATTTCTAAAGTGATAAGATTATTTCCGGCGATTATCAAATAAATTCGCTTGAAAAACTATTCCTTCTCTTATTGACGTGATCAATCTCTCCTCTGCATATATAACACTTACATAAAATACATCCTAAATCACGTTGTAGTAAGTGGCAAGATGTATAAACACCTATAAATTTAGCTATATTTATTTTTTCTGTTTTACAAGATTTAAAAGTACTCATTACATTTATGGCTAGAACGATATTGGATGATAACTTCTTATATTCCGTTTAATCTCTTTTCAGTGATATAATTTAAATAATATCATTGGATAGAGATTATCCGATATTCGTTATAACCATTTACATAGATATTAAGTGTATTTTAATTTAAAATGTAATGATAAATATAGCGTTGATTTTTACTTTTTGTTTCAAGAAGACATGTCTGTTTATGAATGTGCATGATGTTTAAAGGCTTTTTAAATTTACAGTCACCCCGATGATTTAAAACTCGACGTGAAACACACCTCTTACGCTGATACCGATTCAAATACGAGAAATTCGAATTTACATATGTCTTTGACATTGACGATAAACACTTGTATTATAATCAGGTGCACAAGATTTTAACTAATAACTACTTATGATAAACTCAATTAGTCCTATCCCTGTTTAGTATATTTTGTCTTGCATGAATATTACTTGGTGTTTATGAAGAAGAACCTAGATGACAAATCTGCTTTGGCAGTATGCGTAAACATATATACTCGTAGAATTCTAATTTCTAAAACGCATCATTGGCACAAATTTTTATTTATTTTTTTTTTGCAGATTTTTATAAAATAGAGAGTATATGAGTAATGAATATTATCTAGTAAATTATTCACAACAATAATACTAAACATACTTTTTTAAATATAAATATTTTACATACTTTAATATTTAGGAAAAAATACTTGTAAGCCAGATACTCTACTATCTCGAAAATATATATTAGGACATACGATTGAAAAGATAATTAAGCACGCTTATAAAAAAAAGAATATTGGGCGAACCTTGACTCAAAAACTTAATTTAAAATTTAGTAGTTGACTATTCGTGAATTTGGTACACAAATACTTGAAAATATAGGCTAGTTAAAAATAAGTATTGAAAGAATTATTCAAATGTGTTAAAATATCAGGAAATAAGGGTTACTTTCAATGTTAGTGATGGAGTAAGGATATCTCCATGTCTCATTCGGTTTTGTAGAATATAGTAAATTAAGCCTCAATTCAGTATAGCCGTCCTTATCTAAATGTTAAGTTTAAACCTTAATATCTCAATCAGTTTATTTGTCAAAAATATTCATTCCTCCTCAAGAAGATGGTTTAATCGACATAACTGACGACAGCGTTTATTTTGAAACTAATATTAAGTGCGTCAAATAAATACTAGAGTATTTACTTGAACGTAAAGTTTAAAACAAAATTTATTTTCATAAAATTTTTTAATTTCTACGCTATTGGACACTATTGCAGAAATTACAATTTCACTTTACGTGAACTTTATGAAGAATTTTATTAAAAATTTAAAATTTTCTTTCTTTTTTTTTAATACATGAATGAGGCATGGAATAAAAAGATTAAACAAAAGAATTCCAGAAATATGACTTCAATTACGAAAAACCTTAGAATTAAATTCTATTTACCTGCCAGTATAATATAAAGTTATGTTTATAACCAAGATACTCTAAGTGCTGCAATCGCAAAACTAAAAGTACTTCGTGAAAATGGTTGTTCTGTGCACATTCAGATCAATTGTATAAATATATTGGTTGAAATTTCACACTTGAAACAAGTCCCTTTATATTTTTCTTTAAATACGTCACTGACGCAAGATGAATGTTCTCTTGATAATGTTTTTCAATCGTTCAAATATTTTTGAAATATAGTAAAAACTATTTATCCAAAAAATTTCTTCGTAACTAACAAAATTTTTAATAAACAAAAATTTTAATAAAGAAAAAAGATCTAGAAAAAATCGTCTAAAAGAAAAGTCTAGAAACATTAGTATTCCTCGCAACCGCTTAAAAAAACGTAGTTTTAATGAAGAAGGCTTTTCTAAAACTAAGTTCTCATAGCAATATTTCTTCATCCGATAACAGTACGTTATACATTTTTACTATCAATCGTAAAGATATGATCGATAGAGTAGATATTCCTATATAGTCAACATTAACGATATAAAATGTGAGATAACAAGGGTAGTTAGCAATATTAGATAAAAACTGAGAAATTAGGTGAAAAAAATGCATAAATAACAAGTAGAATTGTTGACATTGTTGTTACTGAAACTTGAGACAAATAACAAAAAACACGAACGAACAAATAGGTACTGTGAAAGCCATCTTCAACTCTAAGTAATTATACGCACGATTCTTCTATTTTACCTTTTCCTGACAAGTCCCAGGATGAAATTATTAGGAAAAAATAATTTTTTATTAGAATTAACACACTTAAGTACCCAGATTTTAATTACAGTTATGACCCAGATTATAATCTATTATATAATGATATTAACTTTTACCTGTGCACGCGTGGTCAATAGGAACATTAAATATATTAGTGGTCTTTCTGTGTGTCACAAGTTATGGTCGAATCTCGAAACCTAAGGCTACTTTTCTATATTCAGACATAACTCACCATAATAAACTTAAGTTATAACTTAGTTTGATTGAATTTTAATCTCAGTCGTTACAAAAGTCTCAGCGATTTCTTTTCATCAGTTTTTAACCTCACGCACTCGGCTGTTACTGCGCGAGTGCTAATAATTTAATTAGAAGATATTCGATTGAAACATATAGAAGCCCAAATTTTAATTTTAACCAAGTATTATAGTCTTGAATATTGTATTAAAACCAGTTTAGCAGTTTCTACATCGCGCCTTACAAACAGATACAAAGAAAAAGAAAAAAATTCTAAAAAAATTGTTTAGCTCCTATTCTATTCCAAACTCTTTTTACTCGATACCAAATAATTATGAAAACTAACCAATAACATATTTTTGAAATTCATAATCATAATAAAATTCGTAATAAATATTCATGATGACGTTAAAAAACTCTTAATACAATAAAGGAATTGGGTATAAGAAAATAAAATATAAAAAAGACCGTCATGATAAAATTAAATAAAAAAAAATTGTGACAACTTTTAAAAGTCAAAAATATATACCAATACAATAGAGTAGGTTTTTAAAATTGCTATGAGTAGATTCTTCGGGAGATAGAATTGTACCAAATAAAGATCAGACTCGTAGCACCATGAAAATATTATGATGCTTGTTACCAAAGCACAATTGTAACATAGGAACTGTTCAAGATTTTATTGCTCTAGAGAATAAAGATCACATTCAAATTTGTTTCTATACTGACACAGTATCTTAATCTGTCACAGCAAACCCTTCTTCATTATTTTTACTGGTTTCATACCTTATCTAGAAGAAAACAGTAATTCAGAAAATATGTGTTTACATATAATCCATAACACTATCTATATAAATTGCATCTTTCGAAATTTTCTGAAGTTTTATAAATCGTACACTTTTCCTGGCTATATCGGTTATATTCATTTAAGAAAGTGATTAATGAGTGTTTAAATACTTTCCTCCACATGTAATCTCTTTGAAGATCAAATCTTACAAAGAGGTTTCGTGTTCACCTCTGCCATGAATTTTCAAGTCGAAATGATGGAAATAGATAAGAATACAAGCTACAAACCAAATATTTAAAAAAACCTAAATAACATTTCTCTCGATGAACATGAATTACTTCCAAATCAAGAATGGCCAAATGAAATTTCTGATAATCTTATTATAGCTCTTTTCTAATGAATGAGAAGTCAGCTTCTAATAGTCATATTAATTTGACATTAATCTTGCAAAATTATTGTTCAGTCTTTTTCATGAATGACCTCCCGCTAAAATAGTAGATGACACAGCGGTTGTCAAAAAGGCTTTAAAAGTGCCCAAGGCTACGGCAGATTATAAATAGCATGGAAGGTTCATTATGCTCGCTACTACGGCGCACAAATATAGGCCATTCTCTAAGCAAGGTTGCCATTACGATGATGTACTTCGTCGTTCACGTGGTTAAATTATACCTACTCGCCTCACCTCGTTTGCCATTTCTATCTAACGTAACAGAAGCTATCTTCGAACTCATTATGAAGCTCGCATAATGATTTGTTTGGTAACAACACGAGTCTCAATTCGTCTTTTATGTACGAAATCTACAGATATTTCGTTATCTTCGAAAATACTACTGTGCTCGCAGCTCAAAGCTCACGTTGTACCTTTTATTGGCTTTCGTATGAACCTCAGCGAAATAATCATTCTAAAGACATGCCTTCTCCACAATTGATACAACTCATCTTGTGACTGTAGTAGGCACTACAGGGTGAAACTAGGTATTCTTTGGAAGATTTTCGTAAGATGCCTATTCTTAGATTTGTCTGCCAGTTCTTCTTTACAACAATATTTAAAATATCTCCACAACGTCAATCCATTTACATCACAACATCGATGTTTTATGAATTCCCACAGGATTTGTCAAAAACTTTCTTTACAGAATTGTTTCTTTCATTCTGATTCAGAGACCCAGTTGGTTTTATTTATTTTAATAAATAAAATATGTTAGTTATATAAGGATTCTTATATAATTAATATAATTTTATCCATTTTTTTCCCTGAGACCATTGAGCTTATCTCTAGATAAACTTTTAAAATATATAGCTTCTTTTCTTCAATTCTAATTTCTCCTTTCATAATTCCCGATATCGGCCATTTTTTCATAAATATAATTAAAAAGACCGGCTCATAGTTTTTTAACAGTTCGAGTGTAATAATATCGTGTTCTGTTTTTTTTTAAATTTCCTAACTGCTCCTTTTATTCCTTCCGAAAATTGTGAATAGATATATAACAGGCTCTTTAATATATAACAGGCTCTTTAATAGGATATATAATTCAGAAGAGGTATCAACTACAGAGTTCGAGTTTGACCATATAACAAATCTGATACATCTACTCCTAGTAATATCTATATCGTTTATGAATACTTCTTTTGTTTCTTGGTGTATGGTATTACCTTTTTTAAACTGTTACACAAGCGAACTTTGATTAAGAGGAATTGATATATGTTAGAAAAATATGTTTTATTTTACGAAATGGAATTTTGTGATGCAAAATTTAATAAATATTTTGATAACATACGACATTGTTATCAAGTATCTTTTTATAATCGCTAAATTTCAAGGACCATCTTTTATTTTGTGTTTAATGTTATATGAAGGAGGGAAAGTTTATTTCTGATATATTCCAAAATTAACGATACGTCATTTAAATTAGTTTTTCGTAAGTTTTTTTGTAACAACGGAGGTTCTTCTCTTAACTTAGATTAATTCTTTAAAATTAATCGGAGCCTGATTTGGATAAACTTTCTAACCATTGTCGCCGTGGTGTGTTGGGTTTATTACAAAGTAAATGGCCTCTGACGGCACAGCATACCACGGGGAATCGGGATCGATTCCCGGCCGCTCATCGAGTGGGGCTGGACTGGTGTTATGGTTGGCTGTAAGAGATTGCTCTCGTAGCAATAAGTTCGCTATATGTATCAATTGTATACATTAAAGTACGTAAATAAATAGATTAATTAATTTAACGAAAAATACAATGTGTCGTAAAATGACAATCCTGTGCCGTCAGAAATACGTTGACCTTATATATATATATATATATATATATATATATATATATATATATATATATATATATCTGACGGACGCCAATAGTAATTGACCCGATTCAATACTGCACAAGAAATTATTTATGAACTCATACAATGTACGTATTTATTATAGTCAGTGTGATAAATAAATACATTAGTTATAATTTATAAAGAAATGAAAGTACATATATAAATAAATAAAAATATATAAAGAAAATAAAAAGAAGAAGGAAAAGAAGATATATAGATATTGATAAAGAAACACGTGAATATCAAATGATGTAACTACCACATATCAGGATACCCCTGCAAACCTTTAAGTCAACTTAACTCACCTGCTTAGATTCATATTAACGAGAAAATGCAGATAGACAAAAGTTTTGAATAGAATTGTTTAAATTACGGTAAAAAAAACTTGCAATACTCAGTTCACATTCACACAAGCTTACTTACTTTAGTACAATGACAATTAAAAAGGGTACAATTTCATACGATGAAACTTTCCGTAGAAAACTCTAAAGTTTGGTAACTTCATAAAAAATTATCACGTTAACATTACAAGAACTAAAAATGATGCTCATTAATCTCTAATAATTTACAAGTAAAGTTCCTCCTGCTCTAAATATGTCATGATCTGGAATACTTGTCAAGCATTTGTCTACATTTCGTCTCAATATATTTTACGTACTACTATAGTCAATACAAATTCTACACCTACTACATCCAATCTATTAAAAATTACTTACCGAAATTTTACGCTGTGGCTCTGCTTTATAACTGTGTTTGATGCCAAAGTAAGCATAAAAATTTTAAAAAATTAACGTAAAGCCATAAAGAAATAACTTTTACATTCAGCTAATTATATTAACAACTTAAAAACTCAACTGTAACTTAAGCTCTTCTGTTAACTTTCGAATTAAGCATTTTGAAAAAAGCTTTTTAACCTATATGAGCATCAAAATAACGTAATATACCCCGTATTTATTTATTTATAAAACTTGCGTCTTTAAATTTGCAAAACAAAACAAACCAATATACAACTAAACTTCGATAAAATGGTAGCATGCCAAAGCCTCCGAAGGGAACGATAAACGCACGCGCCGAAGAACAACGAAGGGAATTACCCGACGAAGATTCGGGGAATCACCTAGGCGCACGACCGCCCACGCCGCGCTCGGGCTGCCGACTGCTGTCCCATCGAGCCTTCCTTCCCTCAACGAATTCATCCTTCGGGAGGCTTGAATGGGCAGGCCTCCCTATTGGTCGGGCCCCCGTGACGTCATTACGAAAATCAGTACATGCATATTACGGTGCGGGAGAGATATTATCGATGCAAGACGGGGTCAGGGCGCGTGGAGGGGAGCGGCCCGGGCGGCATGAATGGAGGAACACCTGAACGGGCCGCGCGGCCTAGCCTACATGGCCCGGCGCGGTGACGTCAGCGGCGCGCGCGAGCTTTAAATGTCAAGCGCTGCCACCCCGAACTTTGCAATTCGCGCTTATGCGCTTTGACAGCTGGCTGCGTGCAGCGCCGCCGAGGAGAATATTTGTCCGCTTCTAATTCGTCGTCGGGGGCAATACAAACCTTTCATTTATGTATAATCTTTATAATTTCTCTAGTACGATTTACTTCATAAAGAAGTGAGCATCCCATATATTGTATGTGCATAAATACTATAAAGATTGTATAAAGTACAAAGTCTTACATTATTTAAAATAATGCTCATTTGTATTCATTCCGTTATGATAACAACATTATTAAAATTAAATAAAATCGCCTTTCAAATACATTTTTATATATTTAATAAGTTTAATTAAATTTATTTACAAGTTTCCAGAATAATTTCTTCCTATTAATTTAATAACACAAAGTCAATACTGCACATTACAAAACTATAGAATATTTAAATATCATTATTAATTTTAATTTATCTCTCTATATTGTGTTTAAAACGGAATTTTAAACTTGCTACCTTCACTCCCATTTCCGGAGCTGACAATGTTCACCATCAAAGGACACATCAAAAAGGACATGAATTAAATATACTTAATAAAACTTCTTTTTTTAAGTTACTGACAAACGGCATTAATTTCCCACAAATCTTCTTACTTTTACATAATGAGAACTTCTTGTGGATGCGCTATACATTTTATATCACGACATACTCTTTATTGCTCAACTGCTGTCAGTTTCGGAGATACAAGTGCTCAAAAGTTGATATATTTTTATAGCATCATGCTCTAAAATAGCACCCGATCTTATGCCGAGAAGTACTTAGTTCTATATGAAAAATAGTTTAATGGTACATGAGGGACACCATGTTTAAGTAGCATTTTCTCCGTTTCTAGCAACAATAGCAATGACGCGTTTATTATAAAAGGTAAAAATTAATTCATAGTTTAATGCGATGTTAGTAGCTGTAATTAATAAGTATCAAAAGATTCTACGAAGACATAAATACAAATGTAATTAAAGTATATCATACATATTATTATTTTTAAGATTTCCTATCTCGAAATAGAAAAATGTGAATAACTAAACAACCGTCCGTCCATTCTTTCAACTTCTTCCACCATTCCAGCGAACGTGACGTCACCAGAACTGTTTCTATTTTTGGTATATATAATAAAGACGCACAGAAGAACGAGCCAATTATTAAAACTTATTGCTGAAATTTAAAGGTACTGAAAATGTTTCAAGCCTTGACGTATGTTTTTTGTAAACATTCGAATTGAAATTTAAATATTTTATATCGTAAAATTCTACGTAATTCTACGTAAATTCTACTCATATCAAATAAACAGATTAAACCTTAAATTTGAAATAATGTTACTTGTATTTTTATACATATTTATTTCAGCAAAATAACCAACAGAATAAATATTTATTTCGTGTAAAATAAAAGAGTATATAATATTCATAATGAAACGTATAAATATAAAATAAAAATCAATTTAATCTAAAATTAGAGAAAATATATTGAATGGAGATACGGTTTCAGCTTTATCATAGGCTAAATGATTGTTTTCTTAGAAGGAAGCTTATTTGTGACGTAACTACTTTCTATGAGTTAGAATGAATATTGTGAACTATCTTGAATTACGTTAATCCTCGTTATTATCTAGAATGAGGACAAGAATTAATTCGTGTATGTCGACATTTTTCATTTGCTCGAAAAAATATACATTATATGTGATGCGATTCTGGTATATGTACTGCACTAGAGATAAAAATAAACATGTCAATCCAAAAAGTTGAAATATTTGTGTAATCAAACGGAAAACGTTTCTGTCAAAGGGAAACTCATATACATAGTTGAAAAGTTTCGTAGCGAAATATTACACGATTATATTTGTTTAAGTTATTAGTTTAAGTGTTTTATTTTACTTCGACTATTATGACATTTACAATTTTGTATATGTTATAGGGTTTTTATTGACATCCAAATACAATTCTTAATCTATATATTATTTATGTGTCTGAAATATTCTACAGTTTCCTGAAAAATTAAATACATATAAATATAAATTCTTTGTAATTAAGATAATATATAAGATATAGGTATGAATATACAAATATATTGCTTTATTATTATTTATGTATTTGATATGTGTGCGATGTAAATATCAGAAAAAAATTTTTGGCCATGTATAATAAATTTCTGAGAACAAATCGTTTAAAAATTTTCCGACAAATCACAGTTACAAACATATAAAGTAGCTACTCGTTGTATTTATAACTCTATACACTTCTTTACGTAACGAGTTATTTAACTAATAATGTAGTTCTCTCGGTGCTTAAGCGGTGTAGCGTGCAGTAAGGACTAATGTAAAATAAGATAAAACGACGTTTTTCAAAGAAAATATACATTTTTGCAAAATTCATTCAACTAGAACCAAAGAATTTAATAACAAATATTCAAAAGAATTGAAATAATTAATTTCTTTCATGGAATTCAATTGTAAATTCCATGAAAGAAATTAATTATTTTTTCTGTTCTATCCAAATCTACCGTAAATATCTTCTATCCAAATGTACCGTAATGTATTCCAGACCG
Organism: Druceiella hillmani; assembly: GCA_039881145.1. Classification (NCBI taxonomy): domain Eukaryota; kingdom Metazoa; phylum Arthropoda; class Insecta; order Lepidoptera; family Hepialidae; genus Druceiella; species Druceiella hillmani. Next base: position 19,758,754 of record JAYKKI010000002.1, on the reverse strand, counting down.
TAAAATAAACAACTGTTGGTTACCTATTTCAACAGATTTCATATTTTTTTTTAAATCAAAACAAAGACTGTCAACAATATTTAACAAACATAATTTTACCTTTTCCAGAATTATAGCAGTATCAGATTTTGCCACTTTATTGACATACGAGGTGAATCCACATTCTTAGAATAAATACGATAGTCAAATGGGTTCTTTTAAATGAATCTCGGAGCACACATTTCTTCGCATTTATTTTGACCAATGAAGGATTTATTTTAATTTTTTCTTTACTAATTGCAATCTGCACTACATTTCTCACTTTCGAGTTTCATCAGCACGCTGTTAAAATATTGTTAAATTATAATAACTTTTTCTATTTGACGAACTAGAATTCATTCGGTGCCAAGAGAATAAAATAAATATGTGAAAAATAACTTAGTTTTTTATTTCTTTATAAACATTATTTAGTTAATTACGTTCCCAACATATTGTTTATACACGTTTGCTTATTACAAATTATATTTTATATAACCTTATATTTAAAATGGTACAACAATTTGTAGATGTTACATTTTTATATAAAAGTATTATAGTTAGTAGTATATACTTCATAATATAAAATAGACATCTTTCTCTTATAAGTTTATAAGACATATTCGTTATTGACAATACTTAGATCAAATCATACGCGTTTTTACTAATATACATAAATATTGGCAAAAAAAATATTTATAATTTTAACTTTGTAATTTTTTTCTTTCTACTTTAATCTTATTTTAAAATTCAGTTATTTAAAGACCATGGTAGACAATGGTTTAAATAAAATATCTTTTTCATTCCGCAATCGACAAACTGAGAGTGATCAAAGATTACGAGACGCCGTGGGAAGCGACACAATGCAAGTGTGTTGTGGCGCTTCATCAACTGTGCTCATCCGACTTTGGCGGAAGGCGTACCACCTTTTTTGTCAATGGCGAATATCTAGTTTCTCCAAGCCCTCACCCTCCATCCAGATAATGAATTAAAGCATTTCAATTGCATTAGAAAGCTCTCCTGCATGTGCATTGATAAAGTTGCACGACCTCGTTACCTACATAGTTCAACGACCGATAACATTCTCATCTCGCTCGCTCTACCTTACATTGTATATTTAAATCTCACTCGACCGGGGATAAATTTATGACTATAATATACTCGTCTCGTTCTAACTGGTATAAAAGCGAATTACGCTCTTGCTTCTGAGCTCCGGCAAATAGCTTCGTACACTTTCGCACGCTTATTTTATATAGACATATCTCTCTCACGCGTGGAGGTCAAGGGGTGGCGTATGACCCAGTTAGCTAGAGGTGGGGTAGGAAGGCTGAGTTGGGGGTAGTTTTCTGTCGTTTCGACATTAATACAACGGGAAAAGTAACGTTTCAATAATTTATAATTAGAAGAATGTTTCTTAGCAATTTTATCCCAAGAGACAAATGTGAAATTAAAAATTATTGAAAAAATGTTTACTGAAGCTTCGATAATTCTTGATTTATAACTTTATAAACCAAAATGAAATAAAATTCGACCAGATCCACTGATAAATATTAGGTGATCTATAAATCAAACACTCATGTCATTATGGACTAAACGCTAAAGAAAAAAAATCCTTCATGTCCTCTTGTCAGCACCGACAAGAAACTTAAATACCAACAAGAATATTTACTTTTCGCTATAACATTAAAAAATCAAAAGAAGCCTTTGCTATCAAGACACTTAGGTTGTATAGACGTGTTGTATGCGGGCAATTGACGATATAAAATACCTTTTACCACAAATTCCTGGGTCGATTTTAGGAAATTAAACTAATACATAAGGCTACATACAGGGTCGTGATAATAAAAAGTCAGTAGACGTTGTTTATGATCTTATTATTTTTGTTTAAATTGAGGTATTCACAATATTAACTAAGAATTCTAATTGCCTAAATATCAAGATTATCAAGTTACACTTCGTAATAAAGCAGGTGTAACGGCTACAACTGTGACCGTCTTCTACATCATCATTTTACAAATGTAGTTTTTTAAACATATTTTTGTACTTTACCAAAGAGCTATTTACAATAATATCCCGGAAACTAAAAGTACATCCTTGAAAAAAAATATTATAAAAATTTAAATGGAATGATCAGTTTTGGGCCAAGAAACTAAATATTATTTGAAAATTTAAAATTTCTATTGTATTTTATTTGGTAATTGGAAACCATTGACAAGTGAACCGACAGACGGACAGCGTTGCTACAAAAATATGGTTCTATTCGAATTCTCCGAGTAGAGAACCTTAAAATTGGAACAGGCTAAATCAAGAATGAATAAGTGCCGAAATGCGAATTTCCTCTATATTTTAAGTTACTTAAAACTGTTTTTGAATAGGATAATAGATGAACTAGAATTTTTATTCCATACAAGTAAATTACAGTTAAAATAATTTTGATAAATCTGCAATCTAAGTAAATATAAATTAATACGTACAAAATGAAAGCTAGTTGAACGAGAGCAAAAGTTAAAATAACAATATTACTAATGTGACTACAGAAAAAAAAGAACTATAAGAGATTAGATCAATAATAAAACTGTATAAAGAGAAAAGTATATTGTTGTAGTTTCTTGGATAAATGGACTATAGGAGATGAGGTCAATAATAAAACTGTATAAAGGGAAAAGTATAATCTTGTAGTTCTTTGGGCAAATAGACTATAAGAGATGAGATCAATAATAAAACTGTATAAAGGGAAAAGTATAATGTTGTAGTTTCTTGGGCAAATGAACTATAAGAGACGAGATCAATAATAAAACTGTATAAAGGAAAAGTATAATGTTGTAGTTCCTTGGGTAAATGGACTATAAGAGACGAGATCAATAATAAAACTGTATAAAGGAAAAATTTACTTGAGAGTAAAAGGCAATAGTAGTAGATGACCTGATAGTAGATTTTCAAAAAACATACGTTCATTAAGTAAACCAAAAACTTAAAAATATGTTTTGGATAACAGATAAATAAGTTTCTAACAATGATACTAGTCAGGTTCTAGTGAACTGACAGATGTCTAAGACACGGCAATAGACTAATTATTACCTACGTTATATTAACTTTTACATTACGCTATATAAGACCTTTATGGAAAAAAAGTGAAATTTATATGAGATACTTCATATTATACATATGTTAATATTACAACCCTGCAAACAGTTTTTTTTGTATTTTTCTCTATTTATTGGTATTTATTTTTTAACTTTTTAGTCTTGAGAATCTTACAATTAATTTTATCAAATGTTGACCTATACAGCTGACTGAACCTTGGCTTTTATTAGTATTGTATTAAGATCATATAATCACTTAGCGTTTTCGTAGGTTAAAACAACGCGAGTTTCGGCAATTCATAGTATAAATTTTATCTCACCATTTTTAATTTCTAAATTTTGATCAAAAATTTATAATTAGTGGTCTTAAAAAGCCACAAATACTTTATGCTAATAATAAAACTTATCCAACATGTTGAGCATTATTTTCGGATTTTTTAAAGGTTTATCAAAACTTAATTTATATCCTTAAAAACCCTCAGCTATCGATATTCAGTCGATTTGCACTACAAATAGTAATACTTATCCGCTTTTTTTCATGGCACCATCTTAAGTTAATGTTAACCTACTTCAAAAAGGAGGAAACTCACAATTCGACAATAATTTTTTTGCATATGTTACTTCATACCTGTTTGAACATGGAAATTAAAGATACACCATAAATTTCCTTACCACTGAAAAGCACAGGTGCCTTGATAGAGTTTAAATGATATTGGTATAATGGTAATCTAATAAGACACGACAAAGGGCAACATAAATTTACCCTTTAGCACGGTACATGCTAACCAGAAGTGGTAACAGGAACTCTTCAGTGAGTATAAGTAAGCTCATCGAGTTCAGTGTCGTTTGACTTGTCTTAGGTAAGTATTATATGATACGCATAAAGGCATGAAGTTACGTTTTTAAACAGTTTATTCAGTTGCACGTTCCTTATATTGTTGTTGTTAGTTCAAATCTTGTGATTGACTTTTTTCTACTACTTCTACTTAACCACTTCTCAAGAAACTTCGCACACGTATTCATCAATCTCCATGACAATGCAACACCACTTTAACCTTTGATCTTATATCGCAAATATATACTATCTACATGAACCATGAGATTTGAAGATCTGCTTTCTTTTTAAATTAGTATCATAGGTCTCAAACAGAAACTCTCACATTGGCATTCCAACTTCTTAGTCCAGATGCTGTATGATGACCGCTTGCCTAAACCGGGCGACTTCATGATTTGCTGTTAATAAATTAGTATTGTGGTCTCAAGCAGAGACTCTGCTATTAAACTTCAGGTTCCATCTCATTTGTCTTGAAACTGTGGGGGTACTGTTTGCTTAAATATTGAGACTTGAGGATTGATTGTTTTGAAATTGGTATTGTAGGTCTCGAGCAGAGACTCAACTAATAAACTTCGGATTTCAACTGTCAGTCCTGATGCTGTAGGAATACTGACTACCTAAACGTTAAGACTTGAGGATCTGCTGTTTTTAAACTATTGTTGTGGTTTTCAAACAGAGACTCTGCCATTGAACTCTGAGTTCCAACCCCTCACTCCTGATGCTGAAACAGTAATGCCTGCCTAAACCATGAGACCTGAGAATCTGCTGCTTTCAAAAAAGTATTATGGTTTCAACGAGACACTCTGCCATTAAATTCTGGTTTCCAACTCCCCAGTCTTGGGCGCTGTGGAAGTATTTCCTACGTAAATCGTGAGATATAAGGATCTGCTCTTTTAAAGTTAGTATTGTGAATCTCAAGAAGACACTCTGTCATTGAACTACGAATTCCAAATCCTTCGTTCCGGTGTACAGAGGAGAGATCTGCTTAATTCGTAAGACTTGAGGATCTACTGTTTTTAAATTACTATTTTGAGTTTCGAGCAGAGACTCTGTCATTCAACTCCGGATTCCGATTCCTCATCCTGATACTACAGCGGTACATCCTGTTTCGTGTATATTAAGTCATATCTCCAGAATTTTTGAGGCACAACAGAGTTTTCAAACAAAAATAAATTTGCGAAGTGTTTCTACTGCGAGAGATTTTCGCAGTCGGTGTCAAGTGAAATATAGTACTCATCTGTGTGTGAGGTATGCTCGTACGTGAGAGAGGAGAGAAGCATCGAGTAGTCACCTATTCTAAAAATCCCTAGTAGCGGCAGTATTTAACAAATTTATTCACGTTAAAGAACATATTTTGCAACAAAATTGAAACAAGTATTCTTATTTTTAATTATTTTATACTTTTCAGTGCGCTTCTTATTTCAAGGTTATTTTAAGTCGTTCCAATTTTCTTGTACAAAAAGTTTTATTGTAAAAAACAATACATGTTGTACGAAACACGTATAAATCCCAAAATAGAAATTGATTGCTTTATGTGTAAGTGAGAAAAAATCGATTAAAAAATTATTCAGACAAATAAAGAAACAGATTAATAAATTTTATAAAAATGGTAAAATAACTTGTAATATAACTAAATATATTACCAATGTAGCACTCTCTCAGAACTTACATCGAGGTGAGAAAAACATTTATTTTTCTTTATTGAAATATTGTTGAAATATCATATTTGGACTGGAAGTAGAACTTATTAACGAAAAGTCGAAAACCTTTGATGGTACCATATGATTGATTTCATGTCAGTGAAATAAACAATAACAGCCATATTTTCTATTTTAGTGTTTTATTAAATTTGGAATTTTCTCTTATAAGCACATGAATGTATTCAGCTTACTAATCAAACTTCGCGTTTATATGCAACATGAATCAAATAAATGTGTCAGATAATTTTGCCACACGGCGTTTAACTCAAGTCGTGCATAAAAGAGATTTACTTCAAAAATTCCTTTATCGTCTAACATTACTTCTCTTAGAATAATAATCCTGACAGAAAATCACTTTTTACAAAATCGATGAGTATTACTCTTAAATATTTTTTAGAATAGTACTACTTCATTATATTATTAAATCTGAGTGAAAAACAATTATTAACAGGATAATGTTAGTAACAGCGTTAGTGTATCGATAAAAATTAATCTAAACCAGTATAACAAAGAGGTAAAATTTGTCAGTATGTTAGTTGGAAGCAATCTCGGGAACTACGTATCTGATTAAAAAAAACTATTTAACTAATAAGTAGTATATATTAATAAAATAAACATAGGTTACATTTTATGAAATTGCGATAATAGTGAGCTGACCAGTGATAATTCTAAAAACTATCAAGTCGATGACTTTCTGGCAAACACTGCCTTTACGCTTAAAGATATATGCAAATAATTTGCCGAAGAGTTATAAATCTTAGACTGATCTACGAAAAAGGTTCGAACAGAATAAATTTATCTTGTTAAGGTGAACTCACAAAATGAAAAAACAGGTCTTAAAAATAGCAATGAGTAAATTTTAAATCTGTCGAAAGTCGTTTCGATATGTAAAATTAAATTATCATCAAAGTAACTATGTCTTCGTTTAATGCATTTCATTTAAATAAATATTGTATTCATACCATCAATCCATTTGAATGAAAAGTATAGATTTTACAAACTTGTCTCTGTGTAATGGTAATAGTTTATAATATCTCTGTAATTGTAATAGTTTATAATTCTCTGTAATCGTAATAGTTTATAATGTCTCTGTGTAAGCGTATAGTTTTCAAAATATTGTATATGATTTTGTATCAACATATGGTTATCGTTATTTCTTTTTTACACACAAATTATATATGTGTAGAAAGTTAATGAAATCTGTTTATTTAATTAATTGTCAGGAAGTCAAAATATGAATTTAATCTAAGTGATAACTTCATTTAGTTTCAACATTATGCGTAATAAAAAATAGCAACTTTCTAGAAATGCTTCTGAATCTAGAAGGGTGAAATCGGAGAATCATTTAACGTCGGCGACGTACTTGTCAGCGTATGGCAGGCTTGCGCTAAGGAACCTAGTACCGAACGCTCCCAGCAATTTGGTCTACACCGAAAACGTGAATCTGAAATACATGTTAGAAAGCATGCCACAGAACACTCGCAGCGGCTTGCTGGGCGCAGACGACGATTATCCATATCTAGTATTCGTAATCGAATTTACCAAGGGCTACTTGGTAAAAGAGTTGCTTTCAGTTACAATTCAAATTTTAATTACACTCAGTGGAGAAATGTGTAAGATAGGTAAATGAATAGGACCACAATATGTGCTTCGATAAGGGAAAAGTTTTTCGCTCCGAAATTCAGGATCCCCGATAAGCAATAAAAATCTTTCAACTAACAATGATCGACTATCTGCGCAGTTTTTGAATAATATACGAAGATATAATACTCTACTTGACATGAATTTATATTACAGACACCGCCAAAGCATCACGTGAATGCAAGTTTACGTCTACTTTTAAGGTTAAAGAATAAACTATCTAATTGGCAGATTAATTCTATCGTTAGACCAAAATTTATATTATATTGTATAAGACACTATATTTATTATTTATTGTTTTTTAATATTAATATTAAAAAACGTAAATTTATATATATATATATATATATATATATATATATATATATATATATATATATATGGGGTATTCCAGCGTCACGGGTGGGACAGCCATATAATAAATTTTACATTCCCCTTTAAAATTGTATATACTGTATCGAAATTCTTTGTAAGAATTGTCATAAAACCAGTAGTTGTGTTTGTTAATTAATATGTAATGAGCCCAAAAATACACCATCTTCATTTATTTCGGATATATACAGGTTTATTTTTCTGTCACGGGTGGGACAAATTATAGACATGATGTTCAGACAGGGAAAGTTTTTATAGAAACTCTGCGAATTTATTTCCCTTTTTTATTTTAATCCTTTGGCTACTTACGCTAGAAGTTCTTACCTTATATAATATGCAGTGAATCACGATAAAAATGGTCACCTTTATATAAAAAAAAATTAAAACTCTTAATGTCACGGGTGGGACAAGATATGTCACGGGTGGGACACGTAAGAATTTCTTTGCATATAAAGTACTTTCTTAGCTCCGTTTAAAACGAAACAAGATCAATACATAAACGAAACATTAAAAGCCATACTATAAGTAAAGAAAGGCTTATTTGTTATAAACCAAGGAGGCCAAAGGCTCGCAGTCTGAGTCATTCCAATCACTGCCATCTGTATCCGTATATATCTGAGCTACACTTAATTTAAAGGCCTTACATATGATTAATTTAGATTTATACGTAAGGAATATTACAATATTTTCCTGATTGGCATTCTTGAAATAATTATTAGATTGCACTTTTGGAATAGCAAATGCCAAACCCCACCTGCTGTCAAGCATAACTCTGTTTTCATGGACTTCTTTTTGAGACAATTCCATAATATTGATGTTCTTAACAATTTTGACAGCTGATGACACGAAATATTTAGCATCATTGATCTCAGCCTTCCTCTGCTTTACTTGACTCCACACTGCCCTTTTCACTACGGCGCCTACAACATCTATAGCCCCTTTGCCGTGAGATGGTGCAAAAAAATACCACTCACCTTGAATAGCAAAGTCTTGAGACATGTAGCACAGGTTTGAAAGTGTAAATTTGTTTTTGAATTTTGACGCTGTACCATCAGAAAAAAATTCACAGTTTTCAGTGGGGGCACGCGAGCCTTAATCATCATAAGAATTTTCTTTAAGCAAGCAAATAAGGCATACTTGTCGTGGCGTAGAACATCACTTATGACAGCAAATGAACATCTTTTATCTCCAGCAAGCCAAACGCACCCAGTAAAGACTGCAATTTGCTTGTGACTCCAATGTGGAAATTGGATTTAGTCTTGTGATATCGCTGCATAATTTTCAGCAAATTCAATTTGTAAGACAGCTTCATCCGTCATTCAAATTCAATTTGTAAGAAAGCTTCGTCCACATTACGTTTTGCCTCAATAAATACACCAGAATGTATTCTCTTTACATATGCATGAGTCCTGAATCGAGAAAACTGCTGATTTAATTCTTTTATGGCTTCTTCAATAGTACTTTCCACTGTAACCACATTAGGTCGCCCTTCAGTTTCAATCCAATTTTTCCAACTGCACAGTTGATACAGATCGGTATCATGCAAGAGACGATGTAGGTTTACACCGAAAACGTGTATCTGAAAGTAACGACGTATATCTGTAGGCATTAATACAAGTTTTACAATCTCCCAGCATACATGCTTCGTTACTTACATCACACGAACATTTCTCAAGCAGATCACTACCAGTCGTTGAAAAGCCTGGTATTTTTTAGCTATACTCTCAAATAAATAATTAAAATCGGCGTGGTATTTGCACACAGACATTGTGAGGCATTTGGCAAGTTAATAAGACATATGGCGAAGCTCATAAAACTTTGATATTTTAATGTTAAACGTAGGATTTTCATCAATAAAAAGAGAATAGGCTTTTCTTACAGTCATATTTATGTATCGTTTTTGGCACAAAGTTTTTCCTCCTGTTTCTATATTTTTAACAGATTGAACATCCTTGATACCTGGCGTTTGACGACTAATATCATCACGCTGATGTCTTTTTACTGGCTCGTTGAAAAGGCTTTTAGCGTTGTCGAAACTGTCAAAAATGAGTTTGCGTATAACCATTATTTTCTTGCCTAGGCTTGAAGGAAGTATTCTCTTGACTTTACTCACTGCTTTCCCAAGAGTTTGCGTACAAGAATATGATGGAGGTCCGCTATTTTCTTATTCGTTGGGATACAATGATTGTGCGCATTTTAACTTATCTCTGTACTTCCAGCACCACTTTTTTTTGTCAGCTTCCTTGAATCGTTTTTCATTCAGAAGTCTTTTGCAAAGTTTTTCTTTTTCTCTCTACTTTTCACGCCTTTTTTTATCGCAATCTTTCTCTCGCTGTAGGTGGTTAGCGAAATCTTCAGGTATGACCTTTAGTTTATATCTCAATTTACGCATTCGCTCTGCAGATGTGATTTTGCCCAACGCTCTAAAATAAAATAAACAAATCATGCAAGAAATTTAATTTAGTATACATATCAATTGAAAAATATAAACTATGTCTAAAAATATTCATCCAAACCGCTGCCTTGGCTAAAGACTTCCACGTAAGAAGTGTCCCACCCGTCTGATATATAATCATTGTAAAATAATAAAAGCATTAACCAAGTTTTAAACATAACCTCAAAGTCAGTAACTAACATAAATAAACTTTATTGTGTATTTGTCACGGGCGGGACAAGACAAGCCATGCTACGTTAATATGTAAATATTATTGATACACTTAATTAAAATGTAATTTCAGGTATTGTAAGCAGAAATATTGTGGTATTTCACTAAATGCAACAGACACGTTTTTATTTCGCACAGAGTACACAAAACAGCTGTTGTAATGTTGCCAACATTGAAAACAAAAGTTGCATTCAAAAAGTTTCAATTGTAATCCTTTCATGACCACTAAAAATATTACATAAAATTTTTTTTTACGGATTATGATGATTAAATGTCTAGAGTTTTCTTGAAATAATCAAAAAATAATGAGCTTTATAATTTGATCCCAATGCTCATTTTCTCATGGAATACCCTATAAATATATATATATATATATATATATATATATATATATATGTATATATATATATATATATATATATACATATATATATATATATATATATATATATATATATATAAATTTGGCTTGCTGGAGATAAAAGATGTCCATTTGCTGTTATAAGTGATGTTCTACGCCACGACAAGTATGCCGTATTTGCTTGCTTAAAGAAAACTCTTATGATGATTAAAGCTCGCGTGCCTCAACTGAAAACTGTGAAATTTTTTCTGATGGTGCAGCGTCAAAATTCAAAATACAAATTTACACTTTCAAACCTGTGCTACATGTCCCAAGACTTTGCTATTCAGGGTGAGTGCTATTTTTTTGCACTATCTCACGGCAAAGGGGCTGTAGATAGTGTAGGCGCCGTACTGAAAAGGGCAGTGTGGAGTCAAGTAAAGCAGAGCAAGGCTGAGAAAATATTTCGTAAATATTTCGTGTCATCAGCTGTCAAAATTGTTAAGAACATCAATATTATGGAATTGTCTCAAAAAGAAGTCCATGAAAACAGAGTTATGCTTGACAGCAGGTGGGATTTGGCATTTGCTATTCCAAAAGTGCAATTTAATAATTATTTCAAGAATGCCAATCAGGAAAATATTGTAATATTCCTTACGTATAAATCTAAATTAATTATATGTAGGATTTTTAAATTAAGTGTGGCTCAGATATATATGGATACAGATGACACTGATAGGAAAGACTCAGACTGCGAGCCTTTGGCCTCCTAGGTTTATAACAAATAAGCTTTTCTTTACTTATAGTATGGCTTTTAATGTTTCGTTTATGTATTGATCTTGTTTCGTTTTAAACGGAGCTAAGAAAGAGAGCTTTATAATTTGAACCCAATGCTCATTTTCTCATGGAATACCCTATATATATATATATATATATATATATATATATATATATATATATATATATGTATATATATATATATTATATGTATATATTTATATATATTTCTATTATATATGTACGACCAAATAGCATAAATGAACTGTAAAATGGAAATAAACCGACGAAAATGAAGATAGCGTATTACGGTGTAATCAATATTTAAGGCAAAAAACGTTGATTTAAATAAAATAAATAAGCTACATTGAGCTGAAAAAATTGGTTATTTTTTGGTCGTACTAAATTTCAGAGTTTAGTTTGGTCGTACTAAACTCTGAAACTACGTTTCCAATGAAAATAATATTTTTTGTGTTGGAAAGCTCATACTCTGAAGAAGATTATAGGTCATATGTCATTACATCATATTTCACAGGGACAGGCCAGTGATAAGAAATGTGACAGAAGTTGGGTAACACCGCTTAAACAAAGCTAGATAGAGAGAGACTCGCATATCTATTGACTGATCATCCCGAATATTCTCGTCGACATACCCCCAATCCCGATGATCGATGTCGTTTAGCGAACGGAGCGGAAGTCTTTAGTGACAATAAAGAGGGAGGGAGAACATAATTAATCTAATTCTATGCAAGTGCAACGGCAGATCTCAGCTACTGTGTCATAAACTTAAATTATCTGAGAACTTATCTATGCTCAGAAGCTCATTTTGAGAGTAAAAAAAGTGAAATATGTACAATAAGAGAAATATGAATGTTTTTTTTAATATAATTTTATCGCGTAAATTATTTCTAATATTGTATTTGTATCAAAGCGAAAACTTATTTTCATAGTGAATCAAAATAACCGTACTCGTTATTAGATTTAAACTATGCACGTAAAAGGTTATAATTTTGAAAACGGTGGGCTATTTTCCAAACGTACGTAAATAGTCACAAATTAAACCTGAACTCGTTCTAAATCATTTTTTCCAAAAAACTATTTAATATCTTTTGAAAAAATTAGGGATAATCTTCAACCCTCAATCCACAATTCGTAATAAGCTAATTATAAGCAACACCTACCTTGGAGTTGCTTATAATTATCCTATCCAGTTTGCAATGAACCATGGTATACATAATACATGCAGGCTTACAGTTAATCATGGCTTAAACAATAATATATTTATTCACACATGTCGATGTGCCCAATTTATACATATTGCTACGAGAGTAATCTCTTACAGCCAACTAGAACATCGATCCAGTCCCGCTGGAGAAGCAGCCGGGAACTGAACCTGGGACCCCACACACCTTGGGGTGTGTGGGGTCCCAGGTCCCCCCAACAAACCACGGCAACGGCTACATAGTGTTGGGTTAACTAACAAGTTTTTAAGTACGAGTTAGCGTCTTCCCTAGAAAGGCTGCAATATATTTGATTAAAAGGTTTAGAAATTACGAAATGCACCCTATTAATAACATATAGCGCCTTCAAATGTATTACATCTACATCAAGTACGGATTCTTCTGTCTATGTGTTAATTTTTGCCAATAATTATTGAAATTAAAACTTAATTTTAACTGGCTAAAGCAATCTGCAACTGACGATGGGAAGTGGGTTTACTCAGGTTAATCACATACTTAGGGGAGCATCTGATATATTATACCGCTGGATAAATTGTACCACCTCAAGATTCCCTTTCCATCGTCAAAATTTTTATGTGCTAGCAACACTAAAGTGAGCACTGATAACGCCCTAAAATACTTGCCAATCTGTAGTGGCGCCCAGCAAGTGCATTTTGTATGAGAGATAAAAACATTTTTGTTGGAATGTTATACAAATTTTGATGTGTGAATCTAAAGACATTACTTCTAGTGAATATATTTGACGTTAATTTTGTAGAAATTAATTATTCACAATTAAATAAAACTACGTGATGGAGTATTATTTCTATTTAAAAAAGTAAATTATATTATTATCTTCTTATTAAAAAAATAAATTATAATTTTGTAAAATTTTGTAATAGACAGGCCTATAATCACCTTTCAATCTATAAAGAAATCAACTTAAAATCCGCACCTGCGGTGGTATTGTTACTATTTCAGAATCTAGCTACATAAATGCAATACTCTTTGTTCAATGGAATAAATGTTCTATTAATGTAGTGAAACCACAGCTTACAAATAAAGTTTTACTTCTGCTCAATGAACATACAACATACTCTAAGAACCTGGAGGCGTTAAACATGGCCAAAGATAATGGTATAATAAGCTACAACTGTCAGGATACACCACTCATTGGCTTCAGCTATTGGATGTATCTTTTGTAAGCCTGTGAGCATATATTACATTCAATCTGCAAAAAAATGGCAACAGACAAATCCTGGTCGCCAAGTGACTCAATATCAAATAACGAGTTTATTTGCTGAAGCTTACGGACGGGCTAAAATGATTGATAATATTTCTAATGAGTTTCGAGCTGCTGGTGTTTGGTCAACAGGCAGAAATGTCTTTCAAAAACATTTGTTCAAAGCTTTTGAACATATAAATGCTGATAATTTCAACACAAACAATGAAAGTACATCCATCTTGTAAGATTCTACTACTATTCATACAAGTAATAACAAATAAATAAGCGCTTTAAATCAGTGCAAGTTAAGTGCTGATATAACTGAAGACAGTATAAATAAAGGAAAAGAAAATTTTCCATTAATACCAATAAAAATACAATTAGGATTTAGTACATATTGAAGACATTCATCAACCAAATACTTTGGAATTGAACATTAACGATGTAAAGAAACCATCTATATCCTTTACCCAAAATCAACCATCACAACAAAAATACCACACAGAAAGCAGCTGAAATTACTTCAAGTCTTCATAAAAGTAAATTAGAAGAATCAGTTACAGCTAAAAATATGAAATAACTACAAAAGAATAGCAGAAAAAAACTAACAGAAATGTAGTTCAAAAGAAAAAGATTGTGAAAAATCAGATAAGAAAAAGATCTTCTCCCAACTGCCACGCTCGTGAGAATATAGAGGTAGCAGATAATAGCGACGATGGTGACGAGGAATATATTTGTGCTTTATGCGATGGTCACTACTTTGACAGAAATGGGCCGTATGTTGACTGGATTCAATGTTTTTATTGTCATAGATAGATCCACGAAACCCATACATCGAATAATTATGACAATAGTTTGAACTAAAGGCAGGTAAAGAAATAATTTAATCTCAGTACAAAATAATTACAATAACTTATGAGTAATTCACCGAAAAACAAATATTAACTTCAACTATTTTCTTTTGTTTTATTTCTATAAAAGTGGATATTATATTTACAGAAAAAAATATATTTGTATTTGTTAATTTAATTAATGTTGCATTTTTATACTTTTGTTTAACTAGTTCTATAACTATTAATTTCAAATGAATAAATACTTATTTAATTATTATTAGCACTTTTTTATTTATAATTAAAACAATAAAACATTTATAAAGTATTGCGTAATAAATTATTGCCAATTTTTTACTTTTACCGTTCGTTTTTCAAATAATTAATCAATTATCACATCTTAGAATCACTTAACTATTAGTGATAGTATTTACTATACGTGTGATACAATTAAACCGATTGGTCAGTAAATTATTCCAATGGAAAACCTCTGAACAAATGCACGTTTAAGAAATATTTAAATAGTACGGTATTGGTTTTGCTGTATAAGTTAAACGAGATTCAAAACTATGTTACTTTCGACAAATAGGTTGTTTTAATCATCAAAATGAGAGATATCTCTAAATAAAAATATATATATCCAAGTCTCCCCCAAAGATTAATACTTCGATGCTTCATAAACAGGGAATAACCCATATCTGAATTGAATACCAGAAGGTAATGCTGTACTACTGAGAGAATATCAAGGGCTTTGTTCAGTGGGAGCTGTTTCTGAAAGAATCTGCAGTTCATAAAGAAATTTGCAGTCAACAAAAACATCAATAAATTTTTAACCAAGTATTCAACTGGACTCTGCATAATAAAGCTAGGTCATGTACTGTAATATATATTCCTCAAAATTGCAACCGCTGGGATAGATTCTAGTACATCAATAAGTCATCTGATTACCACTTATTGAGCTATAAACAATCATTAACAAAATAAAAAAATCGACAGTATGTAAGATCTTCAAAAAAACCGTCTCAACTTTTTTTAACCTAAGTCACCAGATTTTTACACTGAAAGTATATTATTACTGCCTGCTAGACGGTAAAAGTCATAGATAAAGATGGTACATATTTAATTTGTTTTCTTTATTAGGTTTAGATTTTAAAATGTTTTTCTTTTCTTCTTAACAATAAATCGGCGTTTACTACAACACAATATTGTCTGGAATGTTCCTAATAAAACAGTTGTGCAATGACAAGTAAAAAAGGTCAAATAGGACACCGTAAATATTTCATAACTTACCCTGGCGGAGAACGATCGATTAAAAATAAATAAATTGATATTTTTTCCATTATGAGCTTTAATACACTTTCTGTGATACAAACAAAACGGAGACGCTGTTTAAATATTTTCGAATTCTCTTAAATCTCCAGACAGGTTGAGAAATATGCAAATATCATTAAAATTGTACTCCTTTTCCTTTTCTAATGATTTAGAACAGAAAACTTCGGTATGCAAGAATGGAAAATTACATTTTTCTCTCCTTCACCTTCACCCTTAGTGTAAAAAGTGGTTCAAAAATTTCAAATACGGTAAATATAGTTTAATTTTTAATAGACATCTCTTGAAATTATAACATTCTGAACAGAATAAAATTGTCACAAATTTTGCGCTGATTAGTAAATAAATATGAATATCTTATTGTATGTAGAACTGTATTTTACATTACTGATACTAAGTTTAGAGAAAGCCATCAATTCAGACGTAATATGATGGCATTTCACACTCTGTTAATTATAAATATGTTCCTTTAAATTACAGTAAATTTATTTTAAAATATCATTTTTTAGGGTTCCGTGTCTCAAAAGGAAAAACAGAATACTCACAAGATCGTTCACGTGTCTGTATGTCCGTATGCCAAAGCCGATTTTCTCAAAAACTATGAGACATAGAAATATGAAATTTGACATAGTAAAACATCTTGTTAACTAACATATTCTGCACTAGCTGACTTTTTTTAAATATCCCTCTAAGAGTTGAGAAAAAAACAAGGTACTCAATAATTTTTTAAAGGACCTACTATGAGGTTTCAAAAAGATGTTTTTTCATAATTTTAAATTACATATAAAGCATATTCTAATAAATATGCGAAAATAGAGCATTTCCCTCATTTCCAAAACTACTGAATCAAAAATCATGACAAAGTAGAGTTGGTAAAATCTGACTAGGCGATCAAAGGCACAATATAGCGATTATCCCAGAAATATAATTTTTAAAATGGGCACCATATTTTTACGCCTTTGAAAGATATAATAGGTAATGAATGTACTTACATTCGAAAGATTTACGTTTGTAAATATTTTAATAGAAATTCTACATACCCCTCAAGCATCAAGCAAGCATTTTTAACGTAAATGTAGCCCATTAATCACAAATGTAATCAGCCCATTAAGAAGTTTGAGTTCTATTAAAGACTTACCAGAAGTTGTTTTTGACTTTAGAAGTATGGTTTTAGAGTTATTATAAAACAAAAAATGTATAAAGCCTGGAATAAAAGTTAAATAAATGCTTTAAGATTTTGAATATGATATAAAAGAACCATTAAATAGCTTTAAATATTTTTTACACTTCAAGCTGGTTTTTTGTCTTTAAACTTGTATAAGGCACATATTTAGAATGTGTGAATTCGTCTGATTACTAACTTATTATATCTTAAAGCATAACTACATTATCACACAATACTTTTTTCTGTGTATGTATGCAAAGTCCGTCCTAAAACTTAGTGTTAAAGCGTAATTGTACACTTTTGTAAAGTCATTGATCTTATGGGTTATATCTAGGAGAGTGTTGCAATGCTGCAATAATAAATGCCAGCTATAGCACAGCTTTAGTATGTACCAATACGTACGAGTCAACCCGTTAATATATCGCTGCTGCTATGTTTCGAAATGTGGAAAAACAGAAAAATATCTGGTGCAGTCAAGAGGAGAATTGAAAAGGTTTATTTGAATATTACAAAATATAAGACAAACAATAGTGTTAGGAGTGAATAAAACGTTATTGCGAAACATCAAGGTATAATAAATCAGGCAAGTTAAATGTCAAGTTCCATCGGAACTTAACTGCAGCTTCACATGTAACTTGTGTGACTTATATTGATTAGTAATAATAATGATCATAGTATTCAAATTATATGCAGCTTAAATTCCTTTGCGCATTTATTGACAAAACAAGTTCCGCGAACTCAAAGCAGGGCTCGTATTTTTAAATAAAGTAAGGATAGTCACTACTTAACTATTGATGGAATAAATAAAATAAGAGAGAGTTTCTCACATCTTATACGTGTCTCTAAAGTTCAATGTGTATTGGTGCTCATTTACTAAATTTATATTTTTCAGGTATTACAAGACGTGAAAGACAAACTTTTAAACCACCAGAAGGGTAAAAAATCCCATTAAAAAGCTTAATACAAACAAATGGCTGATTAAACGAATAACTTAACTTACTTTTTACATCTATTTAGATTATAACACGTTTCAAATATCACTTAGGTTTATTAATAATTTGTTGCCATCTTTGAATGTTTAAAAACCAATTTATAATATAAATGAAAATAAAAAAAAATGAAATTTCGCAATCGGTGAAAATTAAGTCACTGTTTCTAGATTGAATCATAATCGCTGATGCTCTTCACATATAATATTTAAATGTAATTTTGATTATAACCTTAAAAGTAAAATTTTACTTACAGTATTTAGAAAAAAATCACTTTGTTATTCCTAGTTATTTTCACTTAAAACATGTACTTAATATATAGTCCGTACTCATAACTCACAAAGTATAATAACTATTTCAAGTCCAAAATACCTTTCAAACATCAATAAGCCCTTCTTAAATTAAAAAAATGTCAACATAATTAATTTTCTCTTCGAAGAAACTAATTTTTATTTTAGTTCTGTATATATTCTTGTCAAAAATGTATTTTAAACTCTTATCGTTATAATATACTAATACGATAATATTTGTTGAGTTATGGTTTCCTTGTACACCTAATAATAGCGCTGAAGCGACTTTTCAACAACTTTTTCGTTACTTGCACATTCACTACACAGCTTCATTATGACCAAAGCTGTTTAATTTGGGGCTTACTTTTGCATTTAGAAAGTCTGCTTCCACAACCTTTATACTGATTAAATGATTGTATACAGTTTGAGTGCTGCTCAATCTTTAATGTTTATAAATGTCGTAATGTTAATTTGACTTGTAGTGCTAATTCTACTTGTAGTGTGAATTCCACATGTAGTGTTAATTCTACTTGTAGTCCTAATTCTAATTTTAGTGCTAGTTCTACTCGTAGTGCTAATTCTACCTGTAGTGTTAATTCTACTTGTGGTGCTAACTCTACTTGTAGTGTTAATTCTACTTGTAGTGCTAACATTACTTGCAGTGCTAATTCCACTTGTCCTTAATAACATTTTTGGATTTTCTTCACAAACTTTGGGTTACTTTTTAAACAGCAATAATACTAAAGTATTTTAAAGATTAACACCAAAAGTACATGCATTTTTGCACGGGTGAACCGTTTGAGGTGCAAAAATGTTAATTGAATTGTAGACTAGATGTTATCTTGAAATGAGACATTAAACTTAAAAAGTATTAAATTAAATAGAAACAGTTTTTTTTCAGATATTACCCCTCAAAACGATCGAGAATAATTTAAAGTTGAATCGGAAAAAAACGAACGAAGATCAGAGAAATCGAGACACAAGAGAGTTTTATAGATTTTTCTCTGTATCTTTTAAAAAAGTATCGTAATATATGAGTTTTTACATTGTTATAAAATATACTCTAACTTCGTTTAAAAAACTAATCAAGTATTAAAATATATTTTCGTTGTTAGACGAAGATAAAAACCAATAATCGGTTTCAGATTGTTTCCAGCTATATTGGATGCGCCATATTCAATTTGTGAAAATTGGTGAAATTTTTTAAAATTCGATATATAATAAATGATCTCAAAATTTAGGATTGGAATTATCGGAACTATTTCTAAATTAACTTGTTCTTCTCTAATTTTTATATTAGCTGTAAACCAGAATACATATTCTGGTCATTTCTCCAAAACCATTCCTTTGTTCGATTTTATATTTTTTAATTCAATATCTGGTCATAAAGTAATAGATTCAAATACCCGATTTCTATGGTCATCAAGTGAATTCAAAATAAATCTTTCTATTCTTTTACATTTACGTAGGACAACTTAGAAAAAGTGAAATTTTCATTGAATCAACAATGGCACAAGTTTAAAGATAACTTTTTAAGTAAACAAATTGCAAATATCCGAAGTGAGGAGCATTAATATCAGTAAGGATTAGTTATCCACCCATACTTTCAAAAAATTAAATTTTGAATTATTCTAAGTATTACCTAATTATACTAAGAACTGTGATACGTTAACCTTCTGTAAACTCTAATTACTTTTGAGAAAATATAGTTGATTTCATTTTAATAAAAGTTAATATATTAACTTTCAGTTGAAAATAGATTCCTTTAATGACAATTGGACACACACGTTGAAACATACCGCCCTAAAATAAATTATAGGTTTATTACGATGTATCCCATACATTTTAAATTATATCTTCTATAGCAATATCCTATACAATAATTGTAGATTTCAATTTTCGCATAAATTTTCCAATTTTAAACTCCAAATATTATAAATTGTAAAGAATTATTTGGCATGGTTATCGTTATTAATATTTTTAGGCATTTATATTAGCAGTAATGTTTATAGGCAGTAAAAGAGAAAACAAAATGAAGATAATGTTTTTTTCGCAGATACGTATATAGCTGTGACCATTTGTCAGAATTTTGGGACTGAACAAATCAAATGATTTTACTAAATGATAAGCATCATCAACGAAAAATTAATACACGAGTATATAAGAATTTTTTGAAACTAAAAACTACAATGGCGACTGTGAACCCAATAATTACACACAATTAAAACACATTAATTATACTGACGTATTATCTAAATCTTTTTGTTAGATACGGATAAGTTTAGACAAGTTTTCATTTATTTGAAACTATTTGCTTCATTATTGCCACATAGAGTTTTTCCTCTAGCTTGATTCTTTCCCAAAGATAGCTTATGTCAACTTTAGATTAAATTTCTTAAGTATTATAACATTCTCCTCTCGCCTACAATTGTTCTTAATACTCATAATTAACACCAATGTGCGATATGCCAAACTCAACATAAACTAATTCAGTTCTTTTCCTGACAAGAATAGAGTAATTTTTCACGTTTCCCCGCCTCCTACTATCATTAAAAAAGCGACGTACGTAGACGAGGTCCCACCAGACGTAGTTTCCGGCAGCGCGGCGGCAGTCGGGGTCGCAGCGGCTAACCCGCGAGGCCGTCTATATTTAGCCCGGGCTAAACGCGTTGTCCTTGCACAACCTACTTCGATATAACGCTGTTTTCCGAACGAAATATTAATACTTCATTGGGGATGAGTTTACGAGCGTAGACGTTCATTAATGTCCGTATTTCAGTCGATATGTGTGATTAAATATTATTATTCAGATATTAAATTATTGAGACCAAAAAATATCAAACGCGTTTGGATTTACACATATTCGCATCTCTGTAATCAGAAATAAAATCACGTCCATATTGACCAGTGATAATAAAACACTACCAGATAAACGAATACAGAAATTCGTCATATTTTTGAATTACCATTGGTAATAAATATTTTCAGTATTGATTCATAAATATTGATAACTTACTACGAATTTTTGCTCAAATTTTCCATAACTAGTTATTCTATTATGGCTATTGACGTATCTTTTTATCAATTTAGCTGCTTTATAAACTTGATTTTAATCGATTTTTTGCTTAGACTGTTATTTTCAAAATGACGTGACGTTTGTTTTCATATTATACCTTGTACCTCATATTATACCTTGTACTTCATATTATACCACGTCACGTGTTTATGTATTTGAATAACACAATCGAATCATTATGCAACTTACATGTACGTTGTAGTCATTTCCTTAACTACTAAGTAATCACACGCATTAATGACATTTATGCGGATAGCCAATCACCGGATGGTGTAATGGAGACTTATAGTAAGATAAGATGAAGAGACTGATTAGTGACATCAAATAAGAACATGTACATGATACATGATGCGTACTGATTCTGACGTTCTACGCCATCGTAAAATGCTTGATTTTCGCAATACAAATTCAGACATTTTCCTCTCAAGACAAAGAGAAAATTATTAAATTTGGAAAACAAGTGGTAGTAACAATAAATAATTATTCAAATTGTTTCAACAGAAATTTGTAATTTGGTGGGGTCGGCTTAAAAGTAATAGGGAATTTTCAGTATATCGTTTCTCAAATTTACGCCATTGCGAAAGAGAAATTATTATAAAATACGATAAAAGAATTTCCAATCTCATTTTCTGGATAATTTGCGAACCTAAATAATTGATAAATTTTTAATTGAGACATTTCAATCGCTTGAAACGCTGACTGCAGAATGTTCTTGCATTTTTTATACAACGTACTAGAAAAATTGATGAAGTTTTCTAGACAGGTGAAAACATATTTTACTTTAATAGTACAGAATATCTACTCGACAAATACGTAAGAGACGTATGTATGTACAGACCGATATATAAAGGCTGATGTATAAAGTAAAGAACTTTTATACTATTGATAATATATGTAAATAAAATATTCGAGATTACCAAAAGAATGAAGCTTCATTTTCTCTTTTAACATAAAATTGGTACGTATACAAACACCCTGAATGGAATTTCAAACTAATGGATAAATCAAATTAACCAATCAACCCTCCATCACTATTAGGTGTTTCACAATATTTCATTAAACTTGTAAAAATATGTATTTAAGGTCACAAAATACTATATAACGCAAAAGCAATAAGAAATTGTATAGTCAAATAATGAAAAAATGGATCATACCAACATTATTAAGTCATCCATCAAAAATGGCCAAAATATGACTTATTTTGAAAGTAAAACTCATCCAATGGGAACGAAATTTAAAACAGACAAAAAATAATGGTTTCTAGCGCAAAATTCATTTTCATAGTACCTTTTATCGAGTACTCAGTGTATGATTAAAAATTCTCTCTTCTTAGATATAAATGGCTAGAGTTTGAAAATGCTACAGTGGACGATACATTAAATATATAGACTAAAGAAGGTGCATAGAGATATAACACTACTAAAACAAGTTCAAACGTTGATAAACAAAACATAAATAATTAAGAGATATTATAAAAAAGCAAGAGATCAAAGAAAGAAAATGAAATAAATTAAAAAAGAAAAATAGACGAAAAAAAACGGAATAGAGTTATATTCCGTTATATATATATAGAGTTACATTAGACAAAGTCTATTATTTTGAACGACACTATTGAAGAAAAAAAACATTTTATTTGTCATGGTCTCAAAGCTGAAGTGAAAATCTCTCTGAAAAGCGATCTTAAAAACAATGGGACTGTGCTTTTATATAAACTCGAAAAAAGAAATACTAATTTTGAAACGAGAATAACTTAGCTATAAAACAATTTTGCCTTAGAATTTTTAATTTGGTGTGCAGGTTGAATCAATTTTCAAACTGTAGCTACCGCTAGTCGCCTGTGTAAAGTCATAATTTTCTTTTCTTTTCGCAACTTTATGTCACTTTTGGTGCATCACTACACACACACACAAACGCGCGCCACCGCGCGCACGCACGCACACACACAAATGTATATATATAATTTTATTCCTATTTTGATGTCCATGGTATTTGTAATGGAAATAATAAGGTAAATCCTTTATTAAATAATTTAACACCCATATCAGTTGCTATTTCAATTATTTTAAAACCGGAATCGATATATTTAGGGGTGAACCTCCGAAATGTCTTAAGTGTTCGATTCAAAATATCTTTCCAATAACTAATATAGGGAATTATCCTCATATTTTGATATGCAAATATACAAAACTTACTCCGGTAATGGGTAGATTTCACTTAAGCAATTATTGTGCTGTTTTTTTTTTAAATTAAAACAAAATATATTAAATAGGCATTATGAAACAACACGTCGTTTTGAAGAAAAATGCATTTTTATTTTTCTATTGAAGAAGGTAATGATATCAACTTGATGGTGGCGGTATTACCACCGAAATAGCAACTTAATTCTGTATTAGTATTAATCTATTACCGATATAATGAGTTTCAATTTATATTATGTATCTTTTTTATTATAGTGTGACATAAAACGACTATTAGTAATATTTATGAATTTGTTCTACCTACTAGGATATATTAAATTAACATTTAATAAATAATGGGCAATAAGAACTTAAAATATTAATTAATGTAATGGAAGTTTAGACATAGATGGAATGTTTGGTAGGTCGCATAACACTAGTTCTCTGAGAGAGGAAGAAACAGTCACCATTTCTTCTGTTGTAGTTTGTATATTATACGGAAGAGTAAAAAGTCCTAAATGTAGACCATGAACACAAATCTCTCCAAAACCACTTCACATTGTCACTTTACTGGGATCGTTATGTGTCATTTTCTTCATCGTTTCTAAACATTATTCGTAACTACTATTATTACGGAACTATATTATTACGGAATTTTACCAATCTATCAGCAGTCGTTTTTATAACTGCCACACTACGCCATTCGGTGTATCCTTTCCATGCCCTGCTTCAGAAAAATTCTAGGTTAGGCTCCGTATTTGTGGAAAATCCTTGAATAATCGAGTCAAAATATATATTTGTTTCTATGTTTCGATATAAACGAGTCAGATTTTATGTTCAATGAATCTTACATGATAGAATATATATAAAGCCCTAATAAAAGCCGCGCATAAAGGGCGCGGCCCACTCTCACTGATTCAGTAGTAACTAAAACGCTGCATTTTAACACCCATAAAATATGGATGACATTAAGACGCGATTGTTTACTCTGCGAGTATCAATCCGGTAACTCTGCTGCCAAAGCTACGCGTAACGTATGCCAACGCGTAGCTCCTAGGTTTCACAGCGCCGATTATTCCCTAAGTAATCAACCACGCTCTGATCGACCGGTGGAAGCGACAGGTTAAAATTATCAATTGAAAAAGTTAGCTGATTAACGACAGGCTGGCTAGCAACGGTGATCCCACTGAACTACAGAGAATTATTTACACCGCTTGGGAAAACGCTTGAAATACGGGGTCAAAATCTCTTCGAAATAATAAACGGGACTACAGTGAAACCCGAGGATGATACACAACGTGGTTGTTGGGAAGTGCAGGATGAGAAAGCGTAAAACCTTACTGGTGACCATAATGACAGAAGCAGTAATGATATACATTATCACATGTGAGGCGGCGGCCGCTATGTGGAATAAATTGCTAAGTGTTTAGAAACAAAAGTCAGAAACAAGCATTCTTATCTTCCAACAAAGATGTTTTCAATTCAAATTTGCAAAAGGTTTTGATATGTCCGTGTTTCTATCAAAATCCTGATTTCTTTGCCGGAAGAGTATAAATATTTCGTCTCGGCATGGGAGTCTGTTCCTGACGAAAAACAAACTTATGACAATTTAGTTCATAGATTATTGATAGAGAAAGAAAGGATTAAAGAAAAGGGCCGAGTTCACAATCGTCTGCGGCATTTATAGCTAAAAAGGTGAATAAGAAAACAACGTGGTACTTTAAGTGTAACAAACTTGGACATTATCTAAGTGAGTGTAAATATAATAACACGGATAACTTTTGTAATTAAGAGGACAAGGAAAATCGGGCAGATTTAAAATGTTATTATTGTAATAAACCGGAACATATAAAAAGTCAGTGTCGTTATTTCGTGGTTAACAGTGCATTGAAGGAATATTTTCATAAAACGTTATTTTAATCTAAAGGTATAAGTTCATCAAACGGCTGTGACTTTTACACCAGAACAAAGAATTTTAGGAGAAACGGACAGAACAACATTTGATGCTTTAGATTGGCCAGTTAGACTATGGGCAATCAGTCTATACAGCTGCGTATGTACTAAATTAGACTGGAAAGAGTTCTATTAATGGAAAGTCACCATATGGATTGTGGTCGAATAAATGTTATGCTATTCATTATCTTAGAGTATTTAGCACCAAATGTGTATGTTCACATACACAAAGAAAAGCGACTTAAGTGGGATGCGAAAGGTGAAAAGGTATCATGATGGGTTACAATGAAACAACAAAAGGATATAGAATATTTTTCCCACATTAAAATGAAGTAGAGACAAAAAGAGAATGTAGTGAGAAAGAGACAGAGAAGATCTGAAGGCGAACAAATTACATAGAATCGAAGCAACTGTATCAAGTGAGATGAATCAATACACGGTCAGAATGCCAAGAATGGTTCGAGTGCTCCTTTACAAGCCAATAATTAACAAAATGATCCTGACTACGACTCTAGCTGGACTGTGGAAAGAGAGTCTGCCGGCAGTCTGTATGAACGCGATGACAGTGAACTATGTCAAATAGGAGACATAAAAAATCCACAAAGCAAGCGTATAAGGAAGCAAACAGTGTTTTATAATTGTAATAATGTGTTGATAGAGAACTGTGAACCTAAAAGATATGATGAAACCATGAGGAGTCCAGATGCTTGTAAATAGAATGAAGCTATACAAATGAAACTACAGACACTGAAGGACAACAATACATGGAGTGTTTCTGATCCACCAGGTAATGAAAATATAATTAGTAGCAAATGGGTATCTAAAGTAAAACAGACTAATGGCATTATTATTGAATATTAAGCAAGATTGGTTGCTAGAGGCTTTGAACAAAATAATTTTAAGTCAGAATAAAATTTATGCACCAGTAGCAAAATTAGCAACTTTCAGATTGTTCTTAGCGATAGCAACCAAACTTAAGTAACCTATTTGTCAGATGGATGTCACAGGAGACGTTTTATATAGTGAAATTAAGGAAAATTGGTACATTCATTTGCCAGATGGTGCCTATGAGATAGATAATGCCTTGTATGGACTTAAGAAGGCCCCAAAATACTGGAACGAAAAATATAATTCTCTAATACTGGGGGAAAGCTTCAAAAGGTCTAAATGTGATCCATGCAATGTAATAGTACTGACAAAATGTATATTCTAAACTATGTAGATGATTTATTACTGTTTGATACAAATGAAAAACAAATATCTGAATTGAAGAGTATGCTATATAAGAAATTTGAAATGAAGTGTTTAGGCTTAATAACCGATTTTGTGGGAATAAATGTAAAACAAGACTTAGAGAATCATGTCACAGAAATATGTCAAAAAAATATCTGAAAAATATATTAAAATGTTTAATATGTATGATTGTAAACCTATTAGAACTCCCATGGATCACAATTTCAATACCAATGAACTAGAAAATAAAAAATGTAAAGGTAGTAAAGGTAACATAGAATATCTCTGTAGACAGATCATTGGGTGTTTTGATGTATGCAGTTTCTGGAACACGACCGGATATTTATGTCGCGGTATCAATATTAAGTAGATATTAAGATAGTGCCAGTAATATGTTATTAGCAACTTTAAAAGGAGTTCTACAATACATCAAACACACTTTATAGTGTAAATTGATTTATAATTGTAATAATGATGAGTTACTTGGTTTTTGTGACGCTGACTGGGGGGGTGACCTTCAAGAAAGGAAATCCACCACTAGGTAATGTTTCATGTACTCAATTTCTCAATGTGTTCAAAGAAACAAAGTATAGTTAGTATCTCATCAACACAGGTGGAATACATATCAATGGCTATGGCAGCAAGTGAAGCATGCTGGCTGTATAACTCGCTATACGATTTTAATGTGAGAAGTGTATCTCCAATAAGTATGTTTTGCGATAATCAGTCTGCGATAGCGATTGCTAATACAAACACGGTAAAAAAATTAAAACACATGGATATAAAATTCATTTTATTAGGGCACAGATTGAACACCAAAAAATATGTGTAAAACACGTTAGTACTTATGACCAAGCGGCAGACATGTTTATAAAACCTTGAAAAAATGATGTGTTGTTAAGATTTGTAAACATGTGTTGAATTAAAGTTAAATAATACTGTGTAACTTTCACTTTTAATGAGAGTAGTCTTTTAAGTTGTTTACCAATTAAGTCTAAAAATAGTAATTAAGGTATATTTTTTATTTGTTAGTTGTTAGACTTATTACACTGATAACGGGTGTTGAGAAATAGACAATGTAATAAGTGCCGCGTGTAAGAGGGATAGGTAATATGCGTCTTAACTTGTTTTCCTTATATACCTCTATCTCTCTTGGGTGTCATGGTGAAAAGTTTTGTAAGTGTTGTATGTGCTCTTCAATAAATAAATTGTTTTCTTTGATTTAAGCTTGTATTTCATTTATAATTACATCTCTTGCACCCATTAATTATTGTTTGTTTAGATCGCTCAGCAACGCATTACGTGACAAAAACTGGTGATGAAAGCCACCTAGGTTAGTTAATAGGCCAATTTTTTTTTCATTCCAAGCCCCCTGAATTTTACGCAGACGTAATCACTCCCTTCTAGTGCATTGGAGACATTTAATACAATATTATGGTGATTATTATACGAAAGGTTAATTAATTTTAACTTGGAAATATAATAAGACATAACGTTAAAGACCGCTCATTACTTATTAGCCAACCCAATACAAACAGATAATTTCTCAACCGTGCAATAGGTTCTTCAAAATTCTGTGTATAAAGGACAAAAGTGTGGATACAGAATTCTCTTCTGCTTCCCTTGAAATAAAATAATCATATTTCTTATGTAAATTTTGAAATTGTGGTTCTCGAAAAATCGTACCGCATCAGCTATAGTTAAAATATCTTCGAGTTTTTTTATTTGTAGTTGTATTAAATAGCAGTTGTGTTAAATAGCAGTGATTGTAGTTGTATTATATAGCAGTGATTAAAGAAGGTCTTCACTTGTTCTTTTAGTAGCTGTATAACTTCTTAGGGTTTCCCAGATATTTTCTTTTTAGCCGTTATGTAATATATTTCACCGTTCGATTTTTCTGCAATATGGCACTTTCCTTACAGTCCTTTTCTTTCACAATGCCTTCTTTAAAACTGCATGGAAAAATTAGATCTATATTTGTTTGTGATGTAGTATTATTTCCGCTTTGTTTGTGATGTAGTATTTTACAAGCACAAGAGTTTGTGTTACTAGTTTTTGGAAAGACAACCCAAAAAGGTCGATGATAACAAAAAAAAATAATAACTAATGTTTATATTACTTTCGGAATTAAATGAAACTACGTGATGTAGTATTATTTCTACTTTCTATGAATTCTTTACCACGATCTAGGTTTCGTCATATTACAACATCTTCAGATTGGCTATTAGCCAAGATGTTGTAATACAAAGAAACCTAGGTTGTGGTAAAGAACTAAAAGAAAGTGGAAATAATACTACATCACGTAGTTTCATTTAATTGTGAATAATGAATTTTGACAAAATTAACGGCAACTATATTCAATATTACTTTCGGAATTAAACTTCATTCGTAAGAGTTCATTCTGTCGTTTACCCGCAGAAAACGAGGTACGAACATCACTTAAGCGAATAAATTTTTCTGTGACGTCTTTTCATTTACGTTTCTTGGACTTGTTTTCCCTTATTTTCTTTAGTTGAATGTAATTGTTAGTTTTATTTTGCAGTTTTCCTATCTTTTCTCTCAAATTCTTTATTATATTTTGTTGTTTTATTAGGTTTATAAACTACTAGTTTACCTTCCTTAAATTCCATACTACCTAATTTGTCTTACGCATTAATTAATCATATCTTCAGATATTTCTATGGTATTGAAGTTTTTTATTTTGGCTTGTTGGCAATCCTTCTGCCACATCATCTATTAAAACAACTTCTGGTAAAGTCCGGTCTTCTTTCTTTACATTATCTTTTCGCTTTCCATTTGTTCTAATTGTAGTTTATTTTAAATATCTTTTCTTTTTAAGTACCTATGATATTTTTTCCTTTCTGTCTTTTTTATAAAATAGGGTCAGACTTAATTTCAGCATATTTTCTTCTTTTTGCTAATCTTTGTTCAGCTAAATTGTCAACCTTATAATAACAAAATGAATTGCGTGCAAATATTCCTTAATTTTATAATCTTTTTAAAAAAAATTTTTATTACTTTTCCATTAAATTTTATTTTGCTACTTTTCAACTCGTTTAAATTCTCATATATAGTTCAATTAACATTCTAATTAATACTAACGTGAACAATGCTTTGCTTATTTTCGGGCTTAAACCGTTTTAAACCGCTCGACAAAGATAGGGAAGGCGAAGGAAGTATTATACCTGAAAAAAAAAACAAAGTTTGACGTTTACTAAGATAGGCAGGGGTAATGTGGTAATTATGTGAGGATGAATGCATGTTTGATAAAGTTGAAATTTACTGAGGTACATATCAAGTAGGGGTTCGAACCCAGGATCTCGATATTGTGAGTTGTACTTCCTTATAGGTTATATATAATCTTTTAATAAATGACCCAAACATATTCACAATCATGTTACCGTCTCACAATTTATCATCACCGTCAAATCTATATCATCTCCTAAATGTAAATTCTAAAGAGAAGGTGATTATGAAAACGGCAATGACTAATTCGAGGTTTTGATAGAAATTTATAAAAATTTATCGAAATCACGTGCGTCGTACACACAGTAACAATAAACAGTAATACAACGAAACGTAAGTAGTGGTAAAGAATTCAAAGAATTAGAAATAATTTGCATTGTAATATTTTTGATAGATGACGTTATGACGTCATCGTTAGAGTCGTAATCTTTTTGATAGATGACGTTATGACGACATCTATCAAAAAGATTACGATTCAAACTATAACTTACTTTTACAAGAATAAGTATGCATACATACTCGTACCTTAAAATGACATCGATAGGGATGACGAAATCTCATGATAAAGCACAACTTGAGGGAAGAGGTTTCCTTTTTTTTTAAATTTGTCATCTATCAGAAAGATTACGATTCAAACTATAACTTACTTTTACAAGAATAAGTATGTTTTTCATTATATGCCATACCTCATTTCATTCCGAGCGTAGTGAATGAAGAAATTCTTAAAAATTTATACTTTTTAACGCCTGATTAATGAAAAAATAAAATGCTTCTTGTTGAATCTAATTTGTTATTTATCAAAGGTAATTCGTTATTTACCTACAACTGTCATTAAATCAGGACATACTATTGTTATTTATGAAAAAAATTGTAAAAAAATGTAAATTACTGAAAACCATTTGATTTCTCTATGCTGATTTTAATTTTTACTTAATTTTTATCTGTTATGTTAAAAATTATTGTGAAATTCGCACAAATCGTTTTTAAGGACTTGTTAGAATTTTTCTTCTTGTTGCTCGAAAAATGATAATCGTTTAAAACATTTCTAGCTATTGAAACTTCTAAAAACCTTTCTTAGAATTCATATAGTAAATTAGTAGAATTCATTTAATCTCAAACGAACACATTACTTATTTCTAATAATTCGATTCAACCCCAAAAAGGCCAGGAAAGGAGAGTCTCGTACGGCTATCGCTTCATTTTGATCACTGTACGCTAAGCTACAAATATCGATAATTTCAGAAATTCTTGGAATATTTTAAAATTTCTTTCCCGGATATTTTCTGTGAATACTGTAGTTAATAATCGCTAAAATTATATATTTTGGATTGAAATAAATGATAACTGGGGGCGTTATCACGAATACCATACCATCCGTGAAAAACCTTTAAAAATTATAATCAAACTTTAAGCTAAACCAGATGACATTTTATTATTTAGCAAGTTTAATATTATGTATTAAAGTTGCCAAATTTCAAAAACAACAATTATCACACGTATTGCAACACCTATAATAAAACCTATCAAGAGTAGAACGCGCACTGAGAGGTTTCCGTACACATTTCGGCACTTATAAACATTTAATCGTACATAGTATATATTAAGCTATTTAAAAAGTTAATACATATATTAAGCTATTTAGAAAGTTAATACATAGTATTTCTATTAAGCTATGTTGAAAGTTAATACATAGTATTTCTATTAAGCTGTGTTGAAAGTTAATACATGGTATTTCTATTAAACTATGTTGAAAGTTATTACATAAAATTCTTTTAAGCTATTTTGAAAGGATCATTACGAAGTAAATATGTCGCAACATACTTATATCTTTCACAGACGTAAAACTATATTACGTATTTCAAAAATTATAATATATAGGATAATCGCCATAGATTTTTTATAATCTTCTAGTCAGATATTACCAATCCTATTCTTTATGATTTTCGGCTCAATAGTTTCAGAAATAGAAGGCGGCATGCTCTATTTTTGCATAATTTTATGGAATATCTTTCAAATGTAAAAATATAGTAAACGAAAAAAACTTATTATTTCAACTGTATTCGATCAGTCCTATGGAAGACTATTGATTTTAAGTGAATTTATTTATAGCGAACCACTAACAGGTTATTACTAGAGTAAACTTTTAAATCCATTAAATTTTTTGATTATTTACAATGACGAGGTGGAGTAAAGTGCGCATTCTATTTTCGGATACCATTTCTTTATTTATTATACATTCATTTTCTTCAAAAAATTTGCCTCTCTATTTTTCCCTGCACTGAATTAGAATAACCAATGATATATATAGAGATGTGACGGAAAAATCATAAAATAATCATATAAATACATAACATGGTTATTTTATTTAAAAAATATTCAAATACTGAATATAGTCTTTCTCTGGTAGAATATTTGTGTTACCTAGTAAACAAATTAGGTTTTTTAGAGTGTTATTATATTATGAAAATCGAGAAAGATTAAATTATTTATTTGTCAAAATAACAAGTGGGAAAAGTAGTCATTTATCTATTACTTATTTTAAAAGTGGAACTTCTTCTGATTTCTTTCTTACTTCTTTTAGGGTTTTTTTATTTCCAACCGTGTAAAAGCCTTGTTAAGATAAACCTTTTAAAATAGTTAATTGAAAGAGATCTGCCTTACCTCACGTTGTCGGGCAGCAGAGCTTAATTACAGTCATGTGCAAATATTGTAATACTTGCATCAACTGGATAAAGTATGTAAATGAACGGTAGTCAGGGTGTGGATACCACATACCCTGACTACCGCTCGTTTAGACCATCGTGCCAATGTATGTTTGAATCTTCTTTCCCTGAGACGCACTTAACACTAGCTTGACCAATTGGTAACTGGAGATAAAAAGTTGATTCTATACGTAAACCATAAACGAAAGCGCTAATGCCTAAGTTCACACGAGAAGCTGATACCGACTCCAAAAACTGAACTTCATCAAAAGAAAACTTTATTACCTATTTGATGGAGAACAGGAGGAATTTTGTCGGGAGCAACTACAAAATAATATATAATAAAAAACACTGAAAAATGTATATTTCCTAATTAACGATAACACATAGTTGCATAAATTAAAGTCGCTCCCAGAATTTGCTGAATTTTCAGTGGAAAATTCTGAAACATCCATCATATTCCTCTAACTTAACACCAACGGATTTTTATTTATTCCGGTCTTTAAATAATCACATTCAAGATAAAAAGTGCGATGATAGAGCAGAGTTGTTAGATTTCTATAATAATTTTTTTAAGTCACAGTTTTTGCATAGGAGAAATTTACGCTTTATCTACATTTTGGTAATAGGTTATAGATAACAATGGTGCTTACTATGCGCAAAAGTAACTAACAATGACGTATGATTTAAAAAAAACTGTTTGCAATTATAATGCTCAATACTTTCCTACCAACCCAATAGTTTAAAACGACATAAATCATATCCCGCCCCTATCTCTGAATATATACAGTCAAAATTATGAATAAACATCGTTATTAGACGTTTCCTTATAGTTTACGAGAAAATTTTAGCCTTGATTCTAAATTTCAGAATGTATAACATATTCAAGATATTTTTACGCCTGTAGAAAGTACACTAGGCAATTTTTATAAACATAATGAAAAGTATTGTTAATATTTATAAATAGTTTAATAGAGATAATAAATACCCCTAAATTTTATATATATATATATATATATATACATATATATATATATATATATATATCTAAATATGTACGGTGTTTAACCAAGGAATAAGTAAAATAAACAAGATATTTCATCAAAAAGAACCATTTCAACTTTTTTGGCTTGAAAATAATAGTTTTTTTTAGTTAAGAAAAAACTCTACAGCTTAAAAAAAATAGTGAATATAGAATAGTAATGTGTATATTTAAGGCATACTAAACATTATCCCATAACCCTTCCCATTACTTCCCACTTCCATCTCACATTATCTAAATTCTACTACATGATTTAATAGCTTATAAAATACTTTTTAATAAAAGTTTCACTATAAAAATTCTTCTGTCTGTGATTAAATTCTCCTATGTCTGTGAATGGGTTAATTATCGAAATGTGTTATTGACAATTAATATTTTAGAATTTTTTATCCACGATAAAAACTTTTTAACATTATCCATTTTTCAGAAATACGCTATGACTGTGTGTGTGTGTGCCTTTACTTCATATTTCTACATCAGACACTGGCCTTTTGATATATTACCACAATTTCAATATCATCTAAAAGCATCCTATTAAGAGAGCTTTAAATTAGAGCTTAATGGTAATTCCACTTTTTCGACTCTCTTTCGCCTTTGGCAGAAAATAAAATGAGTTTCCGAGTAAAACAGAAAAAAGTTATAACTTTAAAAAAAATTAAAATTTTCAAATATTTTTTTATGAGTAGCTCAGAATAAAAATTAATAAATTGTACAAATTGGTTTCTAATTTTTAAAATTTTGTATTTGCGTTTGATTTTTTTTTCACAACCTCAATATTATTTAACATTGCGGCTTTACAAACATTCATAAACAGTTACAAACATTCATAAACGACAAATATGTATATTCGTTTCACTAAAATCGACATTTCGTTCCGTGAACCGGTCTGATAGAGCATCTCATCATAGCCGCAATAGCGGCATGACCATCAAGCAGACTCCGCAGGACGCACAAAGACGTGCGCTATGACGTCACGGGATGTGGGGAGAGAGGGAGAGGCGTGGGGAGAAACGGGGCGCGGTGCAACGGGAACTGGGTCATTCCCATCACCGACATGACCCGGCGCGCTGGTGGTGGTGCGGATAGAGCCGTGCCTTCCGGGAAGTGGAGAGTGTTGCGTATGATTTTGAACGCCATTAAAATCTTGGATGAGTCTCCTTGTATTTGTAATTTTAAGTTTTTCATTGTATATGGTAGATAAAGCGCCGATGTTACAAAAGTTTGATCTAAACTTCATTCAATTGTCCGAGGATTACATCATTAATAAATCAATGAAGTAGCCCACGAACGGATCTTTCTTGATTTAGTAAAAAGGCGGATATCAGTTATATTGTTCGGTTTCAGATAATGACGTTCGTCATTAGAGTTCGAATCAGAATTGAGCACAAAGCTAAGGACCTTTGTGCTCAACTCATATTAGAGCACTAATGACGAACGTCATTATCTCAAACCGAGCGTATAACTGATATCCACCTTTTTACTAACTACAATAAGTAAGTATAAGTCTTGTATTTTAACATGTTACACCTTAGGCGTTCTTGCAAATAGTATTTTTTCTCTATTTATACGGAGTGCCAAAACATCTCTAAATACTTTTCGTTATCGCGTCTTCACTATACAAAAAATTAGTTGAAAACTTTCTTTAACAAATTAAATTAAAACTAATATAAAAGTGCACAGAATGTTATGAAAATATATAGTGTATATAATAGAAATTTACACTTAATGGGGTATATTCCTTCTTCCAATATGGCGTTTTCTAATATTCCAATGAATAATATTTTCAATATAAAAATTAAAATGGAATAAAAACGTTTATCTAGAATAAAATATGGTTTCTAATAACAGAGAATAAACTGACGGCTTTACACAGTGCCTCCCGACTTCCTTGACTAGTACATTCATAACTCTAGGAGGTCCGATAACATTACTCAATTATAATATTTTTTTTCAATATTACCAGTTTATATAAAATCTCTTTGGTGAACAATGTGTACACAAAATTATGGTAAATTCGTAACAAATTCTCTAAGTTATATATTATAAATATTCGACTTAAAATTTCCGAATTTAAAAATCATATATTTTATTAGACTTTTTTCCAAATAAAATCACATGAAAATGAAAAGAACAGTGGTGTTTTTATAAATAAGTTTATTGTGTAAATATTGGATCTTTGTATTCGAAATGGCTAATTAATTTGAGATTAATTTTTTTTAAATGAAAAAAAGGTTATTTTATACATTACTAATTTTTTTAATAATTTAATGTATATTTCGTAATTTTCCTTAAAATATTTTAAAATTATGACGATTTTTTGTACGTTTATTTTCCTCTATTTTATCTGTAGCGAGAACTATCCAATTCATATCTATGAATATTTCTTCCTTGTACTTTCCTTTATATCCAGATGGCATATTAGCCTAGACTATTAAAAAATGTTACGTTTAATCATTAGTCTTCTCATAATGTAGTGTCCTTTTTACTTTTCCTATCGTCATAAATATATATATATATATATATATATATATATATATATATATATATATATATATATATATATATATATATATATATAATTGTGTTAAAAACAATAAAAGTTGTTAAAATATTACACATTTTGTCATTTGGTTGCACTTTTTATTGAGCTCCCCGGGCATAACCTAATATAGGTGTTAGACGATAGAAGAGTGACACAAGATTATGCGAAGTATATTTATAAAACATATTAGGTGAACGAGAGGATACGTAATCGTATTTTCTCCCATAGTGGGCGACATCTATTAAACTGCTTTAAAAACACATCACCTTTCATTAAACCACATTCAATCCTAATTACTTACCTCTATTTCCTAAACGGACCCTCATGCCGGCCGCTAATATTATGAATGTAATAAACCGTTGATTATCGGTTTTTTTATGAATGAAGCGGCGCCAGCGCGTGCGCCATGGCCCGCCCATTCGCTCAATGGAGCTGCCGCGATTCATACTTTGACATTTGGGCGGGCGGCCTCGTTTCCCATCGCGCCTTCGCCCGCTGACCTATCTACGCAGGACATACATTCATGCTATAATGAAATACTACCTGGGTAGCTGGCGCAGTGAAAATTCGTCATTAACCGGCTATAGTCATCGATTTAACAATTGTGCGGCTAGATACGGAGAGTGCTGAAATGTGAAACTGATAATATTCAACGCCTGCTTGTATACATTTACCCCCCAATATCAATCTGTAGGTTTTATAAAACCCCAACGAAAGAAAGGGGGTTATGAGATTAACCCGCTAATTAGTTACGTATTAGCAAATTTGTAATGCTTAAATATTTTATCGATTTCGAAACGTTTCTTACTTGAAAGTGATTTTTTTAGGAACTTATAGAAATTTATATGTAGTTTTACCATCTTACCTTAAGTAATCCAAAATAATGTATGTAGCTTTAATCATAGGTTAGATTTCAATATGTGGTTTTCATTGACGGATTATTATTTCGACCACATGATCGAAGTTTTTCTAACATTTTTAAGAGAAATTACTAATTTATTAATAATCACCAGGTTGCAGTACTTCATTTATTCTTAAAAGAATATATGATAATTACCTGTCTGAATTAACGTGTCTGAATGAGATCCGTTTGATACGGTAGTACCCAAAGAAATAAGGACTTCTTTACTGAAATAGGCTTCTGATAAAATTGAAGTAGTATAGTTATGTATATACGATATAAAAA
Organism: Druceiella hillmani; assembly: GCA_039881145.1. Classification (NCBI taxonomy): domain Eukaryota; kingdom Metazoa; phylum Arthropoda; class Insecta; order Lepidoptera; family Hepialidae; genus Druceiella; species Druceiella hillmani. Next base: position 19,721,121 of record JAYKKI010000002.1, on the reverse strand, counting down.
GTAAAACCAGATTTTAGTCTGGTAACTTCACTCTTAAATATTATTTTCACTTATATTATTAGCAACGAGCACTTAAAATATTAAAATAGAATACACATGTAATTGAATCAATGTAATATGATGGTAGATCCACTCCAGTAAAATACCTTAAAGAAATATAAATATTATCATAAACAGGTTTTGGGAAAACACAGTTTAATAAGAACCGTAATGAGAAAAATGGTTATTCTAATTTCCATTCTAAAAGAAAATTACAGTAGTATTCAGTCCAGCTTCGTTAATCTTAGATTTGAACCATCTACCCAGATAGTATTCGAACTTGTGGGTGCTTGAAACCAGCACTTTAAACACTAATCATGTTTCAGCATGATAGTAAATTTTATTATCAACATAAGTTTAAGTATTTTTATTCATTCAAAAACCTTCTTATCAGAATTTTCGTATAATTAATCTGTTTAATTATATTGAGAAAAACCAGTAAAACATATGGAATCAGAAAAGGCTTTTAATATGCGAAGATCAAACAAAAACTAGAGCTATTTTAGAGTTTCGATTTTTCCTCATAAATAAAATACTTTTATTTACACACAATAACATACTTTCACGAACATATTTACACAAAGAATTTGCATGATTAGTATTCCATATCAGAAACGAATGAATTATGAATGATAATTTCAAGTACTGGTTAAATACTACTAATATTTTTAACGCATAATTATTTTTAATATTTGTATGATCGACACTTACGGAAATACTGTTAACAAACTGTGGATATTTTCATAATATTATAAAAACGGGATTCATCACAATCATATGCATTTTATACTTCGGAGTTCTTTAAATAACCACATTTCATCCGACATTCCGCTTAAAGAAACCGAAAACAAATTTTTGATCACAATCGTATTTAAATATCACATCGATACATACATCGATCATATCAATAAATGGTATCACATTGGTCCACAACACAAACATAAATTTTCTAATGTAAATTCATTTTCAGCAATATATTTTACAGCAAAAATATATTCTAAAACCATTCAAACTATAATAGACTCTTTGAACTACTTAACATGTACAAATTTGAAACAATGTTGCGAGATGTATTAATATGATGAAAAATCGAACGCTATCGGGGGATCATTTAATTATACCTATGAAATGTGTTAACAAACAAACAAAGAATCTATCTATTTTCTGAAAATATACTATGTTATACTTTTGTTTCAGATCTTGAAGAAAAGAGGTCAAAAGTACACGTTACCTCCATTTCAATTTTTGCAAGTGCGGTTACGTAAACTCTAAAGCTTGTAGAAATGATATCATGGTAAAATTTAGAAGAAAGTCTGTTTTACTGCATTGTTTATTTTTCAACTATATCTGTAGTAATTATCAAAATAGTACCCATTTCTAATAAAGCGTCAAGAATGAAAAATAAACCAATAAGTTTTAAAGGAAATAGTAAGTTTTTAGCGTACGAATCCGACTCGCTTTTGGCCACATTTTATTTACTAAAAATTACTTTATTTTACCAACTCAAGCTTATTTTCTAATCTTTGATCAACCAGCTTTCTGAAGACGATGAAAAACAAAGAGCGACTCCTATGTCTACTCAGCTGTATCTGCTCACGCACGCACCCCTCACGGATGGGATATAAATATTTGTGCATTAAAGCAGTGGCTGTGGGGCGGTCGCAGCCGAATGTAGGTGACCCAGTTGGATGCAGCCGGGGTTGTGACGTCGGCAGGGCGTTGCCGTGACGACTGTGTGCTGCCATGACGTCAGAGGGCTCGCCGCCCTGCTTTCATTGTTCGTTGCTGCCTTGGAATGCTTGTGCTGTTTATAGCTTCGTGGTGCGAACTAGCTATAAAGAAAAATATAGACAATACAGAAAATAATGGCAATTGTTGTTAGTCTGTTCAATCAACAAAGTCTTAACAATACTAGAGTAATGTAATGTGTAAAAAACATCTATACATCAAAGTTATTCAGCATCAATATACAATATTCATTGTTATTATCGAAATTGGTACCGCCATCGACGTTACTTTAAATGGTTTTGAGATCTCTGCTATGAAGGTTAAAAGAAGTTGAAGATTTCATCTAATACTTTACTTAAAACTAGTCAACGTAGTATTTTTTTTTGTGAAAGAGATTCACTCCTATCGTTATGAAAGAAGTATATTCGTCACTTCTTCAATACTAAACCAAATAAATTGAAATATTGTTTTTTTCATTGTAGACTTAACTCAACTCTGTTTTAAATTATTTGGGACATGGTCAAGTAGAAATAGAAAGTGTAAGGTTTGGGTTAAAAATTGTTTCATTTCATTTATTGTCCAATAGGTAGAATGACATGCTAAGAACACATATGAGAAATACTCATTAATTTATTTTAAATATCAACAAAGCAAACGGAGGTCTTCTCTGCTGGCTGATTCTCAACTCATCGTGTACCAAAGAAAGAAAACACAACTCGTATTGTGAGTTACATCTTGGAACACGTATTGCCGATGACACCCTACACTTTACAGTAATCATTTGTTTACAATCAAATGAAACTACGTTATGTAGTATTATTTCTACTTTCTTTAAGTTCTTTATCACGACCTAGGTTTCGTTGTATTACAACATCTTCAGGTGGGCTATTAGCAAAGATATCTTTGAATTTCTACAAAATTAACGCCAAATATATTCAACAGTAATCAATTGAACATATGCATCCGTTTATATAATTGTATAATTATCAACTAGATATGAAACTAACAAACCGAAATATAACATAATATTTTGGAAATTTTACAATATTTATAATATTTTCGAAGCCTACTTCCGGTTTATTGTACTATGTGTATTTATAATATTTTTGAAGCCTACTTCCGGTTATTGTTTTATATCATGTTTAATAATTGGACAAAAACTAGCACCAGTCCAGGCATCAGTTAGGTGTCATAACACATAAATAGTACACATTTTTTAGGTTATTATTTAGGAATATTAATATAAGAAAATGGCTGGAGATAGAGGACTTGCTAAATCGACCATCTTCAAAAACATGAGTTATGCTATCTCTCGTAAATGGTGAGATTTACAATAAAAAACCAAGTTGTTTTATTTAATTTGTTAACACGAAGGGTTCAGTAACGCTAAACTATATAAAACTTCTGTTTGTATTTCACGTAGATACTGTTAAAAAATAAAGTTAATACTTCAGTCGATACTCAAAATATCCAATATTTCAGAAACTACATAACATAGCCCATTCACACCAATTTTCATTGAAATTTATTTTAATATCTACTACCTTAATTTTTTCAGAATTTTCCAAACGTTGGTGGAAAATTTAAAGGGAGAGATGCACTTTTTTAAAACTTTAGAAGCGCATATCTCATCAACTATTTACTTAAGTAGAAACATTATTATTTTTCACTGTTTTTTTTTCAAAGTTCTATCGAAGTTATCTAGAATTACCAGGCGATCATGAGTTGGCAAGAGAGAAAATGCGTATTTCTTTCATATTTGATAGTCAAAAATAGTACCGTGACCGCATTTGTTCGAATTATCGCAGCTACCAGGCGACCATGAGTTGGCAAGAGAGAAAATGCGTATTTCTTTCATATTCGATAGTCAAAAATAGTACCGTGACCGCATTTGTTCGAATTATCGCAGCTACCAGGCGATCATGAGTTGGCAAAAAAGAAAATGCGTATTTCTTTCATATTCGATAGTCAAAAATAGTACCGTGACCGCATTTGTTCGAATTATCGCAGCTACCAGGCGATCATGAGTTGGCAAGAGAGAAAATGCGTATTTCTTTCATATTCGATAGTCAAAAATAATACCGTGACTGCATTTGTTCGAATTATCGCAGCTACCAGGCGATCATGAGTTGGTTAGAGAAAAAATGCGTATTTCTTTCACAAGGTGAATGTAGATGGGTTATAGTTTGTTTTTCTACTGGCTTTCTATTGTAAGCCAATCATCTGCCAGATCGTTTCGTACTCGGTATGTATTCATTTGTATTGCCAATTATAAATTTTTAAATATTTAAAATTAATAAATTACAAAATATCTTTTAAAAAACCGACTTTAAAAAAAATTAGGTATTAAAAAGTAAAAAATAATTAACTCAAAATAGTTTAACTATTTGTTCGCAACTTATAACTAAGTTACTTATTTTTGAAGTCTGTACCAGCACTGTCAACCAACTTAAATAAATTTATAATTTAGTTTAATTTATAATATAAATTGAAAACCTGCACTTTTAATATACTCACAATATGAAATAGATTCATAAAGGGCGTATTTATAATATAAAAGTTTACATTGTTTCATTGAAACTTTATGTTTCATTCCAAGTAAGATAAGTAAAAAAATGTGTACTTCATTTGGAGTTATCCACCGACTTGTTAAACAAAAAACAAATCAAATGAAACATTTGTGTATTTGCATAGAAAATTTTTACTAATTTCGATTAATAAAAATTGTCTGATATTATATGTTAACTTTCTCAAAAGAATCATTAAATGTTGACTGTACATTCCCGACCAAATGTTTTCATCCAAATCTTTTCATCACAATCTTCTATTCAATAACTCATATTCTTCTGTTTTTAAAAAAACAAGTAAATATTCTAATTCAATAATAAGATATCATGAAAAAACCAGAGTTGGTAAAACCTGACCAGAAAATTACAAAAAAAACTACAGCAATTAGCCTAGATCTTATCATTTTTTAAATATGCACCATGTTTTGATGCCTGTGAAAGATGTAGTAGACAATTTATGTTGTGAACAGTTTAACAGAAATACTATGTACCCATAAATGTTTATTAGTGCCTAAACGTGACATAACACTCGTAGAACGAGTTCTATCAGTACTTGACAGGTTTTATGTAAAACAAATAAGTCTGCTAATTTTTGCACCAGTTTATTTTTAATTACTCTCTGGGCTGTTCGCATCTATCTAAACATAATTATGCTATAGATCATTATGGGTAGAAAAAATTTGGCATTTTTAAAAAAGGTATTTGTCCTTAATGTTTCATTACAATTACTGTTAATATTAAAGAAAGCGCATTTTTTTCTAATTAAGGACTGATTGATGGTAACAATACTTGCTACTTCCCTCAAGCATCCACAATTCATCCATTTCCATCCTATCACTCAAATAAAAGACGGACTCGGGTACCTTCAAAATCGTAACATTGTTTTAGACTCATGTACATAACAATAACAAATAAATAATCCGCAATGCAAATGGTCTAAATGTAGGCTACAATTACAATTATCATCTTAAGTCACATATCTATATTATTAACCTGGGAAAAAGGGTAAATGTAAAGATTTTTAGAAAATAAGATTTTAAAAATAAAATTCTAAAATTTTGTGTAAATTTTAATCCAACTTTATAAACCTTTGCGAATGGCGAGATGGGATGGTTAGGTGAGTGAGCATCTGGCGGAGGGAAAACTTGTTGTATATTTTTGTCGGCGCTCCAAAAATGATAAAAAAAACGAAAATACTTAGAAACCATAGAAAATTAACCACTGGTGATTTCAGCGGTTAAAAAATTATAGACTAAGATAAAAAAATTATAGCAGGGTTATGGATATTTAACAAAAATATTCATTTATACTAAAAATGTTTATAGATATTTAAAAAAATTATATTTTTTTAGTTCTAAATATTTTTTTTCTTCTAGTCTATTTTATAACATACAGATCCTAAACATTCTGACACCAACATTACATCGATTGCACAATTTAGAACTTGAACCAATCTTAAAAGGCTTGAACAAAAATCCATGTGGGGAAAATGATTATACAATAGGTCAAACGGCCCTGGAACCACATACTTAGTCTGCGGTTCTAGGACCTTATGGCTGCCATAAACTTGCAAAACAGGGTTTCATTATATTATAGGAGCAAGATCATTGAATCTTTTCATTTTGCGCTTAAACAAAGCTCACACAAATTCGAATCTCTCGTTTACTTTTTGGCCCAGTTAGAAACGATCATGGAAGCGTTGGTCCCAATTTTATTCCTGCATAGTCCAGGAGCCAACCCTGTTGAATTCCTATGAATAAAATACATGAAAAATTTAGTGTGCATCAAAGAATTTTGACTTAAGTTCTGGTTATCATTTTGGTTGTCTTCAGATGTCATGAAATACGTTAGTGAAATAATCGTGAAAAGGTAGATTTAATTGCCTACAAAGAGATTATACTAAGTTTCCATGTTTAATGTGGTCGCAACCTCGAGACAACTTTAATTAAAATATGTTTCTGCGTGTTAACTCATCGAATATTATAAGATCCCTGACGTGTTTGTCTGTCTGCCACAATAGATTTTCTCAGAAACCGTTTGAAGTAGAAACTTAAACTTACATGATACTTCAGTACAATAATAGATTATATTAACCCGCATGTCATGGAGTAGACTAAAATATTTGTAACATAATTATAGAGAGGCCAAATAAAGTACTGGAAAACCTTTTGTTTTTTACTTTTATGTATCGTGAGGGGTATTGATTGAAATTAAAAATACAAATAAATGGAAATGGAAAATGGAAAATACAAATAAATCCATTCTTCAGAATTTTAAATGACATACCTGACGTGTTTAAATTGTTTCCAGCACAACGCGGATCGCGCGGCGAGAAGGATTAGTTTAGGAATTGATTAGAATTGAATAACAAGACAATAATATTTTCATTCTGGAAATATTTTTAGAGTTCTTTAAGCAAACGTCAGTAAACTATTGAAATGTTTCATCCACTCTTCAATGTATAGCATGCAACTTGTTTGGAAGTTAAATTAATATTAAAAACATATTTTGTTGTGCAATTTTCCGAACTCTGGAATATTTCTGCTTTGTTTTGAATAATATTTAATCAATAATTTCAATATTCTTTCTAAAGCAGACATAAGTCGAGTAAACGAATTTTGCTGTCACCTAATATTGTTTATATTCAATACCCGTCTTTCAAATTTTCTATTCTTATTGTAAAAATGGAATATGTTTTAACACTGAGAAAAAGGAATATATTTTGACGATAATTCTTCCACGTCAACTGGAAGACCGTCAGAAAGAGTTTTTATTACATAGCGTAGAATATGCGCCGCACGGCCTGCGGCCGCGATATCCTTTCAAGTGAAGCCATAAATTTTTATAACGTCTGACCATTAATATTTTGCACCTCCAAACATAGTGCTCGTCTTATCTCAACAACATGACACTATTTTATTTTTGAGTCTTTATTCTAGTAGTTGGAATGTCAAATTAATTACAATATTCCACGTTTCTCCAGGTTTTGATTGTATATTTGAAACTTTGAGTCTCACACAGAATAAAAAATTGTCAATAAAAATACGTCACGAGTAATGAAAAAATATTTACCTTCCCATAATTAGATGCATTTGTCATTGAAATAATAGAGTCACAGGAGATCTCCTTCAAAATGTGGAGCAAATATTTTATTTATCATGGCTTTCGTTTTGTTTTCTTGCAATGAAACTTAATATCAGAAAGGTCTAAATAATCGTTGATGCACAGTAATAGGGTCTGAAACTATGTTCTTGACAGTATGGTAACTCTACGCTCCTTCCTTAGCGGCAATGTTGAAATCAGTAGACGACTGAGTACTATTTTTAAAAAAGAAATCAATGACATACTTGACGTTGCAGACTAATACGAGTTTTATATGTTTTCAACGTCCCTCAATGTATCCTGAATATTCTGCTCCTTTGTCTATTCTATTTTGTGCAGGAAAGCTTAATGTTATTCGACACTTCAGTCCACAATGTAAGGAAGTGTTTGTTGCAAATTGTTATGAAGTGGTATTTACCAACATTAACTATTATTTATGTTTCGGCATTATTGCTTACAATGTAAAAAAAGATCTCATATTCTGGAGCAACAATATTAAAAGCAAGACGTCATCATACAGATAAGACGATCATTGTACTTAGAAACAAATACAATGTATGTTATCTGTCTCTTTACTCTTATCTTTTGGAAAATGGGAAAGCAATGTACGCGCAAATAACCGTGAAATAGCCATGAAAATAAAATAACTTAATGTTTATCTTTTTACACAGAACAAATAGAAACGTATTGCACCTTGATAGGTTCATATTTAGTTAGAAACTCTGTCACCTTTTAGTTTATATTCCTAAATGATAGAGCTATGTGAATGAAACAAGAGTAAAATCAAAGTAACAATGCTACATGGGTAAGTAGTAAGTGAAATCTAGCACGGTCAGAACGGAGCAGGTTGAGCAAGTTTTTCTAGGAAAACGAAACATTTTCTTACCCCCAAGAGTCTTTGGAAAGAGACACACTGCCTGAAATCAGAACAATCTCGCTGAAAGCGAGGCGTCTGATCGCATTTCCTCAGAAATATGCACCAAAATGGAAAAAAATTAATTCCCTCCCCGTTATTATTCCTGAAATAAATTATGAAAAAAATTTCGGTAGAATGAGACGAAAAGAATTCGAAATATATACCATATTTCAAGCCTATGAAAGATATATTAAGCAATGTATGGCGAAAAACTAAATTTCCGTATTCGTAAATAATATAATAGGATATTACAGATGCCTATGTAAGCCCCTAGTACGAATGCTATTTGTACTAAACGAGTTTCTTTTGATCATTATATTAAACCAAAATTGTCTGCAATCCACATTTGATCCGATTGTACTATAATCTAATAGTATAAAACAAAACCACTGTCTGTCTGACTGAACACGATAATCTCAAATTATCTCAAATATATATAAAATAGTAATTACTGCACGGATTTTCATGCGGTTCACCAATAGATAGAGTGATTCGCGAGAAAGATTTAGGTGTATAATTTATAAAGTCTTTTTGTAATTCGGGCGAACTATGATAATAATTGTCGAGTAAGTCGGAAAAAATCATGACAAGATTTACGTTGCCCTATCCGTGTGACATCAAAACATAATGTGTTTATTTTTGCACTTAATCCGGCGAAAATTATTTATTTATTTACTTATTATTACTATCATACTTTAACGTACATATAATACATACATTTGGCGAACTTACTGCTACATGAGCAATCTCTTCTAGTCAACCACATTGATTAAATATAAGCATTAATAAAAGATATTAATAAAAAAAAACTTAGGACATAACAAACAACAAAAAATGTCATAATATATAAATACTCAAAACTAAGCTATATATGAATAATACAAAGCAAAAAAATGATTAATTATAAATCTTGACATGGTTGGGAACAAGGAAAATGGGGAACAAAATGGAATTAGGAACGGTAGGACAAAGGAATTATGAGAGGAAAGACTTTTCAGACATTCTTTGAATACATTTAAGGAGGGCGAGTTATTTAGTATCTGAATCTAGTCGACTCCAAAATCTTATAGCTTTGACAGCGAAAAACTTTTCATAAAAGGTGGTAGTATGTTTGTGAAAAAGGAGACTGAGTTGAGGTTTTCAGAGCGTAGCCATACACCGTGTGCAGACAAGTGACTAAATCTCCATCTAAGATAACTTGGGTAAGTAACATTATTCAAAATATTATAAAGAAGTGAAAGAATGTGAAGATTGCGCCGATTACGGATTTCTGTCCATTTAAATTGCACTCTGATACGTGATCATATTTTTTGCAACCAAAAACAAAGCGGATGCACAAATTTTGTAGGCGTTCTAATTTGATAAGTCGATAGTCAGCAAGGTCTGGATAGCATACATATCCGTAGTCAAGCAGTGGCAGTAAGAGTGTTTGACAGAGGTGAGCTTTGGTTAGAACTTCTAGAAAATTTTGAAAATGCTTGAGGGAGTGCATTCTGCTGAAGATACGACGACTAACGTCATTTACTTGAGGCTGCCAGCTAAGATTTTGATCGATCAGTAGACCCAAGTCTTTAACAATTGTCGTAAATAGAATTAGTGTATTATTTAACGTTAGATACAGCAGATCTGAAAGTCTAATTTTAGAAAGCAGTCTTTGACTACCACTTATGATAGCTTGAGACTTAATTAGATTAACTAACAGACCCATTTTACGAGCCCATTGATCGATTGAAACGTGGTCTTCACTGAGGGTATTGATAACGGTTACCATGAAGTCTAAACCATTGCACCCCATAGAATAGGTTTTCATCGCCAGAAGATTGATTTTAACTTCCGAATCAAAGGTATTATTAAATGTGAATTCGTGGTTAGAAGGGAGAGGAGAATTATTAACTGCCAAGGAACTTCCAAATATTTAAAGATGAGCATTTGCGTATGGAAGTAGAGATATAATGCTTGATAGCATTTTTACACATTTGTGTACATCTATTCCAAAGCACTCTAAATGTCTCCCATGTTGAAGGACAGGTGTTCGCTTTGTATCCGACTTTGGCTCGATCGCGCTTAGCCGTAACTTTTTTGATGGAGTAATTAAGCTTTGAGGCTACCTTTCTTTTAATTTTCACTCGTTTAAGGGTTGCATACTTATCAAATAGCTTGATGACACGGCTAGTGAATTCAATAACTTCTTCATCAACCGTTTTAATGTCTAAAATACTATCCCAATTAATGAGCTTGGCATCCTCAAGCAAACAAGGAAAGTCAATACTATTGAAGCTACGAAAATTTAAAATTTCAGGAGAACTTATAGGATAAGTTAATTAGGTCATGGTGTGAGAACCCAGGAGCAGGAAGTTGGCCGTAGAAACATACACTTTTAGGGGAGGATACAATGGAAAGATCAAGAAGGGAATAATAATTTACCTGGTGGAAGGTAGCAGAGGATGGAAGATTGGTGAGGTTTCCAGCATTTTCAATGTCCCAAAGCTGTACACTTCTTATGCCACTTTTATACAGACAGGTGTTGAAGTCACCCATAACCATGCCACCCCATAAGACTAGATTAAAACACGACTGATGTGGAATTTTGTCTGAGTCTTTTTATTCATAAAACAATGTAATGATTACTAAATGTCCACTAACAAATTTTAATGAAGTGTGTTATAATACGAATTATAAAATAATTATTGCAAGAAAACTAAAAATCAGAATTAAAGAAAACTAATAATGGTGGTGGGGGTTGCTGTCAAGTGCGGATCACGCATAAATTAGGGTACCGTAATCATTTCACAAAAATATATATATATATATGCATATATGTATATATATATATATATATATATATATATATATATATATATATATATATATATAAAGGATTACAGTTCATTGCCAAATTGTTTATTTGCATCAGTTTACAACAGGAAGAGTTATGAAAATATGTAGAAAATGACGCCAGCGTCAGTGATGCCAAAAAAGAGTTGAAAGCGAAATCGAAACTTATATTATTGGTGATCCCATTTTATATGTTCACATTCAAGACGCCGAAACAGCAAAAGAGGTATGGGACAATTTGCCACAAGCATTTCAAGACTCTAGTCTATTCTGCAAGGTCGGTTTATTAAAGGATCTTATTAATACAAGATTGAAAAATAGTGCAAGTGTGGAAGACCATGTTAACAAGATCATGTCATCGGCTCAGAAGTTAAGAAATATTTCATTTCAAGTGAACGATGAATGGCTTGGAACATTGATGTTAACGGGCTTGCCGGATATATATATATATATATATATATATATATATATATATATATATATATATATATATAACCCCATGATAATGAGTATTGAGAGTTCGGGTGTAAGAATTATTGCCGATATGATAAAGACAAAACTATTACAAGAAGTGAACACTTCATGTACTATCGTATTTCACACAAATTCCAAAAATACCCACAATAAAAACAATGAGTCCCAGTAAAAGTCTAAAGGCCCCCGATGTTACATTGTAACAAATATGGGCACTATAGCAAGAATTGTTGGCACAGGAATAATAAGTCTGAAAATAATGATAAGAATAGTTGTAGCAACCTTTTCAGCCATGCAGGTAAATGATTCGATAAACTCGTACGTAGATTCAGGTGCATCAACACACATGACCATGCACAGGGCATGGTTAGAAAACGAGACTGTTCCACCTGTTCACAGTATACGAATTGGTGATAACAAAGTATTACATGTTGAAAGCTGCGGCAATGTAACAGTTCAAGTACCTATGAATGATGGCAGCAGCAAAGTAATGCAGGTGAGAAATGTATTGTTTGTACCAGATTTACCTAGCAATTTATTATCTGTATGCAAAATTTTAAAAGCTGGCTGCAAGGTTTAATTTAATGTAAATTGATGTTCAATACATAATCAAGTAGGCAAGATGGTGACTTCAACAAAACTTATTAATATTGCTTATCATCTAAATGTCAATCATAATCAAACTCAAGCAATGACGGCCTTTGGCATCAGCGCATGGGGCACCTAAATTTTAATGATGCCAATAAAATACCAAATTGTACAACTAACGTAAAATTGTCGGTACCGAATGAGAGTTGTGTCTGCATTTCATGTCTAGAGGGCAAGCAAACCAGGCAATCTTTTCCAAGTAGTCTCGGACAATGGAATTGCTAGAGCTAATTCACATGGATGTGTGTGGTCCGATGCAAACTACATCAATTGGAAGAGCAAAGTACTTCACAATTTTGACTGATAACCGCTCACGTAAAGTATTTGTGTATTTTATTAAGAGTAAGTATTTTATTAAAAATCGTATAGAAAACGAGTTAAATAAGAAAATAAAGGTGTTGCGAAGTGATAACGGTACAGAATACGCAAATAAACATTTTGAGAATTATTTAAGTAAAAATGGGATATTACATCAAACATCGAATCCATATACTCCAGAACAGAATGGCATAAGTGAGAGAATGAATCTTTTGCTCATTGAACGTGCCAAATGTATGTTGTTTAATGCTTTACAGATAAACTTCTGGGTAGAGGCGGTGGCAACAGCTGCTTATATTAGCAACCGCTCACCCACTCGAGTCCTCTCCTATATCACCCCTGAAGATGTATGGACGGGACATAAGCCTGATTGACATGAGAATATTTGTATGCAAAGCGATGGTGCTTGTACTGAAAGAAAAATGACAAAAACTGTATGCAAAATCAAGTGAGTTTATTTTAGTTAGTTGTTCTGATTGTACAAAAGGATATCGCCTTATAGACCCAAAAAGTAGAAAGGCGGTCATGAGCAGAGGTGTAGTATTCCTTGAAGCCAGTATAAAAAGAAAGATGCTGCCCATTTCTGCACCTGAAACAAAAGTAATTGAAAAGGTCAATATAAAAATTCTTAAAAAAAATTCATACAGATATATTAGGTATAAAGAAAAATGTAACCAACTTACTTTTAACAGAAAAACAGCTCGATGATGTTCACGAAGATGTACATTCTTCACTAAGAACTCCGATCATCAGAGTTTTTCAGAAAGTCCAGGATTCAATTCACCTTATTAACGTAATACTGCAGTAGAAATATACATACCTGATGAGAACTTGGAATCTCCTCTGATGTTTCAGCTAAATCTCCGACTGCGCTGAGAATCGCGATACAGAAAAGATGACTCTACGTCTTATATATGGAATCCACACCAAGTTTACTTAATAGCGATCCACAAAATACATATGAAGCTCTTAATTGTGACAAAGCAAATGAGTGGAAACAAGCCATGCAGGAAGAATATGAACCATTAATGAAAAATAAAACTTTGTCGTTAGTAGAGATACCCTATGGAAAGAAAGTAATACCATGTAAATGGGTGTATAAAACAAAATGGAGATATCAAACGCTACAAAGCTAGACTAGTTATTAAAAGATACCAGCAAACAAAAGGAAATTATTATCATTAATTCTATGCACCTGTCGTCCAATACTCACCAATAAGGTATTTGATTGGATTAGCTGTAAAATATCAATTAAAAATATACCAAATGGATGCGGTTACAGCGTTTTTACATGAAAATATTGAGGAAGAAATATATGTGTATACGAGTATCTCAACCGCCATCATTTAAGCAAGGAGAAAAAGTGTGCCGCTTAAATAAAGCTATATATGGCCTTAAACAAGCAAGTACATAATAGAACTTAAAGTTAAATAATGCCTTATTAGAAATTGGAATGTTTCGATCAAAAGTGGATCTCTGTATTTATTACCGGATTATAAACAAGAATGATATTGATGACATACTTTGTCTATTTAATAACGAATAATTAGAATGAATATATGAAGTAATGAATAATTAGATCAATATTAATTACTAGCACATAAATTACATATATACGGACCTTTTTTCCCTCCCATGTCATCACATTTTTCGTGGCACCATTCTTCGCATCCATGGTACTGAATCCAATGCTCTGATGGTAGATGAATGAATTTTTCTGAGCAGTAAATACAATGCCAATCTTTCTGTTTTTGGGAGGAATCTTTGATTTTTATTCCAGGCGTTCTTTTATTTTTCTTCTTCACATTTTCTTCGTCATCAGTCTTTTTCTCTCTCTAGAGCTTTTTTATTAGTTTTAAGTTTTTTCTTAGCATCTTTTTCGAGAAGGTTAATCTTCCTCTGGGGTGTGTCAAATGCAAAATTGGTTTTGTAGTTTTACGAGATTTCTTAGTTGCGGCCGGCGGTGTCTTGAAAGGTGATAGAAGAATTTCGTTAATAACTCCAGTAGTGCTGGGTGCTTGGGCTGTATCAGATTGTTGTGAACTAGTGGATGGCAACGGCACTGTATTTTTAACTTGTTCTGGCAGTGCCGGTTCAGTACTTGAGAATTGGTATTGTGTTTGCACTTGTTGTGTATTCGTGGACTTAATTTGAGGCTCGATAACGTCTAATTCTTGATCACCGATAAACTTGTGGTCAGGTATTTATGAAAATATTCCAGTCTTTTCAAAGCATTTTACAGCATTTTCAACAGTGGCAATCTGGTTCCAAGCCTGTTTAAAAATTCTTCCGAAAGCGACCCTTGTTTTGGACGTGCATGTTGCCATGATGTAGCTTGGTGATGATATTATGATTTGAGAGGTTTGAAAAACGATACATCGAGCGGTTGTAGTTCATGTGACATGTGTGGAGGAAGTAGAACAAGCTCAATGTCTAAAGAGTCACATAGATCTACCACTGAGTAGCTCGTGTGAGACTTGTGTCCATCCAAGATTAAAATAACTTTTCCTTGAGTACGGTAGCGATTAAAATGTTGCAACCATAATCGAAATGCTCATTTACCCAGCCCTTTTCTATCATAACAATTTCAGTATAGTATACTAATGAGAAAATCATCTCGTTTGCACACACCTTTAAACAGAACAAATGGAGGTATATACTGACCTGTTCCATTCATATAGGCTAAGACGGTTACATTTTTGCCTCATTCAACATTTTTCACACTGACGATATCTTTTGCACCTTTTTGGGCCATAATATTGGGTGGTTGATTATTAAGCGGAATCCCCGTTTCATCCACATTGTACATGCATTCAGGTCTTCCTCTTAAATTGATCTTTTCTACTACTGTTTCCAAAGTCTTGAAGAATTCGGCCACTTTTTCCCGTTTCATGCCGTCAATCTTTGCTCTTGACAATCCTTCTGGTTTTCGAATAGTTAACTCTTTATTTCTTTCCATAAAGCGATGAAACCAGTTCAGACCAGCCGTTCCTACTACTCTGCTAAAATTGTGTTTAATTTTTTGACATTCTGCGAATTCGAATGCATATTTACGAACCTCCTTGGGTGTAATTCCGAAGCCACGACTGGCTAAGTGCAGTAAACGATCTGTCAAAATCTTCTCAGTTTTCTCATCTAAGGTTGGCTGTCCACCACGTGTTTTAATGACATCTCTGGAAAAAGAGACTCTTCTTTGTAAACTTGTGTATGGTAATTCGTAAATCTCAACAGCCCGACGTAAGGTTAACTCTTTGGACAGGACTTTATTTGCGGCTTCTGAAATTTTTTTCTTGGGACCATTCTCCCGCATTAGTTTTTCTTTTGTACGTGCAAACCATCTACAATTAAATAAAAGTGCATTAGCAACCTCAAATATGAAATAAACCATTTTAAAAAAGTTATCCAATTCGACCCCGATGACGCGATCCGAATAACCCATATTAGACTTTTGTAATAAATATTTTACAAATTAACCTATAACATTATGCTTAAAAACTGAAATGTTTTCTAAAATAGGTCCCATTCCAATCAATATAAAACATATAATTCAAAGTTTTAACGCAAATTTGTAACCCATATATATATATATATATATATATATATATATATATATATATATATATATATATATATATATATATATATACCATATCAGAGTTATTTTATTATTATTTGATGCATTTTATATGGCGATATGATGAGAATATCGTTATTTATCATTGAGATATAGTTTTTACCCACTTCATTCATTAAAATTGCGAATAAATAAATAAAAACGATGTAAAGTCCACAGATGAGCGTTTTCATACTGTTACATTAAAAATGGCTAAAGTTTATTTTTGAATATTTTTTATTAATTTAACATAAAATTTGAAAATTTAGTAACGAATATGGCCTCCTCTAGCTAAAATCAATGCGCTTAATCTGCTAGGCATGCTTTCGACGACGTTTTTTTATAATTTCCTGAGGAATACGTTCCCATTCAGCGACGATCACATTTTTAAGGGCCTGAATGTTTTCTGGAGCTGTTTTTACGGCTCTGACGCGTCGTTTGAGATTATCCCATATGTGGCCAGTCTAACCGACGAATTCCGGCCCCCTGCATATACTCAACGTCTCTAGAGCGGTGGGCGTGAGCATTGTCGTCCATAAAAATGGACTCGCCTCCAACTGCTGTTAATGCGGGTCGGGCATGAGGAAAAGAATCTCTGTTATGTACCTTTGCGCATTAAGTGTGTCATTTTCAACAAAAACTAACTCGGTACGGTCATCTGAGTTAATACCAGCCCAAATCATTAGGGAGCCTCCACCGTAAGGGGTGATTTCCTCAAAGCACAATTCTGCGAAGCGTTCTCCAGCTCTTCGTAAGACTCGCCGACGTCGATCCTCACCACTAATCGATATGCGAGCTTCATCGGAGAATAAAACACTATTCCAGTCTTGTTGAGTCCATGACGAAAAATTTTGTGCGAATCTCAATCTGGCAACTCGATGCTCACGGAGCAATGTAGGACCCCGAGCTGGGCGATAGCTACGTATATTGACAGCCTGAAGTCTCTTTCTGACTGTCCATAGGCTTACTCGTATACCGCTGACGTCCTCGAGATTCTGTTTGTGACTGATTATGAAGCGATCGTCCCGTGGTTCAGTGCACCGAACCGGGCCTTCTACTGACGGAGCCCGTTTCTTGGTATCGTTGCCAGGTTCTTTGGACGGTGGAACGGCTCACATTATACTGCTGAGACACATAACATTGACTACAGCCTTCTTCAAGCAGCGCAATAATTTTACTAGCTCTTATCGTTTTTTCAACCATACTGAGAACAACAAATAGAAATGAACTAATGCAGCAAACAGCAGAAATTTAATTAAAATTTATTCGTTAAAATAACAAACGTAACAAATGAAAAAGAACTTTTAGAGTTGGATTTCATTTACCGCCAAAAAATACGTTTTTGTCAGTGAAAGAGAATTTTCATTCAAAAAGAATAAATTTCAAATTTATAACATTCGTTTTTATGTGCCAGAATACACTATACCTGCCAGTAACAATTACAGTTAATAAAACCTCTTAATAAATAATATTTTGTTAATAATATGACAAAATCAAAACCGCCCGTTTTTTATGCAAGAGGGTGTATATATACACACACACACACATATATATATATATATATATATATATATATATATATATATATACACACATATACATATATATGTTATACTTAATTATTAAATAAATATTCCTATTTATTTTAGATGTCCCGTCAAAATGGATATTCTATAAGTGATCTCAGAGCAGCCAGAAAAAATTCAAAATTGGCAAAACTATAGACATGTTCTTTTATAGATTTTTATGCGTTTTATGTAAATGCGTGTAAATGTTGAAACTTTCTCTGCTATAGTCTTGATATTAATAATCAAATTAATAATCTCTCAGTCTCATTATGCACATTAGGCTTCGTCCATATTTTTACCATTTTGGCGATCACAATCATGCGTATCGTATCGAGCTTGCGTATGGATGATCGCTCACTTTTGGCATACCGTATCATTAACATCGTCGCGTGAAAAAATGCGTCCATACTAGCTGTAGCGTAGCAGTGTATCGTTTCAAAACGCAGTATCATTTTGGCTTACTGTAATTTGGACGCTAGCCGTAGCGTAGCAGCGTATCATATCACAACGCCGTATCAATTTCGCATTTTCTTATGATCATTCGTATGTGCAGAGCTGCGTTCTGTTCAGAAATGTCGCTCACCGAAATTTAGCATTAATGTGTGCTAGTTTTATAATAATAGCAAAATTAAAATTATTAAAAAAAACGACCACGACGTTGGTGGGAACTGGAAATATTTAGACACACAGTAGAAGGGCATTGCTACGTGACTTGAAGTTTCAACATGCAAGCGAAAAATACAAAAACTTCACTCGCATGTCGCCTAATGATTTTGAATATCTTTGGCCTTATAGACCTCAATCAACCTAATTACGATCTCGTTATCCATGATTCCAATAAAAACTAAATAAACATTTATTGCTGCGACAACTTCGAATGCACTGTCAGCACTGATCTGATCGGTGCTCGGATCGGTACACGTACAGACTTGTCAAGAGCGTATCCGTATCCCCTGATCGAGGAAAATTATGATTGGGGAAAAACCGACTCGAGGTGGATCGCATCAAATCATAACTATCATGATGCAGTATCAGAACACGTCCATACTTACCGATCTTGATACGCGTATGCGATCGCAAGCGTGTGGGATGATCTTAATACGCGTAGCAACATGGATCGTGAGCGATCAGGTGCGGCACGTAGCACAGCATGATCGCGACCTTTTTGTGTCCACTGTAAAGATCATGATACGCATCGGTGTTGCATTCCATTTATTCGTTTTAGTAAATTATGTTAGTAAGTAAACTCTTAAGAATTATTGGAATTATTTCGTCCATTGCGCCGAGTCCTTTTTTTATAAAAATGTCAAATTAAGATAATATTTAAAATAATAACTATTTATTCAAGGTTGGTACACAAAACGTCTAAAAGAAGAATCCGTTTTATCTGTAAACACTAAATTTTACCCTCGGCTTCGCTCACGTGGTTATAGTTAAAAATTTTGGAGAGAATTTAGAACACGCAGCGCCATCTAGATTGATTAAATGAAATCTAAGTGCTAAGCCTTCATTTTTGTGACTTTATAATACAACTGACAATAAAAAAAAATATATTTACTCTAAATTATTATTAACTGTAGATACCTTACATATATTGCGTTTCAAAAACTAACGTCTATCAGTGACTCCGTTGTGACGTTGTTTCGTTATTTCCATTGTATCCTTTTTTGTTTCAAATAAGAATTTTCCCGGAAGAATGAGATTTCCCGGAATGCAAAATAGCCTATGTTCGAAAAATCTCTGCTCTAGGCTGCTAACGGCTGCTCCATTCTAACTTAAAAGAAGAACAAACACTTGGACGTTTAAAATATTAGTTAGGATTATACGTGATTTCCGGGACAAAAGTAGCCTATGTTATTTCCCGGCCCGCCAACCATCTCCGTCCAAAAAATCATTCTAATCCGTTATTGTGTTGTGACGTGTGTTATGACGAAAAAAGTACAAACAAATATACTTTCAAATTTTTAAGTGTTGGGAATGTCATATTTCTAAGGATGATATTTACCGGATGAGATAGCAGCCTATGTTATTTCCTGAAACGTCACCATCTCTGTGTAGAAAGTCACCTCGATATATTGCTCCATTACGCCGTGAAAAAAGACAAACCCACTTTTCAATTTTTAATGTGTTGGGATTTTTGTATTAGTTGTAATGAGATTTCCCGTGTTGGAAAATAGCCTATATCATTTCCTTACCCACCAACTATTTCTGCGCAGAAAATCACGTTGATCTGTTTCTCCATTGCGACGTAAATGACAAACAAACACATCTTCGAGTTATTAATACTATTTTAGATAGTTACATTAGTTAGGGTGACATTTTCCGGGTTGTAAAGCAGCCTATATCATCTTCCGGCACGTCAACACCTCCGTACAAAAAAATCACTCGAATTCGTTACTTCATTGCGACATGAATGAAGCACAAGCAAATATACTTTCGAATTTTTCATTATTGGGATTGTTGTTAGTTAGCATGAGATTTCCTAGGTTTGAAAATAGCCTATATCACTTCCTGGCCCGCCAACTATCTGTTGAACTGTCGCTGCGAATGTCTTATGTTGGAAAATATCCTAAATCATTTCCCGGCCCGTCAACCATCTCTGTGCAGAAAATCACGCCGATCTGTTGTTCCATTGCGACGTGACAGAAGGACAAACTCAGTCTCGAATTTTCAATATTATTTGGAATTATTATATTATTTAGAATGAAATTCCCCGGGTCGGAAAGTAGTCTATATCATTTCCCAGCCCGCCAACCATCTCTGTGAGAAAAATCACTGAGGTCCGTTACTCCGCTGCGACGTGAAAGAAGTATAAACAAATATACTTTTAAATTTTTAATTGTTGGGATTAGTTAGGTTATCATTGTGGTTTTAGTTAGGTTGTGATTTCCTGGATTAATAATAACCTACGTTATTTCCTGACCCACCAACTATCTTTGTGCAGAAAATCACATCAATTTATTGTTCCATTGCGACGTGACAGACGGACAAACAAACACATTATCGAATTGTTATGTTAGTAAGGTTGACATTTACCGGGTTGGAAAATAGCCTATGTCGTTTCCTAACCTGCCAATTATCTCTGTGCAGAAAATCACATTGATCTTTTGCTCCATTGTGACGTGAAAAAAAGAAAAAAGAAACACACTTTTGCATTCATAATATTAGTTAAGATCATAATATTAGCTAGGATGAGATTTCCCAGAACGAAATGTAGGCTATGTAATTTCCCACTCCGAAAAAAAAACAAACCCAAACGTCCAAAATTTAAGATGCAAAAAGAATTACGTAAAAAAGATTATAACTACAAACATGAATTGATATAAAAAAAAACAAACCCAAAAAAATTCCAAAAATTTAATAAGCAGAAAGGATTGTGTAAAAAAAGTTAAGACAAAGATATAAAAAAATTGAACCCAAAACATTCAAAACTGAGTAAATAAAAAATATCACGTAAAAAGAGATTATAAATACAAACACAAATTGATATAAACAAAAATAAACCAAAAATATGCAAAACTGAAAGAAGCAAAAAGAGTCGTGTAAAAAATATTTATAAATACAAACACAAATTGCTAACTAAAGAAAAGAAAAACCCGAAACATCCAAAATTTAGTAAGCAAAAAGGGTTACATAAAAAAATGTAAATGCAAAGAGTGCGAATAAACTTTGGTTGAAGTAAAACTTATTTGATGGTTATAGCTGTACCAGCTCAACGGACACTGACAGTTCACATGCGAGTAAAAGAGAAGTAATGGACAGTGCCAAAACGCATATGTGCATTCGAGAGAAATAATGTGTTTTATTAAAATCCTTACTTTATTGAAAAAACGACGATTTTAAATAAGACATATACAGATGGTGTTTTTAATAATACTATTAATAAAGTATTACAAATATTGAAGATAAATTTGTTTAAAATATGTTATGGGATGTTCTTTCATTTCTTTTCAGACAGAAAAATATTTCATTTGTATTTTGGATAAGAGACCTTAAAAATATTGTCAAGAATAACATATATTTTTCATGGCCATAAATTTAGTACTTTTTACTAAAACATTTTTCAAATAAGCTCAACCAGGTGTGTGGTAAGGCATTGCCTTTATATCAACATGAAAACTAAATATTGGTTATATAACCATTTGCATTTAAAATCGAAAACGTTCATGTCTACTGTATGAGGATATTGACACAACATTTTAACCAAAATATAACATTTTAATCGTACAGCTTCACTACACTTATCCCCTGACGTAATGCATACTTGTATAGTAAAGTCACAATTGTTTTATTTTGTTATTGAGCTTAAAAAATATTGTTGGGCTCTAAGAACTTTAATCATTGCAGGAATTTTAACTCTTCTAGTATTGTAAACATAAAAACCTACGAGTAAGAAATATATAGAGATGTAATGTTCGACTCAAAAGTGACCCCGCTAAAATTATGCCGCCTTGCAAAATTATGCCGCGCTTCTATCAGTCTGTTGCTAGACGCCTGACGACAGACGACGCAGCGTAGATTTTATTTTCTAAATCGACAAACACGTTAAAATGCCATCCTGTATTATAAAAAATTGTTTAAGTGCATCCCATAAATATGATAGGTCAAATGAGATTACATTTCACAGGTAAGAAAAGTATTTTGTTTAAAATTAAATCAATTTGAAATTAATGATAAACGGACATCGTACATAACTAAATATAAAGGTAAAGGAAGTACTGAAGCATATATCTTTAAAGTATTATTAGTAACTTTTTGTGTATTTTATAAATTGTTTTATGTGTATGTATTTGTTTATCGTGCCATCATCAGATTTAGAATCTGCATTATGTACACCTAGGAAAGAGATATTAAACAAAAAAGTTAAAAGGGACAACACAAATAAGCGCAAACCGGTTAGCAAAATTTTAAAAAATGCAAAAGGTCAATAAAAAAATTATGAAAAAATATATATCTCTAAAAGAATTAACTAACTAAAAATTTGAATATACTAAATTGTTCATCTGCAACTAAACAAGTAAACCAAACAACAATAGGATATAGATTTGATGATGGCTCAGAACAACTCATTGACGATAAAAGCTGAAATGAATCTGCTAATTGTGATATATTGTCTGAAATGTTGAACAAGACGTCCCAGTTGCCAGAAAGCGTTGAACAAATAGTTGGGTATATTTCTGGATGAGTCGTCAGAAAATTGAATTTTAAATTAAAATGTAAATCCTGCCTTCCTTTTCTCTTCAGCTCCAAAAAATTACCCTTTCATAAACTCATTACATTAAAAGATGTCTGCGGTCTTATATACCCATCTTCAGACGTTTACAAAATTTGTCATAAAACTGAAAATATTTTTAGAAAACTCGTAAATATACCACGGCAACAAATTTCTAGAGAATGTGATTTTATTTTATTGACTAACAAATGTTTTAAATCAATTATAATGTCATTAAAACTTTTTGAGCAGCTAAACGACCACACGCAAGAACAACACTAAGGCACAATTTACTTTTAGTTAAATGCATAATTGAAGAATATTTAAAAATCCGTTTACATTATGTCGCGAAAAAACAATCGTTTATTAAAAGTAAAAGGCAAGTGTTTAATAAATTGGTGCTATTTCGAGGAACATAAATTGTTATGTTGCAATTTATGTTCCTCAAAATGAAACCAATTAAAGATATATTTTTGTTTTATCAACCACTAGGCGGTATAGCCTTTGTTATTATTAGAAACTCTTTAAAATAACATTCGAAAAGTTAGCGATATTTAAACAATTAAATGTATTTGCCGATAATTCCTAATAAGCAATACCTTTTTTGTTAATTATAAATAAACCACTTAATTAGTTGGCAACAACAAAAAATATATATTACGGTTGAATTAATAATTTAAAAGATATCATAAACATAGAAATCATTTCTCATTTCACACAAAATATATATTTGTTTCTAAATTATTTGCGACGACTTCGTGTCCGTCCTGAAATTGCCTGCTTTATGATTTCAGAAAATGCCAAGCAACATGGTCCTTGTTATAGAGCTCCAGCCATCGTTTCAGTTACCACTTCATTTCTGACCTTCGATTCACTATCTTATTTTATTTGAATCAATGTAGTTACTTATTCTTTATTTGATTTACTATTTTAATTATACATTACTGATCGGGTTGCAGCCCAAATGCATCTTTTAATCGATTTACCCAATGTGACATTTTGCTATCATTTACTGTCTTAATCGAGTTAATGCAAGCATTAACTCGTATAGCATAAGTTGGTGTAGTAAATTTAACATCAGGAGTGTATAAAAATGCAAATGGTACACAGTAAAATAAAAAATATATATTTCTTATTTGAACTTAATTAAACTTTAGTTTAATTAATTTCAAATAAGAAATATATGCACATATATTGTATTCGATTGTCAAGAAAAAAACATTGATTAAGAATTAAATAAAAAATTGTGTGTAAGTAAAAACCAGCAACAATCTGTATTACAATTAAGTGATATTTAATTATAACAAAAAATTTTAGTACGTGGGTACCTTTATTTGTCGAACGCTTGTCTTGCGTATACGCTTCGCACTGTAATTTCACATCTATGTATGCTGAAATAAGTCAAATTGGCATGGCGTGCTTCGCAGATTTCTCTAATATACATATGGATATGAATGTGGCAGTATATATATGATGGCGTGGGGGTGCGAACAAGATAACAAAATACGTATGTATTGCGGCCTGAGAAAGATGGCACCTTTAGTGTAACAACTTCAGATAGGTGGCGCTCTATACATTTTTTGTCTTATTTCCTTGCACTAGAGTAATATTGATTTCCATTTTTTATGGTTTTCTATTTTAAAATTAGGAAAATAATACCACATAATTACACAATGCAACAAGTGCACGCCATTTAATCTTGTACAGAATGCTTTACTGCGATTGATCAAGTTGCAATAATGGCACTTTCGTTATGATTTTTGCAGAGGCGATTTTACACATAACCTCTGAATTAAAATGTAATTTTGTATAGGATGAAGGAGATTTTTACGGTATTTTATTTATTAAAACCGTAGAGGATTGACCGTACATTTCCATTACACAAAAAATGAGATGAGCTAGAAATGGGATAGAAGCACTTTTGCATCTATACTCCCCAATTACTCTTGACTGTCAATACTACATTTTAATAAATTATTAAATATTGTGGGAAATAAAATTCAGCACAAAAAACTGGTCAAGAATACTATTTCTGCTGAAGACTTGTCATAACAGTAAGATGAACAAAACATTCCTTGTTTATTTTTAAAATTCCTATCTTCATTACTATAATCCCATTAGGGACAGCCAGAACTGAAGATGTAAATAGTAGATGAATAAATATGTAGTTATTATTATTAACTAGTTACATTTTTGAGTTAATTTAGGTCAAGTACATAGCAGTAGTACTAAAAAACGTCGAGTATGTATGAAGCGATGTATGGCAGTAGAAGTATATAATTGAAGGAAGTATTCTGGAAAAGAACAAAGTGGTGCACTGTGATATCTGCCTATTGCTCTTATGTTGCATCTAATAAAAAAATTAATACAATAAATTATTTTTTTTTTCAATCTTTCATATCTCTAACATAATATTATTATAAACTAGCTTTTTTTACTCAGTTTGGGACTAAATAATTTCTGTTTAGACATAACTAAATCCTAACATAATAAATAAAAACAAACCCTTAGAAATTAGATTTGATTATTAAAGAAAAATCAAAGTTCGTCAAATAAATCATCATACAATTGTCACCTCGGAATATGCAGACGTATTTTACAATGGCGACGCATCTGACACTGTTGATACTAGCGACCTAGGTGAGCAGTCGCTATTGACATCAAAGCTTGTAATATGTTCGACACCGTAGGCTGCGATAAATTGGAATCTGGCTCACTAGAAGGAGGTAGTAAGGTTGTTTGTATGACCAGTTCCGGTGGTCGATTTGTGTCAATGATATTGATAATCGTCGTTATAATTACCACATGAACCCTGTCCGACATACTTTCGATCCTACTATTTCATATTTTGCATCCATTTTATAATGCTCAGGTATCATCTCAAAATCATGTAATCAAGAAAATAAAATATATTCAACAACCTCATTACTAAAATCGCCTTCTTGCTTTTTATTCTGCAGTCGTTTAGCAAGTAACTTTAAGATTGTATTAGTATCGTCTTTAAACATTCTTTTTATACTGCTGATGCTCTCGATCTCGATGGTATAGTCTCACCACAGTGGATCATTGAATTATAATTATAAACATTTCATTTCTATTGTTTTGTTAGCAGTATGTGACTCTAGTTATACTGTTATTGGTTCATACAGAAAAGCTTCTAATGCCCAGGTATTTAACAAGTGATTTATTTAAAGAAATTAAAAGCAAAAATATAACTCCATCCCAGCACCTATTATAATGGGCAACTTGTACTTTTTTTTATTTATTTCCAAACTTTTTAAGTAGTTGCTTTAAGCAAAACTCATATAATGGTAATCATTTAGACAAAAAGAAATAAATTTATAACTACTGCCTCTCAAGAGCTTAGTATTTTGGCAAATAAATAGGGGATATCACATAGGCCAATTAAAATTGAAACTTTATATATTGAAGATATTGTCTTATATATTGAAGATATTGATCTTGTTGCATTTTACACAATTTTGTTAAACTCAGTATTAATATATCATATAACATGAGATTTGTTGAAAACATAAAACAGGACGTTGAAGAATCAAATGGCAGAAAGCTTATGATAAATTAGCCAATTATTTTGTAAGCTCTGAAGGAAAATTTTGATGGCCAAAGAATAAAATTTAACAATTACCAATATAATAATTACTATTATGTAGTTTGACACACAATACTCATACATACATACAATCACTCGTATAGTATATACATGGAGTTTAAAGGGGCTCTCAAAACATTTGTAGCAGGAGCAAAATAATAAATCATTATCATAGTCTTTAAGTAAAATTGTAATAGAATTTAATAAACAATTGTAATAAATTACCTGCTGCACTCTTCTCAACATTGGTTTCTTTTATGAAATCTGCAATAAATTTTCTTCCCAAGCCTTTTTTTCTGTAAACTGCTAAAATCTCATATCATAAATCCGAAACTGTTGGGCGTGCTTCTCTATTTCGTTTATAAGATATTTTATTTGTGAATCATCCATTAATATTTGTAACAAAAATAATGACCACACACTCGTGCTCGAGTCACACTACTGCCATTCTGTTGTCACATGACGACCGCATTACAGCCACGCTACGGCTGTACTGTGAAATTAGTATGGAATTGTTTTTTTACTGCTACTTGCTGTAGCTGCACTGCAGAGGCGTGGCAAAATATTGCCAATTTGAAAGAGCCCATAGTGTATCCCATGATTATTATTCAAGTCTTCTTGTAGACTGCTATTTTTTGACAGTATTGCTAATGATTGTGTCCCGAGTAATTTGCCAAGTTGGCATGGTGTGGGTTTTGATGTTAAACCACCACCACTTTTGGGAAAAAATTTAAATATTTCAACTGTTAGTACAGTTAGTTTTAAAAAACTAGTATGTCCTGAACAATTCTCCTGTATCTTCTCCTGAATTATCAATACTTCAGAGGGAAGTTTTAAATAAAAATTGTAAAGTTAAATGCTCTACGAGATTAATAATATACAAGTATATTGAAGTATAATGAACAATTATTGAAATATTTTGGAAAAAAATAATAGGTTATTTCGAAAGACTATTTGATTCACAAACCATAAAAAAGCTTCAAATAAAAATTATAACTGGTTTAGTGATCAAGAAAGTGAAAATATCATATTTTTACGTCCAATATTCAATACAGAGATTTTGGCAAAACTGTTTTTTTCGACGCACTGTTTTCAATTAACTATACACAAAAATTGTTGAAAATATAGTATTCTTACAAGGTTACCATTTGTCATTTTAACATTTGATTAGTATTTTACAGAAATTTGAGAAAATTCACCTTTGTAAACTTTAGCACACTATAAACCGTAAACAGTAAATTGTATGATAATAAATCTATAGGAGACTTCATAAAAAGTTTAATACTCTATAAAAAATCATTTCCATCGTAGTATCAAAAATTCCCAAGACATATTAGCTTTAAAGTTTTCGCAAAGATGGTGGGACTTAGAAGAACCCTCTCAGATAGCGAAAAATTGGCTAATTATTTCAATTACCTAAGATTTACCTTTAAAAATATTGTTAAAAAAATTAATGAAAGAAGCTTTTATCAAAATCTCATTTGTTGTCTCCGTTAAGATCTTTTTCACCCATCTCGACTGCCTTACACTGAATCTGGTGAGAGAAACGTGATCAAATGTATTTGATGACAAATAAAACACATAAAAAACCAATGCTTGGTCATATTTATTGATCATGTTATAAAATGTCATGTTATATTATATTATAAGAGGATAAAACTTCAATATTATATTAAGTAATTATAATTCTGTGTAATTTTTATTCATTTGCCCATTAAAAAGTAATAAAACAGAATACAATAACAACATGTAATCAACCGAAATTAACTGTCAATTTTTTCAAAAACTCAACATATTATTTAAAAAATCTTAAAATTAAAACATAATGGAAGTATAACATCACAAATATATACTTAAAAAGTCTAATGTCAAAATCAAAAGGCTTTTTAATCCGAGCCCCATCTGAAATTTACTTACATTTAGTAGTGCTATTAGTTCAACTTTTCCATTTTAGGGGGCAGTGTTCCTTTTCATTTTTAGATGTTTCAAATTGAGTCTCCGAAACTACATTAATTTTTTTGTCAATATTTTTGGGATTTTTTATTACGAAACTCTAGAAATTTGCTAATAAAACTAAATTTTCAGTTATATCGCTCATACAAATTTAAAATCACTTTGCAATATCTTTTGTAATATCTCTAGTGATTAAACCACTTCAGGCAAAGAAAATTAATATTGGACATATACTTTTTTCTATATCACAAACAATGTCATACTTTATATAAGCAAATGATCTAATTAGATCTTGTTCTGCAAGCCAATATTAATAAAATTGTTTAAACAATGTTATATATGTTTATAAAAGTGTTTAAACAATGAATTTATCTATCTACTCCATTTCTCAACCTATTCTATCCACCAACAAACTTTGATTAAAAACTAGATGTCTTATTACATTCCATCCATTGAACATATTTTAGCTTTAAGTTAAAACTTCAGATGAGGGCCAGAGCAGGGAATTTTAACAATAATTGACCAAACAAATTAATGCAATAAGGCATTACCAAAAACACTTATCCTAAAACTCTTATGAGATCACAATGGACATGGTCCGTAATTTTGATGCATTTCTTACCATGTTTACACAGTATTTTGTAAAACTAGTTGTAGAACATAAACAGGATAAATGGGTCTTCCCTTAAATAAGCAATTGATCCAAAACGACGAAAGTAAACCTATAACTAGAATTACAAACACAGTAACATATTTTTGCTTACAATTTGTATACCTAAACGAACATATTACTGTATTGAAATGTCATGGCATTCCAGTCCAATTTAATTAAACTTTTCTCAACTAAATGAAACTACGTGATGTAGTATTATTTCTACTTTATTTCAATTCTTTACCACAACCTAGGTTTCGTTGCATGACAACATCTTCAGGTTTTTTTGCAAAAATCTTTGCTAATTGTCCACCTAAAGATGTAATACAATGAAACCTAGGTTGTGGTAAACAATTTAAATAAAGTAGAAATAATACTACATCACGTAGTTTCATTTAATTGTGCATAATAAATTTCTACAAAACTAACGCCAAATATATTCAGTAAATTTCATCAGAAATAACTTATCAAATAACTTCACTCAGAAGTAAAATGTCCCTTTAGTAAAATTTCACCAACCTACAAGAAAAATATAATGAGTGCCGAAAGATTTGTAGCTAGTTGTGCGCAAATAGCTTTCAGGTACTATATACTACTTAGGAACTTTCATTAATATGTGAGCTTCAGAAAATACCCTTTTACCCTGCTTAATAAAAAAGAAATAAGTCCATTTCTAGTATACATAGTGTATTCAGAAATATTGTTAAAACCCTATATAACTTACAATTTTAACATCAACAACATAGAATACTCGGCAGAAGTTACATAGCCGGAGGGGTAAGTTATAGAAAATGGAGTGTAGAAGCAATATGTTTGATATGAAGTACATAAGTATTTATAAAACGTTGAATGTTTGAGTTTAAAATATGTCTTATTGTCTCACACACTGGCAAACTCTGTGTGTTTGGCTTGAGACCATGGTCAACCGTTAGCTGCTTGCATCCTCACTTTGTTGAATCCTTTGTCACCGAATATCAGAATACACATTGTGGCCTGCAACCACTCCTTAGCGGCTACAAAACTGCTGTCCAGAGCTAATGCTACTCTATACATTGGGATTGCTTCATCGTATTCTTCCTGTTATATAAAATTGTTTTCATATTATTTTCATAGGACATATAATCACAATTTCTTGATATGAGCTCAAGTTGTTTTATATGACAATATCACATAATCACAATGGCCAATGTAACAAATAGAATATATTAGGTGTTGGAATTTATTTTTCACGTTTTTTGAGAGACAAATAATGATTTATGTTTTACACATTATATATATATATATATATATATATTAAATGAAAATACATTAATGAAAATTCTGCCTATCGCTTGCCACTACTTTGTCCCATGTTTCGGATAGGAAACGGATACCCCGTCGAAAGAATGCTTCGTCCTTGGAGGCAATCCATGAATCGATCCAATTTTTATAATCATCATAAGTGAAATTCTCCCCTGACAAACCATGAGCCATCGATCAGAACAGGTGGTAGTCCGAAGGGACAATATCTGGAAAATACAGCGGGTGGGTTAGAACTTCCCATTTCAGTATTTCTAGATATATTGTCACTGGTTTTGAGATGTGCAGTCGAGCATTGTCGTGCAGCAAAATAATTTTATTGTGCCTTTTGCTTCATTCTGGCCGTTTTTCCTTCTATGCACGACTCAAACGCATCAGTTGTAATCGGTAACGATGCCCAGTGATGATTTCACCATCATCCATCAAATACATCCAATTTCCAAAAAATGGGGCCCAATTTCCTTCTTTTTGGATCTTTCCCAAAGCTTTAAGACGTTGATAAATAAACACCCAAGTTGATAAATAAACACCCAACTATGTAGACAACTCTTTAATTGTTGGAGATGAGTTTTCTTTAAGTAATTACTCCAACTATCTTCAATCTTTTTTGGCTGTCCAGGTCGTTCCTTGTCTTCCAAGCCCAAATCACCACTCTTAAAATGTGCAAACCACTTCCGACACGTTTGCTCAGTTAAAGCATGTTCACCATAAACTTCCTCCAAAATCTGATGATTTTCCGCAGCACTTTTATTCATATTCAAATAATGTTGTAAAACTCCCCGCAAAAACACTTTATTTGGCACAAATTTCGACATATTTAAATAATTGCAACTTGTTGTTATTAACAATTGAAAAATAAGATGTGTCGTAAAAATAAAACAAAATAACGGTTGATTTATGATAAATTTGTTTCTGAAAGTAAAACAAAATACTGTAATACCCACACCATCTCTCGTGAAACGCTATGAATTAATTCCAACACCTAATACACAAAATACTACTTTGTTGGATAACAATAGATGGACAGAAATTAGGAGCCATCGCAAATACGCTTATATAGTGAATATATATATATTGAGAAACAGAAAGTTATACGCTGACTCCAACCATTAATAGGAATAGTCTGATAGCAGATAGATTTTAGATTATATATCCAATATTTCTGTTCTAGATTATAACATCAAATATATTCACCTTTCAAGCATACCGTGGAAAACATAAATAGGGGAGAACATGTAGGATTCTTACACTTTTTAAACTAACTCAGCATTGACACAAAATAATATGGCTAAACTACGATGATTTTTCGTACAAAATCGTCTACCCCACACACGGAGTAGCTTCGTACGTAGAAAAGGGTACATTTGTACATAGGGGAGCTTCCGTACACAGTAATTAAAAAGTTTTTTTATATGAAATTAACATTTATTGAGATCAAAATTAACACAGAATCTTGTTGACACTTGGTTAAATTTAAGTCATAAAATCAACATTGAATTTATCATCAGAGTATCATGTCATAATCACATTTAACGGATCTACTATTGCACATTATACATAGTGAGATCTTTTTCAAAGCTAAAGATATCAGCTGTTCTTACTATAGAAGCAGATTTAGGAGGCGGCAACATACAGACCACGTCTGATAAGTAAACCGTTCCTTCATCTTCAGTATTAGGAAAAACAAATTTCCAGGTACCCGGCTTCTTTCTCAGGAATGAAACTTTATATTCAATAGAATTATATTTTGTCACCACCTGTCCAATATAATGTAAAACAGTTTTTTTTTCAAACTTCACCAACATAAAGCTTTCTTCTTCAATGTTTTCCGTTATAACTGGAATTTCGTGCTCAACATCAGATCCTTCAGACATCTCTTCGAAGGAAGAACAAGAACTTTCTCTTAAACTTACGGCAGTCTCATCATCACTATCAGTCTCAGTCTCGACAGTTTTCTTTTGTTTCTTTGGTTTGTTTTCTTTATTTGTGTCTGACAGCAAATTTAACGGGCTTTTCATCTCCTCAGTCTTTTGTTTTGTCTCTTGTTCTTGCTCTTTCATCTCTTTGGCTTTTTCTATTTTTGTCAGTTTATTTTTTTTCGGGTGTATCCGTATATATCCTTGATCTTCCAAGTAGTTTTTCTTTCTTCGTCTTTTTCGGCAAATGCCTGTCCATTTTAGGGTAAGGTCGGATAATTTCTGGTGATATTAATCCCACAGATGATGTAGATGATAATGCAGGCGAAAATCTTTATGATAGATCTTCTTTCTTCAGGTGTAATTTGTTGCACTTTGCCATCTGGGGCTGCTGTAGAATCGGAACAGTAAACTTGTACTGCTTCAAATTCTTCGTTACTTCATTTTAATTTGTTAAATGGCCATATCCCAGTCTTTTCAAAAGCATTTAAAATATTTTTGCAATTAAATTATTCAAAATAGGCAATTTTTGCCAGTTTCGGAATGTTATATATGTTAAGAGTTTTCCTCGGGTTATTCACATGCCAATCTTTAAACATTATTTTTAACTTGGCCTTAAAAGGTCCAAATACTCCCACATCTAATGGTAGTGTGTTGTGTTGTGTGGAGAGGAAATGACAAATAAATAATACCGTTATCGTGAGCATAGTCCACCGCTTCTATTGTGACATGGCTTTCATGACTTTCATCATTTGATGAATAGCGGCGGTATTGTGTTGATGAATAGCGGCGGAATGTTACGAGTTCACTTCTTTCTGCGGAAACAAGATAACCAAATTGTTTTTGGTTTTTTTCCGCTAATACCTTTGGTGTGCTCAACAATGTGGATATCCCTGACTCATCAAAATGATAGATCCGATCTACAATGAGTGCATATTTTTTCAATATCTTTTCTAAGTTTTCGTAAAAATCATTTACGGCCGTCTTGTCAAATCCATAATATCTTGCTGCACTGGTATTTTCAGGTTTCCTCAGACTTAAATTTGCGTTTCGCCTATGTTAACTATCCAGCCAATCTTTTCCTGCCATTTTATTATGATTCCAGCTTGGTGGTAATGCAGCTGATTCACTTTTGCAAATTCGTACGCCAGTTTCCTCACTTGTATGATTGTCAATCCATAATGCATTTTGGAACATTTCGCGATGTACTCGTTCAATTAAGACTCTCCTTGGGTAGTATATACTTGATTCAACATGAACTTGGAACTAAAAATACGCGACGGAGTGTAGTTATCTTCCTTTTCAGCTACAGCCTTTTATGGAACTTTGTTAAGCGACTTTGAAGTGTTGTTGGTTTCATGCCGTATTTCTATGCAGACTTCCTAACAGATAAAGTTTTATCTAAAACTTCATTCATCGTACATTTTATTGCATCTTCGTTTACCTGTCCCTTTCTAGTTCCTTTTTTTACATTTATTCAGGATCATCCTGAAATAATATTATTTTTATTGAAGAAACTTTCTGAGCTCACACGGGGTACATTCGTACAGTAAGAACCGACACCACTCATAACTGTACGACAGTACCCCTACCAAATCAATCAACAAATAAATTCAAAATGAAAATAACCGTTGCGGTTATCCCAAAATCAATGTTTACATAATCTAAGGCACTTATTCAACACCTATTATATATAACTTTATCAATTTGAATAAAACTTATTACCAATGAATGATTTTAAGGATGAATGAAAACACACATCGACTTGTTCCAACGAAGGTCGCTGTTGTACTGCCACCGCGCTTACCTGTTAGCATAGACGCATGAGCCGGCCTCACACACACAAATACAACCGGGTCAACATGTAGGATTGTGTAGATATGACTACTGTACGAATGCTCCCACTGTACAAATCCTACATAATCATCTCCCCTATCTATTACACATATTTTCTACTTTCCAGTGCTTGTTACTAATATTTTAGTACAGGAATATTTATTCTGAATACTGAAACAAGAGTAGAAATTCCACAAAAGTACTACATAATACAGACCTAGTTAACTGTTTAAATATTGCTTGTAAACTAGAGTCATTTTTTAAAGAAATATCTTGCTCCTGATTGAAAATAAGTTTATGAATCAATTTTTATTAACAGTATTTGAATAAGCCTGAAATAATGTAATAGTTGAAAGTACAGTTACATTGACAGAAATGAACTTTTTAATTTTATCTGAAAGAGAAATAATTTACCACTAAATTGAGGTATTCAAATGATATTCTGTATCAATACATTCATGTAATTACACAGAATACCATTAATTCAATATAGTAATAAACACATAATATTTGGTAGTATAGCACTATGTTATGCCTATATGTTACAATCTATGTTGCCTATAATCAACTAAATTTCTGAAATTAACATAAAGTCCCTCAAATGCACAAAATGAATACTGAAAAAAGTGTTTTGAAATAATAATTTTCAACAGGAAGTCTTAATATATTCTATAAGCACTCACTTTTGCTATTAATTAAGCACAGTTGCTATTAATTAATCAATTCTTAATAACTGCTATTAATTAATCAATTCTCAACTGAGTATTCATTTTATACCAAGAAAAATATAATGAAAAAAACTGGACTCACCAACTCAGTGTGTGTTATGGCGACCACAAATGCATTTAGTGCACTTGCGGGATGCATATTGTAAGCATAGTAGGCAAACTCCTTGGCATTCTGCAAATGACCTTGCCTGTAAACAAATGTAGAAACATTATTAACAATATAATAAGTACACTATGTATTTCATTACCCATAACGCTCAACCCGAAATCACTTAGTCATGATACGCCTCTCTTGCTTCGAACACTGATCCACTACATCAGTAAATTCTAAATAAAATCCAACAAACTAGTGCAAAATTACACTGACATCTTAGTTAATTATTATTTTTTTAAATTTTATTTATTATAATAATATTTAATCAGGATAGCAGGATTCTGGACAAAAATAAAAACATCAAAAACCGTAATGATAACCTTATAGGTATACATTTTTCTTAAGCCTATCCCATTTTTATTTTTTTAAATTTTATTTATTATAATAATATTTAATCAGGATAGCAGGATTCTGAACAACAGTAAAAACGTCAAAAACCTTGTAGGTATACATTTTTCTTTAACATATCTCATTTCTATTTTTTTAAATTTTATTTATTATAATAATATTTAATCAGGATAGCAGGATTCTGAACAACTATAAAAACGTCAAAAACCATATAGGTATACATTTTTCTATAGCCTATCCCATTTTAGCTCATTTCTATCACATTATGATTTATGCATTTCGTCTTATCGACTCAACACAAATTATCTATGAAAATGTAACGCAGATTATCTATTTAGTGGTGAAAATGACATCGCAATTGGTTCTATACTGCAAAAGGTTCCAGCAATATTTTTACATATTAAAAGAAAATTATTTTATTAAAGTTATTTTACATATCAAAATAAAATTATGTGAAGGTGTTGTCATAATCTAGTGGCCAAGCAATAAAATACTATTGGAAAGTAAAGCATTCCTTTGGTTCTAAAAAAATGGTGTTTGTTTCATGCAAATGCCATTATTTTGTAGGATGTTATTAAATAGATAATAAGCAACTTTTGTACATAAGGCCTTAAACTCTTCCTTAAAGCAAGAATCACTACGCACAAAAACTCAACCAGCTTAACATCCTTCCTACCTCTGTAGCAAAGCAGTCAGACCTAACAGCAGCACGTCTTTCTGGTGAGCGGGTGCATGCAGCAGTGCGGTCTGCACGCACTCCACCAATGCCTTGCTGTCACCCAGCACACGCCAGTACAGCGCTGCCAGGGCATAAACTGTCCAAGTACGAGGGTACTGAAAGTGTACTTGTAAGTTATTAAAGAAGATAAAAAATAAAAAAGATTGATAGTTTTATTCCTAAGATACCATCAGTCAGTTCAGTATAGTGTAGATCAATGATTGCACAATATTTACATTGACAATGGGTCACTACCTTTTCAAGCAATAAGAGTCACCAAAAAATCCTATGAAAATCTATGCAACTTGTGCCACACGTAGCAAAACACAGTGAAAAACTAAAAAAAATCAATATAAAAAATTAAAACTATGACTGCATAAAAATCATGAGGATTCAATAGACCGAACTTGGCTTTCAACCATACTATAATCACATAATATCGAATACATCACAAGGCATTTTCCGTTTAATAAAATATTATAGACACCATTTTGATTTCGTTGTAACGTCATATAGCCTAGAACATCTGACATATATGATGTATATATGTCAGATGTTATATACATATTTATGAATATTTAAACATATTTAATTTATGGTATTCAAGCAAAATCCTCAATTTAGTACGTGATCCGCAACCCAAATGCACAAACCAAACTCTACCAGTGCATGTTATTTTAAATGAAACGTACAAACTTCATATCTATCTCAAGATGTATGAAATTACAAGTAACTTCTCGGCACAAAACTTTTCTATAAAACAATAAAATTGATTGTCATCTTTTCAAGCAGGTGATTTGTAGGAAGAAAGTTACCTTTGCATAGCTTACCATGACTATGTTAAGAATTAAACAATCCCATGTATTATTTCATCTATTAGCTCATCACACACCTACACAGAATCACTGTTATTGTCAAGAGTTCGGTTGACAAGTATCAACCAAAATAAAGAAAATTGAATGAAATAACGTTTTGCGAAAATATGTAGTTTTCTATTTAATAAATGCACCTACTAAATGTAGTAGGTGCATTTATAAAATGTAAAACTAGATATTTTTACAAAAAGTTTTACAATAACTAATTCGGTGAATTAAATTTACTGACACAATGGTCACGTTATTAATGACACTGTAAATTTAATTTAATGATACAGTAAATTTAATTCACTGAATTAGTTATTGTGTAACTTATTCCCTGTTTTATTTATTTTATTAGTTTAATATGGTAAATGTGCATTTTCATCGTAACAGTTTAAAATGGTGTAATATATTGCACCCCTAGATAAAGAGTAGCACAACTCCAAATAATCCAAAATCGAGTTGTTACTATTGTAGGAATCTGCATTGAAAACTACATCAACTCTAAAGACACCCACCTGTATAAAAATGTCTATTAATAAAATGTAGATAACGCTTTACGTCAATATTACTGAGTCGCTCTGCGAATACCCCGCATCAACAACAGTAACGCATCAACAGTTGCGACATATCAGCCGAACGGATGAGTGCAA
This sequence comes from Druceiella hillmani, assembly GCA_039881145.1. NCBI lineage: Eukaryota > Metazoa > Arthropoda > Insecta > Lepidoptera > Hepialidae > Druceiella > Druceiella hillmani. Next base: position 19,683,377 of record JAYKKI010000002.1, on the reverse strand, counting down.
TTCATACGCACAAAGACTGGATTATTTCGAGTTAGTTTTGTCATGATTAACCACACTCGCATATCATGAATTATTTTCTTATAGTTCTTCTGACTATTTATACTTACTCCAGTATTCATTTACAAATGTAAGTACTTTTCATTTTACTAATTGAAAATTATTTATTGTTGTTGAGATTATTTTACAATATTTGGAGTTGGTCGAGTATTGGTGGTTAAATTAAAATTCGATCTTATTCTTAAACTATAAATGCTATTGTTTATTTTGATTTTTGCGTATTTAGTGTTGATGTTGTATTTTTGACAGTGATTAAAAAAAATAAAAATTAAATTACTACTTCCACTTACAAATTTTTTTTGAGTTAGTATAGATTCGTAAATTTAATCAAATTAATAATTTTTTTCCAGAAGATGAAGGGTGGTGGCCTACTGTTGCCAGAAAAGGCGATGGCGGCTAACTCAAATGAACCTGAGAGCAAAGATATGGAGTTGGAGCCTCAAAAGAACTCAGCATCATCTTCAACGAGCACTAAAGTGATGGAAGAAATCTTACCGAATTACAATGTGGAATTAGAAAACAACCCAAAACTCTTACATTCACCATCAACCAGTATTCAGGTGAGACCGTACGATATTTCTACGGTTAACAGTGTAGCGATTGTATCGATTTTGATGACTCGGATGTGGATCCACATTTCAAGTTACTTACCAAAGAGGGAACTTACCATCCATCTCTTATAAATTCAAGAAAAACATCTCGTTCCTCCAGTTCTACCTTGTCAAGTTCTAGCTTATCATCGGATAGTTCCAGCAGCTCCACAAGCAACAGTGACACAAAAATAGGTAATAACTCTGTACCATCTGCCATACCAGATATTGCCAATCTTTAACACAATGATCCTGAAACTTTCACATCTCAGTCATAAATCAGCCTGCTGCAACTGACAGCCTTCAAAGATGCAGGAAAAGAGCACAAAACCCTGCCGCTTGGGCCTTAAATGTTAAGAAAGCTCTACGGAATACGGGAAAGGCTTATGTAAGTTCAACCAAAAAGAGTGTCCCTGGAAGAGCGGTCAAGACTCCATGTAACAACAAATGCAAATTGAATATAAGTGAAATATTACACAAAACTTAATTTGATAAATATTGGGAATTAGGCAACCTTCGAAGGTAGAGAGAGTTTATCACACTCAATACATTAGGCCTAAATATAGATACAGCAGTACCCAAAATGTTTGGTCACCAAATTCTGCATTTTTTTTGAGGTTGACGGCACTCTTATTAGAGTCTGTAAGACGTTTTTTAAAGCTACCCTAAATATAAGCGACCAATGGATTAGGACAGCTCTTTCTAAAGAACAAGAAGGTGGTTTTATAGAAGGTGACAAAAGGGGCAAACATGGGCAGCATTTGAGAATAGATAATGAAATAAAAGAAAGTGTCGTCACTTTCATCAACTCTATCCCTAGAATAGAATCTCATTACCTTCGAGCACAATCAACAAGAGAATTTATTACAAGTGAAAAATCACTATCAGATCTTTACCGAGATTATAAAGATCTGCGCGAAAACAATAATTTACCATTTGCTTCATTATCAACTTTCAGTTATATTTTTAATACACAATTTTGTTTACCTTTCACATCCCGAGAAAAAATGCGTGTGACCTTTGCGAAACATACAACAATTCAAATGGAAAAGCGAAACAAAAACTAGATGAGGCTTATGAGCAACATTTTAAAGAGAAAGCGCAGTCCAAATTAGAAAAGGAAGCTGACAAGAAAAGGGCAGATGTAGCTGTTGCTGTTTACGATCTGCAAGCTGATGAAAATTCCCGAAGGTCCAAACATCCTTGTTTTATTATAAAGCTAGAATTAATAACCCAAATTTTACAATAAGTGACTTATATGCTAAAGATGTATTTTGTTTCTTTTGCAACGAAATTGAAGGCAAACGCGGTGCTGGTTCTGGAAATAATATTTTACAGCGACAACTGTTGTGGTAAACAAAAAATAAATATCTGCTTTCAGCTTAGGCTTTTGCTGTTTCAATCATGAGAGTAAACTCAATTACTCATCAGTTTTTGATTCGTGGTCATTCGCAAAATGAGGGAGATAACGCGCATACCGTTATTGAGGAACAAATCAAACAATACACTAAATCAGGCCCGGTATACTGTCCACAACAATATGCTACATTGATAAAAACAGCTAAAAAGACTGGGAAACCTTATGATGTGGAAGAACTGACACATGACAAGTTCTATGATGAGACTATGATTTCACTGTTAATGCAGACAGAGAACAAATCAAATGGTACGACATCAAACAACTCCATATTGAAAAGCAGCAGCAAATCACAATCTAAGACGAGCACAAGATCACCAATTTTCTCCAAGTTTAAAACAAGCATATATGCAAAAAATACCATTGGATGCCAATATAAAGTGGGATATTATGGAATTAATTGATAAGAAAATTATTCCACAGTTAATTTTTATTATAAAAAAGCACTAGCTATAGAATAATTATTCAGTATACTTCTAATTTTTATACTGTACTTTATTATTCATGATTAAGCAGAAAGTCTGAATATTTTTGAGTAGACATTATTAAGTAACAACTGATAAAGTTCAAATTCCTTCGGTGATCACTTGTGGGGATCCCAACACCTTGGGTTTTTTGATCTTGTATATTAACTATTGTTTTACAGATTTATTGTCTGTTATATAAGTTCAGAGATAATGTCTGATTGTAGTTAAGTTTTTTAGATGTTTTTTTTTGTTTAAAGTAATTACTTCTTGATATATGTGTCCAGTAAAGAAGTGAACCCGTATTTGTACTGATTTAAGAGATAACAAACAATACTTGTTGAATTAGTAATAAGTGTTATTGTTTGTTAAAAAAAGCTGTTTTTTTATTTTTATTAGAAATTTTAACTTTGATAAATGTTTTACCAAACCTGTTCGAAGATTGATAGGTTTTTTCTAGAGATTTAAAAAAAAAGTTTTATGTTTCTTGTTATCTTTTTGTTTGTAACCTAAATAATAAAAACAAAGATAATTTTTTCTAAGATATTTGATGTATTTTTATTTTCATACACAAAATAAAGAAAACATAATTTAGATACACTACCATTTTTTATGAAGATTAGATAAAAAAGAAACATAATCTGTTAACAGGTCCCGAAATAAAAAAAATCTGTAATATGAACACAATTTGAATTGATAAAATTATTAAACAATGATTTTGTCATGATTACTAATCTAACACAAAAAATGATTACTAATCTAACACAAAATTAAAACTATCAAGTGATACTGCTATAATTTTATGACAAGCCATTAATAAAATAAATATCTTCTTAAAATTATATACAAGAACATATAATTTAATATATCAAATAAAAATAGAGTAAAACGTTTTTTTCTATTCCTGAAAAACAGATAATTTGAGTTGTACTACTTTTTATCTAGACGTGCGATATGTATATTGCATCTATGTCATTCAGGTGTGATTTTCAAATGTATCTTTTATTGAAAAAATAATATAATTCAGAATGGCAGACCGAAGTCAATTTTAAAATTATATATTCTTAATAAATGTATTAAGAAGATGTGCCATTTTCATGTGCAATCAATATTTGTGGTTAACTGGAGCTCGTATTTTGAATGAAATGTTATGCCAGCCTTGACAATAATTTCACTTTTTTCTTTCCGTAAATGAAAAAATATTCATAAAAACAAAGTGCTTAATAAAAAGATATTACTCATGGTGATTTTAATAAAAAGAAACTGATTTGAAAAATAATTTTACTATGATGTGAGGGTCGTCAAACATCAAATTTAGTTCATGATAATTAACCTCTCTTTAGCAATCTTCGCTTATTTAAATTTTTAAGTTAGGTTTTTTGGATGTAAATTATGTTTGCATTTGCGTATTCAGTGTTTAGTATCACTAAGAATGGCAATTATGTGGAAAAAACTTAAAAAGCAGTTTGTATGGGAAATATTATTCAAATAATTTTTTTGTTATATAATAATCACGAGCAAAAATTATTTTTGTGAAATATATTGTTTTTAATGTCTTAGATTGGCTAGTAAGTTATTAGCCAAAACTTTGGGACTTTTCTAGAAAGTCTCGAAACTTCTAGAAGGTTTTACTGTAGGATATAAAGAGGCTAAAATGCAGTCAGTCAGCGCCAAAGCTTTATGTGAATTACATAAAAGATTTAAATCTATATCAAATACGGATACTATTATTTACAACTTCCATCTGGGTCACCATGCAAAGACTGCCACAAATAATATATGTCATGCGATGAGAGAGTCCACGGTGTCTTACGCGACGCAAAGATTTGGTTCAGAAAATTCAGGAATGAGGACTACGATCTTGAGGACAAACCGCGTACCAGACCTCCTGTTGAATTAGATGTTCAACGATTACGAAGCCTAGTTGAGGAGGATCCTCAACTGACGACTCGTCAATTGGCAGATGAGCTACACTGCAGTCATGGAACCATAGAAACACATTTGCACGAATTGGGAAAAATATAAAAATACGGTGTTTGGATACCCCACGAGTTGTTATCATATAATTTTTGTGTAGAGTGCAGATTTGATACTTGTCAACATTTATTGATCTTGAAACGTAACTTCGACTAGCTGAATCAGTAAGTAACAGTGCAGAGTTGACACTTGTCAACATTTATTCTCTAAGTAACCATTTACGTGAAAAAAAATTTGATATTAAAGAAGATCTCCAAAACGACCTCGCAAAGTTTTTTGAATTAAAGTCACTGGAATTTTACAAGAAAGGCATATCGTCACTGCCAACTAGAAAGTGACAAGTAGCAGATAATAATGGTGAAAATGAAATTTAGTGTAACATTTAAATTTTTTAATAAAAATTGTTGACAGGAACTTAGGTTACAAACTTATTAGCCAACCCAATATATTCAATAATTAATAAACAATGCAATTTTCATTGGTATAAAACTGCATTTATTCCGTTATATATAAACACAATAAATATATATAAGTACATATATTTATACTAGCTTTTCGCCTGCAACTTCACTCACAGAGACGCTCACAGCAGACATCCTGAGTTAAGAATCAGGACGGCACAAAATTTAACATCTACAAGGGTGGCAGTAAAAAAAAGAAACAATTCTCCAATGGTTTAATGAAGTATACAACTACCTAAATGCAAATAATTACCAAGATATACTCAATGAGCCTACAAGAGTTTTTAACATTGATGAAACAGCCTTCTTTCTTAACCCATAAAGGCACTAAGGTACTTGCAGCGAGAGGAGACAAGAAAATATATCAACAGATAAATCCAAATGAACAGGAATGCCTCACCGTCCTGTTTACAGAAAATGCTGCTGTTCAAATTGTACTACCGACAGTGATTTTCTAATAATTCGAAATATGAATAGATTCCTAGAGCACTGAGTTTTCCTGGTAATTGGGGCAGTGGAAAATCGGAAAATGGCTGGATGACTGGCGAAACATTCTCCGAGTTCATGACGAACAGCTTTAATAAATGGTTAACTGAAATGAATATAGTTCGCCCAGTCATTCTGTTTATGACCATGTGTCACACCTCACACTCGGTACTAGCCGGCTTTTTTAATGAACATGGTATTATCCTGGTAGCTCTATAAGTGTATAGAGCTACCAGGATAATGCCATGCCATGCCAGCGTTCACTAACGCTATGCACATTCTACAGCCAATGGATGTAGCCGTATTCCGTTCCCTAAAAATATCTTGGAAAGATGCAGTTCGCTTGGAATGATGAATGTTCATTACTGTTCATTGTTAAACAAAGTTGTGAAGGAAAAAATTTATCCATCCATATTAATAAATGCATTCCGAAAGCGTGGATTAGTCCCATGGAATGCGGAAGCAATAACTTTCATCAGAAACTGAAAAATGGCCTAGCTTTCCTAGACAAATATATAGAAGAAAAAACTGCTGTTTTCAAAATCAACGAAATTTGAGATGAGACATTCAGGATGTGTCTCTGATCAGTTTTACAAGAATGTAGTAAAGCAAATCAAGGCATATGAAGTACCGGAACAAACGAGACTAATGTAAAGGATTTGACTACCAACACTGTAAACAATGATGTTTCTGATTTGAGCATACAATCAATTATTGAAGATGCCGCTATAGCTCAAGAAACAGAATGTCACTTGACCACCGAAGAAGCGAGACCATCTTCAGCCGCAGACATCCCATTTCCACTCAGAACTCAAGAGTATTATCTACAAACTTGGAAGATAGTAATAACAATGATAATAACATTAACCTTGACATTTTACAACTATATGTGACTACTATTAAACACTCTAACTAGGAATCAATTTCTCAAGAGCCAAGTATATTCTCGTGATGCAAAATTTAATGTTGCCTGTAAAATTCATGAAAATACATATTTTATTGTGGCATATTTTTATGCATAAAATAACTGACAAAATTTAATAAACCATAATTGTTACAAGATAAATTGATTGAAGTTTCAGTAAAACTAAAATAAGTATATAAATAATAACAGTAGTTCATAAATTATATTTTGAATACATCACATGGTGTAAAAGAATTTCTTATGACAACAAAAATCAAAAATATTACTCAACTTTGACAAACCCAACAGTATTATGTTGGGTTTGGTTGGGCTTGGTTACATTAACCAAGTTTATGACTTAAATATATAATAATAAAGAGTATTAACATAAGTTTATATTTCTTTTAAATAGTTGACTTATCCTATACATTACAAAGTCGCTTCCCGCGTCTGTCTGTCACTCTGTATGCTTAGATCTTTTAAACTACGCGACGCGAATTTCTTCCGGATGGTTTATAGATATAATACAAGCATGTTATATTTACAGAAAATATAAAAAAGTCAATGTTTCGTAAAAAAAATAGAATTTTGGGCACTTTCATTACTAACGCTGACTAAACTTTACGTGATATATCAAAATATTGTACTATGGAATTGTGTATTTTAAAAATATCTACAAAAAAGTCCGTGATGGCATATATCTATATCCTACGAATAACCCACAGTGACCACTTTTATGCGAGTGATATTTATTACTTTTGTGGGTTATACTTTCCAATTAAATAAAAAGTTTACGTTGAGCATTTAATGTTGATAAAATTTGCTCTTTACAGGAAATTACTATTATTATCATTAATATTTTTGAAGATGTCACATATTTAAAACTACCAAAAATCAGTATTCGCGATGCCGATGCTTTGCGCATGTACGGCAATGGCGGCGTGTACCTATAAATAGCGCGTCGCAGGCCATTTGTCACCCTATGGCATTATATGATTTGGCAGCGATCGCACGCGTTTATCGGAATTCTCAAGCAAGTAAAATAAAAAAAATAGAAACATGCTTTTCAGCACGGCACTATAAACCGCAAAAACAGCTGTAAACATTGTATATAAAGAAACCTGTAGCATATTCTAATATTGACAGTAATATTATTAATCACTTCACAATTACACCACATTAGTACCTACATTGCACCCGTGCGAAGCCGGGGCGGGTCGCTAGTATAAGATAAATAGATAGTCATTAAAAATTACATCTCAACGTCATTTCAGGGATGCTTAAGAAAATAAATAATGGGCCCTAACCCAAGAAATAATTAGTAGAATTTATTGTCTCCAAATCAAAAAACTTTCACATCCATTACCACTAAAATTTTTTATGAAAAATCTATTTACATAGATTTCTGAGTGATTGCTCGAAAAATTTTCTTTGCTTACAATTCATATTCTATATGAAGTTCCATAATGAAACCTAACCTGTAACACTTAATAAAATTTTAAAATAATTTTAAAAATTAATTATAAAATCTCCTTAATAGTTTTTATTTATTGTTAATTACCATGATGATGTCCATAATCATGACCAAATATTAATATTTAATACTTATTAATTTTCTATAGATATTATTTAGAGTCCATTGTAAATGTAAATCTTTTTATATATTACGGCCTATAAATCACAATTATTTTCTTAATGTATAGTTCCTAGTTCTCCGATCATGTTCGCTAAAGCCAGTCGCTGCTGAAGTTTAAAAGCCATGACAGAAATATAGCCTATCTGGATGCATTAATAAAAAGCAATTTGTCCAGCAGCAAACAATGAAACACTGGTTACACTAACTAACATACACACCTGTTCAATAGCCGCTGCAATCTTTCCGCCCAGCACTGAGATGCTGGCACCACGTTCACCCAGTAAGACAGCTAAGGCAGCGCCAAGTCTCGGTAAGGGTTCGAGGGCAACGGCAGGTACGTAGCCAGCACCAGCTCGTCCGGCCGCTGATAAAGCACAGCGAGGCACACGGCCTGCCTCGTGATTTTGGATATTGCGTAGCTCGGCGGTGAGGCTGAAAAGGATAATATGTCAGTTACATATTTAACATTTTTATTAATCAATTAATAATAATACAGCATAATGAAAAAGTTAATAAAAACTGTAATGCTTATAGCTCCAAACATACTTTTTAATAAATATAATTAATATTTTACTCCTTTGTCTGACGGTTCCGTCAATAAAATATAATAATAGATTTTATAGAAAGATTTACAACTTATATTTTTACTTTCAGGAGAGGCAAATCCAAAACTGTGTGAAAAAGCTATTTTAATATTTATTATCTCCTTTTCTGTATTTCCAATATTCTCTAAATTTCCTATATCATATAAATAATCATACATACTTTGTAACAGAAAATGTATGAAATTTGCTTAATGAGGGTACAGTTTAGAACCCAATTTTTAGCCGTAGGAAATCTCTTACTTTACCAATCTACATGATCAAAATTATTTCTTAAATTTTAAATATTCAACATTGTATTTTATATTTATTTATCATGCGTTGGAATATTTAGGATATATAACAATACAAAAACAAGATCATTTCGGCTCATGTAATATTATCAAAGTCTATACAATAAAACACAAAATAATATTGTGGTTGTGATGAGTGCCACGGTTCTTCATCAGAATTATTCACGCGTGTTCTATAAACTCTTCAGAGTCCAAGTCATCATTCTCATGGTTTCATTTTAACTGGAATCAACATTTCCATGGTCTCTAAAAAAGGATCAGTATTTTTTTGGCGTTGGCCACAAGCTGATTAGCAGGGGATCTGAACTTAACAGAAGTCTATTTAACAAATTAAGGTGCAAGTTTCCCATGAAAATTTACATGCAAAATTCATCTGATACAGCCTAAAATGCTTATTTTGAACTTCTGTAGCTTCTTCGGAAAGCATACCAATAGGCAATAATGCTTTTTCCATCACAGTTGCTTCATGCACAGGATTTTATGCGCCGTAGAGATTATTGAATGCCATAGATACATATTAACATAAAGCTGTGCAGTTGGTATTGCATAGTTGGTAATCCTATTTAAGTCTACATTATAATCACTTGGAATAACTTCTAAAATAATTTTCAAGTCCATAAATGAGATTTGATTATTTAAAATGGTACTTTTAAATCGGCAAAGAATTGTGTGGTGGTATTCCCGTCATTAGCGTTGCCGAAGCCTGCTTTCGACTTTCAAAACCATTCTTGTATTTCGGCTTTATCATGACCTGATCTTAACTGTCATTTTCCACAGGAAGTTTGTATGACAGGTGTAATATGCTTTCAAATAACCTTATATGCTCACAAATCATTTTTTATAGTTGACATTAAATTGTTTTGAAATTGCTCCACAAATGTAACACCTTACTGTTATATGGATACTTGTGTGAACAATGTGTCAAACTATGTTTCACAGAAAAAGATTTCCCTCGCAGTGTTCAACTCCGTATTCTGTAATGGTTTATGGCATTTTCTATCCAGTGAATTTCTCCATTTGTAACGTCAACAGACTCTTTCACAAATATGATTCTTATAGAATGATAAAATCACGATGAAGAAGTTAGGTGCTGCCAGAGTATTTTGTTTTCATTTGTACCCCTAACTAAATTGAGAGGAACAAAGCAACTTTGGATGAGTAGCAGTGTTTTTTGCTCCTTGCAGCAAACTAAACTCAGGTTTTTTTTCATAGTACTTCTAATTATTTCATATTGATGCCTTGAAAGATCAGAAACATTAAGAGTGGTATTAACAAGATTAATTTTGTTACATCATTCTTTAGAGACTCAGCATACACTTTTTTACATTTTGTAGCACGCTGAGGGGACTTAATTATTTCCTTTAATAAAACAGAAGCATCTCTCTTATCAGCAGTACGTAGTATTTTCCAAGTAACATAAACAAACATGTCTACTTTCTTCACTTCGAAGTTCCTTTGTTCTTTGTCTTTTAGTTCTCTCATTGATTCAGCAAAGGGATTTTGTGGTCGGCCCGAATATGTCACCTGCTGCTTAACTTTCGGTATTGAGAAAGTTGCTTGTAACCAATCAGTACTATATTTTATGAAAACTTCTTTTTTATGTGCATTTAGGCCACCTTTGTTTAAATTCTGACTTAACATATGAAAATTCATGCTTTATGTCCTTGCTTTATTTACTCTTCAGATCTTTATTAAAAGAAGGCAAGTCTTGCTGTTGCATTTTATCAAGCAAAGCTATGCAGGTCACAACTTTAAAGTTTGAACGACCCGGTGATCCCAGATTAAAACATTAACATTATTAAATTAAATAAAAAAGTTATTATTACCTTATATAAGGACCCCGAAGAGCAGAAAGCGCAGGTATATGGCTTTCCGCTTTTCAGATTCCTTATATGAGGTAGAAGGAAATAATATATATGGCTAATTTTTAGTTAAAAGTAAATTCAATATAATACCATACAAAATATACCCACGACGTACCCTAAAATATAACTAAATTTCTTGTGATTATAAAAAGTGCTTAAAATTTTTAAACAAAGGATATTTCTAATTTAGTAAAGTATTATTAAACTTATAGTAAACTAATTGAAACCAATTAAAATGTATGCTTTCTTACCTGTATTATCGAAGTGCATTCTTTTTTTTATAATAGCTGAATAAACAATATTCACTGCAAAACTTAGTGAATCTTCAAACCAAATACTGAGAAAAGATATATACTCTAACAGAACCGATCAAATTCTGACTGGATCACAAGCAGCAAAAGGGACGTGGGGTCGGGGGAAAGGTTGTATAACATTCAATGTTTTATTCAACTGAGTCGGGTAATAATTGTTTTCTACCCAAAGAAAGTTTGTTAAAATTTATGTATGATCACATAGATCGACCAAACGTGTGTTAGCATTTCATTTTAAATATCTCTTGATACGTCAGTTTCAGTTATAGTCATAATCAGAAAATTTTATAAAGAAATTCAACACCCAAAACAGCTAATCATTTCCTAAATTCAATAAAAGCATTATTTTTTTATTGAGAGTTAAAAATAGTATAAGAACATAAGAAATAAAGCACTTGTTTACCTAAACAGAAATAAACTATAAATAGTTACTCACTCTACACCCCTCTTCTTCAATGCTGATGCGACGTCGATGGAAGATAGCCAGTCCACAATGGTGACCTTTGCGCAAGCATTGGCTGTGAGCTGATAACCAGAACGCTGTAGCAAGTTGGCCGCTTCAGTCAAGTCTTGCTCCGAAGGAACCAGTGATACTGTTTAATTACTACAGTTGTTACTATATTTGTCATAGTGGTCCCATGACCAAAGATCTCTATAAAAATACTGATATTTTTGGTGTTGATGAGAAATATAATATAATAACATTATATTTCTAATTGACACCAAGAATTTCTTTATTTTTAAATTAATTAGTAATTTAAACATGAACACCTAAAATTCTTATGGAATCATTATTCTTAGCTCGTAATTGTTTTACTCTCTATAATTTAATGAGAGTACCAGTTTTACAAGAGATTTCATTCGCATACATTATGATTAATAGCAATGAGCACCTCAAAAGTAGCCTTGGCTGATATAATAGTAACTTATTTCTTATTTATACTTTATACAGAATTGCTACAACAGTCTCAATGATTTCTGTTCATCAATTCTCAAACATTCATTCGGTTCGAGCAAATACTTGAGAACTGATGAATAGAAACTGTTGAAAGTAAGCAGTTCCAAGTGAAACTTCCAGTGAAAGGAAGCAGTTCTGCAAATATAAATAAAAATTTCTATCCAAATCAAAGAACCCAGTTTAAATTTTAAACCCAACATCCCAGTGAAACCTCCTGTTCAAATTGATTAAGTTATTTTTTGTGTTGCTCTAACAGACAGGCAGATGAAAATTTTAAAAAATTTTGAACTTCAAATTAACACTTCTACTACACACCCCTGGCAATAGCCATATACAGCATGGGGAGAAGCAAGATATATGGTTACCAGAATCCACCAAAATTCTTCAAAAACTACTGGAAGAAACTAAAAAACTGGTCATTCATAATTATTTTACTAATAACAAAATGAAAAAAAATATATTCATTTTACAATTTTATCAATACACTTATAAATTAAATAATATAGCAATATGATACATGTGATTGGACCGGGTGCTCCCGTGTAATGGACCCAAAGCAAATGAATTAAGTGAAAGATGGACTTTTAAAATGTAGATACTTTATATTTTGTTTTCTTTCTTGCCCTCTTTTTCATTACTCTTTCAAAGATGACAATCTCCATCCATATGGATAACACCTCCCCCTCCCCTCCCCCCTTCCTCCAAAATCTGAGCCTTCACCCACACAAAATTTGTCATAAATATTCAATGTGCAAAATAATCCTCTTTTTCATTACTCCTTCAAAGATGACAATCTCCATCCATAGGGATAACATCTCCCCCTGCCCTCCCCCCTCCCTCCGAAATATGAGCCTTCACCCACACAAAATTTGTCATAAATATTCAATGTACAAAATAATCCTCTTTTTCATTACTCCTTCAAAGATGACAATCTCCATCCATATGAATAACACCTCCCCCTCCCCTCCCCCCTTCCTCCAAAATATGAGCCTTCACCCACACAAAATTTGTCATAAATATTCAATGTGCAAAATAATCCTCTTTTTCATTACTCCTTCAAAGATGACAATCTCCATCCATATGAATAACATCTCCCCCTCCCCTCCCCCTCCCTCCGAAATACAAGCCTTCATCCACACAAAATTTGTCATAAATATTCAATGTACAAAATAATCCTCTTTTTCATTACTCCTTCAAAGATGACAATGTCCATCCATATGGATAACACCTCCCCCTCCCCTCCCCCCTCCCTCCGAAATACGAGCCTTCACCCACACAAAATTTGTCATAAATATTCAATGTACAAAATAATCCTCTTTTTTATTACTCCTTCAAAGATGACAATCTCCATCCATATGGACCTATCTTCCCCTCCCCCTCTGAAATACGAACTTGCACCCACACAAAATTATTCATAAATATTCAAAGTGAAAATCCTCCTCTTTAAAAATAATCCTCTTTTTCATTACTACTTCAAAGATGGCCATCTCCTTCCATTTGGATCACACAACCCTCCCCCACCCCACCCCGAAATATGAGCCCACGCCCACACAAAATTTTTCAAAAATATTCAATATACAAAATAATCCTTGAAAATTTTATATACCATAGATTTTATAATAGTATGGGTTCAGCTTGTCATACTAGCATACTCAGCTAGTCACATTCAATCATAATGTTGATATCAATCGATACAAGATAATAATCTGTAGTGAATAACACCCATAGATATTGTTATTCTGTTTTAAACAATTGCTGCTGACTATGCACATTAACAGGTATACTGACACTGCAAACTTCCGGCTCTCAATTTTAAGCACCAATTATACAATGTCAAGGTTGATTTAAAAGCAATGCATGATTGGCATATTTTGTTTCTAAACAGTCTGCAAGCAACAGGTTTATGTTTATTATTGTCAGTTCCACCCATAGAAAAAAGGAATATGCTTTGAGGATAATTCATATAATATTAGATGCAACTCTTTTCAAAACAATAGAGCTTCTTTTGCTGGGAAAAATATAAACAAAAATGTTTTCCTAATAAAAATATTTAAACTTACTTACCAAAAACCTTATTATCGGTAGCATGTTTCTCGCTTAATGATATGTGAATGTGGAAAGACTGTCTCAATTCTTCATTGAGAAGAGTCTCCAATGTTCCCTGATCATATTCGTCAGATGGCGAAGTGTTGCAATCAGAACAAGAGCTCACTTTGTGATTAGAATCATCCGAATTTGCATTGCCTTTATCTGAAATGAAAATGAGCAACATTAGTACGCCACATTCAAATTGAGAAATATAAATAAAAAATATAACAAATAGACATGTTATTCATGTCCAAAAGCCATATTTATTAATAAGAATTTAAATCATAGAATCGGCCACTCAGTCAGTACCATTATCTATAATGTCAGGCGCATTTGTTCTCTATTTAATTTTTTCTATCTCTTTTTGAACTATTATTCTGGTCTATCATCATATTGATTGATTCTTAACAATGACTAAGAAGTTAATTTATTCATTACAATAAATAGCACATTTATATTGGACAAATTTACCAGTAATAATTTGTACACAGAAATTCATACAAAAGAAATCTATATATGTCAACAAAAAATAAATTTTTAAGAAATTATATAATACTTTTGACAGACAGTGAAAAAATTACACATTATTTTATATATTCTGAACCCTCTCTTTTACCTCTGTTACCACTTGACTCCAGTATACATAAAAATATACCATGTAGTTACATATTTTTACGTGTTAATAAAATACTAAAATTCCAAGCTGTCTACCGTCAGTAAATCCTGAGAAGTGGAATTCACACTACGATAGTTCCACTTTATGCACTTCAGCATTACCCAATAGTCCAGCACGTAGCGGAGTGGCTAATATGCTGGCACGAATTACGGGTTCAAATTTACTTCTCACCAAGGTATTTAAACATTCATAAATTATTTATCTAATTGTGAATGATTTATTATATCTTGCAAACAAAATAAATAGTAATACCAAAAAATTATTTATATTTTTTAATCATAAATACCATATTAAATCTATATTATATTACTAACTTGTATTCATGAGCAAAATGTTTACAATATCTGTATCAACAAACATTCTCTTTTTGGAATTGGGTGGAGTATAGCTTTTTTATTAAATTATTTACAAATATTAATATTATTTTTCACATGCATAAAAAAATTGTGAATTTCTCAAAAATTATGAGATTCATAATCATCACTAAAAATTCCAATAAACATTAGGTAAACTTCTAGTTCGCTGTTTTTTTTTTATTATTTTTAATTTAGCGGTTTCGGAAATGAATGGTATTGGTTTTTTAGAAATTGCCAGCAATATCTTTAGAACCATCCTACATGAAGTTCTCAAAAGTATAGTTTTCACTTTTCCAATTGATATCCCATATGACGCACAAAATAAAAACTTTTTTCATGTACATTAAAATTGATTATAATGAGATTGGTTATAACAATATTCCGGTTATAACGGCAGAAATCGGAAACCTTGGCTCAACCAACAATCGTCTAATATAAAAAACCGGTTATTACAACATTGCTTACGACATTTTTTTCTTCAAAGGTTTTTTGGCGGATCATTTCGATAATAAAGATGCAATGTATCTCTTTTCAGTTAGTGGAGGTTATGCTAACACCACATATCTGTCACTTGAGAACACTTTTGACAGTGACTAATTTACAAGCAAAAATGTGTTTAAGGTCCATTCTAAGAAACATAATAATAATTTTGTTTATTGTTTGCACAGTGCGATACAGTCGAAAGAATAGTATCAATCAACTGATATATTAGACATGCTGATTTATTTCATGGCTTATTTAATTTTATGGAATTGTGCCATGTCACGAAAAAAACCATAAATTTTTAATATCAAAGGAAAGTCACTTATAATATGAAAGTTAGAATGTAAAACAATAAATAAAAATTTGGGGAAAGAGTATGAATTTTCACATTCCACAATTTTGACTATTGCGAGGAGAGAAAAATCTTCCTTTGCGTTACTGAGAATGAAGCGAATAAAAATAAGTAGAGACGGATGAAGAAACTTTAAAAAGGTGTAAAATGTCCGAAAGAAAGAAAAATGCAGATTGAGTATAAAAATAAATGTACGTACCTAAATTTTTTTTTTAATCAAAATGTTTTCAATGTTTTTATTTTATTTATGGACTTGATTCTTTGAATTTACATGTACAGATATAATGATAATTTAAAAAATTTAAAGAATGCCTGTTTTTACGACAAAAAGTTTTAAGTACTCAATACGACTAGTCCCTTTAATATCGTCATAACCAATTTCTAATGTACTTCTTTTTCTCCCTGCAAAATTGCAACATAAATATTTTTCAGTATAAACATATGCAGGTTTACATGTTCTATCATTAGGCCAAATTTCAAGTTTATACACCATACAATTTCTAAGAGAAAAGTGTCTATAACAGACAGATGAAAAGAAATGCAAGTGATCTTGTAAGGGTTTCATTTTTCTTATTGAAATGCAGAAAAAAGGATGCAAAAAGCATCAATTTATGACACTGTCACAGCCTGGAGGATGCAAAAAGCAATTGACAGCGTATGACAGAATAATTACAAAATATTTTTAAATTTCCATGACACAATAACAACATATATAAATAAAGTTAAACGGCATTCTACTTAATTCTTCATCTTTCATAAATATTTTAAATTTTAGAAGTTTATTATATTTACCTATTTAAAATGGCGATTAGACTCTTTTCACCATTACATAAATCCATAAAATATCTATCGTTCATGTATCCAGCACGACCATCGTATATATCAGAGAAAAATAAACTAACACCAATTAATATTACCTTTATTGATATTTCAAAGCATTTCACCCTTCTATTAAAGTACAGACTATAGATTAGAAATTAAGAGAATGATATTTATGAAAGTAATTCTTACCAGACATTTGATCAGCTTTATAACAATGAATGTGTGCCGGTTGACAAGACTCACCACCAGCAGTGCACACCATGCCACTGCCCATCATGTTACTCCTGACTTCTGTGTTTCCATCTGAGCAAACCTCGGAATCTGCCAGTTCTAAAATGACAACAAAACAATTCACATCAATACAAATAACTAAAGCCCTACCAGCTTTAGTTATTTATATTTATTTTCACACATATATTTATTGACAAATTACAGGCAACCTATCCGTAACAATAAACAATTAATGTTTTAACAAATTAAAACAAAAGAAGGTATATATTCAACATTGATACAAAATACATAAGAACTACAAAAGATAACAACAATACATTTCGACAAATTTACTTTCACTTATCATAAACAAATCAAACACTCTGGTGCCACCACTATCAAGTGGTTAAGCTGTTGAATATCGGAAGAAACTGAAGACTTCCGATATAATTAGGTTTTAAATGTGGTATAGCAAAAAGGTGATGATTGCATGAGTACAGTAAATTGTCAGGTACGAAGAATGAAAGTTTACTCAATAATGCAGGACCTAAAACTTTTCCTTTTAATAGCCGGAAGATAAGTGCAACGTCTTCTTCTGAATTGCAAGGAATGGAAACTTAGCATACCCATGAGGAAATCGGTTGTAAAGAAAAAGGGGAAGTAACTATACTGTCTCATATACAGATATCGGAGGAATGTCTTATGTACACGTTCAATAATCAACCTGTACTTGGCTTTATGTAGGCTCCAAATAATACAATCAAAAGATGTATAGATACAATACATACACAATGATTAGCAATAAGTAGAAATATTATGACATAATAATGATATATAATATAACAATAATGATATATAATATGACATAATAATGATATATAATAATTTCTTTGTTACTTAGAAATAGAGTCACAATAATGGACAATTTTTAAATGAAATGAAACAGGGGTTAGGGGCAATATATTTAGAAACAAATAAAAACTTAGAAAAAAATATTTATCTGCTATACCTTTCTGTATTTCTTTGTTCAAAGCAACCGCCTTTATTTTGCAAGACCAAGATCGCAGTAAGTTCCTAGCCAGTCCACCCATGAAGTCTGGCTCAATTCGCACGACTTGCTTCATATGGAATAATTGTCCCATGGTGTTCCTTTGCGCGAAATGTAGCATAGAGAGCAATAAATTTGTGGCTGGCTGCAATCAAAATATTTTTTATTAATTTTCACCTATTTCTTAATTTTTGCATCATACAGTAGACCATATGGATAAATAAATAGTTGTAATTTTAGAACTTTCAAAAAATTGAACGCCTAATAACCAACAGGACAGTAGCATTCCTAAAGCAATGTCAACTATGTCATCTACCGACAATTAGATGAGAACTAAAAAGAAGCCTTTACAAAAGATGCAATGAAAGTAAACTTTAAATTTCAATTTATTCTTAAATTTTTTATTATACTTCAGATTTTAATTTTATATTAGAATCTCATTGCCTAAATGCAATCAGTGGGACAAAAACGTATGGATCGCAACTTCTAGAAGTAATTTTAGTAGCAAAAATCAATTTTATAATCTTACAGTATTCTAAGTATACTACAATTCATTTACATAATATACTGTCCAGTCACCATCATTATCGATGATAGCTTGAGACCTACTTTCTATTAGAGTTTGGCATAAATTGCCAAAACTGTCTTCCTCTCAAAGACAACGAGAGAGCTACTCTAAAGTGACCATACATTTAATTTGGAGCTTTATGTTCACAGCTGACCAGTTGTTTTTTATTAGGTGACTTGGAGGGCCAGTCTAAATTCGTAATATAATTTTTGGCTTTCCATGCACTAAACAGTCGACGCCAATATTCAATCATTATTCTCCTGGAGTATCCAGTTGTGATTATCTGGCCCAAACCATTTCATATCAAACTTTTGTAATGCTTTTTGATAGATCGCCGTTATCCTTTCTGCTATAAAATTGTCAGTACCAAAATCCTTATTGCATAAACAGCTCCAAACAATATAGTGACAAACATTGCACATGCACAGACCAACACTCCTTTTTAGAGCCTGTGCACAAAAAGAGGCTTAATCAGAGAAGATAACGTTTGACCAGTCAATAATCAACTAAGTGATAATTATAGCTACAAATTGGAGGAGGACGTATATACTATATATGTAATAGAGAAGTATATACTATAATCCGTACAAGTACAAAGTGTTTGCAGGGACGGACATCTAGTGTTAAAGAAATTCCACAGGTACCTGTTACAAAACACGCTTGCGTTCTGTTCGTAATGACTCACGAGTATGATGTAATGACTCACGAATATAATATGAGCAAAAGAAACAAAATGTTTGCGATTGATGTACGCCTTTCATCCTGTTCGTCGTATAAGTCCCCCCTCTCAGGAAAGAATGAATTAGAAAACATTTCCATAATAAGTTTATACTCGTAATATGCCATACAAGCTAGTATTCCATAAACTCATACTCTTTGGTGGAATGGCTTTGAACTATGTATTCTCCATTCTGTCTATACTGCATTGCGTATCGATATTTGGCACCCATATGTTCATTCATAGCCTCTGAAAGTTTTCATTATAATGAATGGCACAGATTATTCACAAGGGTGACAATTTATTTTATCATACTTAATGGTACGGATTATCACAAAAGTAACGGCATAGGTAAAATACAGTTTTGTACTTTTCTATGGGTGATGAAATATTCATTTATTTTTATTTTTTTTTGTGCAGAGAGTTGTTTTTGCCAGTTTGTGCAGAGAGTTGTTTCATTATGACTGATGCATTTCGTGTAATTTTTTTAATATTTTGTCTTCTTGTGTATCTATTATTTTCATTCGTTGGAATATTCTTGGCTTCATCGTTAAATTTCATACATTATTTTAAGTTATATAAACGTTTAAATCATTAATATTGTTAGGCACAAACATTAGTGTTATGTGGAACAATTTTACGGAGCATAAGACTCCCCGTTTTATGCTTCTTTCAATATTTATATAAATTTAGAAAACATTGCAAGTGCAACACAATAAATTAAAATAACTTAGTGCTAATTATACAAGGGTATCTGAAATTCGCCAGCCGTAAACATGTAATCTTCTCATATACCATCAATGTACTGTTTATTCATATTTTCACTTACATTTCAACTAAATAAAACTGGAAACGATGATAATTTAATAGCAGGCAATCTTAAGCCTGTATAAAGCGTGAAGGAAAATTTTCAATATATTAAATAGGATCGTTTTAGATAAAGAGACAAAGCTAATAAAAAAAAAATATTCTTATTTCAAGTGATTACGTTACGTACTCCCAATCGAACACCCGATACGTACCACGTAAAGTCTACTATTTTATAACAGATGTACGTTCCTAGTATTTTACTTACTCACAACAAGGTCACGTAGTACAAAAAAATATTGCACACCTCTACTACAAATAGAGAAGCATGGTGTTTGATGACCATTCACATTTATACTTTTTTTAGGTAGTAACTTTTATGCTTGTTGCAGTGTGTATGAAGGATACTTCTCAAAAAGATTTATGAAAGCGTCCTCCATGTTATAGTGACTCAAGTGGTGTCTATCTGGAAGTTTGTCAAAGTCCCTGGTCTGTTTGGGTTGATTAATCGACTGCCTCACATATGACTCTGATTTCTGCATGTACCGTGCAGTCACTACGTAATTCATTTTTGATACTTTGAGATGGGTGAATAGTTACAGTACTCACGCATACAACTCTCATTTTGTGATCGGATGTATCTTTATGACAACTGGTAGTATTGTTATACTAAGGTGTTAGTTTTATTACATCATGGACTCCCTTCTACCCAATATCATAATATATCCCTTTCCCATACCTTGTGCACTGTATGTCTAACAGTATAGAAGTGCAGAATTCAAGCTGCTGAAAATGTAGATTGACATTTTTCAAAATTATTAGCGTTCCTATCATTATGATATGGTCATTTATATTCATATATCGAAATTATACAGTCCTGCATTTATAGAATAAGAAAAAGTTTTTGATTATAAAATAAAATATACAAACAAATCTAATTATTTTCAGAATAATTTTTCCTTAAACTTTTTCCACTATAAAGTATTTCCAACAATGTATGACAATTTATTGGTTAACATACTATCTCCCATCCATTTCTAGTGTCAGTTTTAGAGTTATAAAGTTATAATACTAACACAAGTGGCTGAATATGTACTCAAATAAATGTTTAATTTTTATCTTTAATAAAATTTTTAAAAAAATAAAAAAGCAATCCCTTCTATTACCTCAAATTTATTAATAGCAAATGCCTCTGCAGCCAACTTGAATGCCTCATCCTTAAAGCCTAACTGCAGTAGCACAGAACTCAGGGAAACCAAAACAGTATCACGATGGTGTGGAGGTACCAACAGTGCTGCATTACCCAAGCAGGTGAGGGCGTTCAGCGCATTGTCTCGAATACGCCAATACAGAGACGCCAAGGTATATAGAATCCATTTTGGTGCTACTTTCTGAAACAACAAGTTAGAATAATGGTTTTACGTTTGATAAGTTCATTTATAATATTTCATTTCTTTCTCATAAAACAATTGTTACTTCACAATTGTAAGACCAGAAGAATTATCAATTCCTAAATATTTGACTGCTACGTTGTGTTGCAACATGTACAACATAATGTTACTATAACTTCTACTTCTATCATGATTCTGTAATTTTGCAGCCAAAAACGTATTATAAAATGTTTAAAAAATAAATATGTTTTCACATAGTAAACTATAAGAATGTATTATGAAAATCCCAGAGAAAATGTATACTAAAATTAAGAATTTTTAAAGACAATACAAACTTTATTACATAGTAATTTTTTATACACACAAATCACATAATTACCTTATTAAAGGCAGATAATATTCGCTGGCCAATTTCTGCCTCTTGAATAGTCTTAGCCCTGCCTGTTCTTTCTGTAGTGACATAACCCACCAACATATTCTTCATATAATCATGTGCCAGTGGATCACCAGACGCTAGTGATAACCTGAAAATATATTCAAAATTGTGTATATATCCTTCAACTATGACATTCCTCATAAATGAAAGAAAAATTTTAAAAGAAAATAATACAATTAATTAAACATAATTCACATTAGCTTACTTTGAATTCAAATGAGAAGGCAAGTAAGGGGCCATTTTTCCCTTATCACGTATGGCAGGACACAAAGGTGGATACCAAGGCAATGGGTGATCCAGAGACGATGGAACATTTATCTTGTGACTCAAGAGTGAAGTCAATCTAAAATAAATTTTATATAAAATTAAATACACGTAAAAATAATTTTACAGCTATGGAAGAATAAATAACCAAAGACTTTTTCTCATCTACACAAACCCTCATTCAGATCATATTACGCCCTAAATATTATAGATTACTCCTATAAGTATATTGCACAATCATTAAATGTTCTGACTTCTCTTAATCAAAAGGCAATCATTCACTAAATAATGCTCAGGCTAGGTAATACTTTTGGCATTTTGGCAGGCTATTTTTAAGTAACATCGGCACCCGGGTCATGTTGATAATTTTGTGTTTAATTCAGAAAGTATTCACTTTGTTGTAAAGAAATTGTTTATTTAGATAGAGAATATGTAATTACAACATAGTTGATGCATTTGTACCTTACGTATGTAGTTACGAGTATAATTAATAATGAACATGATGAAAAAATTCCCCTTTTCTGTAAGAAAAGACTTATAAGGAAAGGTTCTTGTAAAATACTATTTCTTGTTATTGTCATAAAAGAGTTTAAAAATAATTAAACGTAAATTGAAACAAACAAATTTACTAAAAAAATAATTAAACGTAAATTTTTTTACTTTATAATATATATGTAGTAAAATAATATAAATTTAATACAAAAATACATACTTATCTTTATAAAAATGTATGTTATCATTAAATTTTTGGCTCACCAAAAATAGCCATCTCAAGTAGAGCAAAAATTATAGCACCAAAAATAACTGTATACCATAAATATATCACCGCCTTATTTCATTCTCATTCTTATGGGATATTATTGTCTATAAGTTTATGTTATTTTAACCCAATATATACTTTTGAAAAGTACGGGCACCAGGAAATAAAAAAGTTAATATAGCATATCTCTTAAAGTACTTCTTAAACGCCACTCTTACAGCTAATGGTAACTTACATGATGCCCTTATTCTCAATGGGCAAGTAAACAGGTTGTATAGGTCTAGTATTAACTGGGAAAGTTGGCATCCACTTCTCACAATCGTCCAATGTGGGCCAGTCACTTGACTTGTCAAAGTCTTCCGTGATTCGACTAACTTTATAATTATCTGGATACCTGAAAAAAAAATATAATAATCAAAAAGTTTTCTCGTTTAAAAATAATGCTGTACATTGTTTCAACATACATATTATACGCTCCAGGTAGAATTTGTTAACTATAACAGCACAGGTTCTAAACATAATTTGATTAACTATTTTACATACAACTGATAAACAATTTTTCATACTGTAATGTATAATGCTTATACTTTTCTATATGAAACAATAAGGTTAATTTATATTCAGTAATATCATATTTTATGAAAAGAATATTTTACATCAGCTAATGATAAAAATAATAATTAGTGACAGTAAGCTACACCTGGTATACATTACAGAATGAATTTAGTGCAAATTGAAAATGTATTATTTAAAAATGACATATCTTGCTTTAAAAAAATCTTGACCCAACAAAAATTTACAAAGCTCCAAAATACAGTAAAGGCTTTAGATCTTTACAAACAGGTTTTATCTAATTTTTATGTTTCCGTATCTCAAATGAAACACTGAGCAGAATATTTTACATCAGCTAATAATAAAAATAATAATTAGTGACAGTAAGCTACACCTGGTATACATTACAGATTGAATTTAGTGCAAATTGAAAATGTATTATTTAAAAATGACATATCTTGCTTTAAAAAAATCTTGACCCAACAAAAATTTACAAAGCTACAAAATACAGTAAAGGCTTTAGATCTTTACAAACAGGTTTTATCTAATTTTTATGTTTCCGTATCTCAAATGAAACACTGAGCAGAATATTTTACATCAGCTAATGATAAAAATAATAATTAGTGACAGTAAGCTACACCTGGTATACCTTACAGAATGAATTTAGTGCAAATTTAAAATGTATTATTTAAAAATGACACATCTTGCTTCAAAAAATTCTTGAGCCAACAAAAATTTACAAAGCTACAAAATACAGTAAAGGCTTTAGATCTTTACAAACAGGTTTTATCTAATTTTTATGTTTCCGTATCTCAAATGAAACACTGAGCAGAATATTTTACATCAGCTAATGATAAAAATAATAATTAGTAACAGTAAGCTACACCTGGTATACATTACAGAATGAATTAAGTGCAAATTTAAAATGTATTATTTAAAAATGACATATCTTGCTTTAAAAAAATCTTGACCCAATAAAAATTTACAAAGCTACAAAATACAGTAAAGGCTTTAGATCTTTACAAACAGGTTTTATCTAATTTTTATGTTTCCGTATCTCAAATGAAACACTGAGCAGAATATTTTACATCAGTTAATGATAAAAATAATAATTAATGACAGTAAGCTACACCTGGTATACATTACAGAATGAATTTAGTGCAAATTTAAAATGTATTATTTAAAAATGACACATCTTGCTTTAAAAAAATCTTGACCCAACAAAAATTTACAAAGCTACAAAATACAGTAAAGGCTTTAGATCTTTACAAACAGGTTTTATCTAATTTTTATGTTTCCGTATCTCAAATGAAACACTGAGCAGAATATTTTACATCAGCTAATGATAAAAATAATAATTAGTGACAGTAAGCTACACCTGGTATACATTACAGAATTAATTTAGTGCAAGTTTAAAATGTATTATTTAAAAATGACACATCTTGCTTTAAAAAAATTGTGACTCAACAAAAATTTACAAAGCTACAAAATACAGTAAAGGCTTTAGATCTTTACAAAGGGGTTTTATCTAATTTTTATGTTTCCGTATCTCAAATGAAACACTGAGCACTTATAAAATTTCATTCCATTTTATGTTTCGTTTGGACAAGAGAGTTATAAAAAATTATAAAATGATTTTTTTCAGAATTGTATATAAGACAGTTCTACAGACCATAGAAGAAAACATGTTATCAAACTCTCCCTTCTGCCCACTAAGAATACAGTTGAAATCAAAAATAAAAATAAAACAGCCGTGCTGGAAATTTACTGGAAAACTATAGCACTGAATCTATATCTCATAGTTTTTGGAGAAATTCACAACATTTATACACATGTGAAAGTTATACTAGGCGACATGGTGGAAGTTAATATTGATATTTGAAAATAATTTAATAGCGTGTGCGGAAATTTTGATACAATGGTTAAAAAAATATTGAAGTTTTCATTGCTAATTGCAATACTTTAAAAATAATTATGGACTAATGATTATGATACTGAGTACTAAAAAGAGAATTTTGCTTCCATTGCCGTTTCAAAAATAAATAGTCATATATCTGTTTTGATACGAAACATCGAATGGAGCATTTGAATGACAGTTAAAACGTTCTGATGGCATGTTGCAACGTGCCATTCGGCCAGCTTCACGTCTTGTCGGCTAACAGTATTATATTTTCAATATATTGTTAAGATATATTTATATGATAAATTATTTCATAAAAATATATTTTATTATTAACAACTATTTGAATATTTGTTTTTTTCAGTTTCAATCCCTTCAAATAAAAATATTTCAACATAAAAATATAAACAAATTCAGATGTTACACATCTGCCATGGGTCCATCGACGATTCACAATTTTTCGGTAAAATAAATAAAGATACATTCTTATTGAATTGACTTCTCAATTCAAAAAATGAAAACATGCCAGAATCAAAATACATACCAGAATATTACGAGAATCAAAATATTAAGAAATTATATTTCTTACTTTGGCTCGATTTCCAAAACCTCCATCGTATCATCATCATCATCATATTCATCCAGAACCTCTTCCTTATCTGGTTCAGCAATATTAACATTATTCATTTCTGTAGTTGCTTTCTTAGCCCTATATGGCTCTTTGGGTTTCTCACTTTGTTCCCCTGTAAAATTAACTATTACATATTTTTACTGACCAAAAATTTAGTTGCACAAAACATATGTAGTATATAGAAGGGATGAAATATTAACGAGAGAAAATCCGAGTAAAAGCAATTTTTTATCTATACAAAAAAACAAGATTTATTCATTGAATGCATAACTACATCTCGTAAAATTATTAGATAAGCAATCTCTCACTCTTACTCTACTCCTCCACGATATAAGAATTCACTGTCCAAATGCTCACGGTCTAAAGTACCAATCACTAAATTTAAAAACATCTGCTCCAATTTATTCTAACCTAATTGTAACCTGTGGGCTATTAGCAAAGATCTTTGCTAATAGCCCACCTGAAGATGTAATATAACGAAACCTAGGTCGTGGTAATGAACTTAAAGAAAGTAGAAATAATACTACATTACGTAGTTTCATTTAATTGTGAATAATGAATTTCTACAAAATTAACGCCAAATATATTCAATATCTAACCTAACTGTGCATTACTTCGAGGGACTGAAATAGCTATCGTACAAAAGCATTTCCAAATGTGCACTATAGTTTCATTCACCAGTTCTCAAATCAACTCAGATTGATGCAAACGCATGCGAGGGTAATTAAAGATCAAAATTCCTGTTTTTATTAGCAGAGTCCCTAGAAACTTATTATATCTCCATGGCAAATATGAAGAAACTACGGGCTTAAATGTAAATTACTGATAATTTATTGAATCATCTCTGATAAGATGCAGGAATATTTACACCGTGGCAGTTTCAAAATGAGGAAGATTTTATATTTTTGGAAATAAAAAATTCTTTAAAAACATAACTTTAGAAATGCTTCAGTAAACTAACAATTCTATGTTAATATCATTTCAGATTTTACAAATTAAATCAATGAAATGCTCAATCAATATTACGGGATACTCGGGAAACCAAAAAGAACTAAAAAAGTCTCGGCGGAAACAGTAAAAGAAAGTAATTACAATCGCAGATTAAGACATTTTCGCTTAATCATCAATGAAGAAATACCCAATTTCCACAGAAAGAGATATGTACCTAATTGCTCTTAGAAATCCATCCAACAAACCAAGATAATGTTATTAGCGAGAACATTTCTTAACAAATAGAAGATAGTGGAAAAGTGGATGGTGTCACTGCTATAGATTTTAACTTCCATGGAATAGTAGTAATTATCCATTATTTATTGAAGCTATAATAATATAAATATTACGTTCATGCCTTAGTTGAACATAATGGTGAAGGGAAACAATAGATAGAATTTTACATATGACGTTGTTTCCACATAATTGTAACATTGTATTTGGGATTTTTTAACAAGTCTATTAAGCGACTATTTGAATGAGCAGGAAAGCATACAAAACATTTAACAATTCCGACGATGAATTGAGTTATATATTAATTCAATATTTTAGCATCTGTACTAAATACATATATCATTACTGCCATAAAGCCCAGATTGAGACAAGGTTTTTGTTATTCCGATAAGGAAAAAACTACAAAAAAAACCTCTTTGTAGTGACATATATGAAGAAAATAAAAAAGTTCTTTTCGTAAACTTTTTCATAGACTAACATGTATAACATTTTTTATCAGGTCATCGTTTCAATAAATGATGTAACATTAATATGAATGATACAACACTGACCAATTATTACTTAATTAATACTATCAAAATTTATAATGTCTTTAATAGTAATGTATCGGTCAATAATATATTAGGGACATATGTATTTCTAAGTAAAATATAGTCAATTATAAAATAGTCTACAATAAACATAAATATACGCCAAGATGATCAATCCAAGGATTTAGTTCCAAGAAACACAGCATGTAAGATAAACAAAATTGGTCTTAATTGCACATCCCCAATTTTGCTTTATCAATAAACGTAGCTAGAAATATACCTGTTTGAAGTCTAAAGCCGTTTCCCTGGTCATCGACAGAAATAGAGGTCCGGGTATTTTCTTACTTGAGATTTCATAACGCGAGGTCAAAGAAGAGGCCAAAAAATGTACCATTGAATAAACCAGACCAAAACCAAACACATGCAATTTGTGACCAGCTCTGACTCCTCCACACATTTTAAAATCAGTGATATTGGATTTGAAATCAACACGGGCAATGATTTGGCTCCAGAACTGAGGAGACGAACAACTGCAGCAACAGGTGCTTTCTGGACTAAGAAGATTTCTGAAATCCATAATATCAGAAGAGACACTAAAGTACTGTTATATAAAATCTTAATCAGATCAGTACTTAAAACGTGAACATTGTCCCAAACTGGTGAAAAAACCTTTGCTATTTTCGAACAAAAAATCCTCAGATCCATTTTTGGTGGGTTCTTTGACAATGGGTTTTGGAGAAGGAGAACTAATGCCGAAATTTATAAAAATTCAATGTATGAAGTGGGCCAGCCATTTAATTAGAATGAAAGAAGATAGAACGAAAAAACAAATTTTTCTGGCCAAACCAACTGTCTCAAGAGGAAGAGGCAGACCCAAATTAAGGTGGGCGGACTGCCTACAAAGGGTTTTCGATGCCCTCAACATAACAAACTGAAAAACCGTGGTGCCCAGAAGGAGGGCTTGGAACAGTCTGATTGAGAAGGCCAGGGTCCACCAAGGACTGTCGAGCTACGGATGATGATGATGAATAAACGTAGCACTCCTTGAAGTTGCTTGAACATTCACTGATAGAGCAAAATTGGACAACTGTTTGAAAATAAATATTCCCAGTGTAGACACACTATTTCTGCAGAAACAGTAGGATTTCAATTGTTGTTTCGAACAAATGATAATTTGCATTTTCTCTCTGTCCATATTAGAGAAACTTCTGTTTGTCAATCGAATAGTCCCTGATTACAAAATATTAAATATAGAATATCGCATTTATGCCTGCCTATTGCGTTTTATTACGGAGAGACATAAAATATATTTGTTTAAATATTAGTGCATGTATAAATATGTGTGTGTGCGTGTGCGTGTGCCTGTGCGTGTGCCTGTGCCTGTGTGTGTGTATATATATATATATATATATATATATATATATATATATATATATATATATATATATATATATATATATACACACACACACACATATATATGTTCACATATGTATGTGTGTACGTACATAAACCTATAAACATACATAAATATAGACAAACCATCACCTATGACATTAAGGAAGACTTCACCCAAAAATAATAACACTATATTTTGGCTGGTTTCAACCTTAATACAGGTTGTATTGTAAACAACTACCCAAATTACCCTTAATACAGGTTGTATTGTAAACAACTAGCCTGGCTACAACTATACTTGATAAGAAAAAGACACCAATGACAGACAGACACAATGACAACGACCCTCACAAAGTAACAAAAACAGTCCATAATAAACCATATCTCCTCATCTGGTATATTAAAATATCACTTTTTAAAGCTGTCTAAGAAATCTAAGGATAATTTCAAAACATACCTTTAGAAATATAAATTAAGCTATGCATAAATGTTAACTGTGAAGTATTACTGGTAATATGCAAGTACAATAGCTAAGATAACAAAATAAATGGAATTCTACAATTTGCAATGCAATTTGTTTTCTGCAGTACGTGACAAGCGACTACTTAACGCTTTTTTACTAACCTAAGTTGCTTCTGGAGCATGCACAAAGTATTATCTTAGATCTAATGCACTTTCTGTTGTAAGTATGTATAAAGATGAATAAATATTTATAAAGGTGAATATGTAGAACTTCTCCAAAATTAAAATACCATAAAACATTCTTAATCAATTTCTCACTTTACTGATATTCATCATATTTCCTTTTACGAATGTGAAGTGATATTTTATTCACTTTGCTTCTGTGTATTGAGAATGTCTTTCATATTTATCAAATTCTGTCGCTTTAAAAAAAAAAATAGGCGACCAAACTGAATCTGCAACTTACGATGATAAAGGCTTAGAAATATGTATAATATATGCTCATCAAAACAATAGTGAAAATAAAAATATGATCCTATTTTACAGTCAGTGAATAAAAATATGATCCTATTTTACAGTATGATCCTATTATACACATCAGTATTGTACCAATGACATAAGACATATGAACACATCTCAGTATCAAGTGGTGTTGATATGAAGAAAATTAGTAGACATACATAGGAATTAACGGAAGTTCGCTCCGTTATTCAATAATGGCACAATCTACTGAAAGTAAATATTGTGTGATAGTAAAATTTACATACGAATTGTTGTAAGAAATAAAATGTATGCAAAACGTAAGAATAGTATAACTACATGTATTAGTTTACTATTAAAATTAATTACGTTTTAAATGGCATTTAAACAGGGATAAACAAAAACATTTGTGATTATTTCACTTTTAGATCTCAAATAATCATGTACTAGATCATTCCTTTTGGACTGTGGCTTGGAATAGTGTATGGGAAGCAAGCATAAGACTACAAAAACAAACTAACGACAGGGAAACACGGATAGGAAACATAATTGTAGAATGGATTATGTCACAGCACTTGTGACGATTTTTTTTGCAATATAATATAAGAGCCTATTTGGTAATGTTAAGAAGAGGCGAAAGGAACGAAAAATAGCATTAATTAAATGTCCGTAAAAAAATCCTAGAGCATTTGATGGTGAATGCTTAGAGAGTAACTTAATTAAGATTTTATATACCAGAATTTTGGGATAAGACACATTAGTCAAGAAAAAATAGATATGCAAAACCTTTTAATTCCCAATGAACACTTTGGGACTCAAGAAAGAAAGTTCATAGTCACACCACAGTCTTAAGGAATGCAATGCCAGTTTCCTACAAAGAATGCCGAAGTTTTAGTAGCTGTAAACCTAGTGGTTTACAGCTGATATATAGACTACAGCTGTTATAAATAAAAAGAGAATAAAAAGATATTTTAATTGTTCACTTACCAAACATACTCAAACTGGAGAGGTCAAGCAAATGTTCTTTATTTGCTTTCAGCCTAGTGTAACGCGCACGTAACTCTTCAGTCTTCACCATTTTATCATTTAACAATCTCGCCTGCGTCTCAATATGTTTTACCAACTTCTGCATTCTTGGTGAAACAATATTGTGATGTTCTATAAAGAGAGTCTCTCTTGCAGTGGAAGTGTCTGGTAAAAATGAAATAGTACATTTACTACAGAGAATGATTTTTGTAATATATACTAAAAACATTGTATATTCCAAATAGAAATCTAACCGGCGAGTTGTTGTTTCATCTTTTCGTTCAGTTGTAACCATCGTTCTTGTCGCTCACGGTATACTGTTAGGTCTTCGTCTATATTTTGCAATGATCTACAAAATTTTTAAAATGTTAGTTGATAATATGTTACATAAAGGCTTCAGTTACTCTCAAACAAGATTTTAATTAATCACTTTAACAATTGCTGCACAAGTAAGTTATTTTATAATGTAAACCAGTTCCATATTTAAATTCATTTGTCAAATAAAATGCCAAACCAATAATTCTTTATACATCTAGGTTAACACAAAACTGGATTTCTAAAAACTACATAAAGTTCAAATTTTATTTAAAAATTCACACCATTTTTGGTGTTATAGTTTATAACAGATAATCTTATTGCCTTATAGAACTTTTATACTCTAAGTGAACTCCACATTTCATGCAATTCTTTTATAATGAGAACAATTAATACAGTACTACAAGCATTCATTATTTTCTTTGTAAGTGAAGAATGCACATAATTTAATACTTGCCAAATGGTAAAGATAAGGTAAAGGTCAAGTTGCATGAAATATGTTTCAAATTGAAAAAAACTGATCATAACCTAACATAATTTGATGTGTTCTCAAATATTTTGCAAGTTTATCGTCAAATTGTATGTGCAACTGCAATCGTGGAAAATAATTTTACAGTCATTATGTCATCAGCAGTGTTTCTGGTTTTAAATATAATTGCTGTCTCTTGATAGAAATATATCAACTGTCCCTAATAAAAAAATAAACTTTAATAATTGAATATGTCACTGACAGTTACTGACACTTTTCATTTACTTCCTTAATTGATATCCGAGTACAAACACTCCTATTGTTTAAACCGGATATTACGTCATTTCCACCTTGTGGTTTAAAATTAACATCCTGTTCCCATATATTTACAATCAATTGTAAGTTGATTACTAGTTTCATGTGATTACAATATGTCAAACTCTCATCATATTCTCTTCCTGTTCCATCAACTTATTAAACTTAAAACTATATAATTCGGATATACACTATAGTAACACTAACAATTATGTATAAAACCATCATTTTCCTTCTTTCGAAAATAACTTTTAGAAATAAAGTGAAAATAATTGATGAAACCGTCATATTATTTCTTTCCAAAATAAGTCTTAGAAATAAGGCGAAAGTGATTGTGAAATTAAATTATTACCTTTAGTTTCATATCTTTGCAATATGAGGAATATTTAGTAATTTTATTTCCTCAATTTAATACGATAATTTAAAAATATACATACAACTATTTAACATCAAAACAATACAACAAATTTTGAAATATCCATAAGCATTATACCATGAATATATAAGAATAAAGTTACTTACTCTTGCAAAGCATACACCTTGATCATGAACATTTTATGACACAGAACAGCATATTTGTTAGTAATAGCTTGCTGGTATGTCGGATCTAACTTTAATGAATTATCGTAACACACAACGGATCTGTTATAGTCAGCTAGTACTGCATAGGCATTGCCTAAAGCAAAATGGTTAACAGCTTGTTTTGGACCATGATCTACAGCTGCATGTAGCAAGTTAGCAGCTTCAGCTGGATATCTAGCTTGATGGAATACCATAGCTAAGTTGAATAGTGCCATATCTCGAAATTGCCTAAAAAAGTGCATGATTTTATATAAAATTAGGCATTAAAGTGACATAAAATTTTCTTTTCTTCTGAAAAAATAAAAAATTTAAAATAGTGCCAAATAAAGGACAAAATACCATAAGGCATTTACGCCTTTTCTAATAAATACCTATTTAAGGAAATTGTTTACTTCAGAAAACTGATTTAAAAATATAATGCAATTGTAATGAAGACTAATTTATATTAAACCTATATCTGATAATCTTTATAAAGTAAGAAAAGATCTCACTTGCATACGATGATTAAATATAGATTAAACATTTTCTATTTAAGAAGTCAGAATGAAAAAAGATTGGTATAATCTGTTACTAATAAAAGGATACCAATAAGAATAATTGCAAGTAAATTATACTTCAAAGGTAAACAACAATCAACAGATTATAAGTTAAATACCACATCAGAAAATTATTTTGTAATTAATGCTATTATATTCTTAAACAAGTCTAATAAGCACAATTTCATCAATCTTATTGATTGTCTTTGTTACCAGAAAAAATTGATAACATCATTTTATGGCCCAATTACATCTGCCCTTATTTCTACTTATCAATTTATTGGCAATTGATAAAGATATAATCCGATTATGGTTTAATAATTTAATTTTATGTCGAACATGGAAAATTATTTAACTACTGAATAAGTATGGGCTATTCTAAACAGATAAAACTAATAAAACCCACACTCAAAAATATCTGATAATGTCAATAAATTTCTAAAATGTTAGCTTACATAATTTCATAAATGTCAGGAATATAAAGTAGCAAATCTGTTACCTAGGTGAAAATCGTATAGCGCGTCTACTGCATTCAATGGCTTCATACGCATTTCCTTTCATCCGCCAGTACATAGACGCTAAATTGAAATGGAGCCACGAAGTTTTATTTGCTTTCAAGTTGCGAGCTACCTCATGACCAAATTGTTCTACAGACATCCCAGGAAACAATAAATGATGCAATGGTGTCTCCGATTCCATTGTCACATTCTCCCTGATCAACATTGCCTGCAAATTATTTAGTAATATTGGTGAAACTGTTCTTAAGTACATTACTACTTGAATAGTTTGTATTGCTGAAATACCCTTCCTACTTAAGAAACATTCTTTTTATAACTTCACACCATTGTCCTATCAAGCAGTAGCGATTGAATAAATAGTAATGGAATGATATACACCTTTATCCTGATATATTTCATTTAAATCACTCATCCACACATAACCGCTTAAATGTATGGGATTACTTTCTTGACCTTCCTTTGTCTACCTTATCCATCATCAACCTCAATATTATCCACCCATGACATCTTTCAGTGTCTTTTTCATATAAACACCACTGCACTGCATATACACACACACACATATATATGTATGTATATATGTGTGTGTGTGTGTGTATATATGCATTAGCACAAGATATCAATGTTTATCAAGTGTATTAACTTCTAAAATGTTTCTTAAATTATCAAGTGTAAAATCAAATTAAGTGGAATACTTACATTAAGATGCTCAAATACAAACATACTGAACGGTAATGGTATAATCTCTCTACATTTTGGTTCATCAGTACATTTCGAAATATCTAATTTCTGTTTTGGATCTATACGATAATCTGACAAATATAGTCCTTCCCGGTTCAACCCGTCCTGCGCGAGAACCAAATACCAATCCTTCACATTCAAGGGTCCCGATTTCATACAATTACCGTCCACTTCCAAATTCCCTTCAATATCAGTAGCAACATTTAATTCGCTCCAATGTTTATCTACAGAAGCTGTCTTCTCATTAAGTTCTTGAAAAATATCAGATATTTCGTTTTTGCGATTTTCTTGCTCGAGAAAAGCCAATAGGTCATAGGGACGAGCTAAATTAAATGGCGAGAGGAGCTGAAATAGAGTAGAATGCAATTTTAGATTTGTGTCAAGTTTTAAATGAAAACGGTAACCGGAAAAGTCCTTTTACGAACCCGAGGTTGTATTAGACCATTTTCTGTAACCACCCAATGTGTAGATGCGTAAATACCCAATATTAATTCACAAAATATACATAATAGTCTAAATGAAGGCATCTTGCACCGCCAAAAATATTAAATAAATACATGCTAATCCACCCTGACCAAGTAAACTCGAAACTGACACTTCAACTTAAGAGGGTTGCCAATCACCATAACAAAGTTCACTCACGTGTAAATTGCCGCACTTCAAATTACAAGAAAATTTATAGGAGTTAATTAAATCAGAAAAAGAAATGATGTGATATTTAAATACAACTGATACAACTTTTATTTACTAAAGTTAATTATAATATGAAGTGTTAAAATCATAAATATACAGTGAACCTCATTTAACCGTCAGTTGGCAGTTTTACTTAATATTTGAAATGTAGTTTTTATCTCTTCAGAAAAGAAATGAAGTATATTAAATAGAGGAAAAGTCTTTGTGATCAAAAATATAAATATATAATACAATACAGGTACTACCAATACACTGAGTGCACAAAAGCATCCACAATAGGTTCTCCCAGGCACAGCTCCCAGGTACACAGTTGCTTATGGCAACCACTGCAAGTGATCGTGTCAATACATTTTTTTGGGGAAAACATAGCTCGCAAGAGCCAATATAATTTCATGCTTATTCTGGAAATGCAAAAACATTAGTCGTAACAAAAAATAAAACTAAAGCTTTAATGTTCTACGCGTAAGTTCAACATATTAAGCAAATCGTAACTATTTTTAAATAACTGGGTGTGAGTTAATGGTTTGAGTACTTCATAATAATATGGCTATGTTTTATTTAAAACAATTTTGAAGGTTAAAGTAAAAAGGTATACTATGCTTTAAGTTTTTGTTAAACCTATATCTGATAATCTTTATAAAGTAAGAAAAGATCTCACTTCCATACGATGATTAAATATAAATTAAACGTGTTGAGCGTAACAATAATTATTATATATAAATCAAGTAATAAAATTGATATTAGTCATCTCACCGGATATATGAAGATAAAATAGCCACTCAACTAAGTATAAATTCTAACTGTGCTGATCTGTTCTGGTATTAGAGGCATACGAGTCAAAGAACCAGGAATTTATATACCTTTTCATTCTTTGTTTTGCTTATAGTTTATCTCTAACGTATGCCAACAGCGAACGCCATGAATAGCCATGTTTTCACAATTGTTATCTAAAAATATACCATAATTATTTTAATACACATGGCTATATCTAGTATCTCATAAAATGACTTTGTTGCCCTAAGCAATCTCATTCCTACCTATTCCTATCCCTAAGCAAGGGACACCTGCAGTCCCTTTCCTATTCTTTCTAGTTATAAAACGTGCTCTTTATAATATATCACAAATTGTATTACTTATTATTATTTAAATCGTATGTGATACAGTAATCTAAATATACTAAATAAATTATAACTTACGTCTTTTTAAAAGAGCACGTTCCCGTGTAACGTTATCAAAATTATTTTTTCAGGACAAATTCCATTCAGTATGCAATACTTACAGGTTTATTATTATGTTATTGTGGTCCTTTCTTTATTTTTTTCCCACTTTCAATTTGAAAAACGGTTCGGTAGTATAGTTTACCATCAGATAGAAATACGCGTAGGTCTACTGGATTTATCTACATTCGCGAATGCAGATTCAATGTTGTCATCGTTTATAATTTTGTATATTTGTGCACGATTTATATTTACTAGATGCAAACAAATTATATTTAATAATCACATATTTATGAAACTGTTGTATTTTGCTAAACAAATCTAAATGAAAATCATCTAGATACGAGTCAATTAGTAATGCAGAACACTACTTACATTGCAAAATTTTATGTGGACGTAAAAAACGCAGACGCAGAATGTAAATTTGGTGACGATGTTTTCATATATTTCTCCCCTACTTTGAATTTCTGCGTTTGATTTATCAATAACTGTATCACTTTAATTTTATATTTCGGGCCAAGATTGGCATCTAAAACTCGGTACTCGTTAAACATTTTTTCTTAGTTTTTTACGGGTAATTGCGTCATTTACATTCGGTATTATTTCTTTGACGAGAGCTTTCTAATTATTAAATTGTCCGTGCAAGAGAGCGTATTTGTGTAATACCACTTCCTGATTTCCAATGTTTTAGTGGATTTTTGGAAACTTTGTAAAATAACGTTCCACATAACCAACATAAAGAGGAATTCTAAATCCTGTAATTAATTTATCAAGTTTTCTGCTTCTCTTCTGGATTCTGTTTTTAAGTGTCATTCCCAGATATTGCATTTCACGCTTTTAAAATTTTGTTAAAAATTTAAAAAGTGGCAACAGCCGTTTATTTCCATCTCGTATCCGATAGTCTTTAGCGCATATGAATTTTCTAAGTAAAATTTTAACGCCTGTCTCATATTCTTTAAAAAATAGTAATATAATATTTGCTATTGAAAAACACAAAAGGATTCACCATAAATATTTTCCGCATCTCATTACAACGCCCAGACATATTTTAACATTATCATGGGATGTTGATACATTTAAAAAAAATTCAATGTATACACATCCAGTAGTTATTAAAATTATTGTTTTCTCAGTTCATCGTCTACGTGATGTCTTTTCAATTCAATAAATGTTAGAAAATGTTCTATTAACTGTCCATTTATAATGTAATATGTTACTGGATAATCACACTGAGCTGTTACATTTGTATTAAATCATCATGGACATCCAGAAGCCTTCGATATCAAAAGCAAGATCGAATCAAAATAACCGAAAGCTTTTATGTGTGTTTTCATTTGATGACCTTTAGCGCTATGTGCATAATTAATTCTTAGCAGGTGGTTTTAGATAAATACGAGTTATTTTTTTCCGGAATTTCTATATTTATTTGCGCACCCCTAAAAATGGGTCAAACTGGTTTGCAATTTCAGAAAGAACAAATAATTCCTATCATGAGATGAACAACATCGTGCGACTGTGCCTTAAAAAGTGAAGATTCTTTAAGCTATCACACGAATAAAATGTGTCACTCGCTGTAATATCTACATATTCCCAGTAAAACATTCCTCTTGAATTTTCAAAATTTTGCAGCACACCTAGTATGTTATAAAACATATCTTTTCATTACAATAAACCAAAAGTGGGATGAGAATTGTCAGACGGTCGAACATTATGATTTTGATAGTTATTGAGTTTACAAGAACACCAGCGGTTGAGAAATTCGCACCATAATCTAGGATCATTGTTTTATTTTTACATTCTTGAAGCATAATAAACTTTTTCTATCCTCAAATGTTTTAAATAATTCCGATGGCGATGAGGATAAAGAAGCATCGGGAATTTGAAGAAATTAATCATGTCAATATCAGCTAATTGAAGAATTTCCATTCCAGGATTTTCTGAAACTGGTAACGAAGAAGGTGGAGTATTGCTTAATAAAATTTAAGGAATTTCAATTGCAGTGGCAGCATTAGACACCGCAATAATTTCTTTATTATCGCAGCCATGGTGCGTTGGATTGATCGTGGGTCGATCAGTCTTTAACGACGTGGTATGGTAGTGTCTCGAGTACAGTAGTGCTTCGGGTACAGTAGTGTCTCGGTTCGATTCCTATTGCTCAGCTAATACCACAGTTGCTAGAAACTACTAGCTTCTACTGCCAATCCACCTACCCAGTGGAGTGGTTACGGGCATTATCTCCAATGACAGCTGCATTGGAGAGACCGATATCCAGTAGTAGACAGAGATATGATATTGATGATGTCTTTTTTGTTTCAATTGTGGGTTGACGTTGAAGCAAATAATTTTATGAAGTATTTTAGTAATTTTATTGGAGTACACTGCGTAAATAGCAACCACAGACAAGCGCGAGAGAACCATGGACAATCCTTAACTTCAGCTTACAAGTTCAAGCAATTTAGGAACACGACAATTTTAAATATTATTTCTACACTCTCGCCAAATTGCAGCATTCCCACTTTTGAAAAGTTAACAAATGAAAACAGGTAAATATCAAATATCCTTAACTAATGCATAACATTTTCGCATTTAAAATATATTAGAGGAAATATTTTAACATAAACTTACTATAAGTACCTATTATAAAACTTTAGTACCCAATTTAAATAAAGGATACGAATATACCAAAGAAACAAAACTTTTAACATAATTGTAATATATCATACACTTTTCTTATAACAACAATATAGAAACTAGAAATTACAAATAAAACTCCTTTTGTACCGATTAAAAATTACAAATGCCTATTTTACTTCTTAAGCATAGAAATATACTTTTGCACAAAACTTTTCTTATAACAACAATATAGAAACTAGAAATTACAAATAAAACTCCTTTTGTACCGATTAAAAATTACAAATGCCTATTTTACTTCTTAAGCATAGACATATACTTTTGCACAAAAGCAGTTTGAATATCCATGCTGTTCGATATTGAGTCTAAGTTATATTCATCTATATCTAACATGAGACTTTTTGATCAAATGACTTCTTTTGTATCGCTACATGTAGCCATGAATTATATTTCAGTAGTAGACAGTATTACACACTATTGTCGTTAACAGACTCAAGTTATTGCTGCAGCATTTTTTATGAACACATATACTGTCATTGACCGCCTAGAGTCAACATTATTAACATAGTCCGTATTACTGTAATATTCAATTATATTTTTCTATGTCAGCATTTTTTATGAACACATATACTGTCATTGACCGCCTAGAGTCAACATCATTAACATAGTCCGTATTACTGTGATATTCAATTATATTTTT
This sequence comes from Druceiella hillmani, assembly GCA_039881145.1. Taxonomy (NCBI): domain Eukaryota; kingdom Metazoa; phylum Arthropoda; class Insecta; order Lepidoptera; family Hepialidae; genus Druceiella; species Druceiella hillmani. The sequence continues at coordinate 19,643,457 of JAYKKI010000002.1, read as the reverse complement.
CTATGTAGATTAGAAATATAGACCATAGTTTTTAATTTATCATTTATGCAATAAAAGCGCGTACGCTTTCTTTTGGTATTAATTAATATTACTAACTAAAGACCACAACGTTACATGTAAAAGAAGTTGCAAGATGTAAACAGCAAATGCAAATGGAGCGTTAACTGAAATCAAAGCGCCAGATAACTTACAAACTGTGTCCAATAAATCTTCAAGCTTGTACTTGTGGTTAGAGTAAAAACTGTGAAAGAAACTCTACAAACGATATATTTGAAGGGTTGTTATAACGATTACGAATATGACATAGACCTAATCAAAAACCCTATATTTGAGATAAAACCTTCAAGGAGATTTCCCCACGCAATAAGGGATGAAATTAAGCAAGAACTCGACAAGATGGTGGAGTTAGATGTGATTAAACCGTCAGACAAAAATGTAAATTAAGAATCTGCATAGATCCGTCAGACATGAACAAAACCATTTTGAGGCGACGCTACCCCCTAATTAAAATAGAAGAGATATCAGCCGGTATTGAAGGATCACACATTTTTACATTATTAGATTCTGGCAAATTAAGTTGTCAAAAAGAACTAAGAAGATATTAAAATTTGCCTCACCATGGGAAGATATTCTTTTAAGACACTTCCTTTCTGCACATCCTCAAAACCTGAATTATTTTAAAAAAATTTAACAAATTTACTTAGCATATTAAAAAATGTAAGAGTGTTAGTAGATGACATGTTGATACATGCAAAAAGTAGAGAAGGGTTACGTGTATCATTAAGCAAAGTCATAGAAATGTCGAAAAAAGTAGGCTTTATACTGAATAAAAACAAGTGTATTTTTGAAGCAAATAAATTCAAATTTTTGGGACAAATCGTTTCAGCCAAAAGATTAGAAGCGGACCCATAAAAACTACAAACCATACAAGTAATGAAAACACTAACAAACAAAAACGAGTTACAAAGACTCTTACGAATGATAACTTACTTAAATAAGTTTATTCCAAACATGTCGGACCTAACATATTCATTACGAGAATTACTACATAACACAAGTTTCACCTGAGAAGTCCATCATCAAGAACCATTTGTAAAAATAAGACAAGTACTATTAAATCCACCAGTACTAAGATTATATGACGTAAACAGACCTTTAACAGCCAACGCAAGCTCAAATACCTTTAGGGCGGCACTTCTTCAAAAAGGTCAACCTGTACTTATGATGTAAGAGCACTAACCAAATCTGAGCAAAATTATTTTCAGATTGAGAAAAAAGCACTCGCCATATTACTCGAATGCAAAAAGTTTCATGCGTACGTGTATGGTAAAGAACTAACAGTGGAATCGAATCATAAACCATTCGACACAATTTTCAAGAAAAATATGCAATCAGTTCCAGCGAGATTGCAACGTATAATACGTAATCTTGTACCATACTCACCAAACGTTGTATTTAAAAGAAACACAAAAACATGTTTGGCAGATTTGTTCCGTCGTGACTGTGAAACCTCTAAGTTAAAATATGGCCAAGAAGAGAATCTCAAAGTAGCAGTCCTTCTACCAATGTCACTGAAAGCTAAAGAGAAGTTAATTCAAGCAATGGAAAAGTATCCACATTTATAGTTGCTACTTAAAACAATAATGCACGGATTTCCAGAAAGAAACTTCCTGCAGAACTACGACATTACTTCAATTTCAAAGAGGAATTGACACATCTTAAAGGTCTAATTTTCAAATGTGATAAAATTATAGTACACCAAATACAGTAATCACCAAGGACATGTAGGAATACAAAGCTGCTCAAAGAAAGCTCGACAAACACTTTACTGGAAAGGACAATATGACGACATTGGAAAACTAGTCAACCGCTCTTCTGTCTTTTACAGACATAAAAAGATAACACCAAAGAAACGGTACTGGTTAAGAGGATCCTCACACTTCCATGGCAAATAGTCGAATCAGATCTATTTGAACTGAAAGGAAAAACCCACCTCCAGTTCACGTCACCATCAAGATTACGGCCTAGTTGAGAAAACAGTTCAAACCGTAAATAATCTACTAAAAATGCAGTATCGACAAGTTCGATGTCCAACTTACTGTCTTAAATCGAAAAGATACACTAAAGAACGACAGCTTAGGTTTCCCAAATCAATGCCTTTTCAGCAGAATCACCGATACCTACAACCGACCTGAATAGATATCTGAATAGATCACCGATACCTACAACCGATATCAATTTAAAACTGAAAGTAGTTCCAGGAGTAGTAACCGAACTTGAACTTCTACTAAAGAAACAAGCAAATTTCGGTAATAAACACACTAAACAACGAGTTCCTTTGAACTGAATGACAAAGTCAGACATAAAGTTGTGCACCCTCAATGGGAAGGAGCAAGGGTGATAGAAAAGAAGGTCGGTAATCATTAAAACAAATCAAGGCCAAATTTTAAGAAGAAACTTTAGTCATCTGCCCAAGACGAAAGCAAACCTAGCTTGCAGCAATATAGTCGTTATTCCTTAAACTAAATATGCTGATAAACCAGCCGACAGCCCCAAACACAACTTCAATCCCCTGCTGCCCATGAGTCACTCTCTAAATCCTAATGACAACAAAAATACTTGCAAAGTAAGAAAACCATTTGTAGCAGTCAAACATTGGTGATCAAGCAACCCAGAGATCATAAAGATTTGGAGTAGTCATAAAACCGATAAGGAGACTTTATTTGTAAAATTCATTGTATTATTTGAGTGTAGAAATTTTAGTGTCAACTATGTACAAACCAATGTTTTCATTTTATTTACATAGAAAGAGATATATGACATATAGACCTAGTCTGCTACCTGGCGACACAACAACATATTAGAACATATAACAGTTGTAATGACAGTCTTAAAGCAATAAACGCGTGCGCGCTTACTTTTGATATTTGTTAACATTACTAACTAAAGATCACAACGTTACACATAGTCTCTCTACGTAATTACCCCGACATATCGAACTATGACTTTAATCATGGTCATGAAAAGCTAATTCTTTCTTACCTAAAAATACGAGTACAATAGTATCTATTAACCTTTTTAAATTATATGTTTATCTACGTCATTATGTTCCCGATTCACAATAGCTAGTTGCTCCCGATACAAATTTTTATACGCGAAGAGCTATAATTTTGTTATTTTACTGTGAACCATAAACGTTTTTTTTCAGAATTAGCATATTTTTTACCAGAATTTGTCAAATTACCTAGACTATCAAAACTACTTTTTTACATTTACTATATTCAGTTTCGAACAATAAACAAGGCCAGCAAAACATTCTATTTAAAATGTAACTACTGATTAGCTACCAATACTAATTTTAAAAATTACTATGATAGCGTACACTAGATTTATTACGAACGTATAGTTTTAAAATTGGCTTCGATCTATAATTTTCCATTATACTATTTTTTCTCCCTAAAAGATACATTGAAAAATTCAAACTTATCGCGTAATAAACAGAGCAACATTCAATAGGCGCCATTGTTTATTTACTTTCACGATGAAAATGCACGTCAGAAATTAAACTATTAAAATATTAATTTGAATACACAAAGAAAACGGGTAACTCAGTAAGTATTTCACTGACAAAATATAATACGTGTATTTAAAAACCGGAAAACTATTCAAATTATTTATAAAATTATTTTCGAAGAAGAACGGTAAACTGACAACAGAGAAATAATTAAAATAACACAATGATTAATTGGTTATATTCGAATGTCATAAATATATATTTAGTCTGAATATAGCCGAAGGTAATCTATCAAGCTTCAGCTTGCTTTGCGACTATGAACTGACGCTCTAAGTGAGTTAATCAATTTTAATTTCATATGAATCATTTCTGAATCGAGAAATTTTTGTAATTTGATACAATATAGGAATGAAGTTTGTACGTTTTATTTAAAATTCCACGTACCGGTACGTCCGCTTCGTGCACGCGAACTACTAAACATATATTGGAGTATGGAATTCGCTTGATAATTAAATATGTTTAAACTTTCGTAAATACGTGTCATCAAGTTGCCCCAGTGGCGCGCAATGCCTTATAAGCAATTACACGTAGTTTACCCTGAACATTCACCATATATACATCACGTATTTACGAAAATTGTGGTAATCCACCTGGACAAAGGTAAGTATCAGATTCATTTCTTATATTTTTACTTTTAGACCTAGTAGTAATGTTACTGTATTGATCATTAGATATATCTTTTCAGATACAAGGGATCGTGATCGGAATAGAAGGAATCGCAATTAAGTTAAGTTACCGAAGACCTATTCTGACTATCCTGAGACTTTGAGCTCTTAGACTCCACACTTTCGAATTTGTTTTTGTTTACACATTCTGTTAGTGGAGCCATAGTACTCGTATACTTTCTCTTTTCAAAATTTTCTAAAAATACATTTCGACTGTTGATTATCTTTCTTGTTTTAGCATCTAACAATCTGTAACATTTAGTGGTAACCAACAAAATCATTGCTTGTAATTAGTGGTAACCAACAGCATTGGCACCCAGTTTTTAATGTTTTGAATTGGAGCATGTACAATGGCTGCTTGTGCTTTTTTCTCTGGCCTTAACTCTTCAGTGATAATGTATGAAAGAGAACCCGTTGGAAATTAATTGGTTAGATGTGCCACTGTCGCAACTGCTTCTACCCAATAATGTTTCTGTAAATTAGCATTTATTAACATACAGCGAGCTCTCTCCATTGAGGCGCGGTTCATGCGTTTTGCTGCGGAATATATGGATTAGAAATTTTGTAAATAGTGCCAGCATTTTGAATATACTCTTTGATGTCGTTACTTAGGTACTCTCTCCCATTATCGGGAATGGATATCGCAATCTTCTAAAGATTTACTACTAGATGAAAGATTATAAATATAGAAAATTTGAGAAATATTGATTGTCAACTAGGGGTGCATAACGAATATATATATATATATATATATATATATATATATATATATATATATATATATATATATATATACGTGCATCTCTGTTTATATGTTATGTCTCTCTTGGAGCAAAGAGAATTAACAGTGTTTCGCCACGCAAAATGGTCCCATGCATCATGAACTGCTTCACTGCCAGTCTTGCCTAAGCTTTTTAGCACCGCTAGCACAGACGGGTTCTTTGAATCCAGTATGCATTGCCTCAGTCCGCAAGTCTTCCAATTATTCCAGCGTATACTCATGAGATGGCTACTATGATACTAATTTCCTAATTGATTTATCTTCTAATTTAGCTTGAAAATAAAATATAAAAAATATTTAAATTATCTTGCTCTAACACAGACAAAATACAGTAAACTGCTAATGTCGAAAAATTTATGACGTGTTAATAGTTGACGTGTAAATAATCATCCTAGTAATCAAGAACAAAACTACCTTAAACTTTAAATAATTCTTATTATTTATTTATGGCTATATGGCTGTTAACTGACTCAAAAGCTGACAGGTTTTTTCCGAGGTTGGCAGTTCTAATTATTTATTTCTATATTATAAGTAAAATGAACGTTATTTAGGTAAATAAAAATCAAATACCTATAAATATGAAATCTCCGACGGAGGTTCCATTGAAATATCTTTAGAGATCGATGCAGAACAATCCACCATTTTCCCCGCAGACCAAGTTACTATTTTAGGTTATAAACATTAATAAACAAAATTAAACAAAAACAAACTTTACAGGTTTAAAACGGAATGAAATAAAAAATCACAATGTATATTAGCCATATAAATAATTTAAAAATATAGTCCAACGTCATCAAAAGATACAGATATAAATATATGCATAACATACAGACGATGCCAAAGATTGTTCGGTATTTTCTAAGGAATTTAGAGCTATTATGGAAGCCTTGAGTTATGCTCTGCTTAAAAAGATTCGCAAGCTTCTTATCTTCTCCAACTCCTTAAATCCAACTTCTTTAGAGTCCCTTCTCACCAATTATTTTTCAGTAAATTACAACTTCCTAACTCTCCTGATCAAGCATCTTACGCATGATTTGGAGAGATCGGGATCGGATGTCGTTCTTGCATGGATTCCTAATCACTGCGACATAGTCGATAATTAAATAGTTGACTCAAAAGTCCGATTTGCAGCCATGAACGGGGATCCATGTTTCTCTCTTAATTTCATTGAGGATCTCCTTCCCCTTAGCTTATTCCTGGATGGTTTCTGATTAGCAAAGGGCATGGGAAAGACCTTCCCAGATTACGGGTATGAGATACTTCCAGATCCAATCTTCTAGACCTAATCATTCAACACATAATAAAGAACGACATCTAGGATCGTCTATATTCATGAATCTTTTTTATGTTTTTTTGTGTATACATATGTATATACTTATTATTCGGGTATTATTCGTAGTTTTTGACGTCACTTTTCAAAATGTTAACACTTGTATTGACGAAGTATATACTTATTATTCGGGTATATTTCGTCTATATATTGTTGTCACCTTTGTGTTATCTATATTTTTTTTGTTTATATTTTCGTTTAATTTTTTCTTATCAAGCAATAGTGACAGATATTCGGAGTGTGATCTAGTTAGTGTTGCTTAATCAAAAAATCTAAACTTGACACTGGCAAAAGTTCTCTCTGAAGAAAATAATCGCCACAGAATAAAAGAATAATAATAATGACATGCAAATTATGCACACGGTTAGATAAAGTGAAGGAGTTCAAGCTGGAAAGCCGACTTAGTTAAGAAGATGAACGTTAATTTAAAGTTTAATTTACTATTGAACTATTTGTATTAATCACATGATAGGTAATTACCAATTCCGAAGGCTGTAGTTGATTAATATCTATTGTTGTAGACATGTTTCGTTTGCTTAGGACGTACCTACGGTTATAATAAAATGTTACAACATTACAATTAAGTATTAACCATTTTCTCATACTAAATAGCAAAATCAATGATAAAATAATAATTTTTAACTACGTATCAACGCACAGTATGTTGGGACTGAATTTTTATGTGTCTTCAAAATGCAAAGAATAAACAAAAGTTTCTGTTACTCCAGGATTAAAATTTTCTTGACCAATGGAATCGAGTCACTCTCTTTAGAAACTAATTTATAGGAAACCTTAAATAATCAATAATACAGGTACTAAATAAACAAGACAGTGAAAACTGATGGTTTGGCTTTTATTGGAAATGATTTTTTTATATCTGTTGCAAGAGCTCCGACATGGTGTGAAAATACGATTACAATACTCTACCTCTCGCTAAGTATAAAATTAAAAACCAAATAAATAGAAAAAAGTGCATTTTTCAATATTCTGTTTTAAGGTGATCGGTTGTCTTGTGCAACTTAAATAAAATATAGATATTTAAAAATTGATGAAAAGCGTCATTATGCAAAACGTAAACAAATCGTTATTAAGAATGGCAAATCGAAATTTCGAGAAATAAATCAACGGAAATAAAAATAACATACATTTGCTTTAATTTGAAACGAACTTTCTTCAGCTTCAGCCAAATCTTATTTAGATAGAAAATTAATATTTTTGTTCTTAATCTCTGAAGTGAAATATTTGGCTAATTTTTTGTATTGAAAACCATAACCTTTTGCGCAACACTTGGGCTTCATATATAATTTGTCCATACTTGTAGAGTAGGGACTCAGACAATCTTTAAAAAGCAAACGTTTTCTCGGTAAATGTATTTTACAATAACACGCAATTTGACGTCTCTGACACTTGTTACTCGCTGAAACCAGAAACAAGAGTAGAAACTAAAATGGCGGATAACCTCGAGGCAAAGTTTTTGACGTCACTTAAAAATGTTAACACTTGTATTAACGAAAATTATTTATTTCTTTATGTCATAGTATTTTACTTAAGAAAAAAAAGGGACAAAAAGTAATTTATTATACTACTAAGGAATGCATCATATTTGCATAAAGAATACGTTATATAGTAAACGTTATGTAGTAAAAGGCTAAAGCTTATATAAATAATATAATATACTAAAGTTACGAGTACACTCGAATTCGCACATTAGCCGAACACGTAGCGTGGCGCGAAAAACGACGTCTGATGAGCGCCTGTTTCCTATATGATCTCTGTTTCACGTCACAGATCATATACTAAATTTTACTTCTCATTTGTCATTTAATATATGATCTGTGATTTGCCAGTTAAACTGTTCTGTCCTTATTTATCATTTATATTTTATTTAACGTATGTGTTATTTTATTGAGTTTTATGACGGAAAACGTGTTGGAAAATGGTGGGGTAAGTAAATTATTTTAAATGATTATATGCAAGTTATAATAAATAGTGAGCGGTATATTATAAGAATTACCAACAAGTTAAATAAAATGTCTCATTTAAAATATCAGGCACAGTTAGATTTATATTATTATCAGATTTACTTAAATTACTCATATTGATATACAATATAAATAAAAAATAATGCAAGGATGACTTGCATTTATATTGCGTTATATTATTTTTTACGAAAATGATGAGTTTTTGTTATCACATGCATGCATAAGGTTTGTTTCTGATCGTAAATTAATGAAATTATTATCAGGCATAGGTACTACAAACATTCAATCAGCCAATTCAGCCAGTAATTATATAATTTATATAATAAAATGAAAGAAGGGATGGTAATTAAGTACAATTTACAAAATGTTCAATTATTGTAAATGTATTGCTTAGTTTTCTTTATAATTTTTTTACGTATTCCAAATGACATGCAAACTCTTTGCTAAAAATTAATTTTATCCCATATTTATTATTTAACAACACATTTATAATTTAGAGCTTGTTGCCAGTTCAAAATTAAAGTTACGCAGAATTTTCTTTTAAAATTTGGTATTTTCTTTTTAAGTGGGTTAAAAACGACGATGGATCAAGAAAAAGATAAAATTGTATATGAAAAGCATAAAAAACCCTCGCTAAGAAAAACATCAGTATGGAGTCATTTTCTTAAAGCTTTAGATAATCTCTCGACCAAATACACTACAACAAAATACTCAAAACATTGGGAGACTCAACTTCAAACCTTCACATTCATTTAAAAACAGCATATCTATAGTTTGAAAACATAGTATTTATGCTAATACACAACGTCAACGAGGAACAATTTCTATCGCATTCACAGCTTCTTTCGCCGCTACTACAGACGATGAAACACCGAAGAAAAAGAACAAATACGTAGTTGACTCATTCTAAATTTTGATATTTTTCGTACAATATTGTGGAATATAAGTTAATTAAAAACCAGTCTTGAAAACAATTCAAGAATTTATTGAAAAATAAGCCAGTTGTAGGCTTCTAAATTTGAAGATACGGATAGAGTTGGGTATATCCCTGTCTCTTTTCCTCTCGTAGAATATAATGTGCAATATTAAAAATGACCTCACAACACAGTATTGCCGTCCTTCCCTAAAGGTTAAATTTAAACTATTATAACTCGGTCAATTTTTAAGATTATTAAATTTTTTTTTTCTAATTTCACTCTTCATCAGCTTGTACTTTGAAATTATGATTAATGAAATAAAAAAAAATTAGTCAAATACCCAATTATTATTTAAATTTTAATTGCTTGCCAGAAACAGTTTCTCATGTGACAGTTGTAGATGGCCTTTCGTCAGTTTTTTTTTATTTCCTCAAAAAACCAAAAGCGAATCATGGCACAATCTGGTTACAAATTGCCTACATAGCTAAATTCAACCAAAAATATGGTGATAAGGCATGGTGAAACTGTGAAATTATCTTTAATAAATAAACTTAGGAAACCTGAATGATTCAAGGTGTCTGTAACTCTAGACGAATGGACCAGTTTGGGTAATTGGTGATTTATGAATATTAATATCTATAGTCCAATTTATAATATATATATATATATATATATATATATATATATATATATATATATATATATATATATATCAACCTATAGATATTATATATAATATCTATAGGTTGATTAATAATTTTACCAATTTCCTCGCCTCGTGAAAGTTATCGACAATATACCGGCCAGAACGTGCTGGCAATTGCTGAAGAGATTGCTATGATTCGAATTATCTCTGAAAGATGACGTTGTCTCCTCTACAACTGACAGTGCGTCTGCAATGTTGATCTTTGGTCGTGATGCAGCGTGATCTAGGACGATCTTTTCCATGCCCTTTGCCATTCAGGGGCCATCCAGGAATGAGCTAGGGGAAGGAGATCCTCGATGCAATTACAAGTGAAACATGGATTCCCGTTCATGGCTGCGAACTACTTGTAGGGCATTCATTGGGCTGGATTTTATCGCACCCGCCATGATCCTCAGAGCTTGAGACTGAATACGAGTCAATTTGGTGGCATTAGATTTGGAAATAGGATCAAGGAGGAACGAATAATAATCAAGATGAGTGCAAATAAAAGAATTGTACATAAGTTTTAGAGGGGTAGGGTGAAAACCACAGAAACAGCACGAAGAATATTTATGTTAGCCTTGTATCGAGTAATTACATGTTCAATGTGAGTATTCCAGGATAATTTAGAGCCCAAGGACATACCAAGGAATTTAGTACTGGAGAGGATAGGAATGTTTGAAAAGTTGGAGGAGATGGAAACATGTGGAATTATTCTTTTTCTAGTAAAGATCATTACAAAACTCTTGGAAATCAAAAGATCCATACCGTGAGAGTACGCAGCGCTTTTCCAACAAAAGTGCCTTGCTCACTGTATAAAAAAGCCCCCAAGCTCAACTAAATGAAATAACAGACGATGACGTCTTTGCTTCAGATGAAGATGATAAAGACGATGATTTTCATGTCACTGAGAGCTAATTAAAATAACGAATTTATTTTTAAAGAAATAATAGAAAAATTACGAAATTTTTTAGGAAGTCGTCAATAAAAAGTGATATACTTCAAAAAAATGTTGAAGTGGAATTAGTTAATGAGCTTGGTTTAATTTTAGATTGCAGGACACGATGGAACAATTTAGCAGCTATGTTTGAGAGAATTGTGAAACACAAAGTTTCGATCCAGAAGGCGCTGTTAGCTTTAAAAATGGGTCTGGAAATAACTGAAAATGAATTCAAATGGATGGTTGATCTCAGCAGAATATTTTAAATACTAAAAGCTACTGTCGAAGATTTAAGCAAAATAAACGTTAACATAATAACTTTGATGCGGCTTTGAGATTTATGTTTAAAAATTAGAAGCTTTGCAATATGAGTTAGTAGTTTGTGACTTTTCATCGCATTGAAACGGAGGATTAAGGAACACAAGTTGTTGGTTGCCTCGAAGTTAAATTATCTGCAAAATCCGAAAACATATTTTAATTCAGCGAATAAATACCCCGATGTCTTTTTAAGACCAAATTGCTGCAATCAAATGAGACAACATACTCGTATTGTGGACGATAACAAAATCGGTAATGATTCAGAATTCACATGTAATATTTCTGTTTCTACAGACGAAGACACAAATGACGATTGTGATTCAGTGCCTCTGAAGAAACAATTAGAAATGGCTGTTAAAAAAAGTAATTGCAATCTGAATATAATTTATCAAGAGCCATCCCAGCAGATATTGATATTGATACATTAGCTCTTTATAAAAACAGTGGTTTTGTACAAAAACAGTGGTTCTAGAGAAAAATATCTTCTTTCACCCTACAACAATTTAAGAAGCATTCCTCCAACTAGAAATTTTGTTTTTAAGATTTTATCGTAGTCAAAATATTTGAAGTAGATTTAATTAAAAGTCTGTAGGCACTCTTCTACTTTTGTACAGTAAATAATTATTTTAGCATCTGACTGAAACTAGATTTAAAACAAATTTTATACTATTACTTAAATATATTTTTTTCATTATGGACTATTTTGATTTCGATATCTCAAGAGTTCAAGACTGATTTACTTTACTTTTATTTTGATTAAAATTTGTTTTATCTAGAAAATGGTCTCTTTTTATTATTCCTTTAAAATCCTCTAACTATTAAACTGTCATTACAAAGTCGAAATTACTAATATAAATTTATATACAACTTCGCCAAATCCCGAAAATACCGGAATAACGGTATTTATCTGAGGACAGTATTAAAAATACCGGTTTTGAAAAAATATATCCGATATTGTGACCCCTAGCCAAAATTCAATAAACCATTTTCTGTTCCCCTTTCGTATATCATTTCGATCCATGCTTTGACAGGTTTTCACAGCCTGATTTATTGCTCCATATTTTAATATTCAAGTCTCCCATAACGATGACTACATTCTGTTTATGTATGCTCTTGACAATATTAATTAGAGCATTATAAAATTAATCCTTTGTCAGGTTGTAGGTGCTCACATTTATATATCGAGTTATATAAATAAAGATTATAGTCTTCTTATCATCCGAAAATAGGACCCTTGTAAAATGATTTAATGCCTAAGCGTAATGTCACGCTCATTTATCACTACCGTTTTGATGGAGGTCAAAGAAAATATTTATTTCTATATTTTAATTGCTAGGTTTTTTCTATTACTTTAATATGAGCCGTTGCGTTGAGTCATGACGCCACAAAAGTAATACTTAACTAAATTCTCAAATAGGAATAAGAAAACTATAACAAATCATTGATGTCAACATCATAACAAAATGTCGATGATCAACAATCTTCCACAATAAAACATCAATAATATTCAAAAGACTAATTTTATAGATGGATTTGAGAATACTGCCTACAACTAAAACTAACTGCTTGTTACTTTGTTATTGCTGTATGAGATGCATTTAGAAAAATATGCATTTACAGAATACTAACCTACAAATACATAGGTATTTTAAATCGAGATCCTATACCTTATGAACTAAATAACTGAGTTCTTAACTAGAAGCCATTTTATATCTTCATTATTTGAGTTAAGTATATAATCAAAAAAGATTCGGTGCATTGATATAACAGATATTTCTGTACCTGCTCAACATTACTGCGAGAATATATAACCTTTAAGATAGATATTAGAAGTTAGTACCTCCGCGCATTGGCAACTTTTTTAAAGTAACAATTTAGTAGAAGTTCGAATGAAACACACGACATAGATAATACACTAAACCACAGATCATATACTAAATACTAAATACACGGTATTGAATGCGGCGCCTTTACTGCAGCTAATTCGAACTTCTTTAAAGCAACCAGTTGTGGTCCAATTCCTTACAATGATATTGTAGTAAAAACTAATGGGCATAAGCTAAAAATAAATACTATTATACATACTTATTTTTCCAGAGAGTTGAACATTGAACCATATCTCAAATGGAGAGAATTATATTTAGTAATACCCGGTATAAAAGATAGAAAGACGTGGACAGTATAAATCAAATTTAAAATCCAATTAAATATTAAATATTTCCATTTTTACCCACGACGGAACGGTGGAGGTAAACAAATACATATAGTATTTGAGTGAGAAGTTGCTGTTTGTTTTTTGTTCGTTTAAATGTGCAATCCAATGTTCCCATTTATCTCCAATACTGTTTGACCGATTTAGATACGGTCTTCTGTAAAATGTTTGTGATTAATTGGCAATGGTTCTTAGTTAGTTGTTATTACTTACTAGGTGGCACCCCAAAAAAATTTTGTTGCAAACGAATGTTTCCATTTATCTCCCAAACGGTTTCACCGATTAAATACGGTGTTCTGCAAAATTTTGGGTCTAATTTGGCGACGGTTCCTAGATGTTACAGTGATTACTCACCAGGGGGCGCTACAATAAACATTTTGTTGCAAACGAATGCTCCAATTTATCACCCAAACGGTTTGACCGATTTAGGTACGGTTTTTTGTAAAAAAAATTGTAGTTTAAACGGCGATGGTTCTCAGATAGGCGTTATAGTATTAGCTCACCAGGGGGCCCTGCAACATTTTGTTACAAACGAATGTTCCCATTTATCTCTAAAATGCTTTGACTGATTTAGACACGGTTTTCTGCAAAATATTTGGGAGTAATCGACAATGGTTCTTACGTATGTGTTATGGTGTTAGCTCACCAGGGGGCGCTGCAACATTTTTTTGCAAACGAATGTTCCTATTTATCTCCAAAATGGTTTGACCGATTTAGACACGTTTTTGGAGCTGCCTGTCTATGTCTAAAATTTTGCAGTTTTATCAGTTCGTGACTAATTAAAATTCTTTTAGGTGCGCAAATAGTTTTACCATGCTGCTACAATGCAATACATATTAGGAACGAAAATGGCAATGGCATAATTATAGGTTCTTACTTTCTTTTAAGGTTTCCAAAAAAAGATGTTTAATCGTTTTTCAATTGCAGCGACTACATCCGACGTGGGTTTTTCAAAATTTTTAATTTCGCTTTTTATCTTTGACGACAGAATGTAGATAACTTCATTTGACGATGAACCAAATGACTTAGTTCGTAACTAGAAGCTATTAAATACTATACTAAAGAAACCTATGTAATTTTATGCAGAAGTCATTGAGTATTACATTCATGAATCAGGTTTTACATGATTTATTTTGTGTTAAAACGGTTCTCATTATAGCATTTATATATAGGCACAATAATGTACTGTGTTTTGATAGCTGGGTTGAATTCAGAACCTTGCACACAATAGTAACGTCACCTGGACATATTAGCAACTACATTGAATTTCTGATACAACTTAGATTCTGACACTTAGATTATTACCTATAGGTACAGGCGCTCTCTTAGCTTATAGTATCCATGTAGTAACCATGACAAAAGTATGATTTGTATTCAAAACAACAGTAAGTAATATCAAGTGTTAAACCCTAAATTGTTAATAGAATTTGCCAAATTCCAAATAAAGATTGAATTTCTGCTAACTTAACAGCTGTATAGTTTCAAAATAATAACTTAACCCTTTACAAAACTGAGAGAACAAGGAATGATAAGGAATGATTTTCTCTTAAGAATTTGAGGAAGAACTTGGGAAAAACTAGATTTAAAAATAATTTTAAAGAATTTCTTGAGATTCAATATTTAATCATCCGAGCTTGAAAAAGAGGATTCTCAAATGGATTACACACTACGATTAGACATACATAGACTGGATGTAAGATTTCTTCATCTTAGCTCTGTATATCAACATTATGGTCAATATTCTCTATTGTTTTGTTTGCAAAAAAGAAAGTACACCTGAAGAATTCTGTCTTGCAATATAGACCATGTGTTAGACTATTCATCTTACGACGATGAAGAAACGTATACATAACCTCGTATGTGCTTCTTCATCATCGTCACCTTAATATATATGTCCGAGTTGTCTGGTACCTAAGGAAATTGAAACAGCATCTCCAGTCCCAACTCGAGTTCTCTATCTGAGAGATACCTGTAATGACCAACAAGCAATAGTATAAATATTTAAAATCATTAAACTTACTTACAAACTGACAGCGGCATTGATGCTGACAGCAATAAAAATAGAATTAAACCGCAAAATGACATCGATATAAAAAATAATATTTTCCATGAGTAGTAAAAGTAAAGCAATCAAAGTAATTATCGTACCATTTTGATTGAAGTTTTCCAAAATTCAACTTGACTAGTTTTATCAATGAATTAAATTGGCCAAATGGATATTGTACAAAATATGGTTCCATATCTATCTAGATCTTCTGAAATTATCGATGCGCGAGTTAACTAAAATAATTGTATTTGGAAGTTCTAATTAAAGAGGAAAAATCAGAGAGAAGGGGTACAGCTAAATATGGTGGAAACTTTTTGAAATAAAATTTATTAATAATGCCATTAAAGAAAAATTGAAATGACATGCTCATTCCAGAAAAGTACAAAAAAATTTATTTAGTGCTGCAATATTTATAACCATTAATCTATTTAAAGAATAAGGTTGATAAATACTGGCGATCAGGTCATTTTTGGCGTTGTAGATGGGATTAACTTAACTTGAAGAAGTGCAGCGTAAAGCATATAGGATATTTTTCCGGAATTTATAGCTAGAAAGAAAAGTAGGAAGAGTCATCAAGGTAATAGAAACCGAAAAAGAACAGTAGTCTCTTATTTAGAACAGAAAGCAACTTTGCATCATGTATGCAAAGCATGATGTAGTTAATACAATGTTTGAGACATTGAACAATACATGGTAATTTATTCAGATACTTGTTGCAAAATTACTGGAAAGAAAGAATGAGAAAGACTAGAAGACGCAAGATGTCACTCGTATCTCGTTAACAAAAAGTTATTTTTATATGGTGATAAAAAACCGTTAACTACCCAGAGCTTTTAAAGCTAAAGTGCCCCAAATGAAAGGAAACTGAGAGGGTCTTTATATTTTATGGATATGGATGTTCTTTAATAGGAAGAGAAATTGCCACAAAGTTCAATACTTGATCGTCTTGAGTCCATGTCAAGAACTGAAATTCCATCAGAATGTATCTATGGGCTATTTAGGTTCTTTACCTACAGGAGCATATTTGTTAGTCCTTGTGGATTATTACAGCAGATTTTATGATTTTAATTATCGCCAGGCATCTGTAAAAGCTTTATAATTCATGTGACTGAAATATTATCAAGGTATGGAATACCAAAATTTGACTCCAGAAAAATGCAGTCAATACAATTCAAATCTAAAGAGACCCATGAATTATTCATAATACAGGTGAGAACTGGAGAAGAGTTACAAGAAAATACCTCACATAAAGCAGGGGACAAGTTTTTAGTCTGCTGAAACAGGTGACATCATGATTATCTCCTAAAAGATAAAAGAAAACAATACACAGAGCAAAAGCATGAGACATAGCTCCCAGGGATGAAGTTCTTTTGGTACAAGTATGACAGAATAAATTTCAGACTGCGTTCAGTCATAACAGTTAAGCCATTAATGCTATTGTGGTTCAAAATACAAATGGCAAACCTACACTAGGAATTCTCCAAAGTACAGTTTTAAGGCTCGAGTAGAGGCTACCAGTCCTTGCAGGGTTCATTTTTCTCAGTATTTCCATTGCATGATATAGGAATGTAATTCATTATGCTGTCCTGTATCAGAGGGTTTTCCCAGAAAGTTCAAACATGCTGGAATTGAGTTCCATTATACCCAATTTTATTACATTACTTACCCAACTTTGAAGAAATACAAGTTATTCCCAAAATATTTCAGGTAATATTCGCAGAATAGTACCAAATACGTAGTAAACTTTGTATAATTTTTTTATCCTCTGTTTGAATGCCTCAAAATGCACCCTTATAAAATATGTACAAATCAATTTTAGAAACAAAGACACGTAAAAGAAAAAAATTCTGTAAAAATATTAAAACCATTCAATCTAATATCAAAACCAGCAAATCATTTTGATAATTTCATTACCAATTTGTGAAGAATTAAAATCTTAAAATTTATAATATTCTATAAATTATATTTATACAAGTGCTAAGAAAAAATAAAGCAACTCATATATTTAACAAAGATAAAAAGTGCAGTTCGATGTTTTGATGGCTATTAGATTATATTATCTATACAATAAAAAAGAAATCAATGGGCACAGAATTATTCAATATTAGAAGAATTTCATTTCATTTAGTGACTAATTAATTTGCCACGAGCGCGATGGCGCTTGCGAAATCAGTTGCTGTTTAGCACGCGGTAGGGGATGTCGCTCACACACATCGCTCATTTTTTTTTCTACGTTTTACATAAAGTTTAAATTACAATATTATTAGTAATTACAATATAAAAAGAATCCAGGAAAAGAAAATTTTTAACCCATAATGTCGGAATACGAAAATAATTCGAGTGAAAATGATCGTTTTGCCAGTTGTGAAGAAAGTGATAGTGGGAGTGACATTGTGGTGCGCTCACAATTTGGCGTAATGCAAATTTTGAGTGATAGTGATAATAGTGACGATAACAATAATTTTGCTGATACGGAGGATGTACCGCACTGCAAAAATACGATGTGACCTTGATTTCAGTTTTTGTTATAATTTTTGTTCACAACATAGATTTCCATAATTTTCTTTGTATTTTATTATCCTTGTACAAGTTTTTATTAAGAAAACACCGAAAAAATTATTAATGACATCAAAAACAAAAGATTTCTTTGGCATTTTTAAGTATATATGAGTAAAAATCCATGGCACTAAAACGGTTAATTAAAGGCATAAACAAACAAATATGGACATGGATTAACAATAAGTGGATTAAGAACAAGTGGGTTAAAATAAAATGCGTTTTGAATTTAAAAATATTTGCTGTTTAATGCAAATACAATTACTTAATTATTATATTAATATATACAATGATTTTTCCGACATATATATAACCACATTGGAAAACTATACAATATTTATATTAAGGGCATTATATAAATTTCGTGTCAAACTTTATTTACAATTTCACTCAAGATAAGTCAAATAATGTATGTAAACAATTTAATATACTTACATTACATAATTTACAGATATTTTATGGGATATGTTAAGAATTTTGTAATTTTATAACTTGTAAAATAGTGAAAATGTTAATTTTTCCATTATCTACATTTTTTAAAACTTGCCATGCGTTAGTGTGACATTATTTAGTAATTGGTAATCAAGAAAACAAAGACAAGTAGGTGTCTGAAATTTGAAAATATTCTTTTAACTTCAACGGAACTTTCGTAACTGTAAAGATTACAGAAAACAAAAAGTTAATTTTACCATAATGAATGTGCACCATAGTTACAACACTGTATGTATTTTCACATATAAAGCTTTATTATTTTTTGTGTATTGTATATTTTGAGATATTCACACATATATTTTGAGATATTCACATATATATCTACTATAATTGGACCCAACTATAGAATAATGCTCAATGTTAAAGTTACACTGCTATTATTTTGTAATGGAACTCATAGTTAGTTATTTTGGAAAAGGTACATACAGTAATAAACAGGAAGCATTATTTTTCAAAATTTTAATTTTTTAGTAACCGGCGAGTAATTTCCTCTTAACTTACTTAATTTAGTTTAATTTATTCAGTGATTGGATTCAAGCGCAATGCAATTTATCTATCCAATTAAAAGATGTATAACTATATTTTGCATCATGAACAATTTCTTGTGATATAAAATTTAATAAACGTCATTTCATAATTGGGTCGAATTATTGAACAAATTATAATACTCATCCTTTTCAAGGAAACAAACCTTCCTTCGTATAAAAATTTGTAACTGCCCAGTAAAGTGGCTAAAAATAGATTTTTGTTAAAATTCATTTTCAACACACAAAAAAAGCAATGACATTTATTTTTCTCATCTTTAAGGAGTAAAAAGCATATAGATTACAGAAAATCGTATAATAAAACTATATATTAAATCAATATTATTCTAATTTTATTAATACATATTATCATAAACTATATTATTATCAAAATAAATAATGATTTATGAAACATTGTATAATCTCCCAACAGGTGATGTCTACTAACCAATACAATTTCTAAACTTAGACTATGAATGCACATTACTTAGAAAAAAATATAAACTTCTGAGTTACCTAACTAATAAATTGCAAACATTTACGACACAAAAGTATATTATAACAATAAAATATCAGGATTCCTAAATAATATATTTGACTAAAAGAGAGATCAAAACATTGCCACGTCAAATTATTACAATTGTTAATCTTTTTTTGAAACAAAAAATTAAATCGAACTTAATTTTGTTTTATATTAAGATGGTTTTGTACTTTTAAAATACAAATAGAAGGAAGTTATAAGCAAAACAATAATTGATATTTTATTTCTTGGTGGTTTTTGATCGAGTCAAAAATGAACAATTAATATAATTTAAAAATCGTTTAACAGTCAAAGGTCATATTAAGTAAGTTTAGAGATATCTATTTTAAAAACTTGGTTTTGAACATTAAGATTTTTAATGTCCTTTTTTTCATTGTAGTAAAATACACTAAATATTTACCGTATATATCATTTCGTAACTTTCTATACAAAGTGTTCTGTAACTCAGATCGTCGCGACTTTTCGTGGACTCCATTCAAATAATGAATTAATTAGTATTTAATTCATTATTGAGCATACATAGATTAGGTGATTGCCGTGATGTTTCTGGTCGTATCAAACTTTCAAAAATAATGTCTATTAACTTTCATGGAAAAATTTTTTTACTTAATATATTTGTATACAAATAGATTTAGCTTGTGATTTTACAAACTGCTATCAAAATTTGATCTTTCATGTATCGTTATTGTCGCTTTATTTTTGAGTTATTTATAATTATCTTCATCTTAATTAATCTTCAATTAAAAACCACCTAATTAAGATATAAATTATGTGCGCAATGCAATGTTGCCCCTAAATATACAATCGAGGAGGAACATATATGTATTTCTCACATATCTAATAAGTATTGTCTAAAGAACACATGATACAAGTTTACAAAATGTATGAATACTGTATAATAATTAATATCAATGCCGTTAAACTTAAAAAATTAACCACTTTTGTTTAATGTATTGAGTCTTACTTAAAATATGAGCAAAAATCAGACCCCTGTCTCACTAGTAAACCAAATGAAAATTAAATAAATATGAGATAAATAAGAATTTTACAAAAATATTGATAGCAGATTTTGTTTGTATAACCATGTAAAAAATTATCCAATCTATTATAGAAGCGTTTATTCCATTGATTTAGTTAAGCTAAAAATCTGCCTAGGTACAGAAATTAAACACTGAAAAGAATATTGTGTAGGTGAACTGTCAATTTGAAGTAATAATACATTTCTACAAAGTGAAGCATAATTTAGAACATAAAAACAAAATAAATTATAAACCTAATGTCAAACAAACAATAATTTATCTATATTACCTAGATAATATTCATAAATTTTATTTGCCAACTTTCTTTTAGCACTGTCATCCTATGACACCACGTTAGTGTCATTTGAAAACTATCACACAATCACCTGTGATACCACGTTGGTGTAACATGAAATCTATTGGATGAATGCCACTGACATGACACGATAATAAAACTTTCGATTGTTTACAAATATCTTTAAAATTTTATGAAATGGGGAGGATTAAAGATGAGAAAAAATGAAAAAGTCAGTACTCTAGATGCTGTCCATTATGACCAACCATATGTATTTACGTCAACTGTCAGTGCGAAAATTTGACATTGGGTTAGAGGTTTCTGTAGATCGAAATAGACCGCATTCATAAAAATATAAATAAATAAAGTCTTTGAGATCCAGACATTTAAAAATATTTGCATAAAACACTCGGCTTGAAAACTGTTGATACAGTTTAGAGTTCCCTTTGTTTAAATTATAAATGTGTTATGAAATTAATGACTCTTTAGGAAATAAAAATAATTAAGAGAATGTTTCATTAAATTTTACAAACTGGGTATGTTTTATATATTTTTAGTACAGGTTCATTATACATAATTTGTGTATGATTATCATGCACAAATTGTGTAAAATGAAGTTTGCTTCACAACGCTATACAAAGTTTCAGAAGTATAATATCTAATAATCACCAAATTTCTTTACTAATGTGAAGTAAGTTAAAAAAAGTAATGTAATAATATTTTTTATATCCAAACGAGTGTGAGGAATATGGTGTGCAATGGTGATGAGCTATGAGCAAGCCAGTTACCCATCTATGTGTTAGTTATTGTATATCAACTGTACATGTATAATAGTATGTACAGGTTCAAATGTACTTCAGACGAGTGCACTAAGTATACTCATATATTATAGATTGTGTCCTTCAGTATTATTATTTCGCTTAATTTATAGAGTGAGAGCTCATAATAAATTTTGAGCTGGTATTTTAGGAATTTTTAACAGTAGTACTTGTATACTATTCAAGTAACGAATGGACAGTCTTACTGACCATGATGGGTCTCGTTACAATTGCGCATTATGCAAATGCTGCAAAAATTACAGCCCAATAATTATAAAAGTTTCATTACAACTAAAATAGTAGTTCTAATTAAACTTTTATAATCTTAAATTAGATACATTAATAATATTAAAAAAAAAATCAGTTGTCCGTTTGAGGGTTAAGTACGTACTTATCAACAGATTTATAAAACAGATGAAAACATACATTCTGTTCTAAATCTTGAAGTTTTGTTAGAAAAAATTTGTATTTTTTATTGATAATATTGAATGATATTTTGTAATATGCGAATGAAAAATGTCGTAAAAATGGTTAATCATTTACGCAAGTTTGTTTTATGGCTAACATCACATCGGCAAAGAAATTTGTTAGTGTTATTGATAAAGCATAAGTTGAGCTTGTATAGTTCATTTCAAATTTTTGAGTTGACGTCATACTATGTTTATCAAAAATACTGTGGGTATGTTTAATATGAGAAAATTTGCAAAAACTATTATATTCATTAAAGTATAATTGAGGATAATTTTATAAAATCCTAATTATCAGTTCACTTACAACAATATATACTTTCTGAAGTATTTAAGGAAAATTAAAGGTGGAAATTTCAAAATTTTCTAAACTTTTATGGGTGTACCTAATGACGTTATGTGAATAATTATACATTCAATTTTCAAAATTCTGTAACATCTGCAATAAAACTAACTAACATTACACTAAATTATACATACATATTATATAAAAATTATGCTACATATCTTCTTACCAATACTAACTTATAATATTTACTTTAATTTAAATGAAAAAAAGTAGTTTTATGTTAATGTAACATAATTGTAGAGGCACTGTGTGTTTCAACTCTATCCCATTCATATTATCAATCATTATCATATATCCTTGCACGATATTGTAAAAATTAACATTATTGACGTCTTTTATTTTATATAATTTCTTTCCCTTAAAACTATGTATTTATTAATTATATAATATAGAGTGGCGATTGATAAGGGAACACCATAAAATATTTAATTTAATTTTGAACTAAATCTTCGTTACCATTAAAAATAATTTACTTACATAAATAATCTCATAAATTACAATATAATATGTATGTTAGTTATTAGGAGTCCCGCTCAAATTAAAAACATGTAATTTATTTATTTTGCTGTATTATGTAATAAAAGTATCAGGAAAAACATTTCCCAGCATAAAATAGGAAGATAGAAAGCGACTTTAAATTTTCAAAATTATTATTTATGGTTTTTTGTCAAGGAAATATTTAATGAAAAGTCTGTTAAAGACCATAGAGGTTGAGTTAATTTCAAATTACATCAAGATGTAGATTATAAAAACAAAGCAGGTTTTAAGAATATAAAATAGATGAATACACAATTGTGATAAAAATAGAAATTAACATTAGAGTAACAAAAATTAAAAATTAACAAATTTTTCCTTTCTAAGTATAAAAATGAAGGCAATAAAAACTTTAAAATCTAAACCCAATACTAGCCTTTTACAATATTCGTGACGGATTCCTATAATAACCGATAATAAATATTTTATTCTCTCTTGGAATAACGTTATTTTGTAAAACTCTTATTATTTGTTGTTAACTACAATTAAAAAACTTGACGCGCACACTTGTATAATTGTATTAGTCCTTCACTAGTCTATAGATATGGTGTTGCGCTCCATGCTCACTATTGGAAACCTCAAACACATACGCCGCACATATCAGTGTCTCTTGTGTATCTCGATTTGATACGACCTGTTGGAAAGCAAAACAATATATTAGGCTAAAAAAACTTCAAAGATATTACAAGTTGAGGAACGATACAAAATTTGTATGTGTAAATGTCTAATTTGTATGTGGAATGTTGTAAATAATTTTAAAAAAAAATGTTAATGTTGTAAATATAATCATTTACTTTTACACCATGTTTTAAATGAATTTAGAATTCAACAAGATAAAAATTATACTGAGCATGATCTTAATGAGACATTATAACATTACGATATATTGTTATTTTTACAAAAAAATCAGGCACATTAAGCATTACACGAGGCATTCCTAAAAGTTTTATTACGCTGTGATCTGATTACTTAAAATTTCCAAAACATTTTCAAAGATAATGCATACCATTTTCAAGCAAAGGCACTATATGTAAGGGTTATGTTAGCAAGATATGTAAGGGCATTACATTTAATATGAATGGGATATGAAAGTAAGTAATTATGACAGTAAAGAAAGGTAGGCTGAAGACCATATTATACACATATGTTTTACATAAAAAATACATTTGTGGAATAAGCGAAAAAAGAAAATACGGAAATGAAGAAAGACATGGATATATAGGGCTAATCCATTTCAAGAGAAAAAAAGTGAAAAATATGTTAATTGTACTATTTCTAAAGGTAGGAAAAATTTATATGATGCTACACATTACTATACTCCATTCAATTTGAGAAGAGAATCTTTGTAAACAAACCGATTTGACAGTTCAGGTATTGTAAACTTTTTCTTACATTCAATTTTATATGGATTTATTTGGTATTTGAAATTAAGAAATATACTTTTTTTAGTGTGCAATATGCACACTATATTCACATAAATACATAGGTATATTTTACATTTAAAAGAAATTCAAATAAGTAAGATGAAGTGTTTCAAACAATTTATAAATGTAATTGTTACTTAAAAAAATTATCTTAGCTATAAATAATACCAACAAACTTCGATAGAAATACTAGTTTAATGAAATGTTAATTATACAGATAATTAAATTATTACAAAATAATCACAAATACTCAATTTTTGAGTAATTATTAAAATAATTTTTTTGAAAATGTAAAATACGATAGACTAATGCAACACGAATAAAACACGAAATACAACAATATTTTGCATAAAAAATACATTGCATACATCATAACATTACAACGAACCTGCAGCCACTGATCATATACTTTAATTTATAAACATCAATGTTTGTTTGAAGGTTTTTTCCTTGGCGATGAAAATTATAGAATTCCATTCGTTCCTTACCAAGAATCCACCATTTTAATTAAATAATGAAACACTTCAAAAATAAAACATATTATTATATCACACACCTAACTTGATCCTATATAAGGCTCAATATTATAATAAACTTAATATAATACAACATAATGAAATAATTTTATAAAATGCCAAAAATTCAGACAGCAATAGACGAGAATGGCAAGTCGAATTCTCATCTTACGGACTAAACACCACGCTGTCACGTTAGCAACCTGGCAGGCGTTGCACTGTCCTTCACTCAGCTGAAAGCACTAAGTTGGTATTGTTTTGATTATGTATATATCTTAATACTCTGAGTATAATACAAAGACTTTTATAAATAGTCATCAGCTGACCGAATATATATTTGTGCCAACCATATTTTAACTTTCAAATTTGTTTGTTTACAAAGATTCTCTTTTGAAATTGAATGGAGTATAATTTATAACACTATACTACAGGCATACTTTAATGCACCTACCATTGGAGAAAATACTTAGTGTCAACAAAGAAATATGTTCT
Source organism: Druceiella hillmani (assembly GCA_039881145.1). NCBI lineage: Eukaryota > Metazoa > Arthropoda > Insecta > Lepidoptera > Hepialidae > Druceiella > Druceiella hillmani. Next base: position 19,617,980 of record JAYKKI010000002.1, on the reverse strand, counting down.
GGTAAATATGATAATTCTGAGTTTATATTATTGAGATTAACCTATATTTCTATTAAATAATAAACTTATAGTAAATAGCTGTTGATTCAAAAATATTTTATCACCCACCTGCAATATAGTAAAATTCTCGAGTACACTATTCATCATATACTTCTCAGGTAGATGCTTGAGCTTGTGTATGAAGTTAACCATATACTCGCACATAGGTGAGCGGTGAATGCGGTAGACAAAGCGGCCACCTTCGAAGCGTGCATACTCTGTCTCCACCTTCTCCACAACCTGCTTGCCGAATGAGCACACTTTGGTGCTGCATGTTATTGTCATGTTCTCATTGCTCTCGTACCTGCAGGTAAGAATTTGAGTTTTATGTATGTATTGTATTCAGTAGTTGCTATAATTAAATTTTTAAATGATCTTTGTGAATATATGCTTGAAAAATATCTTCTGCCAAAGAAGCTAGCAAAAATTTACTTTTTAACAAAAATGTTATCAAATAAAATTAGATACTCTTGTGTCTGCCCTTGTGTCTTACAATTAAGTTTTGATGTCCTTTCGTAACATTTATTTCAATTTCACATAAAATAATTTGAATCAAATTATAAAGTAAATAAAATTGCAATCACACTCACTGGCTAGTGACTCCATAGAATGCACCCGCCTCATCTTGAATGTTGGTATTGAGATCAGCCCAGAACTTAACCAGGAAGAATGCATTCTGTGGTCCTTTATCATATAATTCTTTCAGACCACCTTTCTTCTCCGGGAACTTATCATATATTTGCCGGACATCCACAGACTGAAAACGAAATATAATAATAATATAATTTTTACTTATAACTGACAGACAAATAAATATTAATACACAAATTTTTTTTCAGATTTTGACTTTTTTCAGTTTTTGACAAAATCCTAATCTCCTAATCCTAAAAAAAAATAAAAAGAAGGTTTTTATCTTCAATTAAATACTGTCCGACTTTTTGTTCTTCTAGGCATACCATTCACAGCTACCCTTTGTCATTGGCAAAGAATGTCTTAATAATTCCAAGAATTATAAAAACTCCATTATCTCATTTATTTTCTGTTTCTATCAATTAGATATTTTCTTCGCAACAAATGTGTGGTCATTAATTGGAAAAAAATATTATATATATATATATATATATATATATATATATATATATATACAATAATACACACATACATATATATACACATCTGTTAATTACGATTAATTTTATAACTAACTATAGACAATAAAATATAGTGTGGAGCATTAATTAAGTTATGCTCAAAGTAAATTATAGAATCTCACCTCTAATAAAGGATCTGCGTACGTTGCTGACCCACCTATATGTACAAAGAGATGTTTGTGATACTGAAAAAGAAAAAAAAATACATAGTAACTTTTTGTCTATTAGTAATTCTTGTGAATCCTGTAAAATTGTAAATCAGATGGAACTACATTTACAATTTTCTTTCTTAATCATATTTATTTAAAAACCATAATTTTGAGTTCACAAATTGATATGAATGTAAACTGCATATTCAGCATTATAGTAAATGTATTTTTTATGTATTTACAAGAAGATAATATATCAAATTACAGAAACCAATTATCAATAGATTATTTTGAATCCATCGTTCAAACGCACAAATGACTGTCGAATTATTTTCCATGTAGAATTTTACAAAACGTTTTTTTCACACAATTTTTTTTAAATTTTTTTTTAATCTCTTTGAATTTATAACAAAAATTATTTTATACAAAATCTATCATTTATTGCAATGTCATTTATTGTAAAATACATAATAAAATTTAAAATTATATTAAATAAATAAACATGACTTAGGTCATGTTTGTTAATGCCTATATTACATTAATGAGCGTGTAGGGAAAAAATATAATAAACAAATAAGAATGAATGAGGATCCTATGATGATGGTTAATAACTGTATGGTATGAGAGAAAACCTTCATTATTATCAATGTTTCTCGTTCTATCAATTTAGTGAAATCTCTTTGTCCTGAAATTCTATTTCTACAATGTTCAGTAGTGAATATATGTTCAGGAGTGAACACCTACCCAACTTACAGCTACAATCTCAAGTATGACAAAAATTCCTAAATAGCTTTTAAAATAGTAATAATGTTTCATTGAGGCATTTCCTCAAATCTGTGTAATTTTTTGCATTATCTCAAATCACTAGTATTATCAAGAAGTATTATTTACAAGTTTGACCTCCTTAAATAAATCCCTATTTTACATCGGTGGTTTGCTCTAATTATGTTTTCCTTTTATATTATTTTCAAAGGCCCGTTTCCTAAAGATGTTCAACACTACAATTAAATTAAAATAAAGTAGCTTACTGTTTCAGGATCACGCTGGTGCTCCATAAACGCGGAGAACTCAACAAGTCGTAGCTTATGCGTGGCAATGGCGCGGCCCTCCCAAGGTGGTGGCGGTGCCACCTCCACTCCACCGCCCTTCACCGCCGGTGCCACCGCACCCCCATACGCGCCGGCCGGAAACGGTTTCACACTGGAACAGGCGGTGTGATGTAATGAAGAGACGTGGCTATAGGTAAAGGGAAAAGAAATTGGCTACGAGTTTGCTACAAACATTTAGATATCGTTTATGGAACATGATCAGAGTATTTTAGTTCATAACCATACGGATGCTACTAAGCTTAGAAATTACATCAAGTAGCCTCAGACTCAAATATAAAATTCATTAACTTAATGGTTTTATAAGAATCGGTGATTTGTTGTAAAAATCTGAATCTGATCTCATAGCAGTTTCAGAAAGTGAAACTGTAGTCTAGGATACTTTTCTTATTTACCTTGTATAATCTTATTAATTTATAATGGTATTATTTTTTTAAGAGAAATTAACTAAAAAATACGCATCTATTTGCAATGGAGCTGCCATTAGATAGAAATTTGTAAAAATTTATATTTATAATCATGCAATTTATCATATAGATCATAAAGATGACTTAATACAACTTACTCTTGTGAGGTGCCAGCTTGCAGACCAGGTTGCCAAAATTGCTGGAATAAAATAAACGTTTCAGATGAAAATCATTGTCACAAAATTCAAGTTATAAATTTTTAATGGCCTTCATTCATCATCAATTGTTATTTTTCAAGCTAACTCAACAAAATAAACCTTTTTCAAATGATTCAATCTATTCTGTAGCGTAAAAATTATCAAGAAGTCAACTCATAAAGCAATAAGCCAGTTAAAAATTGCATTTAATTCATGAACTACCACACGATGCTCAAAATTGAATATTTTATATATTTTTTACATTTTTTATTTTTGAGTAACCTCGATATTTATTAGTAATTAAGCAATAAACGCACAAAACATAAATAAGAACAAGCTTATATTGTAAGTCAAAAACACTCATTGAAGCACAGAGTATTTTTCATAGCAAAACGGACAAAGGACAAGTGCTCAAAGTGGTGAGGCATGCTAGTAAACCGTACCACTGGATGGTAACCAGTGTGGGGCAGGCCCGCCACTATCTGTGCACTAGACAATGTGCTCATACTCTGCATAGCCTTTTCTTTCATCACGCCTCCATCCTGTTCAACATTTGTGTTCTTGTAAAATAGTCCTCATTGTAATAGTTAATCTTTAGGTAAAAAAATTACTATTTTTATACTCATAAACAAAATATTTCCCTGGTTTTTGTTACCTACATTATATCGAACTCATTACGAAAAAATAACATTTACAATTTAATAGTTTTGTGGAATGTAGTAAATATTTATCAAGTGAAACAATTTGCAGACATTTTAAAACTTTGTTTAAAAACATTGATAACTTACCACTTTTAGTTTAGCTTGTATTTCCCTAAGTTTCCGCCTAGCCAGCACCTGTATGTGTGAAGAAACTTGTTTTCTTGTCCGTGTCTTGCCCGTCCTTAATTTTATATACCTTGCTATTAACTCGTTGCGGCCTGTAAAGCAAAATATAGAAGGGAATCAATATTTGTTTCATATGTTAATGAGCATTGCAAGATATCTTTTCATTCAGGTTGTTTTACAAGGAAAAGAAATTGAGCAAAACTGGTGATTTAGTCTGAAGTTTTGAATAACTATGACCACTTTTTTAAATTTGATGCTTCCATAAAAGGCTGTATGTAATACTGTATCTTCTGTCAAATCACAGGCAAATTTAAAAATTTTTAAAAATGTAATGAAATTCCCTTTCCAACTTTGTAGGTCTTTGTTAAAATATTTCAATTTTAACCCGCGTCAATTGTGATGATAGTTATATAATCGCAATATATAATTGACCTATATTAAACGTCTACTTGCACAACAGTTTCTATGCCCAATTCCAAAGCAATGATTGTAATGTATCCTTCTTACACAAATCAACATCATTACCCACTTCGGACACCTCTTTGGCTCAGCTCCGAATTAACAAATGTAGATGTTTAAAAATTGTAAATAAAAATAAGCTCATTTTTTTTTCAAAATGATAATTTAAATTGTACCTTTGGTAATTAAATTATCACTTGAATAATCAAGAATCACCCGTAACTTAAATAAAATGACAGTAGTAAAACATTCGGAATTTGGCACTCTTTCAGATGTCACTAATTTTATGACTGATACCATTTAACGAATTCAGAAAAAAGTTTTATTGGAATTACAATGGAAACCTAGTAACTAAATGGATTGTAAAGTAATATGAAAACTTGTAACTTTCTAAAATTTTGGGAAAACTTGTTTTAAAAATCTGCATTAAATAAATTCATTAAGGAAGGGAAGAATTTGTACATTAAAAAGAACAAGTTCTTTACTACATTAACATTTTAAACTCTCGTATATAAAAACAAAATCGACTGTACACTCAGATTAGTAGTGTAAGAAAAGAAAATATTGAATTTAACACCTCCAATGATCATTTTTGTATAGCCACTTTATGCCTGTAACTTGATTTGGCCTCTTCAATCCATATACGGACAAATAAAAGGCTTTTAAGAGGTAAAGCTTAGATTTAAAGATAAAACTTCCTAGTTTCAATATACCATTTGGTTCTGCAGCTTGGGATTCAACCAAAAGTCTTATTACATGGATAAGTGATTATGCTGAAAAACTGACAAATACATTGCACATTCCCTGGGGGACTATGTGAAAAATTTTGATACTAATAATAATATATTACAAATGAGCGACGATGTTAATCTTGCATGTGTATATATGTTAAGGTCACTGTGCAGAAATCAGTCAATCTGCAGATTAATTAGTCAATGTGCAGATTTTCTAAGGGATCAAGGGAGTCAAAATGCAAAGACATTGATTCTCTTCGCAGATTGACTGCCAAGCCTCAGTAAATGAGCGTATAAAAGGTTTTTTGCTGGAATAAAACATTCTTTTATCAATCAAATATAATTTTATTGGGTATGCATAAAAAAAATTGACAGTTACCAACAAATTGTAAGAAAACAATTTAAAAAATTATATTATTTACAACTGAGTAAATATCAATAACTGAACTAATAACCATAACATCAAAAAAAATTACTTAATATTTATTGTAACAATAAAATTTAATGAAAAACATTGTTTAAATAGAACATTCCTTCGTAAATAAGATGAATATTTATGATTTAAAAATTTTAATTATTTAAAATCCAGTAAATGCCGTTCTATTTTGGCTGTAGTTCTTAGCAAAATAGATTATGGTTTTTTATAAACTGGGCACTAAAACTGGCATTTTAAAGCAGTTATACGCATGATCGCAATTTAGCATTTACAAGAAAAATTTCATTCAAAACATGATTTAAAAATTTTAATTATTTAAAATCCAGTAAATACTGTTCGATTTTGGCTGTAGTTCTTAGCAAAAGAGATTATAGTTTTTTATAAACTGGGCATTAAAACTGGTATTTTAAACCAGTTATATGCATGATCGCAATTTAGTGTTTACAAGAAAAATTTCATTCAAAATCTGTCCCTCCTGTAGAAATTTCTTTATGACAAACTACAATAAAACCATCTTCTGGTTCTGGTCAGGGTTTCAAAAATGTGACCGCAAAACAAAATGTAAAGACAGACAGGTGTGCTTGTCGTTAAAATAATATTTTGTGCAATACGGTAGTTGACTCATTCTAAATTTTGATATTTTTCGTACAATATTGTGAAATATAAGTTAATTAAAAACCAGTCTTGAAAAAAATTCAAAAATTGGTTGAAAAATAAGCCAGTTGTAGGCTGCTAAGTTTGAAGATACGGATAGAGTTGGGTATATCCCTGTCTCCTTTCCTCTCGTAGAATATAATGTGCAATATTAAAAATGACCTCACAACACAGTATTGCCGTCTTCTCGAAAGGTAAAATTTAAACTTTTATAACTCGGTCAATTTTTAAGATTATTAAAAAAATGTTTCACTCTTCATCAGCTTGTACCTTGAAATTATTGTCAAAAGAAAAAAAAATTAGTCAAATACCCAATTCTAAGTGTCAACTAAAACCTGAAATTCTAAATGCAACTTTAGATCGCACCAATAAATAATTCGGTTATTTTTTGTTAGTGTTATTAATTTAGTTTCTAATAGTTATTTACTTGCTTTTAAATAATCAAAATTTTTAAATCATTTTCTTAAAATTTTGATGTAAACTGTTGAATTTTTTTGAATGGACCCAATTAAATATCATTTTATTGAAGAAAAAAAAAAATTTTTATTCGAGTAAACAATTTTAATCAAAATTTTTAAATCATTTTCTTACAATTTTGATGTAAACTGTTGAATTTTTTTGAGTGGACCCAATTAAATATCATTTTATTGATAAAAAAAATGTTTTATTCGAGCAAATAATTTTTTTACGCACATTTAATGAGGCTTGGCAGTCAAGCTGCGAAGAGAATCAATGTCTTCACACTTTGGCTGACTCGCTTAGAAAATCTGCAGATTGACTGGTTTTCGCACATTGACGTTAACATATATATATAGGGGATACGTAGCAACGGCTGCTGGGAATAGCAGTCAGTAGCCGCTGTTGCATACGAGTGCATAGGAATGCAGCGAAATATCAACAGCGCGTGCATTCGTCCGATAACACACGTGCGCGCTCCAGTTTACTATTGTCGCAAATGCATCTGTACATATTATTTTCCTAGTACAAACATATTTCCTCTTTCACAGGGAGAAAACGCAATACTTAACACAAATATTTATCTGAACACTCGTTTGATCCGATAAGAAAAAATACTTCAAAAAGATTTCTTCAAATCGACATCAAGTTCATATTTTTACATGTTTAGCCACTTTACAAATGTGAAAAGTGGTAATAAAGAATATTCCTAAATCAGTTTAGAATAAAGGAATTTACGTTGTTGTATTTTGTTTCCCCATATAGGTACCTAAAACCCCCATTGCTTAATTGATTTAGTAAGATTTTTTTTCGCATTCTTCTCAAAATATAAGATGACAATAACCTATAACATCTTCTGATTGTTTCGTTATTACAGAGAAGTAAAATTTTTCAGTAACAAAATATTTTGCTTTTTCATAATTTTTTCAATCATAAATTACATTTAAATCCGTTTCGTTATAATAAGCAGAACCTTCATGGGAAGAAAAACTTAAGAAAATACTGTATTACCAGTATCGCTCACTACTCAAGGTGGAATAAGGTATTCGGTGCGTTGCGACGTACATCGATTTGCTAATGTGCGTTGTAGGACATTCAGTTCATGCATTAACGTTAAAATAGTGTATCTTAAGGACGGGATAAGATATGAAAAAAAAACTGTTTAATATAATCTTCTTATTTTGTTCTCCGCAACCCGTAGAAGTCGGCTTACTATACCAATTTAACAACACCTCTATGGATAAGCCCTCAAAAGAGGCGGAACTTTTTTCAAAATTTTAATGACATAATTCGCCTATTTATTTTTTCTTCTCATAATTTTCTAAATCCGTACGATTCCTTTATATACGGTGACCGTGTTTTCAGTGATGCAGGATTAATCAATTTTAAAGATTTATCCAAAATTATAAGCGAGCTCATCGATCTCTAAGAATATTATGATGTTATGCTCTTTCTCATCGTATGAAAACCGGTATAAAAGTTAAACAATCCATTATTAAGTTTTTGAGCCTTGGGAATTAATAAAAAAAAAGTAATAAATATATCCATGAATAAATGTGCCCAAACGATACTATAATCGAGAATTTGGTAGATTTTGTGCCTAAAGACCCCGCAACTGCACACTCTATCGAATCAAACATAATACAGACTACGCAGTAAACACGATTGAGCGGCGTGAACGCTTGAGCGAATTCAGCCGCTTTGAGATTGCGAACTCAATCATGAATCATTGCACATCAAGTACTCAGACTTTCTACGTGCTCGTTCAAAGCCAGCTCGAATGTTCGGTGTACTAGGCAGGCTAAAGAAAAATTTAAATTTATGTACGTCTCGTATATAATATTATACCAACCAGCTTTGCTCGTGTTAAATTAGACAAATTGGTTAAGAATCCAAGAGAAAATACACGTTTATGAATAAAACTTGATGATAACAATTTATAGAATAATAAACAGATTGAGCTTGGACTCTCTTATAATTATTTATCCCAATAAACGATATAATGTCCTCAAAATTTATATATCAGTTATATAGTGGCAATTTATGATCGACGAAATATTCATATCCTTTTGGTCCTTTATAATATTTTAAACAACCCACATTGACCTCTTTACCTTGGTGCCAGATTCATGGACTTATTTGCGGAAGCTCGAGTCTGCGTTCAGAAAACCTACACACACTCATTCCTAAACATTGTTCGTTCTTTTTTTATTGAAATTCGTTCGATTCTAGCATCAGACACATTCCTAGACATTTCCATAGTGTAACTATAATTTTAGTAGCTAACCTCAGAACCAGTCGTTTGAATTCCTTCACTATCATTGACGGAAAGAGATTGTTTTTGTAACAATAAGTCCACCGTAAAAAAAGAAACTGAACCATGCATTAACACTTAAAAACCCTTGATCTAAACAAAAAAAACAAAAAGAGTTTTCAAAAGACATTAGCGAAATTCTGTCATGCAAACGATAAAAAAACATCGTTAATTGAAACATCAGTTCAATCCAAACCGAAAGAGGAGACTAGTGAAAATTAGCCTGGCGTTACAGAAATAGAATAACAATTTTAAAAAATTGGTATTTTTTACATTATAAAACCAAGCAAATCAGAGACTTGCAATTAAGAAAGAGCAAAAAAAAATACAATTTTTAACCATAACAAAAAACAAAAATAATAAAAATCTAAAAAATCTAGCAAGAATTATAAAAAAATAATAACCGATCGCTTTTTTTTTAATATGTATCCATTATTACATACATACATTAATACACAATAAACTGTTAACTGGAACTGAAATTTGTTCTGTGTTGTCAAAATGAATGTCTTTTCTCACAAAAACACACTCTCTTAAAATTTTACGTGGCCTTTTTCTATGACCCTGACGGGTCTGCGAATTAATATTTTACATCTGTGTATGGAGGATGCAATGGAACACAATCCCAAGTCTGTATCATCTTGCTGGTTCAAAAGGTTCGGTAGAAATAGCATTTACGAACTATTATGAAACAGAACCGGACTTTTTATAAAAAAAAAACAATACTTCTTCATTTAACGATTTAAATATAACTTTTAATTTTTTTTTCAGTTTTTCTATATAAGGGGGTCAAGTTTTTTTTTCATTTTCTCTATACAAGGGGGTTTTGTTCTTGTAATATCTGGGCCCAACACTATATGGAATATTGCTGGTCTTCTTTATAAGATGATCTCACTTTCATATAAAAAAATGTATAATAATGAAAACGTATGTAAAAATGGTCGATAAGGTAATTGTAATAATAAAATATTGATGAAAGTTTGAGAGACACTATATGATGGAACCGTGTCTTCTTCTAACTATCCTTTAAACATAGCCTTTGTTTTTATCTAATATTTACGTATAATATGTTATACTTAAGCTGCATAAAACAATATAATCTTCAAACTTATAAAGAAATCATTAATAAAAAAAAAAGAAGTGAAGCAAAATAATCCAAATTTTCACATGTTTAATGCTTCGACTCCGATCACGCGATTGTAATGTACATTTGTCATATTTTTGTAAAAGCTTAAAAATATTGTACAGCCAACCTCACAAATAGTTATCAACAGAAAATGACAGACAGTTTCTAATCATGTGTCATAAGGTTTCGACTTGTCCATTAAAATTTTACCTTCACTCATTGACGACTATGTATCCATCATGTAATAACTCAAAGTTACTAATAATATTCTGTATGGCAGTTACAATAATATTCCGGAACATTAGCGTTCCAGTGATTGAATTTGTCACTAACACGAAACCGTCACGTCACGTCACTAATACATTCCGATTGATCTTTAGCATTGAACCATTAGATAAGGCATAATTAATAATCTGACTAAAAGTTTAAAAATTGCGCTACTAAAAATCACACTGCTTAGAATATTGACATTCATCAATGAATTATCCAATCAATACTATGTAATACTATCATTATCCGAGATCATGAAACAAACTTAAATTTTCGTTTCAAAAATGGCCTTTGAAAAATGTCGAATTCTGACAACGGTAATTTTACTCAGTCAAATCGCTTATATGTTTTCGTATAAATATACCAGTTTGCCTTCAGCTGTTCGGTCGAGCGTGATTCATAATTAAATGAAATAAAGCGAATATATCGTACATCGAACGTAGTTAAACGCGACGAAATATCCATATTTAAATCAGCATAATTCCGCAAGAGAGAAGGCAAACATCATCCCAATAAACAAACGATAAAACCCTCAAGCAAAGCCCGGGCCCGCGTCACTCCATTTCGGAGACTTATCCGCGCGCACTTCCATTACGGCCGCCTTTTATTGCGCTCGTAGATAACTCAGCGCCGTCTCCCCGGAGACGAGCCCATTTAATTTGTTTTAATTCTCAAGTTAATCGTCGGCCGGCGGCGATCGCCCGCCCGCCTATAAATAGCGACGCCGAGCGGCGCGACGCCGCTGCGCCGCACACCAAAACAAAAAACGCTCACTTTCTATTCGTGAAGTCGAATAGAAAAACAAGAGATCATTATTTATTAGTTCGTTAGGCGGCTAATTTCGTCCGCGGCCCTCCGCCGAGCGCAAAAAACTCATTAAACACCCGACGAGACAGCTCCGATTGTCTCTTCCTCGCTTTAATCCCTCCTTTCCATTACTTTCCGAGTTCGCTCTCGGACCGATGAATAAATGAATACATTCAACTGAAACATTTGACTAATGCCCGACGACACCGCGCCATTGTGAGGCTTAGACAGTTACGTTTCATTCAAAGTTCGCCCCGGGACTGCGCATGGAACGGTGCTTTTTTGTTAACTTTTAACAGCGGATGCTTTCGGTGAGGCGAGAGGTTAATACGTGTTAATTATCGACGCCACGAGCGATCTTTGTTCACTTTTTCTTAATAGCAGGATAACTTTTCTTAATGATGGATTAGATACCGTTTAATTTAATTTAAAGAACATGTCTTTTGTCTTTTAATAGAGTCCAATTGAAATCTTTTAATTATAGGTTTGATGTGATGAAGCCAAAGAATTAAAATATAGCTAGACAAATCATTACATCGTATATTATCTGCAAGGACTGTACGATATATTAGTTTACACTTATAAAATGCACTTACTTTTTCAGCTAATAAATACAGGTTCCTTATAACTTTAATTTTTTCTTTAAATACAATTAATTAATTAAAATCAGCTCAATCTCAACACATCTTTGTAGCCCTATCAATTTAATCTGCTTCAACTATCCTCAGTAATGTACCTTTGTCTGTTTTCTCATTTTTTGTAAACAAACAGCACAAACACACAAGCTAATCCCCCTGTTCTATGGACATATTTCTAACCTTGAGATCACACTCCATTCTCCTTTCGTTCTTTAAAAAAACAATCTTACATTTAGGTATTGCTCTTACACTTTTATATATTTTTTTCCTAATTATAATTAAAAATAAAACATATTTTCGTCGAATGTCCTCATTTGAATCTTATTACAAAAAAGTCTTTTCAGGTATATCCAGATGATCACATTTCCATAACATTTCATTTTGTCCCTGAGTCATATTTCCTACTTGTATTTTTCTTTTATCTTTAGGTTTCATTATATTATTATAATTTAATTTAGTTATTTTGTGAGTAACTATTAAAAAAATATTTACGTTCTCTTCTGAGAAATACTTTGCAACAGGTATATTAAGAAATATGCCAAAAACAAAACTTCCATCTTTTATACGTTTTTCATGCAAAAATTAAATTAACGAAAACAAATACACTACCTTGCATAAGATAATACAAAACAAGACACGACATTTTTCACGCTGCCACAAGCAGAGTTTAACGCTTGGATCACGATTTTCCGGTCGAATAACTAAATTGGCCTTAACATTGGCGTTTTCGGGTCAAATTGTACTTAATGAGCTTCAAACCACACAGGTATCGCGTAGCCGGCGAGTAAATCAGCGCAAGCCAATACTTCGTAAATAATCCATTTTAGATGCTAACGTATGATAGGAATTTAGTTGATATTGTCACATTTATCAACTTGGTAACCCGATGAATTTATTCAACGTTAAATAATCGTACCTATTGAATATATTTGGCGTTAATTTTGTAGAAATTCATTATTCACAATTAAATGAAACTACGTGATGTAGTATTATTTCTACTTTCTTTAAGTTCTTTACTACGACTTAGGTTTCTTTGCATTACAACATCTTCAGTTGGGCTATTAGCAATCCCACCTGAAGATGTCGTAATACAACGAAACCTAGGTCGTGGTAAAGAACTTAAAGAAAGTAGAAATAATACTACATCACGTAGTTTCAATTTATCGTACCTATTTAAATGATTTAATTTATTACTCTATTTAATGATGCTATAATTTTTGACACTGTTTGTTGAATATACTAATTTTACAAAGAAGAAAGTTTATTTTGCTTATTTCCAGGGTTCGACACAAAAACGGTTTATTTTATTGACGCGAACCTTTCACCAGCTTATAATATCTCAGCTTATAATGTACCGACTGTCATAGGATATATAATAACTTTATAGAACGTCTAAGTAATGAGCAATAACTGTATAAGTGAAGGTAGTTAATGTGTGACGTGTGCATTTTTCAATTAAACTTTTAACTATCATGGATATTAAAATAATGTATGAAGAATATGGACAACACGTAAATTTAGTAAAAAGTGCAACCTTATAACATACATAAATATTTATATTATTACAGATTATACGTTATGACATATTTACAGTTGGAAAAATTTAAATATTTTTGAGTTGAACAAACTAAATCGTTATAATTACGACATCGAAATTGACAAAAAATTCCAGGACGTATATTAAATTAATATTATAAATTGGTAATTGTTAATTATTATAAATTGTTCATTACACGCGTTTTAATATTACGAGTATAGGCAACTACGGTTCTCTACTCAATTAAACAAAATATATAAATATATCTTTGAGGTTACCGATTATCAATTCACTGAATATATTAATTAAATAAAAAATTATTATAGTAAGGAAAATGCGATCAGATTCCCTTTTTTGCCCGGACAAAGCCAGAAAGATGTCTCCAATCGAAGAAAAGTAAACAATGATAAACGTATTGCATATGAAGGATTTTCGTCTTTCAAGAGTCCAACTTTCGAGTGGTACAGCATATTTTGATCAGCTTTCCCCTTACAGGTAATTTTGTAATATGAAAGTGATATTTTTTTCTGACGTACGAATAAGGAATCATTCAAACAAGCAGTTTTGTTGTCACGTGTTTACATAAAAATATTTACAAACCTGAAGGACTAGATAGCGACCGAACCAAAATTGCAAGAGATATGCATATCTGAATGCATTTATATATTCAGTTTATAATAAAATAATATATATCAAAAACTATCCATGATATGTAGTCTTTTTTTAAGCAGCTTTAGTAATATGGAAATGATTTTACTGCACTTTATTGATTGGTCTAAAAATTATCGATATCTTCGTTTGCCATATCGATAAGTAGGTGGAAAAGGCAATCATAACTAATTCTTAATTTTACTCTGAATATGTTGGTGTAAAATTATTTACGACATATTTTATATCTTAAAATTGTATTTAGTATAACAATAAAACGTAATAATTACTGTACTAGTATTTGAAGACGATACATTTATGTTTTAATATCTTTGGAACAAGAAAATCATCAAAATCCATACAAAACATTCCGTACTTTTCCATGTTTTCAAGTTGCCGCAGTAACAATATCATACGGGCAGACTGACAAACTTATCAGTTTTACGTTTTACTGTTTTAGAGTAGAAAACCTTAAAACTTCAAGTGTTATAATACTATAACAAGAAGGTTTACGAATACATAGTTGCAACTATTTATTATATGCAATAAAATTAATTCATCGATGGTGCTATATTACGCAATTCATTCTCGAGTAGTGCAATGACAATGCGCTGTATTATATCAAGTATCCTTTTTGCAGCTTTTTATTTCCGACAACAATTCGTCATACATCATCTTATTCTATTATTGTACTCTTAAGAGTTCCACAACACAAACCCGTGCCACAGTTCTTCGAGTACTAACTTGTACTATGTCATATCTGTCATACATTTGTTTCTTAAATAATTACTCGATTATATTCGTCTCTATGAGGAATCATCAGTGACGGATACCAATTTTTGGACTAAACCGATTGGCAAACATATATTTTTCGAAAGTTATCACGTTTATTAGCGACCGATTCATTTTGTCATATGGAATTAATACACGTTGTATAATTTTATCCAACTTTTCGTCACATGACCTTTTCAGATTTGTCTGACACACTTAGTTTGACCTTAATATCATATTCCGTTCTCCTTTCGCTCTTTTCAAAAATCGTTAACATTTAGGAACTAGTATTCACTTTCATTACACACCTCTGACAACCTAGAAACGAGACTTTGCGAATATATCTTATTGGGCACTAACAGCGTAGCCTTATCAGCACACTACACACAACTAACACACTATACACTTATGTTGTACAACTAATCACTTGCGAATCTCCAATGTTATCACATCCAAAACACATCACTATATGCCGTGAGTTACAACTTTTCGAAATACGCTTATTTTGTAACTGGTTATATTATATTTATTAGAAAATATTTCTGTTACAGCATAAGCTAAGTACATTTGGGCCAAGCGACAAAGAAACTAAAAAGGAAACAATTTTTAAAAGGCTGTTTTATTCCATTTTTGTCGGTCTAAAACCGCGGTAATAATATTCATGACTGCAGCTGGTTATATTTCTTTAATTACTTTTTTTTAAAGAAATACTTTACGAACTCCGCTAGATAAACGATACTGCTGTTCATTTTACGCAAACATAACGACACTGTCAATAAATACATGCGATGAAGTGACAAATTTCAAGAACGTCGAATCGCGTCCCGATTCGAAGAAATAATTAAAACTGCAAACGACGAAACAATCTCGTTAAAACAGTCACATTCGGCGAACGGGCCACGTTCCTTTTGACCCATCCGCGCCGCTAAACGGCCAGCCTAATTTTCAATCATGGCCCGCCCGCCCTAATTGAAAACCGTTTGATCGAGCATCGATTCGGACATCTCGGCTACCTGACCTTAAAATCTCGCTCCGAGGCGCCGCCGCTGATATATTCGGAGGCGCTCGCCCTCGCCGCCGTCCGCCCCTTCTTTATATTTTCTTACTGCGTCTCGCCTCCCCCGCCTACACGCTCGCTAGCTCACTAATTGCGCATTCTTCGCATAGTTTAGCCCCTACCTCGAACCCGAAACCGCCCCCCGCCCATCCGACCCCGTGCCGCGCCCCGCCGAAACTTTGCCACTCCGAACTGCCGTTATTGAGCGGTTTTGAATGTCTTAACTCATATGGGAAAGGAGGTAAGTTAGACTATCCTCGCTGAAGTTAGAATCGCGTTAATGGTGTTGGCTATTGCCAGGCCGCTTGTCCCTGTTGCGATTTATACGAAAACCTTCTTGTGCTTCATTTAAACAGGGGCCGTCTTGTTTTGTGGCCGTAAATTGTTTTAACCACAAGTTCGCAACTACAAATATGGGGATTCTTAACGTCGTGAGGTTATTTTATTGTTAGTTTTACAAGATAACATTTAAAATATTATAAACGATCTTCAGTCATTCAGTCAAAATTATACTGAGTTATAAAAAAATAGTACAAATCAAATTTTACTTTACTCAGACTTGTTGCCATGACAATATATAGTGGCCGCTGCTTACTTCACTTTGAAGATCGACAGCGCTATGTTAAACATTTATTATGACATTATCGATATATACCTAAAGATTAAAGTTACTTAAGACTCCCATTGCTTTTAAGTAGTGCGTATACAATGCAATATAATGCAATTAAGTAGTGCGTATACAATCGCTTAGTAGTGCATATACAATGCAATATAATGCAATTAGGTAGTGCGTATACAATCGCTTAGTAGTGCGTATACAATGCAATATACTGCAATTAAGTAGTGCGTATACAATCGCTTAGTAGTGCGTATACAATGCAATATAATGCAATTAAGTAGTGCGTATACAATCGCGTATGCAATTAGGTAGTGCGTATACAATCGCGTATTGTAAAGTTACTTAGACTCCCATTGCTTTTAAGTAGTGCGTATACAATGCAATATACAAATGGAAAAAATCGCGTATTTTAACATTTCCCCAAAACTATTGAAACGCTTTTCTGATATTTCCTTAGGTTTATCAAAAATTTCGCCTATAGTTAACTGCAATCTTACAAAATCAATTTCCAGGTTGCCGATACCAGGTGATACCGTTAATTATAAATCGTAAAACTGCATAAATTAAACATATTTCGTTAGATAAATTTGTACTAGCATTTAAGCAATTGTACACTCCAATATTTGTGGCAAGCTACTGCATTACGTAGAAAAAAATAGCATTAGAAAATTAATATATATATACGCGGGCGGAGCCACTCACTCAAGTTAATCGTAGTATTGGTTTTAGAAATATACTTTTATATAAATCATGAAATATATTACTCACAGGGGTGTCGTTAATTTTTTATAACCCTCTCTTTATGCTTTTCCATAATTGTGATATTAAACGACGATAATTCTAATAAACCTCAAGGCAACTTAAAATCTTTTATTCGTTCTGTTGTGGAATTAACCCACCGACATATTTACTGAAGCGTGGGATTTTAGGAAGCGTCAATATTTTGAAGCATCCACGAAATAAGCTCAAGGGCTGAGCGAGTTCAGCGGAGCTTTCGGAGAAATATCTATTTATAGTTGAGCCTGTGTAAACTCACTTTCTTTAGTGGAAGTAAATTTCTTCTAAGAATATTTTCAGTTTCGAGTGTGAAATATTTCATATATGTTATTCGAAATGCCTCGAGGCCCCCAAAATGAGGGTTGGACTTAATAGCAAAGCATATTTGTAACATACAGAATCTAAGGAAACCTCGTCGTATATATGTGTATTACTGCCGATTAAACGGTTTCTTAAGTACTGTATTCAGATTCTTAATTAACATAACCTACATATTTTCTCGCCCCCTTTCCTTCAATCTTGGGATAACTCCACGCAGTTTATTTTGCTTTCCGTATTCGGGTTCGTATCTACAATTCTCTTTCTCCACAATCGGCTCCTTATACATGGGGATCATCATGAACAAATATCGTTTCCATTAGATGATTAACTGTAACCTCAACATCTACGTCATCGTAACTTCACAACTTAGCAACTTTTAGTTGGAAAATTAGATATTACTAATTGATTTTCACTTCCCATTTTTCCTACCAACGCTGCGTGCAATAGCCAACTTTAGAAATGTAAAAGAATATGCGCTACGTGCCACATTGACAATAGCCGTCGAAAGAAAGACATCGAAGATATTCTGTCATCCTAATTTGGTACAGGGGCAAATTAATGTGTGGGGCATCCAGAGGATTGCTAACACTTATCTCCAGTGCTATACTTCGCCAACGCCGATCTTCTTTTTCTCTTCTTCGAAAAGTTCAAGTTTTTTCTAGGCAGAAGAACATTACAAATATTGAATGGCTTTATATAAATTTTTAACACATAGGTAATGAAAGCATTGTGCCTTTCACGAGAGATAATTCTCATTTTATTTCGATTATGTCGCCTCTATAATTGTTTATGCGAATTACCAGTCATATATGAATTCGTGCACAATTTGCCTTGCATTGTGATATTATCTGAATGTTACACTCAGTCATCAATGATTATCAATGTAGATACCGTATCAGTAAGTTGGTAATCCTGATCAAGTAACTCGTATTCTCCTTACGAAAGAAAAGCAGTGTTAGAGATAAGAGACGCAATGATAATAGATGAGTTAATATCGTGATTCTCATGCGAATGACCTTGCTTCATATTCCAATAATGCACACATATTCCAATAACCGAACCGTCTTTTGCAAATTAAGTCACATACAAGTATAGCCCTGTTAATTGATAAGAAAATGGGTCGGTACTCATTTCCAAACCAATGAAACAGAACTGCAAAACACTACTCGTATTTATAGCCCAGCTATATAGCACGGAATCGAGAGGCAGACCCAGCCTCAGATGGTTAGACTGCCTGAAAGAAATCTCAACAAAGTTTGAACAAAAAACTGAAAAAAACATCTTTCAATAATAGGTCATAATGAAAGATCCAGGAGTAGGCTAGAACAGCCAATGCCTAGCTATTCCTTTCAGTAGTCCAACTGACGAAGACCTTGCCTTTTTTGAAACCGTTTGTGACAGTGATATAGTAAAATGAAGCAAGTGTAGTGGAAAACAAACGAAAAATTATGTAAGAAGCACGATAACAGATCGAAGAATTCTTTTTTTATTTATTTAAAGACTTCGTATATACAAAAATATATATACAAAAAAAATATATATACAAAAAGAAGTATATACAAAAAGAATTATTTTTTTATTTATTTAAAGACTTCGTATATACCAAATAAATGATATACGCAGACGTGTCGCTATAAAAACTGTTACGTTAGAGATTTTAAAACCAGTTATTAGACAATTAAAAATAATAAGAATAATGAGATAGAAAATCCTTAAAATTTTTACTGAAACGTTGAAAAATGTTATCGAGAATAGGAGAAGAGGTTTCAAGTAAACAAATAGAATCTGGTTCTGTATTTTAATATAATGCTCAATTAATTAGGAAAATAACATAAATACCTATTCCATACGTCATTTTTAAAAATAAAATCCGGTTTCATTATTTTATTTATAGATATAATAAAATGATCATGAGGACGCCTCCGTGCGCGCATCACAGAGAAACTATTGAGTGGATTTTAATAACACAGTTTTACACTTAAAAGATTCGGTCAATATCACGATTATTATTTAATTAACAGTGACATCTGTTTCTTTTATAAGCAACCATCACATATGAGTTGTCTTTTAATTCTCCACTAGATGTCGGGATTTACTTTATTTTCAAGAAATGTTCTTAATTTAATAACGCATAGTGACTGCATCATCACTGGTCGTGTCTGGTTCAAGAGGGAAAGTTTGAGAATTTTTTAAATGAGTAAAATATGGCACAATTTTTTTTCAAATTGGCAAAATTGCTAATTAAAATATTTTTGATACTTGTATTTATTCTGTACTAGGTCTGCTGAGCTTTTATGGTATTAATTGTTTTGTTTTATAAACTACGTGTTCTATATATTACCTATTCTTTTAAATTATCATTGTCCGTAGGATTGTGAAAGAACTATTGTGTATAATCATACTGTCTTTATCTTGTCCTTTGACATCACACTCTCGTCCAATCTACGAATTTCTTCAATTCTATCGTGTAAACCTATCATAAACGCAAACGTCTGAAATATGTGAAATATCGCAAACAGCGTGATAAAACCACATGCAATATGCACTCACTTAGCGTTATTACGGAGACAGCCGACCGGTAAAGTGTTGGCGTAAGCGCGCTAGAAGGCGTGTCGCTAGTCGCTACGGTGAGTGTTTGTCCCGAGAGCGATTATGCCGCGCGTGTCTGTACGTTAATAATATGCAAGTACGGGTAGTTACGGACCGCGGCGGCGTGCAGGCGGGAGCGTGGAGAGCTAACGCTGTACACTCGCCCTCAATACGGTATCAAGGGACCGCTCACACATTTTATATATTTTTTTATTTAGGGTGCAAAGCTTTACGGCATTATCAGTTATTCTATACGTATACCTTTGAATGCAATTTTTTCAGCTTCTTCGCCTTTCAGGTACTTAATACAGTTGCAGGTTAAAATAAGTCACAATTTTCGAATTTGTAAAAATGTGTGAAGAAAGCGAATTTCTTAAGACATATTCTCTTCATCTGTAACTTGTAATCCCTCGAAAAAACTGTTTGGCAAACAGAGATTAGGAAAAATATTTCCCAAACTGGACGAAGCATCTACGACTTGAATTTGAAGAGAGTTCCGTACAAAAATAAAACAACTGTATAATTTTTTTACACTAAGCATGTTATCTGTGCAAATTCTTGTCGTTTTTGCATCTGCTCAATTATCAAACAAAATGATTT
Organism: Druceiella hillmani; assembly: GCA_039881145.1. Classification (NCBI taxonomy): domain Eukaryota; kingdom Metazoa; phylum Arthropoda; class Insecta; order Lepidoptera; family Hepialidae; genus Druceiella; species Druceiella hillmani. Next base: position 19,597,291 of record JAYKKI010000002.1, on the reverse strand, counting down.
TGTACACGATTTTTAATAATCATTGAATTTCCACGTATTTGTTATATTGGTGAATGTAACCGTAAAAGACGCACAAAAAATCAACATGGAAAGGGCACAAAATTTGTTTGCTTTCCATATTTGCCTAATTTGGCATAAAATCATTATTACATCCTACGTCACTATTGTAACGTCATCGTATTTTCATCAACATAGTATGTCCCGCGAGTAATTCATTTATGCTTGAAATTTTCCAAGAAATGTCAAATTTTAACAACATGATTCAATTTAAATAAAATGAGAAAACTAACATCCATTGGATTAAGCAAATAAGCTGAAATATATTTGAAAACACGTTTCAAAGACAATGTGGAAGAAAATCTGTAATAAAAGGCCAGAGTTGCTGAAAACAATAACGCATAATACTTCATCAGTTTTTATGAAATCCCATTAATTTTAATGGGTAAATAACTAATTAAATTAATTAGCTGTAACACCCGAAAACTAAAAGAGTAAAAAGTATAATAAAAATAAAATGTCTACCGCTGTTCAAAATTGGTACGAAACTACAGGTTTTCTCCACCACGAATCTAACGCTTTCCAAAGCTATCATTCAAATTGGTGCTACCAAGGAAATAAAGGCATCACAATATCAGAAAAACTTGTTCATCTATTTCCACCTAACTGATATTAGTCACGAAAGCCGGAATATAAATATTATCAAATGAAATTTCAATAATTTTGATTACTTCATTACTTAAGACATTAAGTCGTATAAACAATTAGACTACCAAAATTTTATGGATAACTAATTTACATATTCTACAACGTTCACTCGGTTTCCACTTCTGGTACAGAAGGTCATATAAACATTCTATTTTCCAAACAATCGATTCTTACTTACTATGGTTGGAGGTTAATTGTCCAATTCTAACACAGTTCGCGGTTCGTTTATAATTTATCAACTAGACAAATCGCAAAACAGAATTACTATCGCTTTGTACATGAAATATAAAATAAATAAATACATTTGACAGTTATAAACGTCAAAAAAATCATAGAGCTAAATTATCATTTTGTTATAAATGTTAAAAAAAACCATAGAGCTAAATTATCATTCTGTTAATTACTAAAGTGTGAAAATCTTACTACGGTATATTACAAATACATATGTATCTTTTATTAACGCATTTCAAATTGAATATTTTAATTTTCTTTTAAGATTTTTAATAAAAGTGTCAATAAAGGTCTCAAATATAAATCAACAACATTTCAATATTTTCTATTTATCATTTAGCATATTTCTCTGTACACTCAATTTTCTTTCCGGTCTTTATCGTCTACTACTTCCAAATGATCAAATGAAATGCTTTGATAAATATTTTATTTATCGTAAAGTTACGTCAAATATTTTTACTCCTCGAGCGATCTATTTTAATATCCTTAAGTCCCATAGTCGACAATTTAATCGGAATTCCAAGCACTAACGAGACCCGATCATATGGCCACAATCCATTCGTCAGTGCTACTTAATTGACATTAGGAGCCATAAACACCAAAATCACTCTAGAACTTCATTATCGAATTCCGAGAGTTGCGACAATCAGCCGAAACGAGCCAACTACAATCTCGCTGGCGACTGTACGCGAGCGGGCGACCATCTGTTCACATAAAGCAGGGTGATTAATGACTCCGCGTGTACCGATCCCTTTCACGTCACTAAAGTCTCTTCTCGAAAGTATTTTAATACACTTAGCGGGAGTGTGTTCACAAATTGTCCTTTTATATTGGACGGGCCTTCATACTTCTGTTTCATTATAGCGGACGTTTGGACAAGTGTGCCGGCGGCGCTGGTCGAGCCGGAAAACTGTCAGCTTTAGGCGCCGGTTTGTTATTGTTTTTTTGTTCCCATTTGTAGTATGCTAATGGAGTCGTTAGAGCATTGTGCATCGCGCGAGCGTTCCCTCGTTTTATTACGAATGACGAGCCGTTGTGCATACATGCATTCTAATTGCATAATAGAAGTCGAACTGTATATATTTGACTTCCGCTAAAGCGTTCCGTATATTTTTATATAATCGAAAGCATAACTATGCCGAAATGTCTATAATCAATAAGTCGTAACATCCGTACCTGTTAAGTTAATAACATCTAGGTGGAAATGGGCGGAAAATTTAACGAAACGTGAATTGTTATAAACACACATTAGTTAGTGAGTGGTAACAATTATAATGACAATATCTTATAAAGAATGATTTATACCAATAAAATTATTTCAAAATCTCAAATATCAGTAAAGGTTTTTTTTCATTTAACTTTAAAATTATGACATGACATCACGATAATAAATCGAACTTAAAGTATCGACCATGAGCGCCTTCTAAACATCTTTGGCAATATCCAAAATTTAAAAATGCATAAATTGAAAATATGACAAATAAAAGCGGTCAAGGGCATTATTAATAAATATAAATATATAATAAATATTAACACTAATTCTTTGGTAAATAACAAGATAAATTCCATAGCAACGAGTGATTCGTAAAAATCTGTAAAATAATTCGGTAGTTACATCTGTCACACATATCTCAATAAACTATATTTTATTATTTATTGTTTTACTATAGAGTTTGCACTAGAATCAGACCAAATTTGATACCTGTGTGTGCGGCGCAGAAACAAAAAATACATTTATTTAAAATTTGTTGCATGAGGACATACCCCAAGGGACAGCCCTCCTCCGCCCCCTTGGGATCTCACTTACCGACTTTTTTATTATTTACGTAATAGAGACCATAGTAACAAGTATTCTTTCAAATCAGCATCTACCTATTACGGTTCAAATTATAAAGCCATGTGACAGGCAGACAGACGAACGGACAGAAGGGCGGCGGAGGTTTAATAATAGAGTCCCGTTGGCACCCTCTGGATATGGAACCACAAAAATTGCCATGTATAATATTCCAAAATTAATTTTGATTGTCTAGATTTCATATGAATTTTATAATTTCTCGTAAATTCACGAAGACACATATTAATTATAACTTCATTACCAAACGCAGAATTCCATTCGCTCTCATGTATGACTAAACGCGTCAGTCATAAATCATTACCTAAACCTCTGTCAATTCATCACTTTTAACTGTTTAACTAGAACGTAAGTAGGAACATATTTTAACTCTTCACCATTAATAACTGCCACATTCTAGCACGATGCAGTTTAATAATAACCGTACTGGTTAATACTTACTAAAAGGTTAATTATTTATTTAATTTATTTAACGTAATGCCGTCTCCTTTATGCAGAAGTAACTTATTTATATACACTGTATCCTTTATGCAGAAGTAACTTATTTATATACACTGTATCCTTTATGCAGAAGTAACTTATTTATATACACTGTATCCTTTATGCAGAAGTAACTTATTTATATACACTGTATCCTTTATGCAGAAGTAACTTATTTATGTACACTGTAAGCTTAATCAATTGTATTGATTGTTTCGCCTGGTCAAAAACTATTGACCCCGTTTCATCTCCATATATACGGATATACGGTTGTGTGTAAATATAAAAGAATAGGCGACTAATTGAGAAGTCTGACGTGATATGAAAACCTGAAATTTTAGGAAACTTCATATTTCCTTTCCTTCTAAGTCGCTGACATTCAATAGGAAAGGATTTGGTAAATTCCCACGGGACGGTGAATAATGGGATCTTCGCTAATAACACCCCAGCCTCAACCTTCGGTCCCGGAAATGTGAACTTTAAGAGGTGTGGTACTAAATACCCTTAGAAATTTTGTGCACCACCCACGCAAAGTGGGAATGCTCCGAAAATATGTTTAACTAGCTGTGACTACGACATCGTTCGCGTCAAATTCAGAATAAGAAAAGTTATTATGAATAATGAACATTATCATTTCTCCCTTTTTTTTGTTTATTTTTACAATATCTATGGATATAAAGTTTTTAAGGGTGTAAGCTATTACCACACCAAATTTCATCAAAATCCGTTTAGTAGATTTCGCGTGATTGAAAAGCAAATTAGCAATAAAACAGACAAAAATTCTAAAGACAGATTTCTCTTTTGGCTTCCATTATTATTCTATACGCTAAACCAATCACTCTTTAAAATATTTACCATGTACAGAATTCACTCTGTCACAGTTTCATTATATGTACAGATTATAATATAACTTTGACAAAAATAAAATAACCACGCGTGCCAAGTAAAACTTTAGTCTAAAATAAAATTGGGATAAATGTTTCAGTGTTCATCCATTCAAGATGGAGAGCCCTTATAAAGACCTGTTTGTGTAAAGTATTGCAAAAAAATTCGCTTTCTATAAATCATGTTAGATCATCGAATTTCAAACTGTTAGCCTTTCCGTGCGTCCCGAGAGCAAGCGAATCGACTATTTTAGGGTCAAACATATCCATAGTTCCCTGTATGTGAAAGACCAATGTAAAGTAAAAAAAGGTAAAGAAAAATAAAGTAACGTCATATAAAAATATAAATAAATAAATTGGTATACGCCAACATCCGTAAAGTGTTAATCAAAGATCTTGTCTTGTTTTTGTCAGTGTTAATTAACTGTGTCGAATTGCGATTAATTAACAACATTATAAAAACTAACTGTACTTTAGAATTAGTTGAAATTAAACGTTTCCAACTTGATTGCTTTGGCTGAGTGAAAGATACAATTTAATACACAAAGTGAAAGAGAGTATTATGTATATTGATATGCGTGTAACTAATTTAATGAAATCGAACCGTATTACAATTTTCAATTAATATTATACTTACGACATTGCGCAGCAGCTCTGAAACATATTTTGCTCTCAGAGATTTCACAGCCTAAGAATTCCTTCATGGCGTAATAATTCAAGAATTTTGAATAATGACAATTAAGCTCGTTTAGTTTGTCAGGTTAACCGATACATTATTTCGCAAAATATTTGTTAATTAATGTTAAATTCAAAACATTATCAGCGTTTTATAAATTAATCAAATTTCCGAACTCATTCTTGTTATTAAACGGTAAAACATTAGCGTGAAATAAACATTCATTTATGCACTAATAAGTTTTAATCAAATTAATAATAATAATAATATAATTTATTTGTGTACATAAAATATAAAAGGTAAAGTAATAGACATGTACAGAAATTATCTTACAGCTATTTAAAAAATAAAAAGTCAAAAATTAAGTTACACGCTTTAACTTTTTCAATATTTTATCCACAAAAAGGTAACTAACCCGGCTTGTGCAGTTATGCTATAAGCATCCTCGACACGGCCGGTTTACAGCTAGCACCTGTTGATACACGCACACACACAAACACACATATATATATACATACAGAACTATATACTCATACATACATATATACACATAAAATAGATATATACATACATATATATGTATTTTATACACGCAATCACACGCGCATATATACATACACATGTATGTATATACTCACATACACGATAGATAATAATATTAATAATTATTTTTAATACTGGTATTATATACAGACATACAGATTATTACCCATAGAGGAAACATAGCAAATAAAAGAAAGAAAATAAGAAAAACCAAAATTCGAAAAGCAAGAGAAAAAAGAAGATACAAATAAATATAATTAAACAAATAATTTCGAAGTGCCGATATTTTCCGTTTATTCCGTTTGCATTTGATGGGTCAAAATCAAATGTCAAAAGCCACTCACGGATTGACCTTTTAAAAGCAGTCATGAATGGAAAATTACTTTACATATCAACCCTTGAAGTCGAGATCATAAACATTTTAAAATATTTCCTAAGCACTTTTTTTGAGAAATGTTTACCTAATAACAAATTGCTTACATACACAAATGTATTACTTTCATGCGATTATGGGAGTGAGGAAATATAATGAAAACTATAGAAAAGAATATTTTGAAAAATTGACACAAATCTTTATTATCACTACATATCAACAAGCTTTGTTTCAGATTATAAATAATTCTAAAAGCTGGCTGATTCCTCGAAATTGTTGTCAAATTTTAAACTTATAATTACAAATTCCGCCAATAAATTTTATCTATATGAGCAAATATAATTGTAGAGATTTATATTTTTAAAAGTTGACACAAATACTGTATTATTACTACATATTAACAAGCTTATTTCAGATTAAAAATAATTAATTTGTACGTATAAAGCTAGCTGATTCATTGAAACTGTTATCAAATGTTAAACTTATAATTGTAGATTCCTCCAATAAATTTAATCTATATGAGCAAATATAATTGTAGAGATCAATATTTTGAAAAGTTGACACAAATACTCTATTATTACTACATATTAACAAGCTTATTTCAGATTAAAAATAATTAATTTGTACGTATAAAGCTAGCTGATTCATTGAAACTGTTATCAAATTTTAAACTTATAATTGTAGATTCCTCCAATAAATTTAATCTATATGAGCAAATATAATTGTAGAGATCAATATTTTAAAAAGTTGACACAAATACTCTATTATTACTAAATATTAACGAGCTTGTTTCACATTACAAATAATTAATTTGTACGTATAATGCTAGCTGATTCATTGTAACTGTTATCAATTTTTAGATTTAAAATAGTTGGTTCCTCCATCAAACTTAATCTAAATTACTTTTACATTCAAAAATGAGTACAAAAATATAATTTTTACGAAAACTACTCTAACACTGTTGTTCATATTTTAAAAAAATCAAGAAAAAGTAATTGAGGAAAATATCGAGCGATTTCCTCAAACAAGGTTTTCACAATTTTGTGAATATTTATACGTAGATAACAAATTGTTAATGAATAAAATAATAGCCATCAGCCATTAAATTATCAAGACACCGGTCTCCCACACCAGATCGACAGCGGTAACCAAATGCTTGCGCGAAAGCTAGGTGTGGCGGAACCACCCCCTTCTGTGGTAATTACGGGAGATCCTCGTTATCGATAAGCATTAGTGATAGTAATCTATTAATTGATCGATATAAATTAATTTATTGTAAATATGCTTTCTTGTCAAATTTACTTTCCTTTCTGTGCCAAGTGTGACTGAACTTTCGAATCCAAATACATTCAACGTAAGCTGGCAAGTCACAAATTTTCGTAATTGGTATATGGTAAATAATCCGCTGATTTCTTCAGAGTACTGAAAAAAAACACGTGCAACGCGTTTTTACACAAAGTTGAAAATTCCTGAAAACCTATGTGGTAAAATTTTTTGGTGATTATTTACTGTGATCTTAATTGTGTGTCATTAATACTCTCAATTGCGTTAGAACTCTTCATTCATTACCTAGGGAGGCAAAAAATGCTATTTTTCCTATAATTTTTAATCAAATCCAAATTTGAGATTAAATTGAATTAAAGATTGTGCCAAATTTCAAATTATAGCATTAGTAGTTGCTAAAAAAACAGCCAAATATGGAGACAGGCATCAAGTCTTACCATAAGGATTAGAATCCTTATGGTTTTTTTACCTATTAGGTACGGAATACCAAAAACAACTAAGCTAGAAGTGACATTATCGAAAATTTCATTTATCATTTCTGGCTATCATCTAAACGGTGACTTTTAAAGCTTAAAAAGAAGCTTCTGAAAATTTATGTATCTTATCGGTTTGCGGCAAGTTCATAATATTAAAATAATAATGAGTTCATTTAACCCTGAATGACATCTTATTTTCCTGGGTACAACAGCCATACTAACCAAAATAGTACTTGATAACGTAGCGTACATTATTATCAATGCCAATTACCAAGATACATTTACCAAAGCTGCAAAAAAACATCGAGCTTCATTCAATCGAAAATTGTCGGACCTAAAGAATAGCTAGAAAACAGTTAACATTACCCGTGGTACCCAAGAAATCAAAGGTCCAACGATTTAAATAGCCCATAGAGCAATGTTCCGACCAAACAATAATTTAGACCCGCTAGGACATATGCTGATAACGGAAAACGAGTCAATTGATGGATTGACGGATCGACAACTAGAAGTGACAGAAATTGTTGGCACTACTCTCAAACAAATGACCAAGAATACTAAGAATTTTATTCATCACTTTTACTGCAGTGAATGCTTCTGTCGATACTTAAATTTTTTTGTTGATTAATCGTGAATAAGTTAGCCTTTCACTAATACGTATTGACATGGAAATACTTGAATCTTAACTTCGTCGGCTAATAACAACGGACAGGATGTAACAGACTTAAGAGGAGAGGATTTTAAATTTGAAGAATATAAACTTTTACTCCGTCTACGAATAGCGGTGGAAACTATGTCTAGCGTTGAGTAGATTTAAATTTCTTATTAACATTGAAATTAAAAACTATACATAAAACACAAAATATAAAAAAAAAACATAATTAAAATTTTAATTAAATTTAATAAATTTAATTAAATTTATTTAATAAAATAAAATTAACGCCATTATGGGGCGGAGTGGAATATTTATACTTCTGAAACAAGAGTTGTTCGATTTTGAATTTCATTCAATGGTCATCAGTTGAATATCAATTAATGTCTACTACACCATGTTTTTAGGGTCTAATCAGAAACGATTATATAATTATCAAGAAAAAAAACTCTCCACTGTGCACATTTTCACGAAAACATCCCCAAAACAGTTCAACAGAATATCGATACGCAGAAATACGAAAAACTGTACAAAGTAAGCGAAGTGCCACGAGACGGGTAATAAATATCAAGGAACCCAAGTATCAAACAATTTTACTGTTGCTAACGGGACTTTTCCTTATTTTGCAAGCGCTAACAACCACGAAATATTTGGCCTTTATTTACCCTTTTACTCCTTCAGAGAAGTAGTATTATGTATTCGCCTTATGTAGCATTGACCCGTCGCTTTTATAATTTCAAGTACTGATACTATCGTTGTTCGTATTGAGTTATCTATTTCGTTCTTATTTATGTCGTATTGAACTACAGTTGACGCGCGGTAATCCGACAAACGTTTTGCAAGGCGTTGTCGGATGATCGAATTTGTCGGACTATAGAGTACCCCTTAGAGTCCGGAAATTTTTGAAGAGGATAAATTGCTATGTATGTTCTGTTATAGGCATGCCGGATTATAGGAGGTGCCGGATTAGGCAAGGGCCGGATTATCGCGGGTAAACTATATATGTAAACTAACATGAGTTTTCAGTGATTTCATGTTCCTTTCACACGTTCGTTTGTTATGATGTTAATATCTTTTGTTGGCCATATTTATATTACTAATTAATACACATACACATATGAATATTTTCACTAAATCCATTAATCTATTGTTGAAGTGCCTGATAATAGTCCGTCTAAACCGCTTGAAATGTTTACGTAAAACATCTAGACAGTGTGGAAAAGAATTGGAGAAATGAATAACGACTCTTCAAAATGTAAGGGTGCAATTTTAAGGCAGTTGTTACACTTTAAGTAAGAAAGATCTAATTGGAGATTAGCAGCATATAGTGGAAACTGATATGCTAAGCCATTTGTAGCTCACAATGAATATAATTCACATTTCCCTGACGGAGTTATAAAATTGTGGTTGGGATTTTATTTTTACAGAATATTGAGTATTCAGTGTAAAAGCTAGTACCACTGCTCATCATATAAGCTATAAAACTTTTTCTGACCAAATTCTTACCAAAATAAAATTTTTGTTTTGTCCAATTTCTTCATAGAGAACGGCAAAAGTGATCGTACTACGGTTTGTCTGATCTAATAACCATATAACAAAACTCTAAATTTTTTTTTTAAATCCGCAAATTGCCTTTCACTGTTATCACCGCCACATATTTTTTCCGTCTTCCTTTGCTCATTTAATTAATTATGTTTCAATTCTTTGAACATTGAGAATTGCTGTATTTTTTTTTTGAACTCAGATGTATCATGTCAACTTGCCAATACTTCTTTTGTTTTGGCATTAGCCAAAACTAGGTATTGCTGGAGCATTATAAATCCCTTGCTCGGATGGATTATTAAATTTATTCTTTAAAAAACAAAAAAATGATACCCTCACGCATCCTTATGTCCGTCTGTCAGAGTCGCTTTTCTTACGTTTGAAGATGGGTCGGGTAATAGTGTTTCTATTTTTTAGAAAGTAAAAACCTAAAAATATTTCCTAAGGAATAAGTTTGGAATACCTAAAAAAGTTTTAAGCTTTCATTTGTATGGGAAATAATTTTTGTTCAGAATTTTACCTAAGATATTTCTCAAAATATTGCAAAAAATTCTCAAAAAAACTTTCCGCATCTCCAAAATTTCTAATTATTATTTTATATATCGTAAGTCATCACTACAATGGAATGCCTAACACAATAAATACTTAATATAATTAAATAGTAGGGATAGGTATATATATATATATATATATATATATATATATATATATATATATATATATACATATATACATATATATATATATATATATATATATATATATATATATATATATATTACTATACCAATTCAAGTTTTTACGTCAAGCGGTTTTTCAGAAAACATGCAGTGACACAAGGTAAAACGTGAATGATCTTATAAGAGTTTTATTTTCCTTTTTGAGGTACGTGAACCAAAAAACAAAGGTGCTAAAAGTTTATCTAATATATGACACCACATATCCATATTGATGACATGATATACTATATTGGCGAAACCAGATCGCATAGATTTTTAAGAAATTCACGCTATTTTTTTCTTACGTTAAATATATACTAGTCATGGAGAAACTTACTATAAATTTTATTTAAGTACTTAGTAGAAGTAGGAAATTCTGTGTAACTTCACCTTTTATATATGAAATTTAAGTGTGTATGAAACATTTCTAGTGAGTGTTCTACTCGTACTTCACTAGTTATTCTAAATTTATTACTGATTCATTACGTCTTACTAATATGTAATGATAAAGACGTAGGGATTGTTTCACAACATATTTCGATATAAATTTTATAAAAAAAAATAACACAAATACAACTCAACACACCTAACGCACTCCAAACATTCAAGATTGTCACATATAGTTCAAAATTCCTACGATGACATAGCTGTATCGATAGCCAGCAATGAAGATATAGACAATCATTTATGTACGCTAATACTAATATATTTAATTGGGTCAATGGTCCCAAGATGAAAGTGTATTGAACAGTGTGTTGACTTTTAAAAAATAAAAGTGATCAGTGCCACGTCTCGCTCGTGGCCGAAAATGAGACCTATTTTAGTGTCGCCTCCACCTATTCCATTATTTGACACCCGGTACCGCGAGCGTGTGCCGCCGTCTCATCGGCCGAGTCACGCGGCCCATTGTTACCGGAGACGCCCATCTGCACAAGCGGGGCTCGGCGCGACCTCTTGCGAAACTCATCCGCGCCTTTGTCTCGCGCCGCCTTCCCGCTACCCCGCGACATCCACTCGCCGAACGGCTGACTCGACGGCGATATCTGTCAGGCTAGCGCCTTTCACGCCGCCACCTCTCCGGCCGCGTGGACCAATCGGCCCGCTCACGGTGAACTAATCGCTTTCGGTCAATTGTTCTTGCCAATTGGCACATTAACTTCATAATGTCTTCTCGCTAATGACAATGGCAATTTTGTGCTCTGTCGCAATATGCCCGCGTTGGGCCTCGAGTAAGATTTCTGCGAATGAATCGGCAGAAATTATGTGAAATTTTACGTTTTAATCCGACTACACTAAACAAAGAGAAATGATACCTTGCATATAGTTTGGGTGGTAAAGAAAGTACTAAATTATACAGATGTAAAATTGGTACTTATAGCAAGTCGATTTCGGTGGGTTCTTGAATATAAAATAAGATGATTAAAATCAACGAAATTTTCCTGTATCTTATTTCGTTCTATATATACAATATTGCAAAGTTAGCCAGTGTCAAAGGTCGTGCAGGACACCGCACACCGTGCGCCAGACAGTACCATCAAAGTAATATGAGACCCATTATAGGGATTTGAATGTATAATGAAACAAGTATAATTTCACAGACAAAAATAAATATGTATAGATTATACCGAAAATTCAATATTTTTCCTCATGAAAGTCTGTTTATAATAAGGAAACATTTAAATGCAATTATGATTGAGAAGTTATTGCAAGCAAAAAAATTATTGAAAAATAACTGATTTCTCCGCAATAATGACTCGCATCAAAATATGTTACAGATTGATTATTTTTATCTCACATTTTTAAAAGGTATCCAAGAAAAAATATTTGTTATAACTTTTAACCGACACCTGCATATTAAAAAATTAAATTACCCACCATATTTTTATGTACTTTTCTATGAAATACAATCTAAAGTAAAAATTAACTGAAACCTGAATACTCAAAAACTATTTAAATATAAAATTAGAAATAAGATTGGTAGTGATATTGAATCATTTTTATTCATCACTTTATTATTTTCCATTACCATTCCACTATCGATAACTTGTGAAATTGAATTCAATTTCTATGTTTTTTATTATAAAGTCGTGGTTGTGCGTTTTGGTTTCTCCTTTCTTACATACGAATTATTTGAACGCGCGAGCACGGCTTCACAATAACAAATAGAAATTTAATTCATCTGACTTTACTATCTTTGAGACCAACTTTTTTTTGGCTTTTTATGTAAATAGTTTTTACGTAGTCGGTTCTTGGTTAATTTTTACTTCATATTATTATTGATTTTTTGTGCAATAATCTTATGGAAACATTTAATTTCATACCTATTATCATAGGTTTTGGAAAAGTTTACAGCCTAACAATATGACATTTCATGGCCGTCACATTATTTTTTTTTTAATTTCTAAATTTTCTACTCATTTAGACAAATCCGTAGGTTTCTCACTTATAAAAATTGGAGCAGGAAATTGACAAAAGTTAGGTATAGAGAACAGTATCAGGGAACGAACTGGGAGAAGTTATATCTTACGCAAAATTTATTAGAAGTCTATCAGAGAGACAGAAGTCCGTGTTGACTATTACTGTTTAATATGTAGTAAGCCAATGAGGGATAAAAACACTCACGCAAAATAAACTGAGTGTAAAAGCTGCAAATAAGACATGTAACTAAAGTCGAATCAAACAATATGATCTTCAGAATGACCTTTAATCACAAGACTCCTATTGGAAATTAATCTTAGTTTACGCGAACTAAACTGGGTGTAAAGGCTGCAACCAAATAAAACATTTAAGTGAAGTCAAATCCATCAATATGATCTTCAGAATGACGTTTAATTCAAGGCTCATACTGGACGTTAATTTTACTTTATGCGAATTAAACTGGGTATAAAGGCTGCAAATAAAACCTGTAACTAAAGTCAAATCCAACAACATGATCTTCAGAACAGACGTTTAATTCAAAACTCGCATTGGAAGTTAATCTTAGTTTACGCAAATTAAATTGGGTGTAAAGGCTGCAAATAAAACATTTAACTAATTTTAAATCCAACAATACGATTGTAGAATGACGTTTAATCAGAAGACTCGTATTAGAAGTCAATATTAGTTTCCTATTAATCTCAGCTTGGAAGTGTACCTATAAAATAGTTTTAGAATACTCACCGTACATCTTCCCCTCGTCCGAGAGAATGATTTTGCGTCGACCGCACGGTGGGTAAATGGCCAGTGCCTCCTGGAAGCTCTGCTCGATGTCGGGACTCCATACTCCCTCCGCATCAGCAGCCGATAAATCCTAAATAACAATTGAGGTTTAGCAAATTAACAGTACTTGACAGTTATTGAATATATTTGGCGTTAATTTTGTAGAAATTCATTATTCACAATTAAATGAAACTACGTGAAGTAGTATTATTTCTACTTTCTTTAAGTTCTTTACCACGACCTAGGTTTCCTTGTATTACATCTTCAGGTGGGTTAATCTTTGCCAAAATAATAGCCCATCTGAAGATGTTGTAATACAACGAAACCTAGGTCGTGGTAAAGAACTTAAAGAAAGTAGAAATAATACTACATCACGTAGTTTCATTTAATTGTGAGTACTTGACAGGTTGAAAACAATTAATACCATAGTAAAGAAAATGTCCAAAAGAAGAAAGTGTCAATAAATATTTTATCAATTCAAATTCGTGAAATTCGCATTTATCAAAATATGACTAACACGGTTTGGTACATATTGTTAAAATAGCGTTTCCGGCGATAGGGAGAAAAAAGAAGGAATACGAAATGAATTGACGGCATGGATGTCGAGTTAAAAAATGGATTGAAAAAATTATTTTTAACCGATTTTACGAGATCTTAAATCCTTCCGTTATTTTTGTGTTTCTGGCATTTTCCGGTTATGATGTTGCGAAATACTAAAATGGTAAAATATAATATCAAATAGGGTAATTTTCCTGAAAAACAACTATACTAAAATTTTCTTTAATTTTTAATTGATACAAACTGAAAATATAAAAAAAATTAAATCGTCTCCTGTGTTTAAAGAAATGTTGAACAAAATTTTATTTTTCTCCAGTATGACATTTAGAAGTATTCGGTTATTTGTAGCTTTGGAGGGTTTTGTTTCGACGATTTAATTTTCTTCAAAAGAAGCTTCGAATATTTTTGGTGGAATAGACAAATAAATGAATAAACAAAAAAACGTATTGCAAACAAATAAGATTAAAAGAAACTTTCAGACGTAAATTCACGTATTATAAAAAAAAATATACACCACGAGCCTTAACTTCATTATACTTTGTATTCCGTCTAATCGTAAAACATTCGAAAGGAAAATTATTACGCTTACATATTAAAACCGTCTTGTATACTTTCGTACATTTAAAAATTAGTTTGTTATACGTATTTAATAATGCCGAAAACAAGGAATTTCCAATAGCTTTGTTGGAAATAAAATTATAGGTATTCTTATATTTTGTGAGTTCACGCTATGTCAGTTGAAACATTTTTCAATAGAAGTATTTAAGATATGAATTTCCAACTTTTCGACCCACGATTAAGAAAAGCATCAAAAAGTGAACTCCTTTGTCTTCCACATAAAAAGTACGTATTAAATCCATTATTTTATATCATTATATGTTTTCATAATATATTCTAAAAATGCACTGTCAGACCACATTTCATACTTAAAAATTGCAGCGTCTACGACCAGGCATTGCATTTTAAATAGAAAGTGATTTAAAGACATGAACGATAAAGAGAATGTGCTGATTACAATGGTCTAGAATCGCAACTTCCATTACACATGAAGATATATTTTAAGACTTTTTAAAAGTTAAAATTATATTAACGTTTTGTATATAATATTTTAAAATTAAAAAGGAGGTGCATTCAGTAAAAATGTATATCGCTTACTAACGAGTGTGCGCTCATTGTTGGTAAAAATTTCGCTACAATAAATATCATAATGAAATTTCTTTCAACTCTAAAAGTTCAAAAAAATTGCCGAAACAATTCTGATTAACAATTAACGTTAAGATGATAATCAGCATTAATTAACAAAATTGATACAAAGATTACGATAGCAAAACTTAACGTAGATTGTGCTAATTTAAGTTGTCTTCTACGCTTCACTTTTCTTACTTATGTTTTCTCACCTTTAGACGCAAATATGTTTATACTCGTATGTAAATGTGCAAGTTCGTTGTCTAGACAGTAACTGAACAAAAGTCGCGAGTCAACAAAAGAAATTACATACAATCAATGGCAAATATCCAATTCAACTTTATTTACTATATACATATATATATATATATATATATATATATATATATCCGTTCTCGGCCTGAGTCCTAGGAAATTAAAGGCTTATTGTTGCATGTAAAAGTTTTATTATTGTATATATTTTTATTGTATTTCGAATTATTTAAGTGAACAAGAATGTACTACGAAAAATCAAAAGGAATATTTTTATCGTGTTTCTTTACTTAACTCTTTATAAATTGCCACCTAAAGATGTTGTCATACGACAAAACCTAGGTCGTGATTAAGAATTTAAATAACGTAGAAATAGTAGTACGTAGAAGTAGTAGTAACGTTAATATAATTTTAACTCACGTAGTTTCATTTAGTTGCGAATAAAAATTAAGTGATAATGAATTTCTACAAAATTAAAGCCAAATATATTCAATCTTTACTTTTAGACAATGGTTTTCAATAATTTTCACTATACATATTGGATACACTTGCCTATTATCTAGGATATTTGAAGATTTTAATTCATCATTTTTAAAACTCTTTCAAGGTTACGACGCCTTTCGCGCGTCTTCTTATCAAACTATTCATACGTCTGTCATTCACAAGTGATTCATTCTAGAGTACAATTTTAAAAATATGAATGGTAGATTTCTTGCTTATACGGTTTCGTACTTTACCTTTCAATTTTTCTTGAAGTGTAAGGGGAGGTTAGCGGGGTGCAGAAAAGATAATCGTCTCTTTCGTTCCCGATCGTGACGATACGGGCGTGACTAAGAGAAAGACTAACACAAGAATTAACTGAATTTCAAATTATTTTTATTTCGTGTAGTCAAGTGATAAATCAGTATCACTTTCGCTCCCCAGCGTGAAAGTAGATTTGGCTTCTCCATTAGATGGATGTTCGTAGCTCCATGGAAGCAATTAATTTTTTTTTTCAGTAAACTACCATTTTTTTCTTTATTTCACAACTTGTTGACTAAGTCGATACAATTTTCGACTTATCCATAAAGATGATATTTTTATAATAAACTACCTAAACGATGTAATGTGGAAACACCATTAAAGTCCATTTAATAGTTCCTATATGATTCGCGTATAAGCAAACAGAATAAGATTTTCAATGTTTTATCGAAATGATACTAATTTTATTCCTGGCACAGAAAGACAAAAAAATTTAAAGAAAAGTTTGATTTCTTTTCTATAATTTATTTACAAGTTTTTTTTCTTATTATTTAACTCGAAATACAATTTTCTCTGTAGACTATTGAAATAATTTTTGCTTAAATGTAATTAATGTAGCCTTTTAACCTGTAATCTTTTATTACGAGTAGAGGTTACAGAAATTGGCTTCAGATACACAAAAGCCAACTTATTACTTTAAAAGTTTGAAGGGACCTAAGCCTTGAACTTAAACACAGCCTCGACATTAATGTGACGTTAATATTTTTTGTCATAAATTGCGACTAAACGCCCGGCCCATCTGCGTATCCTTAGATAATATCGTAAATCTCTACTTTTAATTAAGGTAAATGGGTCAGGGGTCAGGGTGTTATTAATAAGCAGAGCGACATTGAACCAATTTATTGTCTGCCACTTCGTGCTGTGTATCGAGTAAAGAACTTTTCGTCTTTGATCAGCGTGTATTTTGATTGATGCTCGAATGGCCATGTCATAGAGATCAATCATTTTCATTCGGCGACTAGAATGACGCAAAGATTAATAAAGGAGATAATTTAGATTATTTTAGGTGAAATTTAATTCAACGAGGTTAAAGTTACAATTTGAGAATATTTATTTTAAAAAATTAACACGGTCATAATGAACTGAATTGACCTTTTTTAGATAGACAATGATGTTGGTAACTTAAACAGCAAGTAGTTACATGACCCATTACACCATAATCGGATTTTAAAAAATTGTGTAGCCACTTATTCAAGTTTAGTAACGGGGCGGGATTGAAAGTCGAAAATTATACAGCTAAGAATAAAATGGAAAGTGGAGATATTGAAAAGAAAATTTATAAAAACAAAATGATAATAACAGTAATTATGTATTAAGTAAAAGTTCTATTTTCTATTCAGTAAAAGTGAGGCAACGAAAAAAGATTAAGAAAACTTTTGATTAATAAAGAAAATAGTAAAATGCGAATTAGTCGAATTTAGATTACTAGTGTGTCATTGCTTGATTATAAATTAATTAAGACATTGTCACCGTGACATAAATTAGAAAAGCGCCATCTAGAGACGAAAAACACAACCATAATTTTTTTCAAATAAATATGTCTTCATTTATTTTATTTGACCGAGGTAAACGGACGTTTGTGTGATTATATAACAATATTACTTGGACATTTCTAGTTGAATTAAGAACTTGAAATTTGGCATTTGGATAGTACATGAATTGTAATATATACCCGGAAAAACGAGTGAAAATTTTCGAATTAAGTGTAAGTGAGTACAGACCAAAAAAATAATATAAATTATCATGTTAAATAGGGTTTTTTTTCTTTAAAACTATTCAATAAATGAGTACATTATCATTTCAGCACCATCCACAACATTTCCAAGGTTACAATCGGGTCCGAGAAGCCGCGTTAAAAATGCTGCTTTTCAGAGCCGCCATAGCAAAATTTATAAAATGTGGGAAAAATTATATAATTGGAGTGGTCCAATAATAACACGGTATCACTTGAAATCTAAACGAATCGATTTAAATCATAGATCGATGAAAACTGACGAGATATAAACACCTTATGTTCTTGTTTTACTACATTTTAGTGGAAAAAGGATGATGTATCCCGGTAGATGATTAAACCTTAGTGTGCAGCAGAGGTATTAGTATAAAAAATTATTCCTCTTGTTTGCATGTTCGGAAACACCCACAAAACATAATTTTAAGTCATGTTAAAATGCTTATTTTAAGCTTTCGGTCAAGAAACTACATATTATTTACGAATTTTAAGAGCCCATCTTTTTTGTTTTCAAATTAGAAAACTCTAACAGATAGACAACAGATGAACAAACAGAAGACGTTATCACGATAATCAAACCTTCAATATTTCCCAAGATATTTGCTTACGACAGCATATTTTACTATAATATTTTTAATTTTTAATTTTGGTGTATGAATCTGTAAAATCAAATATAAGTATACCGGTAAGAGTGCTTAAGATAATGGTAAATCATATTCAGAAGCTGCTAATATAATCAATCGCTTAAGATTCTTAATTAAAAATTAGGGTAAAAGTAGCAAATTATATAAAATGGTGCGATTTCCTTCCTAATATTCACTGCCTACCCAGAATTGGCTCCAAGACTACAAAAAGATGTATAAAAAAAATTAATAAAAAAAATTAATATTTGCTTTTTTTGTCCGTTATTATTTTACATAAAAATACCAGTTACACGCATAGAAAGATTGTACTCATATAGCGATGCCCTCATAATAATGCCTATTCTTACAGGAACATAAAAATATTAATTAATATATTTCTTAGTAAAAGAATAGATTTTATACCGTGCATTTCTCAATTTATTACACAACCAATATTTCTTTTCAGGAATAGAGATAGTATTGATGGTAGACTAGCTTTTCAGGTGACCAAATTTACGTTGCTTGCTGGCAAGTTCTAAGACTCAATCTTTACATTTTAATTACAGTCTTGAAATGTTGATCATTTGGGTACGGTTCGTAGACTTTTGCCAGGACTTATAAAACGTTAATAACTTATAAGAGTAAATATATAATATTGCTTTTCTTGAGAATCGTAACTTATTATGTGCAAAGAATTGAGATAAATTCTCTATTTTATAATATGTGACGTCGATCTAAATTGTACTTTTTCGACCTTTTTATATTCGACGGACTGTCAATTTACGCATACATATATTTAAATAATTAAAGATGTAATTTAAGTTTTGCTTCATTCCTCTTATACTTTTTATTTAATTTTATCGACAGTCAAACTAATTGTTACTAACATGTCTATTGAGGTATGATAGACTTAATTTTCGTAGGAGACACTCCCAATAGGCCCATTTAAAATGGTACAAAATTTTCCGCACAGATTTTTTCAAAACTTTTCAAACTTTGCACTAGGCTAATTTTTAAAGCTGTGTTCACAGTTTCTTGAACCTTACTTTTTCAAAACATATGAAATTCGTTTTAAAATGCCTTGTACAATTCTCGAAATCATGATTTCTCTTATCCTTACATTTTTATTTCGCATTTGGTTTTTTCGTATTTTCTAAATATTCTACTTGATATTTGTAATGTACCTTCAAGTATTTGTTTATCTACATTTTCTTTTTGTTTGTAATTTATCTGACAACAAAAGCAGTTTCAAAATAAGAACCGTTAAGTATTTCCATTCATATCGATATGCATTATTTATTAAAAGAACCTTGGTGTGTACTTATGACCATACGATAGAAGTGAAAACTAAAAGAAAAACACAGTAACGTATGCGTATTATATTAAACTACTATAAAAATAAAATACTGAATACTAATTATATACAATTGAAATATTACATTGATTATATACAGTAAAATACGCGTGTTGTATTAAATTATACTAAAATAAATCATTAATAAAAAATAAAACGTAATTCTTGCTTGGTCGATGCAGAAGGGAACCGAGTTTACCCGAACAGTGAACTTGCGTGGCCGATTCCGAAGAGAGCCGAATTTACCCGATTCAGCGTCAGCGACCCGGTTATGATGGGTCAGTTTCGTTCACTGCTCAGAAAAAGTTCGCATTGTGCGCCTAAAAAGTTTTCGCTTCAAAAAACAGTAAAAAGTTTCTAAAACCTGTATATAAATAGTTTAGAGGTGACAAATGGTTCTTTCATCTAGGTATATTCTGACAACTTCAATACTTATTCAGTTTTATAAATAATCTCACTCACAAACTTCGATTGTTACATTATCTTCTTTTACTAATATTACTACTCAAACTAATCTATATCTGTGTCTTATTCATATTCGAATATTGCGTTTTCTATTGTTTTAAATTGTATTTTCGGCATAATTTATTTCCTCATTTTTCATAAAAAGAACCTCATAACCATGTTTAATCATTCAACGGATAATATAAATACGTTTATCCCAACAATTTGCCGGTTTCGTAGCTAAAACCGAAACAGCTCACAACACCCGTACGTTACATTCGCGGTGGCTTTGCACACATGGTCACATTAAATTGTCTGGCTGCCGTAAGCAATCTAAGTTCACTTGAACAACTCCATTATTGCATTTTGCCGCGAGCGCTTCGACCTCAAAGATAGTTTTGAACGTTGTTACATACATTATCGTGGTTGCAGATATAATATCGGGTCTATAGCAGATATGTTACGTGTTGCAACTTGCGCTTTTTCATTGTGAGAAATTCTCTTTGTAAGCAAGTGTGATGTTTACATAACGAGATCAAGAACTTAATATATAGAAATAAATAATCTAAGCTAACGAGGAGAAAAACTAAAGATGACTTTCAAAAGATACGCAAGTACGACGCAATGGTTACTAGGAAATGAAGCGCAATTATTGCAAATTGTATTTATCTCGATATAGACATATAATAAATTGTATTTATATCGATATAAACATATAATACTAAGCTAAGGGGGAGGGGGGGGGGAACTATAGATAACTTTCAAAAGATACGTAAGTATGACACAATGGTTACTAGGAAATGAAGCTCAATTATTGAAAATTGTATTTATCTCGATATAGACATATAATACTAAGCTAAGGGGGGGGGGGGGAACTATAGATAACTTTCAAAAGATACGTAAGTACGACGCAATGGTTACTAGGAATGAAGCCCAATTATTGAAAATTGTATTTATCTCGATATAGACATATAATAACTTGTATTTATATCGATATAGACATATAATACTAAGCTAAGGGGGGGGGAACTATAGATAACTTCAAAAGATACGTAAATATGACGCAATGGTTACTAGGAAATAAAGCGCAATTATTGAAAATTGTATTTATCTCGATATAGACATATAATAAATTGTATTTATCTCGATATACCTAGACATAACAAATTTCAATATTTCCAAAATTCTTTCACTGAAAATAAATGCGAACAAACAAATCGATAGCCAATAATAGTTGCTAATAAAAACAGCCGTGATGTAGGGACTGAAAGATACCAAAGTCTCATCATAAAGGGTTCATTTTTAGATGTTAGTTACGGAACCCTAAAACAGTAAATGAGCAATGTTTATAAATTAAAAGAAAACAATTAAAAATTATAATCAGTGGCTTAAAAACAGTTCATTTTTAGTTTTTAGGTACGGAACCCTAAAATAGTAAATGAGATATGTCTGTACATCAAAAGAAAAAAAAGTTATGCTCAGTGGCTTAAAAACAGTTCGTTTTTAGTTTTTAGGTATGGTACCCTAAAATAGTAAAAAGACATTGGTCTATACATTAGAAGAAAAAATCAAAAAAATATGATCAGTGGTTTAAAAACAATCGGAGAAGAAATAAAACAAAAATGGAATTTTTATTCGCCAGCATATTTGTTTGATGAATTTAAAAACTACTGAATGGATTTTGACGAAACCTTCACTGTTGTATTCTCAAAGGACACGAGAAAAAAATGTTTCATCACGCATAATATTTGTTTTTCATAATTAGACATTAACAAAAACAAAAAGTGCTTAATGAAAACCGACAGGTTTCGTATTGAGATCGACTAGTATCGCTAGTGTGAAAACGCCAAAAATAACTTTTAAACGTCTGAAGAGCCTTATTTCTAAAATGTATGAAGTGTTTTTTTCTTTAACAAGTAAAACAAAGTTCTAGGTTTTATGGATTCTTTCCACAGAAATAGTTTTTAGGAAAAAATTCGAAATTATTACAAAACAAGATTCTTTTCTAATTTTCTAACATTTTTCGCAACGAAACTTGTTCTAATAAATTATAATAAATAATAAATTGTATAATAAAAAAAGATGTTAAAAAATTACTTTTATTAAATTACGTGAATGTTAAACACGAGCAAAGAGAACTTCAATATAGTTCACCGTATTCTCTCCATAAGATCGGCTCAATGTCAATCTTTTCATGTACTTATGTTTGTTTGCGCCACTCTACATTACTCATCGATTTAAATAAATAAAACATAAGATATTTATCTCAAACTTTGACATATGGATATAAATAAGAAGTACAAATAAATTATTTTAAAAAATTGAAACATATATTTATCATCCAACATATCGATTGCGCCGAAAAGAACATTCAAAGCTCAGGCGATGACTAATTTTTTGATTCTAGAATAAGTGTTGGTGAACAACATTCTTCATTCCTACTATCTTATCGAATTTCTTTTACTTACCTTATCGAATTTTTATTCGATAAGGTAATTAAAATAAATTTTCAATTGATCTTTCCGTTTTACAATGAAACGAATATATACGTTCCTCTCTACCTTCTTTGAACTTCTGATCTGCCTTATTTAGAAACTTACGAACAGATTGGAATAAAATTAAATTATAGCAAACTGACAAATTAAATGTTGTGACAATTTGTTCGTAAGCTCGTAAATAACGCAAATGAAATGAAAAATAGAAATAATGGAACAAATGAAAAGTAGAAATAATGGAACAAATGAAAAATAGAAATAATGGAACAAATGAAAAATAGAAATAATGGAACAAATGAAAAATAGAAATAATGGAACAAATGAAAAATAGAAATAATGGAACAAATGAAAAATAGAAATAATGGAACAAATGAAAAATAGAAATAATGGGAATAAACGTGGAATTTATATATTAAGTAAAAAAAGAACAATTTAAAAATAATATATCACACTTCGGCGAAGGCGGTTTTAATTAGACTTTGTTTATCTTCTATTGTAAATGTTTGACAATCAGAATACATACAAAAAGATCGAAGTTACGCATATGTGAACTCGTTTTACACACGTGAGTGTATCATTAATAGAAGCAATACCTTGATAAATTATAATCATAAATATGCTATAACTCTATTAGTAAGTGAGGGATGGCTCGCACTATACGATGCTCTAATAATTAAATTGTGCTTTGCTGGAAATGCGTGTAGGTACATTGTCGGTTGTGTAATCTTGTCGAACGAATTATCTTAACCGCAGTCTTTGTAGGTCAAAGAACCTACAGTTTTACCTCAATTAATTATTTTATTTCATTATCGTCATATTAACCAGAAAAGTCAATGTAGCTCAACAAAATGATCTAACTGAAAGTTCAACTAATACTATATTTATGTTTACTGTTTAAGAATGACAAAACATATATTGCTTCGTGATTTTTAACACGTACCTATTCGGAAATATGTCGGTGGCTTTAACTTAACATTGTAAATAAAAATTAAGGGTCCGAACATAAAAGTGTGCCCTTACCTTCTCGTCGTCGCTGGCGTCCCCCACGTCGAGATGCTTGGCGTCGGCGCCGCCCGAGCCGTTGGTGTCGGGCGCGCCGGCCGCCGCGCTCCACGGTGACGCAATCGTGCCGGCCGCGAGCGCGCCGTGGGCTGCAAGCAGAACGCAACGAGAACTGTACTACTTGCTTCGATGCAATACTTTGCCGCAACAGCAATCGCCAGCGGATAACTGCACTTTTTCTGCGGGCGTCGGGGTCGGTTTATGGTTTCTCTACTTTAACGCTTGTCCAGCATTTGCAATTTTGTGAAACTCGCATTTGTCGTTAAAAATTACGCTGACCTTCGAATGATCATTAGGATTTGACTTAAACGCAATTTCTAACGATGCAATGATTTTTGATTGATATACAGTTATGACACAGCGGAAACCTGACGTCGGGACGTATTTTGATAGTCGATTCTAATATTTCAAGTTCAATCCGATGGATACATTTTGACTCCAATTTAATTATCAGTCTGTAAAAAAATTATGACATTATGCAAATTTAAAAAAATCGCATTAATAATAGCACTCACTTTCGTTTCACGGTAAGTAAGTTCCTGTAGAGGTAAGTCTATTATCTTGACTATTTACAATATTAAAAACAATATTCTATTATATGAAACTTACTAGAGAGAATGCATCTCATTTAATAAACTACTGAATATAATCGAACGGTTTTCAGTCACTTCTTCTTCTACAATTTTCTCTTTTCGTTTCCATTTTGTAATCTTTCTTACATTTTCCACATATTTTCGTATTAACTTGGTTTAAAGGAACGCATGTTTTGTTCGGTCATTAAGTAAATAATTGCTCCATAGATGTTAGCTGATTATATACATATATTTTAAAAATAGAATATAGAATAAAATGAAATAAAAAAAATCGGAATGAACTATCAAACACTAGTAATACCATTTATTTTAGGTGCGCCACTTATAAAATCGAACAATTTATATACTCTATCTTTAAAGAAATCATATCTTAAAAGTATACTTTATGGCTGATATCCCACGTTTCGTCTTAATAACATTATAGAACTATAAAAGCTATACTTAAGACGATCATTGAAAGCATTAACTAAAGAAATTATGCTAAATAATTGACTCTACATTATAATGATCATTCACAAAACGTAATATATTGCTAATTAAGAAAAGCAAGAAATGCAACGAGGCGACAAGTCTGTAAATATATATATTAAATATATAAACTAGCAGGGACTCTCTAATATAACACATAAAATGGAGTGTAAACAAAGCCTGCTACGTATTCCTATCAATTTGAAAGCATTAACTAAATAAATGATGCTACATAATTCACTCAACATTATAATTATCATTCACAAAACGTAATATATTGCTAATTAAGAAAAGCAAGAAATGCAACGAGGAGACAAGTGTGTAAATATATCTATTAAATATATTAACTATCAGCGACTCTCTAATATAACACATAAAATGGAATGTAAACTAAGCCTGTCTATATTCCTATCAATTTCGACAAGACTTTATAACTTCAGTAAATGGTAAACCAAAAAAACCTTCAATAATTCGACTATGTTACATAATGGAAACTGCCGACTACATTAAACAACACTCGCAAAAACCAGGTTAAAATCGAACCGAAGAGACAAAAGAGAAACAGAAATACCTAACAGCGTGCTGTCTATGCGCGGGTAGCGTCTGTAGCGGCGGGCAAATTCACGTCGGCAGTCAACTAATTGTGCTGAAAATTCAGAACTTCCGCGCGGTATTCGGACAATTTTTCATATTTACAACGAGCTACTGAAATATGCAGGTAGAAAAGATTTGCAATATAAAAATATCGAAACGAAGAATTTCGAGATAAAGATACTTAAGGAGGCGGGAGTCTCCCGGGCGTATCTCCGGGGGCGATTCGCGGGAAATTTTCGCTAGTCGCGCGCCCTCTCCCCGGGACGGAAGTATGCGGCGCCCTACCTGCTCGCGGCGCGCAGTAAATACAAAATAACCTGCCGGGATTATGACTGCTACGGGCGTGCCTGCGTACACGACGAGATTGCTCAGTAATGTCGCGGTTATGAAATGAGTAGGAGCAATAAAAATGTCTCGCATTATTCCGAAATAATAAAGCGAAATGGCGGCTGGCTGCCACGGAGGCGTTCAATATGTACTGAGTTGATAGAGTGCTCAAGCTCGCGACTGTGTTCGTGGGGTGCTTGCTACTGTTTTCGTGTTTACCAATTTAATCATATATATTATCAACAGAATGGTACATTTTTTTTTAATTTGATAAAGTGCATATACATTAATTAGAGTGATAACGGATAATAGCCTATTTAGCGTTTGTAACCTTCCGACACAATACTAACAAACCAAAAAATTAAGTTAGGCTTTGAATATGTTTCGTTATCAACAGCCTGTCTCCGTCCACTGTTGGATATAGACCTATCGCAATGGACGTATCATTGCGGTAATGAACCGCCATCCGGCGCCTGAGGTTTCGCACTAGTGGTGTTGTTACCCGTCATTGGTCTGTGGAATTGTAGCTATGCTATTATAAACATGACTCCAGCCACGCTTGACGAACGGCCGGGAATCGTACCTGGTACTGGATACAGAAAAAAATGCAGAAGAATGAAAGTATCTGCACTAGTGTTTATTAAAAACACAAGTAAACTATTACAAATTATTTCCATACTTCGAGAATTGGAAATTTATGAATACATTGGGGAAATATCTATGACAAGAGAAGGAAGGCTAAGAAAATAATGAGGATTTCGTTCAATTTTCTTCAGCTTCCATGCCTTCTCAATATATTCAATGAAGATGTATTTCTAATGACATATAATTGTCCCGGAATTATTAAAAGGTTTATAAAATTTAAGGTTATTTCAATAGGTTTCCTATACCATAAGACACAAATTATAGAGTTGGAGTTAGGTGTTCAAAAACCATTAAACACTAGCTTTTCCGCAGAGTATTGTAAACAAGATCACAACGTCCTGTTTCTTGACTTGATAAGCTGTAACGTGTAACTTGGAAGCCAAAAAAGCTTTGAAAAATCATTTAAACACTTTGGTGTTATCCTTTAAAACAAGGCAGTATTTGTTAACTTTGAAACCCAAATATTACAAGATAAAAATATAATAAACAGTGATAACATAAATAGTAATGATTGATAAATATTGTAAAATCTCCCCTAAGTATGTAGTAACAGTATATCGTATTCTTATGGCATTAAAACACTCGCAAACAGATTACATAACCCAATCGACAGACACAAACGATCTACACAAAAGCCCGCCCCAACAAGACAATCGTAAACAAACACAAAACACAGCGCAGCATTTAATTAAACGACATTTTCTCCGCTCGTACAAGTACAAATATTATTTTATACCCCACACTATTCATGCGGCAATCTATTACTATAATGTACCATTATTACCAGAAAATTCGTGGCTTCCCTCTGCCCATTTGTTAATATGACAAGTGTCGGTAATAAATACCGCCCTTCAGACAGAAGAGGGTTCGCTCTCCACGCAGCCGTGTTTATAATAAAGCAAAGGGCACAAAGCAACTCGCGCATACTACGAGTGCTCATATAGCTGTGATGTTATACTCCTACATGCGTGCATTTCGATGTATCGCTACCGGCATAGTGATGTGCTAAATTCGATATTCTCACAACGTCATTTCAAGTATTTCAAATAAATCGCATTAAAATTTTATGAAATTCGTTAAGTAAAAGAAAGGAAACAATGAATAGCCTCAATTATAGGAAGAAAATTTCGAAAGTTTTATGTAACTAACTTTATGTAAAGTTTTTGAAAATCCAAAATTTGTTGCTGAAAAATGTGCCGCCCTGTCGGAATTTTCAGAAGAAACGATAAAGTAATTCTTTGTATAATCTACATTTTATATAAATCAATTGTATAGACATCTGCAGTTTCATTACGATTAAAAATATTGCTTTGCATCTTCGCAAATACGAATGAAGTATTTTTTAAGATAGTGCAATAAGGTTCCGAAAGATAATACTTTGAACTCAAGTTTCACGTCTAAAGCTAACGTTTTCTCTACCTCTGAAAATATGAAAGGTATTTAAGTAAAACAATTATTAATTATCACATTGCTCACGATATCATTAAAAAATCAGTAAATATTGTTTATTAATATGCCGCTGATACACAGTATTGATTCTTTCGTATAATTAGGCAAAGTAAAAATAAATATTATTAGGAAACTTGTGTACTTATCACGGTCAAGGCTACCCAAACGTTTCAATACGTAATACCGAATCTACTTACAAATACGTAACATATTACACTCTATAATACCATATTTAATACGATAATAACAATCGATGTATAAACGTCACTATTCGACCGTGAATGAAAAGTGAGTGCCCGTGTGAGGGATGAAGTGCGCGAGCGGGACAGACAAAGGCGGGCGGGCTCCGTTTGCGCATTTGTAGTGGATCCCGTCTTTATTAATGATAGCGGCGCGCTTTAATATCGCGCGAGCCGGCCCGGTCACTACTTTCTATTGTTGCCGTTGAAACAATATGAGCCAGACAAGCTCTGGACACTGGCGGCTACCGATCGTTACGGCCACTTTGCGGTTAAGTTTAATTCAGGATTCGTTCACCCGCAGTGACGTCGAAACTATTGCAAGATTAATTATGTTAAAGTTTGGTAAGAAATGGGCTAGGACATGAAACGGTTGGAGGACTACTATTTAAAAGTTATGTTACATGTCAGTATTCGAGGAATAAATATATCAAGTTAAAAATGGCATTATAAATGAACCTCGTAATTTACGTACGGTTTTGGCATATTTTTATTGACAATAGAGTTTTTCTTTCCTATATCTAGTGGTTCATGACGGATGTCACGTCAATACATTGTAATTCACTTTCTCTATCAATAGGGTTTGCAAGGTTTACAACTATATCAACGACGACATGAATATAATTTATTTGTATAGGCAGCTAAGTAGTTGTTACCAATAACTGTTTTAATACCATAGTATTTCACCATTGCCATTAATTACCATATTCATTTTATTGTGATTTTCTTATTCATATTACGTAATTCGTATTGTACATGATATTCCACAATATATACGTCTTTAGTTCCTAGTTGAAAAACATCATATAATTTGTCTGATTTATATATTGCTGAAGAAATTTTTATACCTTATATGACTTATATTTTGTTTCCAATAACTGTTTTAATACCATAGTATTTCACTATTGCCATTAATTACCATATTCATTTTATTGTTATTTTCTTATTCATATTACGTAATTCGTATTGTACATGATATTCCACAATATATACGTCTTTAGTTCCTAGTTGAAAAACATCATATAATTTGTCTGATTTATAAATTGCTGAAGAAATTTTTATACCTTATATGACTTATATTTTGTTTCCAATAACTGTTTTAATACCACAGTATTTCACTACTGCCATTAATTACCATATTCATTTTATTGTTATTTTCTTATTCATATTACGTAATTCGTATTGTACATGATATTCCACAATATATACGTGTTTAGTTCTTAGTTGAAAAAAATTATATAATTTGCTTGAGTTATATATTACGGAAGAAATTTTTATACTTTATATGACTTATATTTTGTTTCCAATAACTGTTTTAATACCACAGTATTTCACTACTGTCATTAATTACCATATCCATTTTATTGTTATTTTCTTATTCATATTACGTAATTCGTATTGTACATGATATTCCACAATATATACGTGCTTAGTTCTTTGTTGAAAAAAAAATCATATAATTTGCTTGATTTATATATTGCGGAAGAAATTTTATACCTTATATGAATTATGTTATATATAGATTCAATTATTTGAAAAATGGTCAACATAACTGGTTACATTAAATCACTAGTCATAATGAGTAATGTTATTATATTATAAGGTCAGAATCATTTTTAGAATCCGGTAGCCAAATAGCAAAAACGGAATCATTATTATTTCGTTATGCCCGTTCATCTTGCATCATATAGGTCCTTCAGTTGTTCACATTAAGTAATATCTTGACACTTATTAATATATTAATAATTTACGAATATTTTACAGGATAAAAAATGAACTGTGACCGACTCGATAGTGCGAATCAAGTTTTAAATTATGTTATATTTAGATTCAATTATTTGAAAAATGGTCAATAAAACTGGTTACATTAAATTACTTTTCATAATGAGTAATGTTATTATAGTATAAGATCAGAATCATTTTCAGAATTCGGTAGCCAAATAGCAAAAAAGGAATCCTTATTATTTCGTTATACTCGTCCACCTTGCAACATATAGTTATTTCAGTTGTCAGTAAAAGTTTATCACATTAAGTCATATCTTGACACTTACTGATATATTAATAATTTACAAATATTTTACAGGATAAAAAATGAACTGTGACTGTATCAAGTTTTAAATAATATTTTATTAATTTATCTATTTATCATAATTTATTGCGAGCTTAAAAAACTAAGTTTATAGTGGCGAACTTACCGCTACAGGAGCAATCTCCTACATCCAATACCATTTTGTATTAAAAGAGAAAAATAAATGCTGTGGTAGGCTATAAGTAATTCGTAAAGGCTAATTAATAATATTGAATGTATTTGGCGTTAATTTTGTAGAAATTCATTATTCACAATTAAATGAAACTACGTGATGTAGTATTATTTCTACTTTCTTTATGTTATTTACCACGACCTAGGTTTCGTTGTATTACAACATCTTATTCAAGATTCTTAGCAAAGAATCTTTGCTAATAGTCCACCTGAAGATGTAATACAACGAAACCTAGGTCGTGGTAAAGAACTTAAAGAAAGTAGAAATAATACTACATCACGTAGTTTCATTTAATTGTAATTAATAATACTTACAAAAAAAATATAAAATAACAAATTTATATGGTGTAATTAAGAAATCAAGAATTAATAGTAAAACAGAAGAAAAACGACACGTTAGGGAAAGGATAAAGATGGGTTATGAAGAGACAGATTTAGATCTGCCGATGATAGGTAATGTAACTTCAGAAGACTTTTGAACGCAGACAATGCCCTCCTTGCCTCTTCTTTATTTATTGATATTTAGTTGATTCCATAATCTAGTAGCATGTACGGTAAAATATTCTCCATAGAATGCAGTTCTATAGTGAAGAACTAGGGGTTTTTTAGTGATGTGAGTGGGATGACTGAGTTATGAAGGTTTAACAAGATTATTCAGGATATTATATAAAAAACATAGGAAATGGAGATTGCATCCATCACTTATATTTAACCATTTATGTCGTGACCGTTAGACTAGACCGAGAATGCACCGAGAGTTGCTGGGTAGTTCGGACCGATATTACAGTCCTCTATTTAAACCCTAAAATTAACTCCTAAATTAAACCCTAAATTTAATTACTATGCTAAAATTATGCTGACATAATTGATAGTTATACTGCTAACATCACTATGAAACGGTAAATCATATATATTTGCATCGCTTACCTCGTAACAAACACGCGCCCGTCTTATATTTAAACATACTTCAAAACAAGATAAACTATCTTTTGCGGTTACGCCAGCAACTGACAAAATAACCTACCACGCGAGAAATATAAATTACAATAAAAATATCTTCTCTTAATACATGCGGCATGGTTAATGACGTCTAAGACTGAAGGTTTCCTCTTATAAAATGGCGAAGTTAACATGTGAAATATTTACAATTTATCTCTTTCGTGTATCTTTATTGTCCACGTAAACCCTCACTGTTGCACCGTTTTACATGATCCTAGTATCTTCGCTTATATACGATTTTTCATACATAATTTTCACGTTCTCATTTTCTCCTTACTAGTTATGTCTTTAGTAATTGATGACTTCTTTTTGTAAATTTATTGTCCATTGACAATGTTTCACAGTGACCCGGGACAGACAAAAATGCATGTATATACGAATAAAAATAAAATATTTAGTAGAATTGCTACAAATAATATAAACAAATGTCCACTAAATTAAAAGAAAACATTTTAGGCTACTTTTCATACCTATTGCTATAAGGCATATGTTACAAATTTGGCAGTTATGTTAGATTTAATTGACCGTAAATCCTTTATTAACTAAATAAATCGAGTTCCTTTGATACAAATCCACAATTATTTCATAAGCAAAAATTTATGTAAATTCGACGTGAATATTGAAGGTCAATTTGCTCATTATAATATTTCAACCCATCACTTTATTACTGCCGTTATACAAGACGTACACGTGTCCGTAATAACCACGTGTGTATAATTAATACGATCAGTCAAACGGATCAGAAAATTCTATCGCAATAGGTTAGCAAGGGTTAATAATTTTCATTAATCAAATTTGTACTTATGGAAAACGCTTAGATCAAATTACATCGTTATAATAGTAATAAGAGTGCCCGGTCTTGACAAGAAAATATAATGAAAGAAAATATGCTTAAAGTAATTAGGAAATATTCGTTGAAATGGTTTGCACAAGTGTAGAAAATAGATTAGAATTGCTCTTTGCCGGAAGTGGTTTTTATAATGATGCGTGGAAAATGAAACAAAGCGCGTTTAAAGAAAATCAAATATTTGCGAACGGCAGTAATGTTGAAAATCTTGCTAAAGTTTAGTAAAGAAAATTATGAACAATTGTTGACCATCACAAGGTCACGAGTGATACTCGGACTAGTTTGTGAGTTTTTTTTGTACTCAATGAGAGAATTAAACTGTAAATACTGCGACTCCTTATATGCAGGTGAATGTTTTAGTTTGTGTATTAACTGACGATTTTGTAAGTTATTACGATATTTATTAAAATAATTACTCTAAACTGGATGACGTATTATTTTTAAACTGCGCGATGTATAGTTTATAAGATCGTACGGGACAGTATATTACCATCTACGAAACAATATATAGAGTTGGAGAGGAACACAAAATTGTTGAATTGGAAGCATTACTCGTATGTGCACGATTATGGTAATGTTATATCTTTATAAATAAAATATTAAGACGATAGTTCCGTAATAGAATATTATTTGCATTCAATTCAAATATTCTTTATTCATTATTTCACATTTATGGAAAAAAATTACCAATCAACAAAGTTTTATAAAAATTCTAATTGAAGTACTGTTCAATCTCAAAAATTAACTATTGAAGAATGTCCAAACTCAAAAACAATCCGTTGCCGATCTATCCACAAAATTTGTTTGCTTTAGTAAGTCTTATGTTATTATTAGAATATTTGTAAACCACTCACTATGATTAATGACATATATTCATATATAATGGGTATAATTACTACAATTAACTCTTATGACTCCCATTTAATATTTTGAACGTAAACAACTTGTTATTTGATATGGAGTATGGCATCATTTTCAATAAAATAATAATTTATATATTATTTCATTGAAAATGGTGTCATACTCCAGTATTAAATAACAAGTTGTTTACGTTCAAAATATTAAATGGGAGTCATAAGAGTTAATTGTAGTATTTATACCCATTCGAATACTTCAAAATGAAAACGCGAATTCCAACTGCCACCTTACGTTATGTTTTCTTTTTTGTTTTAGCTACAAACGCAACCGTGAAACACCTTGCTTTTGATTTGTCTTACGTGATTAGTCAGAAAAATATATGAACAGTAATAAGTTTCAAATTAAAAAAAACATTATTCTCCCATAAAATAGTTGTTTAGAACAATAAAAATGTGTTACTTTTCGCTAAAAAATTAAAAGTACTTTGTGAGTCTGAAAATAATTGAAATGTAGAAAGAATACAAAAAATTATGATAAATACGTTGAACAAAAAGGTGCTAAAAGGCTATCTTGAATGTTAACAGGATTCAATTTTGAGAGGACGTTATCTTTCCTCATAGATCCCCTTCCGTTATAGCAAAGATTTCCTATTATTTTCTCAATAATGTGACCATATTTACAAAAACCTAACAACAAAGGAATTTTTTAATTAACACTCAGAAAACGTATCGAATTATGCAACTAAAGAAAATATTCTGCACCCTTCTTCCATTGTCTCGATTCTGCACTATTAATTGATTTTGCTCGCCAATTACTCGATTCTCCCGAGAGATATCTACGAGAAGTACTTTTGAGACGGATGTTGAAAAGCGCCGGGATCAATATTTGTACTTTCATCAAAATGATAAAACTATCGCGTTAGCATCCGGAAAAGGGTCCATGCAAGTGTGTTTTCAAAGGAAATGTCAGTGGATAAATACGAATCGCCTCGGAGTCTGTGGGTATGTATATATGTACGTGTGAGTGTACGTATATGCGCTTACAAATGCTTATAAAAACTGAATGAGCATCAGATCGACTGCGGACTTTTGGGATAGAAGAACGAATAAACTATAAGTTTCCGGCTTTGGAAATCTACCTTAAGTTATGCCATCGGAAAATTTAAACCTAACAGGTTGACTGACTAAAAGAAATACTCGAATTCGAACAAACTGCAGACTATTCTTATTGGTCCGTGAATGGTACCTATTATTTTTAATCATAAGCGAATAAATATCTCCGGAAATAAAGGCAAAATTCTGATTTATTCCATACAATACAAAATTATAGTTTAAAAAAAGGTAAAAAACGTGCTTTTGTTGCAATACGAACTAAAAAAGTAAAAATAATCTTCAAGTATAAAGATTTTGATCAAAAGCGAAACAATGTCTCACAATTCAATATAACTTCACTTTTTTTAAATAAACTTAAAATAAGGATAAAGTGATTGATAAAAAAATTAACTCTAACGTAAAAAAAGCGTAGTGTGCTTATTATGGAAATGTAAGTCGAGAGCATCCCACGCTTTTTTTACATTAAAGTTAATTTTTTTGTGAATAATTTCTCTTATATTAAGTTTATTAAAAAAAGTTATGCCGAGTTTTGAGACAACTTAACAAAAATATTTATTCTTACAGATTACATTTTATTTATTGTTTTTATTGGTATAAAAGTGTTTAACAATAATTTTATATTCAAAATTTTTCGTTATGAGTTTATTGTATTGTTATCGGTTCTTGAAACGTATGCAAAATTTCAAATATTTAGACGGGTGAAAATTTCATTCAAAAATTCCTTTACATTCAAACATACATACATACACACATACAAGGGAAGCTAAGTTAAAGCGTGTTTGCGATTAAATTGTATGTAGATACTCCTACGAGTTGCGACTTTCCCTTTCTTTATTTTTTATAATCCGTGAAGGCACAAAGAAAACGAGACGGCGAGCATTTATTCAAAATAACTATTTTTCATCAACTATCACACTTCACTTCCCACTTATGGTCAATTGCTATGGTTACTATTTTTGACTGCTCCGATTCTGGAGGTTATTCTTTTCTGTTATAATAGTATCACATCAAGAGTGACAGTAGGTACTGTTGATGCGAAATCGTCCAGCCATTTTTGTGATAAACGAGGTTTGTTAATTTAGTATTAAATTTTGACTATGTCGTTCTTTTAATTTTGTGTACTCTTAATGCGAAATCGTCCAGCCATTTTTGTAATAAACGAGGTTTGTTAATTTAGTATTAAATTTTGACTATGTCGTTCTTTTAATATTGTGTACTCTTAATGCGAAATCGTCCAGCCATTTTTGTAATAAACGAGGTTTGTTAATTTAGTATTAAATTTTCACTATGTCGTTCTTTTATTATTGTGTACTCTTAATGCAAAATCGTCCAGCCATTTTTGTGATAAACGAGGTTTGTTAATTTAGTATTAAATTTTGACTATGACGTTCTTTTATTAGCGTGTACCCTTGATGTGAAATCGTCGAACCATTTTTGTGATAAATGAGGTTAGTTAATTTAGTATTAAATTTTGACTATGTCGTTCTTTTATTAGCATAATTCACGTTGCCTTACTTTGATGAAAGATTTCATGTTTTATATTGCTCGTTATGAAGCTATTAAAGTCATAACAGCAACTAACATAAGCTTAGTTCGTCACCGCTAAGTTGTTTTTTCCGCCGTATCGAAACAATTACAGAAAAAACTATTCACGCCTAACCTCACCTCATCTCCATCGCAAATAGATTGATTATACACGCGCTTCAAAAATCCACGTGCGCACTCCAATCCGTTGCCGATGAGTTTTTTAATTAATATTGTCGACGCGCAGGGGTCGATCGGACTCGTTTACCCTCGCCCGCATCCCTCTCTCGCATAAATATGTAAATTGCGGTTTTATTGTGTCCGAGCGCTCTATATTTGATTGTTGTGCCGCCGTCGTCCCTTTATTACGTCTCGCCCGTTGCGTCCATTTACATAATGTCATAATCGCGTCGTGTGGGCGGAGGCTGCTACCGACCATGGGGAAGATTGTGCAGGCATATTCGTAAAATATGTTGCGGTTTGTAATAAGGGTTGAGAAGATTGCTCGTGTTTGATTTATCTTACTAAAATTTTCCATACCACGAATTCATACAAAATGCTTATCAATTTGCAAGCGAATTGAGATGCAAAAATACATAAATCGATGAGTCAGTCATGATAGTGCTTTATTGAGATAATCTACATATATATTATGACGATAACCAAAAAGAAACGAAGCTATCTATAGTCTATATGCGCATCCCGCAAAAAAACTTTTAGTCAATTTTTGTGACTACTACCTAATTAATGAACATATTTCCATTTCTTTTATAGGCAATCATGATAAATGTGTAGTTTTATAATTCTCCGCTAGATGGTGGTATTAATTTTATTTTAATAAATGTTTTTAATATAATAACCCATTTATATTAACATATTACTTACCAATTATGGTTTAAATAAGTTGCATGCATTCGTATCATCACAATAAGATAAGGAGCGTAAAACGGAATGATCTTATTAAAGCACTTTTTACGTCTGTTTTATATAGATATAACTTCGCAACACATTTTTTTATAACAAGGAATCTATTATTTTAAAGATTTTTCAATCTGAATTTGCCATGTTTTACATGGTTTTCTACACTTTATATGTCTTATCACAACCTATACTTTTTCTTAATCTATATAGCTATGTAATCAAACCGTCCATAAAAGAACTTTTTTTAATTTTGTGACTTATACATTCTTCTACCGAATATGTTTATGCAATATATAATGTTTTCTTTACAACTGTCGTAAATATCTTATTCACGAGTTAATTTACGATAGTGTATAGAAATAAACATTGCGAAATAATTAAAAAGAAGATAAACTTTCTCCATTTGATCTGATGCGGCAATCTCAAAGGATTAAAAAAAAGTAAAAAATGACAACATAAATAAACAAAACATTAATTCATTCCAAAACTTTACGAAATTAACAATAGTAATTTCTCTCGCTGAGAATATCACTGACTTATTAAAGTGAGTTCAAAACAAAGCAGTTTTTCATATGCAATAACTTGTATA
The DNA here is from genome assembly GCA_039881145.1 of Druceiella hillmani. Lineage (NCBI taxonomy): Eukaryota > Metazoa > Arthropoda > Insecta > Lepidoptera > Hepialidae > Druceiella > Druceiella hillmani. Next base: position 19,559,748 of record JAYKKI010000002.1, on the reverse strand, counting down.
ATAGTTTCTGTTACTTCGGTAATTTAAATAAACCATGAACTTAATGGCGAATCTTCATGTCATCTATAATGACAAATATAAACGACACCAAAACCACGTTCATATAGCCTATCAAATAGGCTTCTCGGAGGAAATATCACGCGGACAAGCAGATAGCCTTCAAAAAGAATCGTAGCGTGGGAGGCTCGTTTACTCACTACCTTGCTACACACTCACGCGGCGGAACAACTGTCATAGGCCATAAGTTCGATTACCGTAGCGTACATAACAGTTATCAATATCGATTACGTCGCACAACAAATGAAGACAATTCATATATATTCCTAAACAAGGCCACATCTGGGCTTCCTTGTGTCATTAGTAAATAAGCCAATTCTGAGAATTTTGAAACAGTCATCATAATAACTCAGTACGCATTTGCTTACCTCGCAATATGTATACGAATGATTCATCCCAGCGTGGTTACAAAAGAATGAGTAAGTAAGTATATAGGCTGGAGAGTCGCATAAAAAATTCTATCAGAAACGTTTATATATATAGAAAAATCAACATAGATCGCTCATCCGTTCGTCTTGTGAAGACTCTGGGCCGTGAGCCGGGCGGTGCGTCATATCTGCGTCACCCACTCGTCCACGTACACCAACCCAGTCCAAGTCTACACCAATACATTAACATCGTGTGTCTATAATATGTGTTTCTATTAAGGGGCGTCCACGGAAAAAACCTGACCGTTGAATTATTGCTTCGAGATAATTGCTCGCAGATATCGAGAACGCTAGTCAAAATATCTGTGTCTCATCTGAGATTGGGAAGAAAAAAGTTTTTTTTAAATGATACGATTTCTTGAAATGTTTTTACTTAACAGAACGAACATGCGAGAAGTTCTAGCCAGTTATTTGAAGTATTGTTTGCCATTTTTAAATTTTCTATACAATTATATTCTTTTCCTTATAAAATAATCCTAGTAAAATATGAATTAACATCGCACGTCTATAATATGTGTTTCTATTATACGGCGTCCACAAAAAACATCGACGACCCACGAGAATGCTATTCAAAATATCTGTGTCTCGTTTGAGATTGGGAAGAAGATACTTTTTTCTTTAAATGAAAAAAATTCTCGAAATGTTTTTATTTAACAGAAGGAACAGGCGAGATACTGTAGCCATATTTGAAGTATTGTTTGCCATTTTTTAATTTGTTATGAAATTATATTATTTTCTTTATAAAACAATGGTAGTAAAATACGAAATTTTAAGAAGATCTTCTGTTTGTGTGTTACAATAGTTTATGAAGACTACTTCAGTGATATGAATGACACTTTCACTTAGATTTGTGTCAGTTTTTGACTAGTCTTCAACCGTTAGACTACATTTGCGGTTGAGAGAGAGAGAGAAAATCCTAGCGAATATTTCAAAAATTCAACAATATATTCAGCAAGAGCGGTGTAAGAAAAGTAGTTATCAATATGAACCCTTCGAAAATGTTCATAATAAAGAAAATTAGTGGGAAAATAATGGAACCCATAAAATATAAATATTTATGTATAAATTCTTCTCGGTTGCAGGGTAAATTATTGTTTCTAATTGTGAATTACAAGATGTAGATAAAACATATAAAATCGTATCACCATAGTAGAGTTTTAGTCACAGTACAGTTTTAGAGTTGTAATAGCCACAGTAGAGTTTTAGAGTTGTAATAGCCACTGTAGAGTTTTAGAGCCACAATAGAGTTTTAGAGTTGTAATAGATCTTTATACCAAAAAATCATTTTTCACTAAACGACGTGAGACACTTTCGTACCCAGGAAACGAAGTCAAAACGTCGATGTCTCACTAATATCATTCCTAAGTTATTAAATGACTATAAACACTTTAAAGAGCATTTCTGATGTTATAAGCAAAGAATCAGCTCTGATATCTTAATACATTTTGTGTGGTGGAGTTGATTCTAAAACATATTTTAGCTAAAATATGTCGTTCTTTTTCAATTCCAGTTTATTAACGTCGTCTTAAAATAATATGGGTTTACTGAAATTTTGTCGTTGCTCAAAAAAGTTGTATATAAATAAGAAAGACGAAGTTCATTTGTAATTGTATTATATGAAAATGCACAATCAACTGCCTGCACAGATCGTATGCAAATAACTGACATTACTAAAACGAAATATTACAAATTGAGATTAAAAGTACAATACAAACACATTTTTTTCTTTAAGTTCATTTGTGCTTCACCATTACTTGTGGGACATAATACATTGCCTCATAATTGGTATTATTTCGAGGACTACACCGTTCACACAGAACATTAAATAAAAAAAACAAAATTCTTAAATATTAATTAATATTTAATGATTTATCTAATCGTAACTTTATCTTAATAACAGGTGACTGTGAAATCCAACCATACCAAGATTAAAATACTATTCTCAATTTGCAATAAACAGTAAGCTCAGTCTAATATTTCGACATCCCAATTGACATTCATACACAGATAGTCATAAAAACCAAACAACAAGTATGTGATAAGAAAAAAAACCCTCAATGTCACAGTCCATTAATCATAAGCACGATAGCTATGATCACAAACCGAAACGTTACTTTCAATTTATGTGGATTATTATAATGTTGGCAATAGTGTTTAAATTTAAGTTGAAGTAATCTGCAGTATGTAGTGTAATACTTTATGGTACTTAAGAATATGAGCTTTTTATGAAGACTATTTTTAATGGGATCAACATTGCGTTGAATGATTTATAAACGAATCAAAACACAACTGCTCCGTTAAAAGGCACATCGGAAAACAAAAAGCGAATAGACAATCCGATCCATTAACAGCTGTGCTCCCACGCTAAATTCTTCGACGTGAATCAACGCCGAAGCAAAAAAGCATCAATCAAAGAACCTTCAATTAATAAAATACCTACTCGACTCTGCGCCCGATGCGAGTGAAAGATGTCGGAATACTCTTGGCAGCGCGTGCGGAGGACGTCGCGAGCTGATTTATTGGCAATGCTAATCCGGCTGCAGCCGATCGGAATGAAAGAACTGCCAATGAGAGACGCTGGAGCGGGCGCACGACCGATTGACATGCCAATAATTACGAAACGACGCTTTGACAATGATATTATTTAAAGATTCGAACGTGGGTTGGTGCTGTGTCGTCTTAGGGAGAAAATCGACCCATCAATTGTCGGTATGCTAGATGCGATGCCTTCTGAACTTTTTCTTTTTACCCCGAGCGGAAATTATTAAGGGTGTACGAGCTCAGGGTGGGATAATATCTATTTATTCACATTATTTATTTAATACATTTGAAGATGTGTATATTAGTTATATTTTGTTCAACCTTAACTTAAAAGAAATCTTATCAGAGCAATATTTTGTTTATCATCCACTTTCTCTGATAGAATGCATTTATACATTTTCATTTAAAAAATGTCTGTTATTGACATGATCCTTCTTCATGTACAATTCGAAGCTATGCATAAAATTATTCAATTCTCTAAATTATCACTATCCCAAAAAATAGGTTTTAAATTGAAATGTTTCTTTAAATGTATGTTAATATATGAATATACATATTAATATCTACTCAACAACAGGTTTTGATGGCGCCTATTGCTCCGTATGTAGACAAATATAAGCATAAAACTATAAAGAACTCATCCGCCCACGTGGGTTCTTCGTAGCTACGTAGATTATAGAGGTCAACATTGTACCAATATCACAATGGAAATAATTAGTGGTAAGTAGATTTACAATCTATAATTTGCACGCCACGTTTCTTTTATCTAAAAAAAATTTAGCACGGAGAGACGAGATTCGAATTCAGTCATTAGGATTAACTATTTACACCTATTGTAGATGTCATTAATGTTTATATGAGAAACGATTGAAAAGATTTAACGGTATCTTCTACTTGCCACCATATTTACTGCCGATGACGATCACAAACAATTTATAATTTCATTATCTTTATAAACGAGCATTATTATGAGAATAAATTTGTTGAAATATCCTCCAACTCGAGAAACTGTCACATTTGATATTTCATGTTTCCGAGAAATCAATAAAATATGATTTGCAATTCGATAAAAATGTACCGAAAAAAGAAGTTCATAATTAATCTAAATATATTATTTCTAAAAGGTGTTTTTTGGTCGAGCGGCTCGATCTCTGTAACTACTGCACCAAAAAAAATTTAAAAAATACCCACTTAAAGCTTATGTTTTCTACTTTGGGCGAAAAATATAAAAAAATTCGAAAAAAATCTTTTTGTTAATAAAAAAATTAATTTTTATAACAATTGGCATGAGCGCCATCTGTGGGCGACACATCAAATATCTTAGCCAAATTGTATACTTGGAACACGCTAGATGGCGATATAGTGCGAAGACTTCGCACGGGTTAGCTAGTCACTATATAAAACGATAAAAATTATATTATCCATTTAAAAATTAAATGTAAGCTTACAACTTGAAACGTAAATTATTAGAGATATTCATATGACGTTTTTGATGTTCCGTACCTTAAGAAGAAAAACGCAATGTGTATATCATTCACGTGTCTGTCCGTCTGTCACATCCTTTTTTCTCATAATCAGCTAGACGTAGAAGCTTGAAATTTGGCATAGTAATAAAATATATTAAGCCACACCTATCTCAATAGTTAACGCGCAAAAATATTTAAATGAAAATTTATGAAATATGAAATTAAAACAGTTTATCTCATGAGTGTTATTAACAAAATAATCTTCACTAACATGTGAATGTAAAATATTTAGGGTAATAATAAATCTTGCAATTAATTCAGGCAGTTAGTACATTGGACTTTCCTGTATTGGTAACAAATTCGATATAACTTAGTAAAAATTTTTATCAAGATATCATTAGGCAAATATTCGAAAAAACGCGTGGAAAGGGAGCGAGTATAATAATTAAACAGTACATTAAAAATAAGGAAAAACCTTACTGTTCTCATTCGACCGACACTATTGAAGACTGAGAGGATTTCCCTCTTAGTTTAACCTATAGATAAGTCTTTATATTCCATATATTAATATGCTCAATAAATCTGGTATGCTAGTTCAATTTAAAGAAAACTCTGTAAAAGCGCTGAAAAACTGTAAACGAGCATAGAGAAGAGATTTAAAGTGAAGATTTTATGCCTATTATATAAGAAATGAAAATGCGTAAGTTTGAGTTTCCTATCAGTTTAACAGCATGCCGCTAAATCCAACATAAAGCTGTGGGAGCCTTGGGCTTGATTCGTGCTTAACACAACCATGTGACAAATAAACAACAAAGAAAATAATTATACCCTTTTAGAAATTGTTAGCCCATCGAATTTGTTTCTTTTCATTTACTTTATATCAAAATTCGTTACCAGATTGTGAAGATTTAAACATTATAATCACAAGTGAACAGAATACATAAATTAAGTCCTTTTTATTTATTTATTAGTAAATTAGGCGTATGCAGGTACGGGTATAAATAACAAATTCACACCGGAAAAATAAGATGCTTTATCAACATTAGTAATTACTAAATCAACATCTGTAAGCTAGAACACTAGAACACTCAAAGCTAAGCTGATTTTTAAAACTTTTAATCTTCGCGGGAGAGAAACTAATATAAAACATGACACATTCACAACGGAAAAATAAGATGCTTTATCGACATTAGTAATTACTAAATCAACAAATGTAAGCTAGAGCATTAGAATACTCAAAGTAAGTTTAAGTTGATTTTTAATTCTTTTTCATCATAGCGCCAAATCTTCATAAACACATTTTCTCTTCTATGCATTTACAGGTACGAGTATACATGACACATTCACACCGGAAAAGTAAGATGCTTTATCAACATTAGTAATTACTCAATCAATATCTGTAAGCTAGAGCATTAGAACACTTAAAACAAGTTTAAGTTGATTTTTAATTTTTTTTACTGTAGCGTCAAATCTTCATAAACACATTTTCTCTTCAATGCATTTACAGGTACGAGTATACATGACACATTCACACCGGAAAAGTAAGATGCTTTATCAACATTAGTAATTACTAAATCAATATCTGTAAGCTAGAGCATTAGAACACTTAAAACAAGTTTAAGTTGATTTATAATTTTTTTTACTGTAGCGTCAAATCTTCATAAACACATTTTCTCTTCAATGCGTTTAAAAGTACGAGTATACATGACATATTCACCAGGAAAAATAGGATGTTTTATCAACAGTAGTAATTACTAAATCAACATCTGTAAGCTAGCATTAGAAAACTTAAGAAACCCAACACATGTTTAGGTTTAAAATTAATATACATAAAGTCGAATTTTTTAATTTCTTTTTTTACCATAGCGCCAAACTTTCAGTCACAAAACTTCTCTTTATCGATTAATTTTTTATTAGTTATACTTGTAAGTAACCAAAATCCACTTCAAGCTATTTAATAAACTCCAAAAACCGTGTTTTAGGCAACCTTTCATGTATTCCTAATAATATATTTATATAATAACTATTATATACTTATTAGAGTTTCCTTCACTCAAGTGGATCAAAAATACATAACCTTACAAATTCGATCGTTTACCTCCCGAATACATGAACTTAGCAAAGACGTTCGTTCAGAATAGTTTATCACATACTGACACGCTGTAAAATATGTATTCCATCAAGAAATGAAACGCCCAGATTTGATAATTCCGGACGACACCGTCGGAAAACGGTGAAAAACGAACGGCGAACGGGCGGGACGGTGTATAAAATGAAGTGTCGAGACGTGAAACGCGTTAGTCAGTAGTAAACTTTATAGCGTAGTAACTATTGTTACAAATCGTCATGACGGCAGTAAACGCTTTATTATTATTGGGTTTTCGCGGGAGAGAAACTAATGTAAACCTATCTTAATGTACACGCTTCTTGGTAGACTATAAACGGTTGTATATTTTATCTACATAGTGCTTAAGTACGGAAGACTCGGTGTGAACTTTGATTTATTTCGTTGTTTCTCTTTATATAGTGCAAGCTCCCATTTCTGAGGAGAAATAACCGAGTACCGGTTAAGCCTGTTCTTGTTTGAAATAATGCGGGTGAAGTATGTGTTAAAAATAATTTGAATATTTTAATACATTGTTACGCTTCGTTTTGATTTCAGGTTAACTTATAAATATGTAAAACTGAGAATTTATTGACGAAATATTTGTAATTGAAAGAGTTAAAAATCATTGAGAGAAATAGCAATACTTTGAAGGTAGTCAAAAGCAGCTAATATATGCGACTTCCACACTGTTTTTTTTTTAAATTCTCCCCTTTACCATCCCATCTTAATAAAGCCTCTTTCCATCTCATTTCTTAATCTAAAATAAATATTAATTACGTGGATGTGTTATCTCAGTAATTTCTTCATACCCAGTACATCACTTTAACAACGTCCATCCGAATCATTTAACAGACAATAATAAAAATATGAAAATGTATGCAAGGAAATGATACATGAGGTAACAACACAGAATTAAGCACCGGATGCTATCGTAGCTAGCGACGCTAATAATTTCAAGGCCAATAAATTATGCGAAGATCAATTTAAACCTACCTCAATTATATTTTGAGTTATAAACAATTAAGAAATATTTTCTGAATTATTTGCAAACTGGTGCTATGTGATCCTTCATTTGATAATTGGTTGAAACACTGGGTAATCACCTATATATTATATAAGAATCGCATATTTTATCATAAGCAATTTGGAGAGTGTCCTCGTTTACCTTCCTAATATAATAACTTATCTTTTAACGAAAAGATTGCATTTTATGTTACTGACACGGACGTATGCATACTGGTGCTATGTGATCGCTCATTTGATAATTGGTTGAAACACTGGTTAATCGCCTATATATTATATAAGAATCGCATATTTTATCATAAGCAATTTGGAGATTGTCCTCGTTTACCTCCCTAATATAATAATTTATCTTTTAACGAAAACATTGCATTTTATGTTACTGACACAGACGTATGTTTCAGATGTTCACATTTTGAAATTATAGAAGCAATTTATAAGAAACTATTTAGAATATCCTAAATAAAAATCACCGTCAAATAAATTTTTAATGCAATCACAAATCACCAAACCAAAGAAGCGAAAAATATTGTGACGTAAAACATTGTGATACACTTATCGAGCACTCACACAATATATTTAGTAAATTAAAAGTATCAAGACGCACCTAACAAGCGAAAACCCTGTAACTTACAAATAAATTTTAGTGTGTACATATACACTAATTGATAAATGGGAAATTAAATTACTAATAGTAATTAAAAAAAAAACAAAAACAACTGATTCCCTGGTTTAAAAAGGCAAGATTATTATAAAAAAATACAAATAAATGAATAAAGTGAATTGCAAATCTGTTAATAAAATATGAGGGCTCAATTTACCAACAAGTTGTAAACAACACGTACATCTTGTGACGAAACAATGCACACAATACATATTCACAACCCACTATTTTTCCAAAGGCATAATTCGGCCTGCCAGAGCGTGAACCTCACAAGTTGGGCCACCGCGGTCGCAACACGCTGTGTTGGCCGCCTGCGCGTCCGATCTAGGGTTGCCAAAATCCCGGAAAGTCTGGGACGTTCCACAAGATTCCTTATCACAGAGGTACTAACGTTAAAATACCATTATATGCTGGACTTTCACGAAGCCGCTAATCATAAAAACAAGCAATGTTGGGAAATTTACCAAGGTTTCTATGTACGGAAACTCGACATTTACAATCAATAATGAGAAATTTCCAAAGTTTCCATGTTTGAGGAATTGTTTTAACTTTGTATTGATAACAAACGATTGACTAAAACGTATAATAGAAAATACAAGTTTCCTTTTTACATAAGATTTTACAGATTGTGGGATATTCGTCGAAATAATAAAATAAAGTTTTAACATAATCAATCTAGATTCATTTCGAGTTATAAACTTTTTTCTTACAACTTTCCAATTATACAAGTAAATTTCAATTTGTAATATTCTATTATACTATGAAACGTTCAATTCTTAAATTTGACTTACTTTGATATTTTTTTAAAGATAATTAAAATATAAATCATGAAACAAAACAATGGAACCGACTTTTCCCATTGATAATAGTGCTGGAGGGATAAGAGGGAATTTGATAATTCAACATCACCTTTAAATACAGAATTAATTATAATCATGTATTAGGAAAAAACGTCGCACATTTGGAGAAATAGAGTAAAATTACATTTATTAAAAAATATTTTCCTTTTGGCATTTTTCTATATGATAGATAATATAAAGATAATAGCATACGAATAGGATGAATTAAAAAGTTCTTACAAACGCGTGTTAATTAAACTTCTTTGATGTTAGTTAATTTTTTATTTTGAAGCGTCATTTTCGCACAATATTTATTTTAAGTATCACTTACTTCAATTGTACCACTCTTTAGTAATTAATAATTTTATGTAACCAGTTGAAAAAACATTCAATTATGGAAAAAATATATATCTTGCGATTTTTATTCAGACATTCAGGAGACTTTAGGGGCTGATGCTATATTTTTTTTCCATAATCGCTTACTGTTTTGCTAAACTTAAGAGAGGCAAATCGAACTGTGAAAATAATTCTCGTTCCGGCCGGTCTCCCACCTCAAAAAATGTAGAAATTGGTTTCAGGACACAATAAGACATATATCAGACACTGAAAATTTAATTTGATGATGCTCAGTCTATGTTGAACACTTTCGGATAGACGATTCATAAACGTATCGACACGATAGCTTTCGATAATTTTCACCGAAAAAAACAAAAAAAGGACTTTTGGAAATTTCAAGGCGGCATCTCGAAATTATTCAGCTTAATGCCTTTTACGTCTTTTATCGTCATTTTGTAACCATGGTTGAAACATGAATTTACCATTTTACTACCCTGAAACTAAAAAAAAACAAAGCACGCCTGGAAAGGGCCATCTTCAACATCGATAAAAGACTTGCTCCGCCCGCAGGCAAAGTTATGGCTTCTATGTTCTGAAATTTTGAAGGAATTAGTTTTATTGACTACACGCCGAAAGGAAAATCGGTAACAACTGCTATTATGAGGTTCGATCCCAAAAGTGCGCGACGTTAAGAATTAAAGAAATAAGTCGTTCAAATCGTCATTAGACTTTTTTGCTAATGCTTCCACTCATCGATACGAAGTTGCACAGAAAACCAGCAATGCCGGTCTCGAGATTTTTGGTCACCTACCATATTCACTAGATTTGGCCTCTAATGATTTTCCCAAAACTATAGAAGCATATAACAAAATTTGATTCCGATGACGTGATCATGGCTGCGATAGAGGCATTTTTTCAGACTCGTGATAGACTTTTTTCCTGAGGGAATAATACAATTAGAAAAAAAAACTTTATAATAAGTATATTGAATCATAAGGAGACTAGGCTAAAAAGTAAACTGATTTAATTGAACTTTACACTTGGTAAATATGTTTTTTATTAATTTTTTTCTACACGTACTTTGTTTTTACGATAACGAGGTTATAGCGGGTTTTTTCTATTTACAATCAATCGAAAATATTATTGGCACCCATAACTTCATCGATTTTACTAAAATATAACTTTTACCTTTTAACTAGAACTAGTTACATTAACTTGTTTCATTCAGTATATAGATAAACATTCTATATTAAATCTTTATCACATATCAGTTTGCGCCACAAGAGACATGGTCACCCTAGTGAGCACAAAGCACCGCAGCGGGCAAGTGATTCGAGTGGAAGTTTGCATGAGTCACACGGCGCGGCTCGCTGCCAAGCGCCTTTGCACAAGTGCGGTACTCGATTGCCGCTTTTAACTATCGAATTACGTCTAATTTGTTAGAGACCAACAGACGTTTCGGTTCAGATAAGTTACAGCTGTTAATCACACTTGGAGATATTACATACATATACGTACTTTAATTATCGTATAGGATATATAGGTATTGAAATAAAAAAGTAAGATCATAAAAAATAAATAATTATATATTTATTCCATTTCTTGTATTGTAGATATTATTGTGATAGATTTTTACCTGAATCGAATATTATAATGATGTGCAGAGCGCCGTTACAGTAGTTAATCACTTACGGTTAATCCATTTTTTTAAATATATAGAAACGGCAGTATAAAAAATCTGCTTTTCAGAAAACTTTAGACGGCGAACTAAGAATTTCAATATTTAGAAGTACGACAACTTTTTGGTTATAGGACATTCAAATTTACCAAAAAAAAAATCCATTATAACAGTGCACGTGATCGCAGAACCACTAAGTTACACACACAGAAACAGCTAAGGAGAACAATAAACCTTAATGTATTTGAGAGCTGTTTTACGTTATTATTATGGAAAGTCAGTGAAAGGCAATAAATAAAACGAATGTGCTTTTATAAAGGCAAAAGAAGCACATCGACACCTCATACTATTTAAATAGTGTGGAACCATAACAGAATATAAACCAAATTAACAGCTTAATAAATGTTAAAAGGTCCTTATTTAATTTAACTTAATCAGCTACATACTCATGATTATAGTATAACATACAGTGATACGGAACACACTGTTTTAAACGATGCAGTTTATTAAAATATCTTTTACATGCTTTTAAAAACAAATTTCATGATAATGTAAAATACATTAAATTATGTAGTAAATTATAAAGAATAGAAAAGTATAGACCAATGCCATCGATAATATAATAGTAAACGATACACACATATGTGTTTACGCAACTCAAGTTCTGGTAAACAAACATTCACCACTAACCTTTATAGCAAAACACCATATCGCGGCGCACCGTACGTCCACGTCGGCATTACAGAGGAATTCCCGCTCACATCACACCGGTACGCATCGCGGAGCAATAAAACTATTCCAAACAGCAAAGTATTGTCTTCCGACATTACCATAACGTGTAAACAATAGCACAAACAAGGCGACGTCAATGCGCGCGCACGGCCGACGTTAAAAATGGCGCCATTAAAAAGCACGAGCTTCAAAGGTCAAGACGAGAATGAGCCGAATGCGAGTGCTTTGCATCGTGCCGCGGCCTTGGATGACACACGCTTACATAACTAATTCACGAAAGGCATTACGCTCACAAGTACACGCACTGTATTACTTGCTCACCGGCATTCTGCTTTGAAGCGGAGTTCCACCGGCAGCTATGGCTAATGAACTATCGATTACGTGCAATTATCGGTAGCCCTATAGAGTACAGCGGTGGCGGCGCGCTCGACGAATTGAAAGTGATCGCTTAGTCGCCGTCATAGCCTACGTGCGATGATGAGACGCTAGTCAGAAAACAGTCATGGAGGAAAAATATTGGCAATTGTTTACTGTCGCTAAAGCTGGAATAAGCAGTAAAATTGTGACTTAAAATACCCAAATGCAAACAGGGCTTAAAAATTATTTTTATTCTTACACTTCTTATGACTCCTTCCTCTACCACTCTACATCGACTCCAATCTCAGTTGTTCCACTGATGTTGAAAATAATGTAGATGGAATCGACAGTCCTCGTTTCATCAATAGAGCATATTACAGACATTAACGTAAAATGTGAAACTGTAAATAATAATAAATTATAATATAAAATTGTATTGCTAATTAATATACAACAGTTATTTCAATACGTAAAACGCATATTTATCATTGGTGTATCACGTGACCACAAACTTCAATCACAACGCACGACGTCATTTGACATTTCGAATTACGAGGTTATTTAAATTTATTTTTCGTTTCATATAATATTCAGACTTCCTTTTAATTTAATCTACCGAATCTATTACATACTTCATGAAATTTTATATGTGCTACGACAATTGAAATAAAACAAAATATGGATTAGTAAATCTAACGTTTTAACCTGAGACCATATACCTTTTAACAATGAACAATAGATATCATATTTTTGCAAGTACTTTCATATAGTAGTATTAATAAGTGCTTAGCGTTAATTAGTATTAGTAAGATTAAGTACTTATTAAGATTACATTATTAATATATTACTCCTATAGTATGGTAGTCTTAACATATGTTGATACTATACTCACAGTTAATATCAATATTCAATTAGTCTCTCCCAAACTCCGAACATATCGTATTGTTTCCATCTCTTAGTACCAATGCCATTTTGTGAACAGATACTTTAATTTAAATAACTATCTTTATTTATTTAGAAATGACGTCAAAACTGACATGTGATTATTACTGAGCTTTTTTGTGAATATATTTGAATAAAAAAAATCATTTTTATATACGTAAACGCCACTATCTACAACAATAATTTTACGTGAATAGCTACGTTTAATTTTTTTATTTTGAAAAACTGCAAAAAATTTTCAAATACTCTTTTGCGAGTCATTTGAACTGCAATATTATAAAACGCATAATAGATCGAAAATGTTGAGTCCACCCAAATGTTTTTCGTTAGAAATATAAATTTTAAAAAACTACTTTGCAGTTCGCCCTATGTTTACTGAAAATATAAAATGTGTATTAATATAAATTTAAAATTTATGAAAAATATATATATGAAAATTTAAAATGTGTATTTTAATTGAAAATTTAAAATGCGTATTAAGATTTTATTACCATTCTTATGTTTAAATCAAGGTGTAAAGAGTTTCTCTAATTTGACAAGTATTGTACTAAGGCTCTATTGTGAGGTTTTACGTGTTCAGAGAAAAAAAGGAATTACGCAAAGTAGTTTATTGATATAAACATTTACGAAAGCTAATTAAATAATATTATGTACTGTGCGAAGTAGATATAAAAAGTATATGTAACGTATTTATTTTATAATTTCAATATTCAATTGAAAACTATATATATATCAATTATGCCATTATATGTATCATATTGCATTAAGTTGATCTTCTATAACAATGTGATACATAATCAGGTCAGCATATGTTTCGTTCTCAATCGTTTTCTACAGTCCACATGATCCGCCTTGAATAAATTTATAACATTTCTATTGTAAAATGTGAACTTTTGAAGTTGTTTCTTCTTTTTTCTTTTCATACTTAGTTCAGAATTTTCGGGTAAACTTTCCCTTATCCATCAGTTTTTACTTTTCTCTTTATATTCATATACGTAGGTGAGATAAATGACTGGCTTACTATTAAAAACAAACTTTTCTATTTCCCAATTAACAATCTACAGACACTCAGTTCTAATTTTAAAGAGTAAAAAAATAAAGATTTCAAACGTGATATTTAAAAGACAAGAAAATTATAATAGAAACGTATTATTATTATTTACATATACGTATCACAAATATATTTTAGCGCCATGCGTTAACCGTTTTCCGTAGCGTAAAAATCGTACTTGCTAAGAAGCAAAACTTCAGCGCTTTTTTAATGTTTAGTTTTGGCGTATTTTTCGCCAGTTGCTCTTATGCAAAACGTCGAAATATAACTACGTATTTGGAAAAGAGCATTAGATTTTTGTGGGAAAGTCAAGAAATCAAGAATGTCACGCGTCTCATTATTATTCGCTCAGTTATTTTTTAATTTGTTTCATACAAACTAAGGGATACTAAATAAAAAAAGATACAACTAAAAATTTCTGACATATTTTCCTTAATGTTTAATCATTGTAATGCCCGAAATAAATACAAAAATAAACATAACAATATTTATATATATATCGGTGATACAGTAAGAAAACAACATTACAAAACGGCCGCTAGGCTTACTTTGAAACGAGTTTGATGGTGCGTAACAAGAAGCATCGCGGTCATCTAGTTAGAACAGGTATTTAGAATCACGGAAATTTATCACAAATGCGAGTCGACGTTCCTTTATATAAGTTCAATTTGAAAAATATACTTTCGAAATTGGGAAGATTCAACATAAAATTATAAAAAAATTGCTTAACTGATACAACGGACCGATATGACATTTAATTTGAATTATGAGTGTGTACTGAACACACTCATAATTCAAATTAAAAGTTTAAATAAATACGATTAATAATATATATAGATATGCCTATTAACAAGATTCATCATAAGTATATAATCTAACTAGCGATCAATAACTTTACAAAGCAGTACATTAGCTAGAACCATAAATTATGTCGCATGCTTATAGTATTAAAATATATTGAATCAATCATGTTGCCTTGCGCCTTTCTTTTATTTATTAATTAAAATATATGTTTTAAATACTCTTAAGACATTAATTCTAAGAAAGGAAACACATTAAAAACATGTTTAGTTTTTTTTTATAAATTGTACTCGTATCTATATTGCAGTATATTTTCTGTTTCCGATCACACAGTTACAAAAATAAAATAAACGTTTAGATCTAGCAAATAATTAACTATAAATAGAAAGGTCATTTAAATATATATATATATTTATTTATATCCTGATTTTCATTTATCTTTCTGATTTTCCTTAAACTCTGTGGAATGCCGAAATCAATCTCGGTACCAAACGAAGGTCAAATCTTCTGAAAGACATGACGCGGTAAAAAGATGAGTGGATGGAAATACAGATGATTCACAACGGTTTGTTTACGTACGTTTGTGGTAGGCAACCTTAAAACACTTTCCCAAATCTGCAATTTAAGTATTTGCATTGAAAAATACGACACAATGTCATATGTTAGAGTAACCCACTATAAAAACTTCAATATAGTGTCAACAATCTAGTTTGTTGACACATCTGTGTCAACAAACTAGATTGTTGACACTGGATTCTCAGTTCGAGCGGAAAGTTCTACCGTTTAATTCTGGACGTATTTTATGGCAATCTCTATTCGGATACTGATCAACTGTTTTATTTATTCGCATAAAGTATATTTAACTAATTACATTATGAACATGGAAAATAGAATCAATATTTGCCAATTAATAAAAAAAAATTAATAAATCTTCTATGCGATCGTAATCGCTCGTAAAGCACCAAACACACCGCGATCACATTTTTTAAGTCTCACTCAACACATAATTGAACTATCTCAACACTGATCATGCGTCAAGGAAACAAATAAAACAAAGTATGGTTTCCGACTCCAACTTTTACTTTAAATAGACGATAACGTTATCAAAACTTTGAAATGGAACCGACGAGTTGATGACCAAAAATTATCAACTTAAAAATACCCAATCAGGCGGTTATTTCGAAAAAGGAGTGACTCACGCCCAATCACATCGAAAACAAGCATTTAGGAAGTTTGCATTAGATATTATAGTTTTGTACATTATAATATATTAGAGAACACCTAGTTATTCTTTCATTAATTTTTCTATAGTCTTGCGTAGACGCTATTTTTAACCGACTTCAAAAAAGGAGGACGTACCCAATTCGTCGGAATCTTTTTTTGTTATGTATGTTCAGAGATAATTCTTCACCAAGTCAACTGGTTTAGGTGATTCTTTTTTTAATTTATAAATTAATTTAAAAGAGGGTACTTTAGGGGTGGTTCCATATAAATACAATGATGATCTAATGATAAGGTCCGGAAATGAACGATGAAACTCCTTAACGAATGGCGGTAAATCAATTATGATTCAAGATATTTGTTACGGGTAGTTGTTACTTTTTAAAATAACTATCCCACTGCCCTGGTAGGGCAGTGTCTAAAAACAAACTCTGGAGATGAACAATGGAACTCCTTAACGGATGTTAGTAAATCAACCGTGATTAAAGATATTTGCTACTGGTACTTTTTACTTTGCAAAATAACTGTACAATGACCAGGTTAGGCTCTGATGATAAGTTATGAAGATGAATAATGCAACTCCTTAACGGATAGTAGTAAATCAATAGTGATTCAATATATTTGCTAGTAGTTAGCAAAACCTGATACTGGATTTTCGATACGGAGAAGAGAACTGTCTCTGTGTGTTGTTGATAAGCAACTTTAGACAAAGAGTAAATTATCTATATACTAGCTTTTGCCAATGACTTTTAATAATTATACAATATTCTAAAAAAAAATATTTGAATATTATTTTTAGTGTGATGATTAATATAATTAATGACCAAAAATTATAAAATAAAATGTCTTAAAAAACCGACTTCAAAAAAGCAGGTACCAAAAATAATTAATTCAGAATAGCTCCCTATTTATTCGCAATAAATAAATAAGTTACTTATTTTTTAAATCGGTGCTAGCACCGTTGATCAAATTAAACAAATGTAAAATTTTATATTATAAATGCTCCCTTTAGGAACCCATTTCGTATTGTGAGCACATTAGAAGTTAAGGTGTTACATTTACATTATTAATTATTAAATTTCAAATTTCTTTAAAGAAAAGAAAGTTTCAAATTTCTTTTCTTTTTTGGCAGACAGCACCGACTATAAAAATAAGTAACTTAGTTATTTATTGCGAATAAATAGGGAGCTATTCTGAGTTAATTATTTTTTACTTTTTGGTACCTACTTTTTTGAATTCGGTTTATTAAAATATATTTTTTTAATAAAAGGTGTAGTATATAGTTAAAGCCGACGGTGGAACGAAAGCCTTATACTACTTGGCTACCACAATTCGAGTAACGATCAATTTGTTACTACGCCGTTGCAACGACCGCATCACCTAATTATATTTTAAAGTCTACATAATTAAATTTAAGTTAATTATTATGAAACTTAATTACTTGTTATACAGTAGTGTATATTACAGCCATTATATAAGAAGTATTGTTTGGCGTGATGTTTGAATGAAATAGTCGTTTTGTGAACAATACAATTGTTGGATTCAGACTTTCACCTTCGCAAATGTCAATGTAGTTCATTATTGTTACTATTGTTGTGATATTTATTAATAAATGTGGTAAATTTAGTCGATTAGAGCGATCTCCTGTGGATTCTAACAATGTTTTTGTATACGGCTTCATTTAAGACTTATACTATATTCAACTTATTTTTTAACATTTTTAAACGTTGATTCTTTCGTGATGGTTTAAAATTTTAATTATATCTTTGAAATATCTTAAATTGTATTCTTTTGTAATTGATAAATGAAACTTTCGTTATATTTACGTCTCAATGCAATAAGTCATAATTAATTTACATTAGAAGTCCACGTTTTGGGATGTAAGTACGATAACTGGATATCGTTTACCAAGTGTAGCCAAAATTAATTTCAGTTCTCTCATAGTCAATCGTTTATTTTTATTCTATTGTTTAGAGTCACTAAATTGACTGATTAACCACTATTATAGTTAAAGTAATTACCTTGTTTATAATAATTCATTAACTGACAGTTAATTTGCCATTTCGATCTTGTATCCCATTAAATTTTAATCACTTACAAAACAGCATTTATGCAATTATTATTATATGGGAAATTGTACGTTTATACGATCCTATCTTTCTAATTACCTAGTGTTTATAGGGTTCCATACCCGAAGAGTCCGAATGGAACTCTTTTGTGGCAGCGCTATCCTTCGTTCCTTATGCCGTTCGCATATTATAAGCTTCCAGTGTCTGAATGAAGCTAGATAATTGTTCCTTGGCCCAAAACAGAAAATTATACTTTACAACCCACGGATGTGGTGTTTTATTCTCAATTTTGTAAAAAATGACATGCGTCTCCTTTTGACGGTCAGTATGTACGAGGAAGGTCGCAATTCTTGAACGATTTTGGTAATTATTTTTTCTATATATTAGAAAACTATCGGAGTAAAAGCCTATTGATTTTCATGATTCGTCTCCATTTGATGGTCTGTACGCATGAGGAAGGTCGCTATTCTTGAACGATGTTGGTGATTATTTTTTTATATATTGGTTAACTATCGGCATAAAACCCTATTGATTTTCACAATGATTCGTCTCCATTTATTAAAATATATGTACTTATAAGGAAGATCGCAATACTCGAACGATTTTAGTGATTATTTTTTCTATATATTGGTTAACTATCGGAATAGAACCCTATCGATTTTCACAATGATTCGTCAAATCATTTAATTTTTATAAACAATTTTCTATAAAAAGTCCCTTTTTCGCACTTAGCTTCTGTTCATGGTCATCGTTTTGCCTGGATCTTCTAACCGGTTTGGATTGATCCCTACGCCTCGCTGCTTTTATTTTTTTTTTTAATTTCAACTTTTTCTCACAATTATTTATTTCAAGCTCGTGTCTCACAAACAATGTTATCCCCTATCTCTGTCATGTGTGTGTGTGTGTGTATATTTTTTTTCCAGATGTATGTGGCTTTAAATAACGTAGGTACGGAAACTTCATAACGCACACTACTCACACTATTGGGTCAACCAACTTGAATTTTAATAAAAACGATTTAAATAAAATAAAACTTCAAATTATTCTTACATTATAATTTCTGAAGTCCTTTTTTATTTAAGAACACATTTTAGAAGGTCGTTTTATTAATTTTATAAGTTTCTAATTTTGTTTCTGTGACGTATATATTTCAACTGTCCAATTGTACTTAAAGCACTTCCATATAATTTCGTTAATTTGAACAGCTTTCCCCTAAGCTTAGGTATAGGTCAACTTTTGGAATATTTTTACCTTGCTTTGTTTAGATATTAATTGAGAAACACATTGGCAAACAATATGTCATCTGGCCTCAGAAGGGCACGCGACTTATTATTGACGTGTCAATGAATGATGAAAAATGGTTTTCCCAATGCCCAGTCGCTTTCCAAAACTATATATATTTCAACTGTTCAATTATACTTAAATCACTTCCGTATAATTTCGTTAATTTGACTGAACAATTTTCCCCTAAGCTTAGGTATAAGTTAACTCTTGGAATATTTTTATCTTGCTTCGTTTATATATTAATTGGGAAACACGTTGGCGAAAACAATATGTCATCTGGCCTCGAAAGGGCAAGCGAGCGACTCATTATTGACGTGTCACCTGAATGATGAAAAATGGTTTTCCCAATGCCCAGTTGCTTTCCAAAACTACGCTAGTGTCAGGAAGTTTGGAATAGCTTATTTACGTTCCGCTTAGGTAAAGAAAGGCTTTTCCCATTATCTTTCTCCAGATTTTAAATCGCTTTCGTTGACAAGAACAGAAGCTGTATTTAATATAGAAACTCCATTTGTAATTTAATGAACGCTGCTAACTTAAATACTATGTACGTAAAATATCAAACTAGCTCGGAATAACTGTTAATCATAGTTCACTGTGCATGACAAAATATTTCGATTAAATGTGGGTAGGTGGAAACCTCGTTAGCGGCGTAAGGTCATGACGTGGGTATTTCCGAATAATATAATCAAAGCTTATTCGGTATTCGTAATGAAGTTGACTTATTATGACCAATGAAATGGGCTTTTCCCGCAGATTATATAAACTTATGTGTTCGTATATTTGTATTGATTGATTTTGCAATACGCCACTGATGTCACGCCCGCAACTGTGCAAATGTGACATTTATTTGTTTTAAATAGCATGGACAAGGGCATGAATATCCAAATGACTAAAAATCCGGAAATTGGTCTACTAAGACAATTTTACTGTACTGTAGGACTATATGAAAATTCAGTTGTTAATCTATAGTTAAGTGTTAAAATATTATATTACCACTAATAATTTTTAGTGATAAAATAATATTTTAACAATTATATTTTATTAATCTGTTTCACGTAATTAATCCTTTAGACATTACCTTTCATGGGCAGATATTCTTTTTGTTTCTTAGAATTATCAGTGCCGAATGTGAGTTATCCATGGTTCAATACATTAATGTTTCATAATCAATCAGACATGTATTGTTTCGATCGCATGAGATAATATTTAAAAATTATTTATTGCAACTTTATTTATGACTAGATTAAATCCACACATATTTTATTAAATCCTAAATAATAATACAATTATTTGAATTCCTTTCCTATTATCTGAAATTATTTATGAAGATATTTCATCATTACATTGAATAATAAATTTATTTTGTTTAAAACAATTACAAAAAATTACTCGAAGGGCTATAAAATTATTCTGAACTGTTTCAAAAAAAAATTCAGATTTCAGAAAAAAATATCTGCAAGCCGTTCTAACCGCTATGGCAGCAGAAAATGTCATAAAAATGCTCCGTAATATATGAACAGTCATAATTAAAAAGTAAGTATTTACTTCTTAAGTAATGTAATGTAAGTAATGTAAGTAGGAAATATTAATCTAAGGGTCCGCTTCTAAGAGACGTCATGGAATACGTAAAATGTGAGTCAAACTTACACTAAATGGTCTTTTTTTCAATTTGCGCAGTTATTCCCAGATATAAAAGATGATACTCATTACCATTGCTTGTACACGTACCATTTACATGCTAATGAAAACGATAGAATATTAAAAACTAATGAATAATTTTACTTGCGAGTTTGACTTGCTTGCCAAAGGTTCCGTCAAGGGCAAGTGAAATTTATTTATCGTTAATAGTCACTTTCCATACCGATATATTTTTTATATTAAAATAGATATAGAATTTACTTTTTCACTACCATTTTTTCCCTCTTCCCACGCGAGCAAAGCCGCGGCTCAAAGTTGAAGCCGCGGATCAAACCTTAGGTGAAGGAATTGTAATTTTTTACATTCATGCATCCTATATCGGTCAAAAGGATGCCATTTTATGTACCTTAAATAGAAACCTATATTCCCTAAAACGCCCTCTACACTACTTGCGAAATTACTTCGACGAAGTTACAGTCGCCGTAAGTCTCTAAGTCTCCCGTGCGCTAACCTCGCGAAATCCTTTGACTCGGGCGCAAGAAAAACCGACAGCGATCGGAAGTCGCCCGAGGCGAGGTTAGGTTGCACAAAGCGAATCGAAGTACCTCTCTATATTATTCTCTTCGCCTAACTTCGATCAACTTCGGTAATAGTGTAGTGCTGGTTTAAAGTTTTCTTCTTTTAGACGATGGAAGTCGTTTTAGATTTTTCTGCTCTATTCGTAAGTTTTGACCTTCAGGAATGCTATTACTAGATTTTCAACGACTCCTCTGTAAAATTGTTCTATATTTATTTTTATATGTAACTAAACAATTTGTACCAATGTTCCGGTACGATCTGCAACTCAGTAAATACTTGAATTAAATATCACTTGAATAAGTTAATC
Source organism: Druceiella hillmani (assembly GCA_039881145.1). NCBI lineage: Eukaryota > Metazoa > Arthropoda > Insecta > Lepidoptera > Hepialidae > Druceiella > Druceiella hillmani. The sequence continues at coordinate 19,537,631 of JAYKKI010000002.1, read as the reverse complement.
AATACTTTGCAATTAATTATCACTAAATTACAAGGAAAGTTATTCAGTTGGTTACAAGCATAAATCACCTTCAATTTTTTTTACTTAACATAAAGACACACTCTTCAGAGAATAGACCATATTGTAGCTCTTTCACAATTTGAAGTTGGCTAATTTGAGGAATAAATCTATCTTCTACAACTTTATAAATTGTTACATAGCATCATAATGTCTCATCCTATGATAATTCTTACAAAGTTTTTTCTCAAGTTTTATTCACGTGAAAAATAATCATTAAATTTATTCCCGTAACATGAAAATTTGAAGTCCTTATCAGTGTATAGTGTACGAGTATAGCGCTTTGTATAACAACTTGATAAGACGATGTAGGAACTGTTGGGACGCTTTGGATACGAAACACTAAAAATCAATTTATTTTTTTAATTCTGAAAGCACATAACGTATCTCCTTCAGCGAAGTTTAAGCAAACGAGGTCACCGGGGTAGTATCACACAATTACAAGAAAGAATACGTACATAGATTACTTAAATGCCGCTTGCACGACGTCGTCCATGTAGGCACTAGACAGGCAATATAAGTGCAGAGCGAGCTCCGAGCGTTATTATATCGATATTGAAAGCACGTGTAGGTGGCGGGGACGGCTTACTTTGTATGGTAATGAAAAAACGTTAGTATGGACTAAGGCAAGTGTTTCACTACACAATTCTGCTAACTCCGAAAACTGTAAATATCTATGACCGATGAATGTTAACAAGATGAACGTGATTTACGCACAAGTTTTGGAAGGCTGCACTTGTATTCCGAAGAATGAAACCCGCCGGTTTATGCTTTAGTAATGTCTTCTACTAAAGCAGATTAAGAAGCGATGGTGTGCTCAGATACATATACTTTTTATTTCCTTTTTAACTTTCTCTTAATCAGACAGTGTAATTACATAATTTACTGCTCGCCCCTTGCATTTTTCAAAGGTATGAAATAGTTTTCAAAGGTATGTCGGTTAACCCTTTGGATTAACTACCCTTAGTGGGATATATATAGTTTTAAGCATTCTGCTTAATAATATTATTAAAATTGAATATACAGTCGAGTCTCGATAATTTGAAAATCAAGGAACCAGAGAAAAAGTTCAAATTATCAAAATATGTGACAGGAGTTCAAATAATCAAGAGGGTAGGAGGAAAAAATTCAAATAAAGAAAAGTTTGATTAAAATTCGTGATTTTTATTTCAAACGTACAAATGTTTGATTATAAGTAAATTTTCATTTTGAAAAAAGTTCATAATTTTCTTGAGTGAGCGACTTCCATGTATCATTGTTCAATGAATTTTCTATGGTGGTAAGAGCTGAGAAGAAATCGTCACTTGTGTCCGTTCTGAGGGCGTAGAGTAGTAAGAGATGTTTTTGCCTCGCTCAATGTGATTGGAATTGGCGGTTGTTCTTTTTCGTTTTCTTCCTCGTCTTCATCCAGAGGGGTAAAATCTAACAGTTCAGCATCGGTTAGGGCACCGTGGACCCACCTGATGTCATCGTCAACTTGAACACAATCCTCAAATGTTAACTCTCCATAGTTAGGTAGAAGTCTCCAACCTGAGTCAGAATTCGTAATTTTTGGCGGCTCTAATGACTGCACTGTTAACTGAGGTCAGCCATCCATTAAATAACTCTATCGTCATCTATGACTTTTTGTTTGACCGATAAGTTGTGGGCAGCGATTTTATTCCTTTGAAACAGCGTGGTTTCGCAGATTTCCCTATAATGAGTGGTTTCAACTTTTGAGATCCATCCATGTTACATGCTAGAAGGACATTTATTCTATCCTTGCTCAGTTTCCCTCCATGACACTTTTCGTCTTTGAACGTCAGGGTGCGATCAGGAAGACATTTACAAAAAAAAGCTCGGTTTCGACTGTGTTGAATATGTATCTTGTGTCATAGCCAAAAGTTGGTGTAGTTCGACAATCCATTAGGAACAAATGGAAATATCCACGATGGTACTCTCTCCGCAGATTTCTTTAAATGTGATCCCTTGTCGGTTTTTGAAATTTGAGAGCCACCCCTCACTTGCTGCAAATCCTTTAATCCTGAGAGACTGCGCAAGACTTCAACATGAAACCGCCCACGGAAACGTGTTGTCCTCTACACTGATGAATCCACTTAAGCAGGCACTCCTCAAGACATGGAAATTCACCTTGGCGTGACCTTTTTCTACTCGCAATTAAGGCACTTACGATAAAGCGATCTTTGTTTTTCAAAATCATCGACAATGTCGATAGTAAAATGCCGAACTGTTTGGGGACATCTTTTTTTAATTGCTTGAATCACACGCTTTTTTTCACTTAGGGAAAAACACTTGTTCTTTCTTGATCTCATTTTGATATTTAAAAATTAATAAGACATTAAACATTAACATAACCACCCACTTTAACGTTTGAAAGAAGACTGGACTGCGAACTCATTCATATATTATTCATGTAAATAAACGACAGGTCTGAACATGATGTAAACAAACAACAGGTAAGTGCATTAAAACCGGTTCAAATTATAGAGAGTAGGGAAGCCCAACTTCAAATTCGACCGAAGGGACCAAAACATATTGATTTTGTTCCAATTTATTGAGTATTTTTAAGCAACCGGGAAAAAACTTCAAATTATCGATAGATTCAAATTAATGAGTCAAATTATCGAGAGTCGACTGTTTTATTGTTTACTAATATACATCGTTTTTTTGACGTATATTCGAAATGAAATTATTGTGTTTTCTTCTTAAAAAACTCGACATTTTTTTCTACAACTTGTGCCGCGTATTGTATATGCATAACAAGAATTTTCCAAAAAAAAAAATAGTCCATGATTTTTTTTATTCTGGATCTTTATTACGGAGAAATAATTTGATTTTCAAAAATGAAATATTTTCATTTTCAACATTTTCTCAACCATAATTACATTTAAACATTTCATTATTGTAAACAGTACAATCAATTTTCCTTTCTGCAAAGTAATACTCGTATCGCTTGCTATTCCAAGCCGAATAAGGTGTTCGGTGCGTCGTATCGGATATCACTTTGATAATGTTGCGCGACGCCCGGTGTGCGTATACTACAAGACGCTTACCCTTTCATTAAGGTTGCAATAAATTATCTCGAGAAAGGGAAATGATTATAATCGTCTTTTTTGTCCTACGTCAAACTGGTTTTTTATACCAATTTAACAACAGTCTGTTTTAGCTGCAAGATTAAATTACATAATATTTAAAATCCCGCTACAAACTGTTTCACAACAGAAATAAATCTTAAACTTGTTCAATTTGGATACATAAAATTCAGTATCTGTATATAACGACACAATCTGTATATTACGATGTCATCACATTATACATCTCAGCCGATATTTAAAAACAATTATTTCATCTATCCAAATACGCTTTACTTATTTTTTTCACACCCATGTCATATCAACACGTAAGTATAATTTTGCACCAACAACCAAAACACAAAGTGCAGTTTGTTACATTAGACGCTTCCCTAAACACATAAATATTACAGTCCATTCGCCTACCAAGCTTAAGCTGTACAATGGGGTGCTGCCGTGCCACGAGAGGCGGCCAGCATTGCATCTACCGAACTGCACTATTGTAATATCGGCTTAACGGTTCGTAACGGAGCGCGCGGGGCGTCCAATAATACGGATAGATAATAATGCGGCGCGGTAGTATGCAAATGGCGGCGCGTCGCAGCTGGAATACTAAATAAAACTACCGACGCCCCCCGGCGGCCGGCGCAGGACAAGCGGGACGGTGCCATGATACGCCGCCGTCGGTGACTGCTCCATGTGCTCTGCGGTTATGGGTGGGGTCTTCACTATCCACGTGTTTAATTTCCTTTAACTATAATTAATAAAAAATTCACACTCGATTATCGCTGTTATTATGCATATGTTATACATTTGATGTAGAATACACTTATCATCTTCCTTCTTCGAGCAACTATCGACAAAGTACAATTAATGATGGTAATTGACTCCACCTTAAAAAGAAGGTTTTTCAATTAGATAATAGAGGGACTGGTCATCAACTATGTCGAGTGGGATATCCATGAGGTCTTATGCAATAGAGTGAGTTCAATCAATGTCTATTAAATAATTTCAAAAATTAAATCCGTAATTCAAACCAATGTGTGCACCATATTACTTTTCGACTTACCGCATATCGCAGTCTAAATATAAATTTTGGGTTCTGATTTTTAAATGTAATTTTAATTTTTTTTTCATTTGGTGACTCAGAGAAATGGGCAATTAAAACATTCTTAACAGATAATGTACTCCTGAGTATATGAAATAAAAATGAAAAAATAGGTTTTATAGATATTTGGTTTCCATTAATGTAGGTTTCGATGCAAAACAGACAGGCAAATTTAGCTTTATCGGACTGAAAATGTTATCGAACTTATTTAAAGGATATTCTCCTTTAAATAAGTTCGATAACATTTTCAGTTATTCAGAAAAGATATATATTTTATATTATTCTATTTTATATTATTCTCTTATTCAGAAAGAATATATATTTGACAGGGCGAGAATGACTGATTTTTGAGCAGTCATAAGAAATCATTTGCTATAAAAATGTTCGTAATATACTATTAATACGCATATATTGTTTAAAACTAAATAATATATGATTATTAATAGAATATTAAAAACATTTTTATACGAAACGATGTGTTTTCTTTTAACCGGAACAGTATGGAAAAATCCGAAATCACGGTAGATACAGGCAAGCTGTCTTATGTACAATTTACCATAAAAATTAATAAAGTTAACATCATTTTTCATATAAATCGACTTAGTTGTACGATAGTATTACTACAATGTATGGGTGGAAAAATGCTAGACAGCAGAAGTTAGTCAAATTTTATAAAAACTATTCATAGAATACCTGTAAATTTTAGTATTGTAATGTAAATTTAGTCGAGATACATGACAAATTAATATTGCACTGTGTAGAGGGTTAGTTCTTTTTTTGAATGTTACGTCAAATATCCACAGAAAATAATATAACTATACTACAAGAAATGCAAGTAGCGCACCCCTTTTTTGTAATTTATGATAGAAATGTGTTTCCCAGGCATATTTGCGATCTCCATATTATTCATGTATGTATATATATATATATATATATATATATATATATATATATATATATACACACACACACACACACACACATATATATATATATATATATATATATATATATACATATATATATGTATATATATATATATATATATATATATATATATATATACACACACAAACAGGTACCGTAGGGTAGTGCTTCATTATAAAATACCAATCAAAATTAGTTGTAACTTTCTTATCGATGAAGAACAATAGTAATATAAAATTACCATCCTACGAACATTTTCTCGTTTTAAATTCATCTTGCCTGAAATTTCAAATTAATTTTCAATTTTTTTTCAAACTAATTTTCAAATTACCACTTTGTAAAAAGAAATGAAAAATTCTAGCAAATTAGCTCAATTATTGGATTACCACAAATATCATCAAATTTCGAGTTTTGAGTTTATGTTGTTATTATCATTATTACTAAAATGACAATGCAATCCTCGTAGATTTAGCGAGGATAGTCGATTAGTAATGGTTACATACTTTTTTTGCTAGTCCAAACTGTCTCTAGTTACCTAAAAATGAAGAAAAAAAACAATGTCGATCTACTTCAGGTAACGGTAAGCTAAAGCGGGAACCTGATGGTAACTCGATCCCGCTAGGTTTGAATTTATATCGATAAACTCGTAAAACAATAAGATAGTTGAAATGTTACGTTCCTTCTGAACTTCAACACTTGGACATACCGGATAAAATTGAATTTAATCACTTGAAATTTATTGTATTTATTAGAATATAATTCAACCATTACTTACTATTAAGAATAAATTAAGTACATAAAGGAGATATTTAAAAAAAAAGTATTGTACAATGTAGCACTACGCAATTGCTGTCTTCTCGTCTTGTTTGCAGATACTTGTTAAGTGTCTATTTTTCATCCGACAAATAAAGGTTCGTCCACATATTGAAAACTCCACAATACTCAAACTGATCCGATCGATCATCTCCTTACCATTGAAGAATCCTATGACCGTCTATCGACTCCATCATGGCCACCGTCTATGACTAAATTATCTATACAGACATGTCAAACATGAAAAAAGACATATCGTTGAAAAACGTGTGCAAAGTGGAAAAATTTCTCAAAGGGACCTTATACTCTAATCCGTGGAGGAGTTCCTCAAGATATCTCCGGAACCCATCATCAAGTCCTGACTATATTTATGTAGAACCTACCTGTTTTCTTTGAAACAAAAAAGAATCATGAAAATTTGGTTAATGCATCTTCAAATTACGGCTACTATGTATATATCATGAAAAAAACAACTTACGCGACGAATTGAGGATCTCGTCAGCATGATCACTTTATTAAGCTGAGTGATTTAGACTAAAATATACATTAACTTCATTTATATTAAAACATTAACTTATTTCATACAATATTCAAATTTCCTTAGGTCAATATTACTCTCTTTCGAGACAGGCGTGCTTTCTTCGAAAAAAAAATAATTGACACAATAAATTTGACGAGTATATTTAATAATTACCGATATTTGTAAACATAGTAAATAGACCTTACCATGCTGTTATTAACTTTTATTTAGGATTCTAAATATGTTAGTTTACATTTATATTAAAACCAAAATAAGACATTAATAATTACGTTACACCAGTAAACAAAGCAGTAATAAATTAAAATCGCATCTGCGGAGAGGCTACATTTAGACGATGATAAATCACACGAATGAAGCGAGCATATATCATCAATCAATTTCTTTATTAATGGTACAATACCTACTAATATAATAAAAGTGAAACGATGTCCGTTTATTTGCTTGTTTGCCTAACGATTTTCTATGAAATTTGGCGTAGAGGTAATAAAGGTCCAGTGGGAATTTTTGAAATTTAAATTTAAGTTAATGGCAAACAAATAAGTTTTATACACTTATTATATTTTTAATATGCAGCAGGAATTTAAAAATTATGCCCTCTAAACGAAGTACACTTCTTGCAATACAGTCCTCCAAGCGAATCTTCATACCGCGAAGTAGGAGCGAATAAAGCGCTGGATTCGATTCACGCCGGATATTTTCTTGTAAGGCTTTCACGCCAGAAAGCGATTTCACGTCGGATGTTTTCTTGAAGGGCTTATATGGTGCGAAGATTATTGCATCACACTTTAGTTTTAAGGTATCCCCACAAGAAAAAAGTAGAAACGCGTTAAACCTGGTGATCGAGGTGGCAGGGATATTTCCCCGTACATGGGAAAGATTTCTCTCAGTTTTGTCATCGAGATCCTAGCAGGGTGTGGAGTTGCTCCATCTTAATGAAACTGCATCCTGTTGCTGTATCCGGGAAACACTTGCAATTACGGTACCAAAAACTCAACAATCATGTGATAGTAAACCTCATTCGTGACAGTTTCTCCCTGGTTAAAAAAATTGGGACCAATTATTCCTTGGGTAGAAATTGCGCACTAAACTGTAAATTTAGAGTAATGTAAATTCTTTTGATGGCGTTCTCTTGGGTTCCAGTAATGCATATTTTGTTTAGGTAGTCCATAGTCCCGATACAAAAATGTGGCTCATTGCTAAACAGTATGTTCCCAAGAGTTCCCGCGTTCCGAAATCGTCCCAATATCGTCTCTCTTAAAGAACAATCGCCGTCATTCACGATTTGCATTTTGCAGGAGTAAAGTTTAAGTGTATTTCTCAACAGTGCATGTGATCATGCTCTGTTGACTTTTTGATGCCTATAGAGTTTTGAACAAATTTACCTGGTTTTGCAATAATTTCTTGTCGCACCTGAGTCCGACAAGAAATCATTGCAACACATCCTGGCATCGCTGTTGACATCAATAGCTCTGAAGGCGGTCTGTTAACCGTTGTCCTATGGTGCCTAAATACCCCTCCCCCCGCTAATATGACAGTAGCAATAACACAAACATAAAAGTTTCCACTGGAAACCCTATATATGTATACATCCTTCATTGAAAGATTATATATATATATATATATATATATATATATATATATATATATATATATATATATATATATATATATATTTGTTTATTTGTTTTGTGCTCCAGTCATTTTTATTTAGAATTTAACCACAGAGTCGAATCTAGTTTAATGTTTATAGAAGACATATTAAAAATACAAGCAAATTTAAAATTTAAAACACATTAGTACACATAATTACAAGAATATATAAACTTATTTATAAAAAAAGTATATTATCTACATCCAGCCGAAAGCCACAGGGCAATTCATCGATCCTGTATTTTAATAACCGAATTATCAGTCCCGTGTGTGTTATTAATTAAAATTAATATCTATATTATATTGTAGTTAGTAAGTAGCCCACAATAAAAACACGTGATATATTCACCAAAAGAGCAACGAAATACAATTTTGCTTAAAACAAATTGCTGCAATGAAATGTTAATATACACCAATTTGTATTCAAATTTTCAAATTAAGTCGTATAATACGATCGTAGGTGCAGGACAAATGTGGTCGGAATCAGTATTCGGAACGATTAAAGATCGTAAACTTAAATCACTCATTTATTACGCCGATATTACAAAACCTCCATTTCATTTTGAAAGTCATAACAAACTATAATCACCTCCAGGCTGAGCAGGAAAACAAAAAGTACGGAACTTCTGGTGTTGTATAAATCTCAGATTTTTTGAACTGGAAAAGTCAAGTTATTACAACTGAAAATTATAAAAAACAAATAAGTAATATATACTATGAAAGCCACATAAAAAATACATTGACGTTTGACATGAGAGATAAATCTAATTGTAGGACGATATTTTTACGTATTTTCAGTATATATATATATATATATATATATATATATATATATATATATATATATATATATATATATATATATATATATATATATATATATATAAATATATATATATATATATATATATATATATATATATATATATATATATCAATAGAAAGTTTAAAAAGACAGTCAAGTGTGAATAGAAGTCGAATCCTGATAGGTCCGTATCATTATATAATATTATCTTAGTAAGAAGATACTCAATAAATATACAAAAAAAAACAAAAACGAAAAACAAAAGAAAGCATTTTGTCACCTAATAATTCCACATACAATAATAAATTAATGATGTTCGGACATTCGTCCTTTGCTTGTGCTGTGACCATCATTCGTATCAAAGCATGTGATATTTGAAAGGTTGTATCTTTTTATTGCATTGACTTAGAAGGTTAGTTTTTACAGGACTATGGTGCTATAGATCTTGATATAACTTCAACTCAATAATTTTGGCCGTTCCTGAAAATAAAGATTTTGACAGACTGACAGAAAGACAAAGGGACAATAAAGTGGTCTTCAAGGGGACAATAAAGGAGTCTTAAAATTGTTTTTAATATCCTATTAAAGATAATTATGATCGTAAATAATCATATTCTTTGTTTTTGTAAATAGTCGTCATTAACGACTTTTTTCCTTTATTGTGATAAGTTTTATGTGCCTACAAAATTCAGTACTTATCAATTTTCATACGTTTTTCCTAGTCTCCTTTCTATGATTTGCACATAGTCATTTAGGAGATAAAGTAAATTGGAAACGAATTTCTAGTTTACTTTATCTCTTAAATGACTATGTTGACATCAACTGATAATGCATCAAGTTGGTTCTTCTTGTTAAACATGTAATATTTATATAATATTATGGATAAACTTTTATGGTGTTAGGTAGTTTCAGATAGTACAGTATAAATATATGTTTTCGTCCTACCGCCGAATTTATATGTTTTCATTTGAAAAAGTTTTGTTTTCTGTGAAATTTTCGGCACATATATCTTTATTTTCCTTACGGTACATAATAAGGCAGTGCTTAACAAATAAAAACCTCCTACTTATTATACGAGTTTCCACAAAAGGAGTCACGTAGTAAATATCCAATTACTTGAAAGCATCGATGTATCTAATTAAATGAACTTACACAGATTTCATCTTACTTGAATCTTTTGAAAGCAATATTGGCACAGCTTTTCATAATCATAGTTCACGCTGTCATCCAAGTTCACAACCGACATAACTCACGCTTTCGTCTCACATTCACATTTTCGACACAGTTCCATCTCGCCCTGAAGAGCGCACGTGTCGCAACAATAGACAATGGATCTTCATTTCGAAGCGTTCGAGTAGATAAACTGAATTAATTATACAACAAAGGCCGTGATGGTAGTCGTCTTGTGCAAGTAAGATAAAAAGTCATTGCAGCGAGTCCGTGCGCATCTCGGTGGGGAGATTGTCCTTGTCGAGCATATGTGGCGTCTTGATTGAATTATTGGTTATCGAGCGTTGTTATCACCGACTGTGTGAAGTTACGGATGGAAGTAATAATTTTATAATATTGACGCTTTGAACGCAAAAATATTCGTATTTCGAATATGTCGCGTGGCACATTAAGCTTCTTCATTGAATTATGCAACCCGAGTTTATTAACGCTTCCAAACCAAATTACTGTTAGATTTAATCTTTATTTTCTGGAAATGTAATAGATCGTGTTAATCATGAAAATAGTTCAAACTAAACTGTTAAAATCTACTTTATCACAAATGTCGATTAATATATGCGTCTCGCTGTAATATCCTAAAAAAATATTCATTTCATCGTTATCTGCGTATTTTCCTTCAAGCTTAAACTATAATGTTCGTTGGTTACATATACGTCGACTAAAAGTTAGATCGATATAATGCTCCATAATAATACTCTATAAACATCGATGTAGCTTGACCACTTCTGTAAATACATAACTTTATAGCTATTTTGTTCTAGATGGATGTTTTTACATTTATTATCTTTTTGTTATTTACGTCGTGAAAGTATGGAACATTTAGGTTTCATAAAACTTAACGTAAATATCGTCCGACAAAGTGTTTATTGTTACTCGTAACAAATAGCTGTTACGCGTAACAAATATGAAATTATTTGTAGTGAGTTGTCTTAAACAAGTTTATAGCTATGTCGGAGTTCACCGACTGTAATAGTTATTAAAAGAAACGAATATATTTTCACAAAATAATAACAAGAATTGCACTTTTATTAAATGGTATCTATAAACATTAACATATGCCTTGTGCCCGACATACAAATAATGGCATTCCGTAACGGGAAAAGCTCATTATCCTTTTTATAAGCAGGCTCTCTAATTTTCTGACGCTGGTTTCGAAATTCGATTCGTAGGTTCATAAAAGAAATAATGAAACTGAACACAAATTAAATAAGCATCATTAATGTATGTATATATGTGAGAAGGCTCTACGTAAAATATGGAATGAGTCTTGAAAAGTTAAGAAAAATGGAAGCTGGAAAACTACTTTTAAACGGACGTTACTTTCTATATATTTCTTATACGTAAACGTAAAGAAATATTAGAGTATTAAACTCTATTGGGATTGATATGTACAGATTTTCAAACGATACGTAAAAAAGCCAAGAAGAATAATTCGAGAAGTTATATTAACAAAGAAGAATATACAAAAAAAATCAATAAGGAAGTTGAACTATGATAAACGTGCATCACTTTCTAACATAACTGTAAATATGCCCGAAGGGAAATTAACACTATAATCGATAACTTTCTCTGGAAACATTAAATCTAGATACATATTTAGAACGTTAATAATGAAAGACGTCTAACAATAGGACATACATACAAGACTATATTAATCTTCCTCATGGGCGTTGCTTACCGCCGACGCTCCAAGATCGTGGGATGCCGCGAGTAAATGTGAAGGTATGACAGGTACGATGCGGTGGTGCAATAAATACTCGAGACACTAGCGTTTCAATTCGCGGTAATGGCGAGCACAGCACGGCAAACACACTTGGCCAATGCAACAGCATTATGAATTGCGGTGTCATAAGCTGTTGCGCAATGTGCGCTTGTTTCACCTAACTGTCGCTACGGTTCCTCAGGTAATTCTTTGAGTTCTACAGATGCCTTATTTACGTATAAAGAACAGCGTAGAACTACTTCGAAACCTAAACTATATAATAGTTAATGAAAATATCATTTTGAGAAAATAGTCTTTTAAAAACTGTCTTTATACAATTGTCCAGTAGGTTACTCGTATACCATGCATGGCAGAAACTTGGATTATTAGGTACATTTGCAAAATTACCATAAGCAAATGTAAATATTTAATGCAAATAGTTAATAATTAATAAAAATACAGAGTTTAAATAACTATAATTATAGGAAATGTCTGCCAAGAGGTCAAAGTAATAAATCTTAATGTAACCTAATTCAAATAAGATATTTTAAACCTAATATTCATGTCATAAAATTATAAAAAAAAGTAGTAAAAAGGGTTTAAATTGTGTACAATGAAAGTAAGAAGCCTATAATCGTGAAGGTAGACGACATTCCGTCAAAAATAAATATGAAAAGAAATATACGCAATATAACTTGTATCAAGGAAACTTAAAAAAATTAATACTTGTATCTATAAAACAATAAAAAATTGCAGAAAAAATAGTCGTATGCCAATCGCAATTACCATGTTAATTATGATAAAAAAAAACATTAATCATTGTATAACAGCTAGTATCTAAGATTATAGGGTCTTCGTGCTTCATAGATTGGCTCATAATTGATATACCTCTTTAATATTTGTCGTTTTGTCCATAGAATGATTCCCATGAGTACCAAGAAGTGATTTTAGAGAATGATGTTTGAACGTCGGTGGGATTGTAGTTTATGTCAAGATTACAGTTAAGACTTATAAAGTCATATATATTTTCTTAGTGTATGTTGGATAATGAAATATACGTTTTGTTCATATAATAGTCTTCGTGTATAAGTAAATAAATATTTTCTCGTAAATAATCAATTAAATTATTTTAGAGCATAATGTTTGAACATTGCAATTCCGTATTTTTCTTGGCAATTTTCTATAAGCTGTAAAATTATTTTATTTTGATGTAAAACGATGAATAAGTTTTTAATAATCTAGGAGGAAAGTTCTTAAAGAACACTAGATAATTGTTAATAGACTTGTTTGAACCATAAAAATGTTCCGACTTTATAATTGTATTTAATTGGCTCGTGAAATACCTAGGAATGTTTTCATTTCAAATATATTTAATAACAAGAAATAATCGATAACTATGTAGAATAAGTTCACTTTAAACACGATAATCCAACACTACATTTCTCACTTGGAATCAGCAGCCACACGCCCTTCTTATTTACGGCTACAGCCCAAGACAAACGTTGGAGTTGCGTTTCCAACATTCAGATTTACGATCCATGAATCCGATTTCGCCCGTGCACTTCTTTGTTTTCCATCTTAGCAGCTCGAAAATTGTGACTCACGACTCGCCGCGGCGTTTGATTAAAACGTTACACCGCCGTTTGGCCTGCGAAGTTCAAAGTGGCCGAGACGGCGGGAATGTTTATTGCGCCGACCTAAATTATTTTCGCTTTCGCTCCCGTGAACGTTCACCGCAGTACGCGGCGGCGTACTGCGGGACATCAAAGCCCGTAAATTATTTTCATGCTCTTATAAAGTGGTCATAAATATTTATGATAAAAATGTACTCTTGAACTCCATATACGAATGTGGGAAAAGCGAGGGTACGTATATGAACTTCGAATCGATCTGTACCATTGAGTATATTAGACTATAACTGGTAGTAAACTTGAAGCAAAATTATAATGCAAGTATTTGAAAATATCCGTGAAATTAACACTTTGATTCAGAAAATTTTCAAAGCCGATTCAAGACCTGTTCTTCCTTACTTTATGTGTAAATATCATTTAATCAGATTTTCATTTATATTTCTTCATTTCACAGATTAAAAAATAAAACATTAAACGTTTTAGGGTCATTCGTTCATTCGCTGTTTGTCTTTTGTCATAACCTAATGAATGATCAAACTTATGAATGTTCAATTATAATCACATTAAGTTTGCATATGCAATATCAGTTCATTAAGTTTAAATACTATATTGTTCTCTTAATATCAGATTATTAAATTTGAATACTAATTATTCAAAAGTCTGGATTAATTGTTCAAAATCTGAATCGTAACTTCTGAACCTAGTTAATACTATATTAAAAAAAAGTTAAATTCGTTACAAAAAATATTTCTCAAAATAAAGATAAGTGACCTTTCTGAAAATAAAAACATGATAAATGATAATTTTTTTACATACTAATTAATATACACATGATATACACATTTGTATTTTTTTACGAATTCTACTATAATTAGTAGAATTCGTAAAATAATACAAATAAAGTGATTGAGTATATTAACTAGCATATAAAAAAATTATCATTTATCATGTTTTCATTTTCAGAAAGGTCACTTATCTTTATTTTGAGAAATATTTTTTGTAACGAATTTAACTTTTTTTTAATAATTATATTATTTATAGTAGGTACCACAGTATAATCGATTTATTTTCGTTCATTTAAGGCGAATAATAAATAAATATTTAAACATACATTACAACGTAATGACTACCTGCATAATAAGTATTAAAAATAAATTTAATCAAATAATAATTTTGTAAGAGTAAAATATTAGATTCAGATGCAATTTATTAACTCGAATTCTAGTCACAATTAAATGAAACCACGTAATGTAGTACTATTTCTACTTTCTATAAGTTTTTTATCACGACCTAGGTTTCGTTGTATTACCTCATCAGGTGGGCTATTAGCAAAGATCTTTGAGCCAACCACCAACCACATTCCTACGAAACCTAGGTCGTGGTAAAGAACTTAAAGAAAGTAGAAATAGTATTACATCACGTAGTTTCATTTAATTGTGAATAATGAATTTCTACAAAATTAACGCCAAATATATTCAATATTCGAATTCTAGTGATAAAACGAAAAGAATGCTACATTTGTAACGACTTTTTCATCATTTATTACAAGATAAATACAAGGGCTTCAAAAGTAATTTTAACATTAAATTATAATATATAATCTCATTCCATTGCAAAAAGATTTGCAAAAACCTAGTGACATATATGGAAAAAGTAAGGTATTGAATTAAACTATTCGAAATAATTTTGTTATTTTCAAATAATCCTTTTTAAGATATTCAAATGTTAGAATGTTTGAACATAGCTATAGAGAAATTATCCTAATTTACCTTAATCATGCATATCATCAAGTTACGCCCCGCACACAACTGTTACTCACCTGAAAATAAGAAAAAAACAAATTAAAAAGAGACAAAACAGACTCTTCTCACATTTTAACAGCACGATGTGACATAAGCGACAGTTTCTACAAGTGTATATTTGAACTGAACAACGCTATATGCTTTATTACTTTACATGAGCACAATAAAAATAGTACAATATTTAAAAAAACCACTGAACCAAATTTAACATACCACATCGATGCGTTTTGAGTCCGAATAAATATAAGTTCATAGGCGCAATAGGATTGAAGCAATCCCGGCCTCGAGGCTCGTAGCATCGTAGCAGGCGCCGTAGAGGTTCGCGTAGCCAGTGCAATAACGGGGGACACGACGTCCGGGAAGCGTTTTAATTAAGCGCTACGCCACGAGGTCTGGTCTTTAGGGATGGGTATATTGACGAAACGTATTGTCGATAATGACAAGATAGTAACTAAGTTAAACAAGAAAATTTGTATTTAATGATAAGCAGCGCGTTATCGAATTAGATATACGCATATTTTAGATTATTTCAAAACTGTCTTATGAATAAATTTTCAATAGTTTATAGTATTAAAGGCTGACATATAAAAACAGTACGTATTTAAGCAGATTATAACGGAATGGAATAAATTTTTATAAAACCAACTTCTTTCGCTTAAATAATTGACCAAAATGATTTCGTATATAATTATCTGTCCAGATTTACACCCAATATTAACACCCTCGTGTAATTCTTAGCAAAGAGAGATGACCTTTTTAAGAATGATCAATTTGGTTGTTTTCTTTAGTTTGTTCAAGAGTAGAGAGCTCTAATTTACACGCCATTTTATATTTATTTCTTTCTAACATTAATTTAATCTTATTTGCACTTATATATAAATTCTTTCCGGCTACAGCCATTATAGTTATTAAATGAAAACACTCTCGCTCGAATGCATAAATCATGCAAAAGATATATCTTTTCCATTCGTATACCGCTTTATCACCCAATAATTTTCTTTTGTTTAGCCGAATATATACAAATTCTAATATGGCATTGATAACATACAATCCTAAGAGAGCTTTATTAAAGCATAACTAGCCAACAAGATAACTGTGAACTTTATGGCGAACAGTGGTGTCACAACATAATATCATCGGTTACAGATAAGGTGTTTTATTGAATGTGAAAATATCATCGATAACACCACTCTCATTATTTTGGAATGGATTTTCTACTTTTTTAAAAAATATTTATTAATATCGATTTTGGCATAAAGATCTGGTCTAAACGCTTCTCTATCTTTTCTTGGTATATTCTCGCATCGCTCTATAGAGAAAAGGGTAAACAGTTTAAAGAAAATTTGTTATCGAGATTTTGAAGATTTTTCGTCACTGAATTTTATTTTCTTCGCGAATTATAAAATGATTTAAAAATTGCCATGTGAAACTGAAATCGTAATTGAATTTATATTTCATCAAAATAACCCTACAACAAATTCACACTACACTCGCAGACATTATATCGATATAGGAACATAAAACTTATATCAATTTACATCCCTATCCGTCCAAGACAATATTATTAGGCGGCCACCCTCGAAGCGCATAACTATGACCAACGGTCGGTTAAAAACTATTTAACATTTAAATATAAGGGTCTGGTATTTTCTCATTTACGGTAACAGCCTTTGGTATATCAATTCCGTGATATTCGTGTTAGTCCTTTTAAATGTAATTTTCATCAGGTGAATTATTTTGAAAATGTTTGCCGTACCAAACATTTTTGCAATTAGTATAATTCTGTTGCAAAATTTTCGCGAGACTAGTGTATATTTTTTGCTTAGAATTTTTGTGACATTTCAAAACTTATTTATTTGAGGTAAAATTAATACGTAACCACACGGTAACTATGTAACGTATGTTTTAAGAAAACTAACTGCTATCTACTTCCAATTTTGTCGACTAACATTCATTTGAAAAACGATATTTAATTTGTTCCTTGCTTAATTACGAACTAAAATCTACCTAAAAACGTGTATGTAAATGGAAGGAACGAGCTTTTTTTAAACACAATTTTGTTCTGCTGTTTCTAGCAAATCGTTTTCGTCAATACGATTTTGTAGTACAGGCACAACTAAATATACTTAATCATTTTGCGAAATTGCAATATTATAAAACCTTTGAGATTGATCATTTGATCAGAAATTTTTAAGAAATTACGATGAACTACGATAATCTAGAATTTTTCTTCAAAGTCTGTAGGCAATTTCATTAACCGCTACGCGGACAAGGGCTTGCGTCATATGATAGACATATGAAGTAATGCAAAAAAACTACGAAGTCCATTTTCTTGCGAAAATTTAAGCGGTGAATTCTACAAATCGAACCATTTTATTCTATCTCTGGTTCCACGCCAAGTTTGAGGAAAATCGACGGCCTGAGCATAAATCACGTCTAGACAATTTAGACATCTTCAAGAAAATAAGACATGTGCTAATCTTCTTTTTTTAACTAAAATCGTGACACTTTATTTACTTCAAACGAAATCTACTAATCTATTTAAATAAAAGTATATTTATCTTCCAAATAGTAAGCCAACAACTCGCGCACGCACCTGAAACCGGCGGATAGAAACCGACATGAAATTTTTGAAATGTTTACCAGGCCCGCCTTCAGTATTATGTAAACATTTTATTTCATGACATTTTGTTGAGTGTTTGTAAATAACCGTGTTTAATGTAATACAAGACGTCGCTGATTTATTGTTATTAGTGTAGCCGGCACTTGAAACAAACATTGATCACGTAAATATTTAGCACCCGTAGAGAGGAAACGTACCTACGTCATCAGTCCGCTTTCCCGCTCCGCGGCTGTACTGTTGAACATAACTTGTAGAGCGAGGACAGACTGTTTAAAGGCTGGCTTTGCAAGGATTCTTTTACATCCTCACAACTAAATCTACGTCTTCGTATTGCTTCAAGCTGCATCTAGTCGTTTTTACCAGTTCTTTATGGAACTATTTGTAGTTTATGATAGTATAACGTATTCGCTATTTTCTGAATGGTCATTTGGTGTATATATTCAATAAAAAAATCCTATAATGGCGCTAATAAAGAAAATTCATTACGTAATATCTGGATAACAAGTTTACGATACGTTAAACCGATTAAAAACTTGCTCCAGTTTTTGACACAATTCTAGCTACTTTAAGTCAATATCATTTATTAGACCTCCCCTATCTTCTCGTCTTTTTTTCGAGCTTTTCTTGAAAGTTCCCCTGTCTTTTCTTAAAAGATCGAGTAGATGCTTGGTGTCCTATACTTGTTTGCACGTCTTGCATGAGATTTTTATTTTTTATACATTAATAAGACGACTCAGGTGAAACAAGTATTTCAAAATGTACAGTGTAACGTACTCACTACTTACACTAACTATATATTAGAAGGTAAATCTAGGCTGAAAACCTTATTGCAGGAAATTATGATAACTTAATGAAATTTTTTATCATTTAAACAACATTTTGACTACTATCTTTCATGATCTTGCACAACTTAATCGATCCTATGACTTTGATATGTATGTTTACTTTTGATATTGACAAATACGTATATTCTGTAACTTACATGACTCCTAGGTATTTAACACATGTTCATCATCATTAGATATATTTTAATTGCTCATTTATGTTTTAATTTTAAAACTATTTATATAAATTAATTATAAAGTGGTTGAATTGAATAAATTATTACCGGAAAATCGGTTTCATTCAGAACGTTCAGAAAATTTATACCATCGTTAACTTGGAATTCTAGGTAATACTTATATGAGTAACATATTTTCATGCGGTATGAAAACTCGAGTGAAGAAATATTTTTCGTTCAAACAACATTTTGATTACTATGTTTCATGATCTTGCGCAAATTAAACAATCCTGCGACTTTGCTACGTGTTTTTATTTTGATATTGATAAATACTTGCGTGATTCCTAGTTATTTAACATATATTTATTGTCAGTTTAAACTCAAATTACTCTCGTTTATATTTCAATTTAAACTTGCAATTATAATAAAATTCACAATTAAATGAAACTACGTGATGTAGTATTATTTCTACTTTCTTTAAGTTCTTTACCACGACCTAGGTTTCGTTGTATTACAAAATCTTCAGTTGGGTTATTAGCAAAGATATCTTTGCTAATAAATATAAAGAAATATTTGCTAATAACCCACCACAAAATGAGAAATATATGTATAAAATATTTTTGGGCAACTCCATATTTATACTTATTGTGACTAGAATTCCCTTAACTTTTTTCATCCTTAATAACCCATACTTATTAAATGTGAATATTTGTTAAGTTCCGTGTGAATACTTATGAAATCATCGTATTAGAACACTTTGTCATTACATCAGTATAATACACAATTAAATGAAACTACGTGATGTAGTATTATTTCTACTTTCTTTAAGTTGTATACCACGACCTAGGTTTCGTTGTATTACAACATCTTCAGGTGGGCTGTTAACAAAGATAATAGACCAGCTGAAGATGTTGTAATACAACGAAACCTAGGTCGTGGTAAAGAACCTAAATAAAGTAGAAATAATAAAACATCATGTAGTTCCATTTAATTGTGAATAATGTATGCCTGTGACGCTAGTAGGTTGTCATCTTGTACGCCTGTGACGCTAGTAGAATGTGAGCTACACAAAATTAAATAAAGTATATAATAAGCATGTAATGTTTGAAGTCTATAATCCATTTACGTACAGATTAGTCTAGTTTTAGTAAATTATATTTTCTTTAGAATTCACCGCTAATCTGCTTCCGGTAAGAATCGTAACGAAAGTCCAAATCGTTATACCGTACGCGACCAGCGCAGGTTTACAAGACACTGACCTGAAAACTACACGCAACGCCAATGCGAAGCAAATAAACAAAACGCTAGGTGGCCGCACATAATGGACTCCATTTCTCAATTGGCCTGCTAATGGTCAGCGGCGCTCCTCCATTCATTCGGGAGGCCGCTGTCCGATTTGAATTCGATTTCACTGGGAGGCCGCCCGCCTGCTCTTATAACCGGCACAGTCATTACAGTTATATAATACGTGATGCGTGATTGAGTGCACATGCGTGAGTGTGTGAATAATAATAATATTAATTTCGTATTATATTAATATTATCATAATTCACACATGCGTTCTTATATTTACCCACTCTACGGAATCTTAAGTGATTATAAACACTGGTATTATGAGTCAGGGGTTCTTAAGAGTTATAGCATTTCCAGGTGAAAGATTCCTAGCGAATAAAACATTTGAAAATTTTATTAGAGTTCAAGATGAATTTATTACGGACTGGTTTAAATTAAAAATCTGTAAAGTGCACAAGCTATACTTGCACAATTAGTGTTTCAAGACATCAGCCCTCTCCCCCTTCCCCCTACTTAAATTATTAATTTTGATTAAGCCGAATGAAAAATTAAGAAAAACTTGTAGTACAAAACTTGTTTCTTACATCATTAAAACTGTTTTTCTGAGAAAACTGTATACTTATAGTATACAATTTTCACTTTTAATTACGGGGGTTAATTTCAAAAGGTATATAGAGAAAAAGAAAATAGTTCCATAAATATTCCGTTTTGGTAATTTTGGTATGGAACTTTAAAAATTATAATTTCAGAATACCCATAATAAACCATATAAAAAAAAATTAAAACGTGAAAAAAATTTAACCTTTCATATATGTGTGACTCGAAGCGAGATGATATTCGAATTAAAGAGATATAAAAAGAATTTAATATAAATTACCCCCTATAATTTGTTGTAGATACATATCATACTAGCACTCACTCCCTCGCTCCGCAGTCTGCGTGTATATTATACTTCCAGATATTCAAAGTTTCTCCCTCTGCTGGTACACCCAGGTGGTCGGTGATTGACTAATAGATAGTGATGTCGTATGCAGTTACTAAAATTAAATGTTATACTTCAAAACATTTACTAAATATAAAGTAACTCCCATTATCCAGAGAACCACGACAAATAAATTATGATGATTGCTTATAAAAGAAACAAATGTCACCGTTTTTTGTTAATTTATGGAAACGTCTATATCATCCATTCCATTCAACCTCTACAAGGAATAGTGTGACAATTTCTATTGGTATCTAAAATTTCATTAAAAACCAAATTATGTATGGATAATTCCAGCGATCAACTTTGAATACTATGTGGACCTTCTATTTCTTAATATATTATTACTTAACATAACCCCACTTGGAAAATAAGATTTTTATTTTTCCTAAATCACCACAAGTGGCAAACTCTCATTTGGCGCTCGATGACATTTGGCGCTAGTAAAGATAATGAAACCTGGCGACATTTCCTTCGAATAGGTGAAAGATAAACCATTAAAAAATTGGCTTTAATGATAACAATGAATGACATTTCTTTACGACTACTCGTGCACTACCCTGAAATTTTGTCGATCAATTGATATATACACATCTGATAGCACTTTGATATGTACTTATAACACAAAACGCTCAATCCGAGAATAACCCTAGGATTCTGAAACGGTCTCTAGTTCTCAAAACGTCCACTACGAGGTCGCCGCAACAATTACGAAGCAATTCCTACGAACTGACCATAAAAGAACTGCAAACACAAACGCAATCTCCTTTATAAAGAATGAGTCTACTTCATATTAAGTAGCAACGCAAACGGCCGACGGCAACATTGCCAACATACCGATTAGCCATTGTAAATGACCGTATATGCGTTTAATTTCACATATGACTCAACCTGGCCATATAGCGCGGCCCGCACGAGGAAAATAGACGCGGCGACGGCGTTTTTTGCCTCGCTGCCGACGGCGCAGGATGTGCTAACGTCGGCGGAGTAATTAAATTGTACTTATAACTATAGCTGCGGCTCATACTTTTCCAACGAGCGCTTTAGCGTTTACGAAAGCGACGTTAAATGCGTCTACCTGCGTAATACGGGCGGCACCGCTGTTACGACACGAGTTAACTAGACGGTGAGGACAGGTGAACTTTGTTTTGCGCATGTGCTAAATGTAATTTTGTTCTTATTTTCTGCTGTTCCTTTTTAGTGTTCCATAATGAAAATGGACTCCTTATAATTTCTTCGTGTCCATAGGTCATAGCCTCACAGTTTCAACAGTTTTAGACCTATGTGTATGAAATTTTTCAACTGGATGCTTCATACTAAGCAAAATAATAAAAAAAGTCACGTGTACTTATGTACGCGCGTTAGAAGTTATACTTCTTTGGCACAATACAAGAACAAAGGAAAGCCAGCAGAAAAAAAACATATGTCAAATTAAATTTAAAATTAATTATATTAAATTTAATTATTTTAATAAATGTTTTTGATTATGTGAACCACTATTCAATTTCAATTACTGAAAAAGAGAATAACAAAGTTGAAGCGCGATAATTTGGGAACGGTCTGGCAGATGATTAATTTATAATGGAAAACCAGCAGAAAAATAAACTATGACGTATCTACATTTACCTTATGACGAAAATATGATTTTTTTCTCTTACCAACTTATGATCGCCTGGTAGCTACGATAATTTGAACAAGTGCGTTCACAGTATAATACATATTTTTTCTCTTGTCAACTCATGACAGCCTGATAGTTGTGATAATTGGAATAATCGCTTGACGATACTATTGTCAAACAAACTCTTTCATACTCATATGCGCCTAGTACTTTTCACACCGTTTCTTCTATTCTGTGCATCTCAAACTACTAAACCATTTCCAAAGTGATTTTCTCACAAGAATTTGTTTTCGAATTTCACTACAATATTATCCTTTTCTCATGCGGGCGAAGCCGCGGGTCAAACCGAGTAAATTATAAAAAAATCAACCAATCAATAAATATTCGTAATATTTATTACATATGGAATCGTAAGATTTATGTATGGAATACAATAATTTACTACAACATTTATTTTCTAAGTGTATATGCTGATTGAATATTAATATATATGGCTGTTTACTTATGAAGTTATCGACAGTCATACTGGCTTCTTTGTAATACACACTGTCTTTGATTTGGCGTTGAATTCTAATTATATATATACGTTGAATTTCCAATTATATATATATATATATATATATATATATATATATATATATATATATATATATATATATTTACATTTACAGATTACGGCGTTTTGGTAATCTATCTAATTTGCCGATGAGAACGAGTTGAAAACTCATCTTATTTTTAATACGAATTATATTACAGAAGAAACATAGTGGGTAATAGATGGTAAATTTCGTTGATACCCATGTCGAATGAATAAGCAAAACATATCAACTACTGTATAATTCAGTACATGTATAATTCAGTACAATCCATACTCAACTACGTCTATAATTCAGTACTTTTACTATTCTCGTCGGATGTTAGTTATAAAGATGGTCTAAGAATTAATGAATGTTATGAGTACAAGTTACATTTCTTCTTCTGACAAAGACCCTATACGCTTATCATAGGTAAATATTCGAATACAACAAAACATGGAACGCGCAGTCAAGGCCAGGTGTACCGCAAAACAATGGCAGTGGGCTCGGACTGCACGTGCGGAAGCGAGGATGCGCCGCGACGCGACGTCGGCCGCCGTAAGTGAATCAGCGACCTGCTGGTCACTCAACTCTCACGCCATGGGCTTTGTGCTGTTATGTGTCGCTAGGGAATAACCATAAAGTTACGAGACTTCTGCACCGATGTACTCATATTACGAGAGGTCAAAAACATGAAATAACAATTTTATTTTATAATTTTAATTTGTGTGACTAAAAACATAGCTATTTTGACGTCTTTTTTGAAATTTGCTAAGCTTAAACTCTAACCTGTCTCTGTTTTAGCATTGCTATAAAATTGATAAAATAATAATTTCTAATATTTTCTGTAAGATCAGAAATAATTATTTAATAGTGATATAGCGATTGTGATATAGTGTTGTTTTGTTATTATTGCGTCGTTTTTAAAGTATGCTCGATAGCAAACATAATCAAAACATAAATACTATAGCAAACAAATTTCACAACACAAAATTCATGAGTAATGTCTAATTAATATCAATTGTTGAAGTTCATTGCCAAAAGCACGTTGGCCAGTCTTACTTTGATAACATGCCACTGAACGACGGTAAACGAATATACAAACACGCGTGCAGATTCAAAGAAATACAGGGTTAATACATTTGGGTCATCATCAAAGACATGTAACAACATGATCTGATGTCAACACCACAATAACACTCCCGCCAACAAAAAAATTGTCACCCGTCCAAATAAATTAATAACAATTTCATTAAGGTTTCATTGTTAAAGGCACGAATTGAAATTAACATACAATGTGAGAATAATTACCGATATTTAAGCCAGACTACTTATACGTGTTTAAAAATCAGGTTACGTTGTTATATATGTATATCTACGTAAATTCATTACGACCATATTTTACGTTCACTTATAAAAGGCAAGTTCATTAAGAAATTGCCAGTTTTCATATTTAAAGTCTTGTTACTTTCAGAACAAGATAAGACACACAAAGATTAAATGACTTTGAAACTGCGAACTTAATTCATTGTTTTATAAAATGTTTACGTATTTCATGTTTCAGTGAGCACATTATAAATTTGGGTCCAAAAGAAAATTAAGTATTAAATTAAGAAATCTGTTTTCATCATGCTGTAAAACACGTATTGCCACTCGGTACCATAAGCCAATAAGTTACCGAGGCAAATATAATAGAATAAATAACATGGCTGTCTTATTTTCAAGAAATTTCCAAAATTTATAAATTCTTCCGCTGACCGAAGACACCTAACATGTACATAATAAACAGTGGACCGGAAGAATGTAAAATGTACACTTAAATTCAACGTTTTTGTAAACAACAACTTGTTTTTTTTTATTTCTTATATTAAGACCACATGTGATCATAAGTGCTATAATGAAACAGTTAACACCGACATCAGTCTTTCTTTCCATAGAATAGCCGCAATTAATACATAAAAAGTCTTTATCATCATTCGTCATCACACTTCTGATAACACCTTTGTCCTTAACACTTTGTACAAAATCAATTCTCAATTCTTAACGAAAGTACAAGTAACGTCAACTCCACATACACTGTACATCCTAAGAGGTATATATTACTACAAAAAATACATAAGATACTACAGGTCATTGTCTTATTACCGATGCGACACTTAACTGAATTCACATTTCACTTTCAATTTGTCTTACAAGAATTTGGGTCACCTTTAACACGGAACCACCACAAATCCATAAAACGGATTAGCGTCTAGTAAAAGTGACCCAGTTCGATATTACTGTTTTGATCTGCTGAATACTATAGAAGCTTATTGCAATTTCGTTAAAATATTACGGTTTCGTAGAAACTGTGACATTTGATTTTAATAAAGCTTCGAAAATGAGCTTTAAGCTACTTGTTTCGTCATTCGGTGTAACTTAGGAGGTAAATGGGTTTGTTAAGCTACAACTAACGTACGAGTATAACTATTGTAATTTCTTCAGCTTTTAGAGTTTTGGAAAACATCACAGATCGATTTCGTCCAATACTTTTTCGGAAATAATCAAAAAGCAAATTCCACTATTATATTAAAATTGGGAATAAGCATTGATCAGTTGATGTGTACTACTAATGTTGTCACTCGCCCTTATTCAAGTGAAAAAAAGGTTTTGTTCCGTTACAACTAATGTACAAATATATACTATGAAAATACTTGTTGTAAAATACTTTTTGCACAATCTGATATTGGTTTTGTTACCACCAACTTAAGAGAGTTTGAGTTAATGAACAGCGAGCACCGTGCCTAATAAATATATACAAATTCTAAAATATTTAACGTTTCAATGCCAAATCAATGTCACATTTTTTTCATTCTATCGTGAAGTAAAATAAAATCTGAACAGATTCATTTTTTATCTCTGCAGAAACAATGCATTTATTAGAATTGTATATAATATTACAATTAGCTCATATCGAGATGAACGAGTAATAAGAGATAAATTACGTATGTGATGAGTTATATAAACCAAATATTACATGTATTTATTATTATGTTACTGAAATCCTGAAAATTAACTACTTTTATTAGTTTACTCCATATTAGATCATAATCTTCAGAGGAGCTGTAATAAAATTCTGTTTAATGATGATGAAAAGAACGTTATACGGATATCTTGAGGATTTATAACGTATCAATAATAAAATATTTAACATGGAAACAAAATATAAATTCAAATTGAAATTCAATTAGTGTCAAGATACAATATCTTATCTTTATCGCAACATTGCAATCTTATTCATTATATGAATTTCCTCTTTTCTACTACTTCCAGATATAAACATACCAAATTTTCGATTGAAAAACAAAAAAAATTATGTGCACAATACCGTTATATTAACTTTATATATTATCAGCTCAAACACTAATTAATTGCCTTATTTTCAACACCAATCTCTTTTATATAAGGGTTTTCTTTGATTTTCTTTTTCTCTCTTTGTTAATAGTCTACGTGTGATCGCTACCAGGAGCCACTCTTTTGTTGCTTTTATTATAAGTGCATAGTGTGTTTTAATTTAATGTAATGTCGTTGTATACGCACATACGATTTTATATGTATAACTTTTGGAGAAAACTCTTAAAACCGTATATTAATTAGTGATGCTGTTTGAAATGAAAGTGTTTAGGCTTCACTATTCCGAAATTTTTAATTTTTTTTTTAATTTAGTGCGTTTTCTATTATCGGCATCACACAAACTATACGAAATTTGACAAAGACATTTTACTATGTAAAAGCTTAGAGTCTAACTTAAAAACAGAGCACATAATAAAAAGGGAACAAAATATTAAAATTAAAGCTTAACAAAATTTAACGCTGATGAAAGTGCAGGAAAATTTATTAAATTAATTGTATACGAAACTGTTTTAATTTTTCCAGTCTAGTTGTATGGTCAATTAATCAAAGAACGTGTTCTAGTACCGTCTAAACCAAAAAATATATTTTTTTTGTCGGAAATAGAAATTATGTTATTTGGAATTTAAAGTAAACTAAAAAATAAATAATTGTATTAGTTTTTACTCATAGTTTGGAATAAATCTCACGAAAGCTGTCGCTAACAATATGTATACACGTATGTCACGTACGAAGTTTGATTTAGCCAATCACATAAAATATGGCTAGTGCATATAAATTGAAGTGTTTGCCTCTGATTTTCTAATTTTCAGCTTTTAAATAGTTTTTCCGTTTGCATATTCCATTACTAAAACTAATCGAATAAACAATTGTGTATACGAACGGATTTAATTCAATCATTACTGAAGCTTACGCTATTGAATTAATATTGGTTACGCTATTGAAATTAACGCAGTTACACATAGCAACTTCGGGACCAATTTCATTTCAATTTTAATTTTCATCTTATATCTTAAACGGTTTCAAAGTTACGATGAAAATATTACGTAAAAAATTAAACAAAATTTCCGCCTTCCGGATTATGGGCAGGCTGTAGAAGCAAGCACGTGGAAGCGAGCAGGTGAATAGGGGGCGGGGGGGGGGGGTGGAGAGCAAGTTAACCTACGCAGAATTTAAAGTAACCTAATTACATTTTTATGTGTAATATAAGACTATAAAATAAACACATTTAAACACTGCACTTGCATTTCGGAATTTCATGCAAACGAAGTCGCAAAGTACTGCTTGTTATAAATACACTCGTTATATTTTACGCGATCGCTACATATGAACGACATACGCAAGCATTTTTTTGACGATCGCTTTTATGAGACGAAAAATTTTATAGCTTGGCAGACCTTGTCAAATACGCCCAACTAGAGTTCATATCGTTGGCAGAAACTTGTGGCAGAATAAATGTTACACTTATTTTTATCTCCTAGCCGTTAATAAATCAAAGTTCGATCCCATTTTCATGTTAAAAATAATTTATGTAAGGACCTATCGCCGATAGATTAAAAAGAAAAACTTTTCATTATTTCCCTCACTATGAGTTAACTTGTAGTCATAAGATGTCATGATGTAACAAACAAGTGTCACATGTGCAATAGACATCACTACTGTAATTAAACCGTTGTAGAGAACAGGTTTGATCGGCCGCTGCAACTGGTATGAAAGACTTGCAATGAGCTAACCCGATATATTATATACTAGAAAAATGTACCTAACACAATCATAATTTATCGTAAGATGTGATCTCAAAATTAAGACAATAAAAATCAGATCATTATATAATAATTTTTAGAAACTAGTGTAAGGTATAAGAGTGTAAAATAGAAAGAATTTTTCATCGCGAATTATGTCAACGGGAATATGAATAAAATCTATTCTAGATACGTATTTATTACTTTTAATGCTTTATCATTAATGATAAAAAAATATAACTGCATAGTCACGAATGGTATAAAAATATCCTAATATTAAAATACTTTATTCAGAGTTGTAATTACCAATTTACTTCTCTTAAAAATGATATTCTTGAATTAATTTTTAACATTAAATTGGTTTTATTTATCTAAATTCCATAATTTGCAACACAGATCGAAACATTTGGAAAGTTAATGAAACATTTGGAAAGTCAATGTATTTTGAATTTCCATCGCATAGCGCTTTAAACTGATCCACGCGCATCGCTTCTTCATAAACGTGTAAAGCTCTTTGTTTTAGTTTGAATTCATCTAAATGGCAAGTATTTTTTGTAAGATGAAGCGTTGTTAATTCTTCATCCGTTATTTCCAATTCCCTACAAATGTCTTTTCTGGAATACACGTTTTCAGGCATCGTTTCGAGGACTACTTCGATCATTTTGTTTATAGGTAAATTTAATTCGTTCTGAACGTGGGATAACGTTATTTCACTATTGTTAAATTGTTTAAGCCATATTTCTTAGCAATAATTTTTGCCGACAGACGGCATTCAATCACTCGTCGGTTAAAATCATTAGTTGCAGCCTTATTAGCTTTTGCCATGCTATGAGCTACCACAAAAACGGCATCAGCTGGTAATTGCACAGGGGAAGTTGCTAACGGATTCCATGTGATATATTGTTTTGCTAAAAAGGCGATTGCTTGATCCATTCCACCACCTTCCGTACCTATATGAAAAATAAAGGACACTATTGTCAAACTGATTAAGTAGTCATAAAATATGGATAAGAAATGTTAAATAATTAAAATAGATGGAGAACTATTAGCAATCAATTATAATTATATTCATGCGAACGTCAATCAACCGAAATCGGGCAATGTTTGACAAAAAATTAAAAGACGCAAGGACGTATACGATAAAAGAAAGAGTTCGTTCTTGTGGAACATAAAATAGTAAATACCCCTTTAATCGAATAATATTCAGAGATATTAAGATAAAGAAAACCCTACCCAGATACTTGGTTAATATTACTATTGAACATTTTCATAACCATGATGAAGAAGCAAGAATAGAGCTTTTTAGTATTTTTATCGGTAAAATATCTAGAATACAAATTAAGAAATCCTATATACAATTTATTGGAAAATATTTATGAAGAATAGAAATTAAGAAATCCCATATACGATTTTTTAGAAAATATTTATGACGTCACAGTAGAATATAATTCGACTATCCATAAACCCGCCGAGATCTCGCATAGAAGTAACTTGAGGTAATATCGAACGTAACAACTAATAGCTATAAATAGTGAAAAAGTGCACACAAGACAGAATACAATACATACAGTTGTAAATACTAGATATTCACAAAAAAAAACGTTAGGTCATCGGCAAACAGAACAAAGAACACGCACTGAAAGTGAATCATTAATGATTCAAAGAAATAAAAGAAGGACGAACATATTTTCTTCGATTACACCCAAAGTATCAAAGTAGAATAAGGACGTAAAATATTCATACCGGACATTCAATTTGAGAACGTAAGTACTCGACAAAATACATAATTAAATCCTAAGCTAGGCTCTCGCTATTTTATACCGAAAGAGTCAACGACGAAAAACACGTTCGAAGGATACTTTATAAGTCGTAGGATCAAAAAAATATTGGTAACAATATCATAAAGCAGCCCTTTAAACTACGATATGGAATAGAAATACAAATATTCTATTTACTTAACATAAACAATTGCACTAATCCACTTTAGGCGAGGTACAGTTTTTTTATGCACTCGTTTACAAAACATTTTATTTGTAATAAATTATAAAATTATATGTTCTGATAACACTCGTTTCCAATCTGAACTATAGGTGAGTTCAGATTGGTTCAGAAATGTTCTAATGCTTATGTGGTAGTTCAGAAATAATCTAATGCTTTTTCGGACATTACTAAATTTGTCACCATTGTTAAACGATAGTAACAGATTGAGATAGTTAAATATTGAGAGCTTTATTTTATAAGTAGTACATGGACCGAATCTTCATGGAAAAGAAAGAACATCTCCTCTTGAGGACGGCGCGAAAAATATTATGTAGTATATTTTAGAGTATTGACAACACATCTTAAATGCAAGAGTATAATTTTACGGAAAATATTATGTAGTATATTTTAGAGTATTGACAACACATCTTAAATATAAGAGTATAATTTTACGAAAAATATTATGTAGTATATTTTAGAGTATTGACAACACATCTTAAATGCAAGAGTATAATTTTACGGAAAATATTATGTAGTATATTTTAGAGTATTGACAACACATCTTAAATATAAGAGTATAATTTTACGAAAAATATTATGTAGTATATTTTAGAGTATTGACAACACATCTTAAATGCAAGAGTATAATTTTACGGAAAATATTATGTAGT
The DNA here is from genome assembly GCA_039881145.1 of Druceiella hillmani. NCBI lineage: Eukaryota > Metazoa > Arthropoda > Insecta > Lepidoptera > Hepialidae > Druceiella > Druceiella hillmani. The sequence continues at coordinate 19,506,420 of JAYKKI010000002.1, read as the reverse complement.
ATATTTTAGAGTATTGACAACACATCTTAAATATAAGAGTATAATTTTACGAAAAATATTATGTAGTTTATTTTAGAGTATTGACAACACATCTTAAATGCAAGAGTATAATTTTACGAAAAATATTATGTAGTATATTTTAAAGTATTGACAACACATCTTAAATGCAAAGATAATAATTTTATACACTTTTTTTTAAGTCAAATCATATTCATTAGCCCATTAAAAACTTGCTTATATAACATTCCGAAGGCTGCATTATATTTTTATATCAAAAACAAACCAGTAATAAATATGAAAGTAAACGAATCCTCAAATTGTAATTAGGAACACGTATAAGGTAGAATTCGATAGTTATATATTTCTCCTGGAATTTTAGATTTAAATTAACCGAATATTTAATTGAAAATAATTTGAAGAAGTCTTTTATTTAGATATCTGTTATTGAAAATACTCAATTAATTTTTCTATATTTTTCAAATTCACAATTAAAATAATAAAGGTGAAGGTGACGACATTACACGTCAATTGGAAGTGTAATATTTTCTAAACCGTTTTAAAAAAAAATTCAATTAATCTCACTCACGGAACGCCCAATAAAAATTGCCTCTCTCACTTTACACGTACTAAAAAGGATGTTAATATTTTCTAGCTTCCATAAACATTTTCAAGTTACATTTTCAAATGCTCGTCTTTCACTATTTTTATTTTTTATACACACAAATTTAAAAATAATAAAAATCCATTAAGAAAATATAGAAAGTAAATCTTCCTATATTTTTTACTATGGTTTTCTTAATACGGGTTATTCAATTGTATTTATTACGACTTCTAAAGTTAGTGAAAAATTAGATTTCTTTAAATTGCGAGAGATAATACAGCATTATCTCAAACCTAATATTACCTATTAAATCAGCGCAAGCATTCCTGGCCAATCGACATACCTTTATACATAAAAGTACATACGCATTGAATTAAGGGTCTTCTTTTTGAAGCCAGTTAAAAAAATGTATGATGCTGCATTCCATACTCCTAGAGAGAAGATATGCACCACGCGATGTACTAAGGAAAAATACAACCAAAAGCAAGTACCAGTCTGCAGACAGCGTTACATACACTTACGGCCAGTAAATAATTCATAAACCAGCCAGCTACAAGTTAACCTTCTTTGTAGACGTGTCGAAACACCGCCCGGCCGCGCCAGACTCCACGTCGAGACCGAGCACGTGGGCATCGAAAGACAGGACGTATGGATTCGTAATTGTATGTAATTGTATATGAATGTATGTAAATGAAGGGTAACAATGACAAGTGGTGTCCTTTCTCATGAGCGAACGTTGTCGGCTTTAAATAATGCACTTTGCATTTTTTCTGACGCCGATAATGATTCATGCGTTGTACACAAAGGTCTTTTTTTATTGATTTCAGAGGTTCGTTTTGACACATTGGATTGTGAAGGAAATAAAGTGCATACATATCATATGTACTGACAACGCCCTTAAATTCTTTGACGTGCGTCTCGCGTTAAAAGCTAGATTGAAATGCATGAATTTCGGGTGTTGTTTGCGTTTACGTATTCTTAGTAATGATCAAAATGAAAGATTTTCTCAACCAACAAAATTTTATGAAAGTTTTGTGTAAAATTTAAAAAATATTCTATGTTTTTAGTAGAAATGAAATTCAGTTGACTATGATAATCCTTCACAACCACAATTTATATTGAAAGGATATGAAAATATTTTAAAATGTTATAATGTTATAAATTAATTTTTTTAAATTTTAAACAAATTACCTTTCTACTGTAAACATTAAAGAAATATTAACATTCTCGGTAAATATTTTTTAAACGTTTACAGTAGAAAGCAGCGTTACTTTTACATCACACGAGAGTCATATTTGTGCTCAACTCGATAACTGGCAAATAAGCGAAGGACATTAACATATTTCGTTCTATAACTAACATAAAAACTGATATTGACAGCCATCGACACATTTCAGATTTGATCACAAACCACCAACATCAAATAAATTAATTAATATAATTGAAAAAAAGAAGTTTAGAAAATTATTGGCAACACGGCAATTTTGTGAACGTAAAATGTTATATTGAATATAGCTATAGAAGCAATATATTAAATATATATTAAAAAATATACATTAAGAAGAAAACAATTTTTCAAATAAATAAATAAACAAACATACGATGAGACGATAACCCTCTCTTTTTGGTTGTTTGTTTCGCTAGAGGAAGTGTTAAAACAGTTTTTAAAAATAATAAAATGGCAACGGCCTACAATAACAACCAGTAAATACATACGGGTCCAAAGAATTTATAAGTGGCGACAACGTCGAATAGCTAAAATCGAATAGTAAACCTCTTATATTTTATTTATATTTTCACTTACGTAAGTACGTATCGTAAGTACGTATTTTCACATACGTAAGGACGTATCGTAAGTACGTATTTTCACATACGTAAGTACGTATCGTAAGTACGTATTTTCACATACGTAAGTACGTATTTATGAATTTTATTAATAAAAAATTGTGTGTTATCTTTTCAAATACATTACACAAAACATTAGATGATTTCATATTAACTTGATTTTGTAAGAATATTCTTCATTGACAATATCGGAATATTTTGATACTGCAGCGTTAGACTAAGTTTCCGCGATCAAAATGTCAAATTTTCATCCACGCATTTCACTTATAAAAAAAAAAGATTAAATTACTTTTAAAATTCGTAACGTAAATTAAAAAAGGAATCTTTTGGTTTACAATAGATGGACAACTTTACGTAATTGAGATTCTTTAATATCATTCAAAGGTCAAGGTGAAAATCAAATAATTGAAGACAATAAGTAAATAATTATGATTTCATAAACCACGTATCGCAAACATAATCACTTGATTAGATAAACAATATTTTTATGCACATATGTACATATTTGACTTATACGTATTATTAATACGTACATATATTTTCACTTTATACTTACATATTTGAGTTATACGTATTAATAAGTACATATCTTTTCTTGGAAAATTATATTAATCAGAGAAAAACAATATGCAAATGCTTTTGCACACTAAAATAACTGTTGCTTTCCAGAAAGAGATCAAAAAAGTATTTATTTTTATACATTTGGGTGTTATTTCTTAAGAGTTAACACAAATACCATGTTCAACTGACTCTATTGCATTAAAAGCGCGATTAAGAAATGCATTGCAACAATACAACTGTGAGATGCATTTGTATTTATTATAAAGGTATGGAAATGGTCACCGTACAGTATTCTTAGTCCTTGTAGATAATAGCAAGCACTTTAACGAATCATGCATTACTCAATGAACAGCAGTACTAAGTCATGCTTAATTTTAACGGAATATCGATTTGTATCAACAATTTTTTAAAGGTCTTTCTTCGAACAAAAGACAAAACAAACACCTGATTAAATAACAAGTAACAATCTTTGTGCTACTTGAAATAAATTACTTACTATTATAACACACGGTGACAGTTGCAATAAAACAAAGACAATTTAACGTTGATTGCATGATATCATTTATAAAACAAAGCTTTATACTTATCTAAATTTTATTTATATAGTATTACAGTACAACTTCTACAAAGGCAAAGTGCAATATATTAAAAATCTAATAGTTTTCTGGTTTTTAAAAGTTTTCTTCTTAATAATGTCATATTTAAGTAAAACCTTTACACAAAAGGTAGATACTCTTGAAGAATGCTGCTGTATGGAATTCACGACCAAATAAAACAATATGCTATATTCGCAACTGCTTATGAGTCAACAGATGAGAAAAAAAGATTTATTCAACCTTAGCTTTTTAAATTCTTTTATTTAATCAAAACTTTTATACGTTCATAGACCCGACGTTATCTTCGTCTTGCTTTAAATATCGTGGATGCGTTGGTGTAGCCGAAAATGGTTCTGTCTACGCCGAATGAAATGTAAACACTATCCCGCTAATTAGCCTGATGTTCAGTAAATACTGGATCTGAATTTAGCATTTCTCCCGTAAGTTTTTCCATAGTTCACTTTTGTTCAGCGACGTATTCTTCAATAGTTTACTCTTATCCACATTCACACGAAGTCCTTTTTTGTCATACTACATTATACATGTATATCCATACGCACATTCTAATTTTAATGCAGCGTTAATATATATTATAATTGACAAGATTAAAAAAGGCGATGAAAATGACCAAGCGCAACTTACAAAAGCTCATCCAAATGGATTAGACCCAAACCGGAACGATACAAAATGATCCGAGAAAATTTCTTTAGGTTTTCATTTTAATAATATAACTTGGACGTAATATATTTAATGTGCCTACAGTGCGCACGAATATTTTGCAGTGTCCACCTGTATTCCACTCACTTCGTTGGCAAACGCGGTATTGCGAGAGACACCCGGTCATGATAGTATTTTTAGGATTGACTCCTTTAGGAATACGATTATGGAGTTGCTTGATAGTTCCTGATTGTTAATTAGTTTATTTTATGTTTAATTCCATTAATGTATTTTTTTCTGTTTTATTAATTATTGTTTGTATTGTAGACTACTTTACTTTTGATGCTTGCACATGCATTGCAATGCTTTGACACAACCTGTAAGTTAAACATGGGATTTAAATAAATAAATAAGTATAACATCATTATAAATATATCTACAAGGTAGCATAACCTGTTTAATATGAAACTTCCTTTTTAATTCTTATTATTAAAATTACAAGTAAATTATTATTAAACATTTTCAGAAAAATTAATTTAAAATCTATTTCAATAAGACCTATCATTGAATAAGTCTCGGGAAATTTTACGTTCATATAGAAAACAAACGATATCGAAATCACTCTAAACGATAAAGATTTCCGGAGAGTACAATTACACGAAAAAGTCTATGGTTAAATATGTATGGTAAAAGTGTAATTTCATGCTTTGTCCGACGATCAACAAACAGAGCGCCATTCCAATTTCGTATGCGACAAAACAAAACAAAAAGAAATGCGTCGGGGCATGGCGCCAACGCATTGTAGAACAATTAACTCCTAAACCGTTCGGCGCGCCACCTAATCCCATAAAGCCGGTCACACGAACGTTTACAACATCAATTCGCTAAGCGCACTCTGAGTCGCTGCGGCGGTGGAGACTATAACACTTAGCGGTTATCGCTCGAAGACCGCGGGTGACTCATACTTCCTACTCCAACATTGTGAGCAAAACCGGCCCGCGCTCGCTGCCCGCAACCGGCCGCCGAAACGAGGTCGATACACAACACGACAGCCAAGAGATTGTCAATATTTGGATAATTAAATTACGTTAAACGCTGATCATATTAAGGCTGCAATACATTGACAACATATATCTGTAAGGTAATCTTTTAAAAAAAATACTTCGGCGCTCTCAGTGGACAAAGATCTCATTAAGCTCCTTTTCTATACCAGGGTCAGCGCTCATTGTAAAGTTCAAAATTCCCGAACGTATTTGGTTGCAAAACATATTATAGTTATGATCCAGATATAGGCTCTTTTTCGTAGGACCATTTTTACAAAGAAGTTCAAACTTTAAAATCTATTTGAATCTTGTGTACGTGCAAACTGAGTCACAGTCACCTTGTGTACGTGCAAGTGAAGTTAGGGTCTTTGAAAAAATGTAATTGAAACGAAAAGTAGCAGTATTTATAAATAATTATAATTTTTTTTTAAATTTTCTAAGCGATCTTATTTTTGAAAGTTTGTCAGAGAGGTTATTTTTGTTTAGTAGTACTGACAAACTTTCAAAACTTTTTGAGCTGGTTTCACCGAGCCTTCTAAAATCGTGACGTAAAATTTTAAGATTTTTAAATCATAATATTAAATAATATGAGAAATAAAATAATGCTAATATACTACTACAAATATACCATAAATAATATACGGAAGAAATAAAGTTCTCTATGAAAACTATTATCAGTGATCCGCAATTTCTGGAACTATGACAGGCTGTTTTAACACCAATCCTTGGTTTTTGAGGCTAACAAATATGCAGGTTAAGATACAAAAATTACTGAATGGAAAAAACCATTCATCATCATTTTTGAACTACAGTAATGAAACATAAAAGTGAGTAAACAGATCAGGTAACACTTCTCTCGCATAATAGCACCCTTGAATGTTTTCTTTAAAATATAGAAGTAGGCAATCATTTCTACGTTAATTTCAACATAATTTTATGTTGAAATTAACATAGGAATTATCCATATTTTATATAAAATAATAATTAATCAGAGGAAACAACGAACGTATTCCATATTTTATATAAAATAATAATTAATCAAAGGAAACGACGAACGTATTCCATATTTTATATAAAATAATAATTAATCAAAGGAAACAACGAACGTATTCCATATTTTATTTAAAATGATAATTAATCAACGGAAACAACGAACTAGCAGACGTTAATAAATATCGTACAGTATGATTTTCTCAGAAAACTTTTCGAGTCCGTGGTTTGGGAATCGAACCATCTATCGGGTGTGGTTTGCTCTAGTTTCGTAAAAATTTGGCATACTTCAAAGTGTACCTAGCTCAAGCCCACCAAGTATAAAGTACATATTGGATTTTCTCTTAAGCAGTACCCGGTTTCCACTCCAAAATTCAGGAGAGACATTGCTCCTAATGAAGTGTCAAATTACATTTACCACTTTTAGCGAACAGCCTCATTCTTCATATTTGTTCTAACTTTCGCTTTTCGACCAGCCACTATCTATTTACTATATCATCATCTAGAATTCACACTTTCCCACAGCTACGATCTTATCACTTGACCTCTATCGAAATAGAATGTTATGTTTAAGTTATATGAGAGTTATAGACGAAGTGTGACATTCACATTTTTAATACCTATAAACTTTGAATATATTTGGGGTTAATTTTTTAGAAATCCATTATTCACAAATAAATGAAACTACGTAATGTAGTATTATTTCTACTTTCTTTACCACGACCTAGGTTTCGTTGTGTTACAACGTCTTCAGGTGGACTATTAGCTATCTTTGCTAATAGTCCACCTGAAAATGTCGTAATACAACGAAATCTAGGTCGTGGTAAAGAACTTAAAGAAAGTGGAAATAATACTACATCACGTAGTTTCATTACCTATAAACTTGCTAGTTATTAAATCATTATCGTAATACTAATATTTTTATTGAATTAATGTTAATTATTATGATAATTTGAACACCGTGCTATAACCTTGGACGTCGCTCTAGATTCAAATGCGCAAAATTTTAAAAATCATTTTAAAAGTCTTAAGGTCTAAAAATGAATTACAAGTAAAGCAATGCTAAGATTGTTTATAATAATCTCTCGGCCGTTGTTGAAATATTTTGTTGTCACAATTCCCGCAGCTGGCCTTGTATATATCGGACTTAATGCCATGAAGACTGTTATGAATGTCGAACATCGCAGCCTTGCTCTCCATAGCACGTTGAATGGTACGCGTGCCAAGCCGATAAAATACTCTAAGTTTTATGGCGACTCGCTTAGAAAAAATATAAAAAAGGTCCAAAAAATTATAGATCTTTTAAGAATAACGATAGATACGATATATTATATACGTACTTTAAAATTTCTATGATCTTTTTATTAATTATTTTATAGTTCCCATTAAATTAATTGAAATAAAACCAAATGCAAGTAATTACCTAAACCTACACTTGAATATTTAGATGAAAATTAAATGTTTACATTTGTTTATCGCGCACCCCCACATCGCGGAATCAAAATTATAGAAAATGTAGTTACAGACATCGTTAGCATAAACATTGAAAAACCAGTGAAAAAGAAAAAACTATGGCCGTTTTCCCCAATTCTAAATTAGAGTTATTTCTATGCCATTGAAACTTCTTTCTCATTTCTATATTTCACACGACCTTTCGATATAATGTGGTAAAGACACATTTTCAAAGGGAACAATGTGAACAATATATATACAATGTATATTTACAATATAGTAAATATACACATATCGTTAATTTTAAACTTATCTTAGAAATAATTCTGTTATTAGAACTAGTAATAAATCTAAATAAACTATTGAAATTATTTTATATATTTTATTTTATTAATAACCAGCTTATACTCAGTAGTGTACAACAATCGTATTTCAGCTGTCAGAACATTTTTGAAAGCAATTATACAAAGCATGTATGTACACTTAATACACTTGCAGATATATATATATATATATATATATATATATATATATATATATATATATATATATAATATGAAAAAGGCGATAAAGTTTATCTCCCAATCGTGCAGCATCCGCATGCGCGGTTTGTTTATTGATATTGAGCACACATCGCGAGATAACATCTGGACGATCGGAGTGGCAACGCGGAGAATCCGTTCATTAGCCGCTTACGGGGAGGACATGCGCGTAACCGGAATGAGCGTATCGGATGCACCTCCCACTGCATCACGCTGAGCATGAAACTCGACAGAAAGTAGATAGTGTTGTCAGAAGGGGATTGTCGAGGTCGTCAGTGAAGATATGGACTTATAAAATATTTTAGAAAATTAATGATTCGTTATCGAAAATGAATATAGACTTGTTACTACTGTGTTGATAAAATGAAGTTGTTTTAAAAGCAAAGAAAAAATCCGCTTCAAACACTATTTGCATTTATTTATACATTAGCTTAAGAAGTAATAATAACGGATCGTCGAAGACCACTTATCCAAACATATTTCATTTGATTCTTTCACTGAAAAATTTCCATGCGCTCCTATTTCCATGACTAAAATTTTTTTAAACCAATTCAACTAAGTCTCTCTTCATTTTATTAAGTTCATTATAATTTCCTTTCATATATATTTGTTAATTTAACACTTATATTAAAGTAACATTATAAAATCTAAGTATTGTATTAATCTACATATTTCACTAACAACGATATAACTAATTATTTTAAGAAGACACGATTTTCAGCAACGGTCATGAACTTCCTTTTTGAGATGTTGGCAACTTCTTTCTAAATACCACATTTTTTTTTTAATACACATTGTTGGTTATATCGTCATAATCAAGTTCGTGTTCTTTTCTTTTTGTCTATTATTTTGAATCTCTATTGAATTTATTTAATGTATTGTCTATTATTTTAAATCTCTATTTTCTTTTTGTCTGTTATTTTAATACTCATAAAAACTCTGAAGTTCGAAGTTTGTTTTCGATATAAATATTAGTAATACGTGTCGTATTCTACAACCTCCGACATATTCTTTATATCGACAGAGCAACGTAACTAATATATCAAAAGGCTCCAAAATAAGCACTCTCCTATATATAACTGTTAATAGAACAGATATTTCTCTTTACAATTCACGTGAAAGTATTCCGCACAAGTCAGCACGAAATTGAAATTGAGGACGAGGTGGCCTACGGGGTCGACACCACTACACTTAGTAGATGATATGACTAAACGACTTTAATTCATTGCAAGAAATCGAATGGAGAATCAAATTGCTTAATTTTTTTTGACAAATTACAATAAACAACTACGTACGAACACATCGGCAGTATTTTTTGCTCAATTCAATCGTGAACATTAAACAATCCAGTCCAGTGCACTTCGCGGGCCACTGACGTGCGAAAAGACGAGCTTTTATTCCGCAACGAATCGATCACTGCAAAAACAATTCATTATATAATAAAAACAATGGGTACGTATAAAACAATGGAGCAAAGCGCAGTGTTGCAGTGTATTGCACGAGAAAGTCTCATGAAACTTTTCAAATAATACAATTGGAATACAACGTCAGCGTAAAAAGGAAAAAAATTTTCATTTTCTTTATTTATTTTAAACAGGTCAAAAGATTTAAAACGATTGAAGATTTTGTTTAAACTTTGAAACGTTTGGGGACGTTGTACGTAATTATGTAATCATATTAATTGAGCACTAGTTGCGTTAAAAACTTGAAATTTAGCATTTAGATAATTTGTAGATACCTAAAAAAATAGTATTATATATATATATATATATATATATATACATATATATATATATATATATATATATATATATACATATATATATATATATATATATATATATATATATATATATATATATATATAATATATATACACTTATTTTCTTTTTATTAAATACTATAGATATCGCCAATTTTTTAAATAATTAATACAAAATTATAAAACTGAATTTTAGATAAGACACCTCTAGAATGTCGACAAAAATATTTATTGTTAAAATATGTTTTTTTTACAGATTTACAAGACTATAAAGATTTAATGGAGGAGTTATTTAAATGGAGATTATCATATAAAGAATATGTTTTGTTTACAGATTTACAAGACTGATAAATGTGTCTGTGGTATTGTTAAATACAATTTTTGAGATCAAGCACTCAAACATATTGCTGAATATTGTAGAAAGAATAAGTGATTCCTCACTTTTAGTAGATTTAGATTTTTATATTATACTTGGTAGATAACATTTTGTTTTGGTAGTTTTCGATAGCCTATCATTATCATCATCATTAACCGGAAGACGTTCGTTCATAAACGTGGACCGTCACCATAGATTCGCAAAAAATCCGCATCGCTTACATCCAGCCGCTTCCCCCGATCTTTACCAGGACTACTATTCCTTAAGTGGGTTGCTACTCTGCTTCCGGTTCCTGATCCGGTACAATGGTCGTCGGTTCTACACGTTATATGGTCTGAATATTGTCACATCAGTTTGCCAATCCTACGAGCTATGTCGGAAACCGTAGCTTTCTTACGATTCTCCTCACTACAAATGATATTTCATAGAGAACTCCCAAATATCGCTGAGTGACTTGGTGTCTCTTTACAAGTGTAACATTTCGTTACACTATACGAAGATTTAATACCGTGGCAAATACCATCACAAAATTGTTTGTTGATGCTTCAATGTTAACTTCTGTGTGACAAAAAATTACGCACCACATTATAATTATACATCTACAACATTCAGTTACATATCGTATGGCCGTGAGCCAGCTGACAAACTAGGCTTCTTCAATGAATGACAATGAAACGGTGTGGCATTATGGCATTTTTGCCTACCACAACATAACTTGAAATAGTGAAAAAAGTATAGAAAGATTGAGAATTTCAACTAATATTATAAATGAGAAAGTGTGTTTGCTAGTTATATAAAAACTACAACAAAGCAAGGAATAGCTACCAATTTTAGCATACGTATCGTTCGTGCAGCGTAGTAAGAAATAGGTTGTTGCCCGCAGCTTTGTTTGCATATAATGCTAATACCGCGAAGTATATTTGGATGTTTATTACTCTTTATCACGTCTAAAAAACTAGGCAGACTTCATGAATCTTGGTAAAAACAAAGTGCATGGTTCGAATTAACACAAACATCTTTATTCTGAGAAATAACATAATTTCGACGCAGGATGAAACTTGGTGTTTTTAGTCAATAATGAAATATTGTACAACATATGACTAGCAGACAACAAGAAGACGGGACTTATATATTAAATCTATTGCTCACGTTTCTCAATAGCCCAAAACTGGCATGTTTTTGCTTCGATCCCATTGAATTGAAAAAAGGCCAAAAATCGGGGAAAAACAGATTATTTCTCTAATTGCCAGGAAAAGATAATGGTGATAAATTTTGTCGATCGCTGTGGTCTAGGTATTCTAATCGGTGATTACACAAAATAATTCATTTATGTCGCGAATCAAATCCTAAAATAGTCTACTTCAAGAGGGCGACTGCAACACTGCGAATCGCTTATTTAACCCAAATTCGTTTTGAGACGCTGCGTCCGCTTAATCTGCGGTTTTTGTGTTCCGCTTACATTTCAATTTATTATTAACGGCTCGGCCGGCAGAAAGAGCAGGAATCTCTAGATACTCCGTAGCCCGCCTCCAACGAAGGATGTCGGCGAGTGTTTGTGCAGTTTTTTGGCAAACCGTAATCGCTTTGCCGGCCATTCTCACGGCCACGCGGAATCAACTTCTTTTGATGTTGTTCGAATGTGTTTTGCTTCAGTTAGCCGGATTTAATTTGAGACGTATACTTAACTTCTTTGAAACGCGATATCGGTTGCCAACTCTTTTCGTTTTATTTAGTTAAAAATACTGGCAGGTGTGAATCCTTTCGCACGAAAATCGTGAAATTTAACATCAGTCACCGTAAGTGACATTTATTATGCTTACAACAGCTGTTTAGATCAACATAAATACTTATAACTTATGATATCCATTTACTCGTGATATGGTACAAGGTTTAACTCTTTAAATAGACTTATTACTAGATATAAATAATTATATACTCAAAAACACTTGAGGGAATTATTATTTGCTTCATTGCGATAGACGAATGAACGCAATTCATAGTGAACAATTGCAGGTCTATTCATTTTTAATGAACAATTTATGCTAATCATACAATTTGTATAGTTCTAACTTTGTAAGGCTTACATCTTTAAAGACACAAAAGGCGAGTATTGTTTTTTTCTTGAAAAAAAAATAACAAGAAAGGCTCAAAGCGAATAACACATTAATCACAGAATTTAAGAAATGTTTAATCATTATCTGTGCGTTGCAATTATTTTCTTAGCCACTTATTACTTTGTATTTATATTACAAATACAACAAGCAACATTCTGTGAAAATAGTATGGGAAACATGTTAGCTTTTCCATATATATTTTACGTGAATACATTTCAGATATCCGTTTACACAAAAATTTCATATATAGATTCAAGTGATTGAAACTGCACTATCGATACGTCATTTATCAACATCGATACAGACTGAATATGACAAATTATTGAACATAATTCCGTGTATAAAAACAAAATTCATTACATATCTTTGGACTTCGCCGTAATTAAATAACAAAGAGTCTACAGAAAATTTCAACTTTGTGGCATAAACCCTAAGTCGGTGCGCTAAGAGTCCACGTTTTTCACGATGATAATGAAAAATCGTACAGCAAGAATTTTCTGCGATAACCTATACAATAGCTATGGCACGTACTAAATATTAGGTGGCACTAAAACATTTGTTACTTATTCATTTTCTCAATAAAATCCACTTGTAACTTAGTACGTACCAATACGTTGAGTAAGTCAATATATTAACAATGATTAAAATACAATATATATATATATATATATATATATATATATATATATATATATATATATACATATATATCATCATCAGTGGCTCGACAGTCCTCGGTAGACTCTGACCTTCCCAAGCAGACTATTCCAACACCCCCTTCTGGGCGCCACAGTTTTCCAGTTTGTTATGTTGAAAGTGTCGAAAAGATCTTAATTTGGGTCTTCCTCTTCCTCGTGAGCCATTTGGTTTGGCCAGAAAAAATTGTTTTGTCGTTCTATCTTCCTTCATTCTAATTATATGGCCGGCCCACGTCATACATTGAATTTTTATAAATTTTATTATATCTGGTTCTTTAAATAAGCGATAAAGTTTGGCATTAGTTCTCCTTATCCAAAACGCACCGTATATAAATATACAAAGCAAAAATATAGAGCCAACCGTAAACTACCCAAATACTCTACCGTCTTATCTCGAAAGTCACGAATCGAATATCTCCAATATTAAAATCTCTCCAACATTAAGTTAAGTAAATTAAGCGCGTGGATGATCAGGGATTGCAAGCCAACGTCGGTACGTGCATGCGGAATATGAAATACTGGATATCTTCGTACTCGTATATAACCGTTCGGTATAAAAAACGATTCCAATCACATTGAAGGTTTGTCAATGTAACTTTTAACATTTTGAATAAATGCTACTAGAGAATTATATTCTACCATAACCAAAATGAAAGTTGAGGAGTACCTTTGAGAATAGCAAATATTTTACAATCATAAAGTTTGAATTTAAACCCGAAAAAAAATTTAAAGCGATTACTTGCTACGTAATAGGATATTAGAAAAAATGAACGTTTATACTATTAAACACAATCACAGTTAATGGACTTAAATAATCGACCTCACGAAAAGATATCGTCTTCAAACATTGGGAGACCGATTATACATTCAACCAACACAATCGAATCGTTAATAAAACCGCAATAAACGTAAAACCACTCCAGACCTTGCGGTTTTGTAATAATAATCATCAACACCGAAACAAGAAAAAAAATATATAAAAGCTCGTATCAATTCGTGAAAAAGGTAACCGTATTTGCCTTCCCTTTCGCGCATCGTCTCTTCGGTCGCATTCGGTTTCTTTCGGCTCAAAGCTCCGTTCGGCTTGGCGCGCTTATTAGTCGCTCTGGCAACATCGCGCGCGCTAAGGTTGTCAATTGCCACTTTTTTATGTAAATGATTTGTTTAGTTAATTCAGACAAATTACGTCTTATTGTTAGATTTATAAAGTTGTATTAAACACAATGTTCTCAATGGCAGTGTCAATAAAATGGTGAGTCAGTAGTATGCAGGAATAATCACATCAATAGGCATTTGAAAAATTATCTTTAAGAGTCACGAAATTTTACGCCAAGATAGAATAGACGTAGTGCCATATTATTACGGGACCTCATGAGCGCACCTATTTCTTGGGGCACTGTACAGAAAATACATTTAATTTACGAGATATATAGATATGTATAATATAAATCAAATGTGTCTTATGTTCTATTTCGACAGTAACTTACTTTGATAGTATGTAGATTTATAATGTGACGACTTTCATTTACGTTTGTTTACTTGTCTAACTTGAATACAATGAGACTGGGTGAAACAGGTAAAAATTTATTTGAAACTTTGGGTATTCCAGAAGAGTAATCTGAGAGGAAAATGTTTCATAAAAACAATTAGCCTGTCCTGACTAATATTCATTTCTCAATTAACTTCGTAATTTTTTAACAGATATACACGAAATTTGTACGCCATTTCTTATATCTAAAAACCTAACGTCATTTCTGAGAGATAGCATCCATCTTCCATGACGTTCAGTAGGTACTTACTTGACCACAAAGTGTTGTCTGCAACGGAAAAGTATACACAATTTCCTCCCTTTCATCATGATGTAACTACTAAAAGCGAACTGATTTTGAAACATAAACTATATTTAGTACACGAATGAAGGTCGTGCGAATGAAGATGCATGCTAAAGTAAGAATTAATTCGTACGGAAAAAGACAAAGCTTAAAAACGTGAAATGCGCCAGACACAATTGTTACAAATCAATCGTGTTTACGCCTATTCAATATTATGACGTTAAGTTAGTTCAGAGTAAATATAAAACACTTTAGTTCGTAAAGTATATTTAGAGTTTTTAAGTATGATAAGTTCAAAACCTAGATACTAAGTGGGGTAAGTTAGAATTAGTTTAATTATGAGTGCGCCGTGCTCCCTGATTGGCCGGTTCTCTCATTAATAATTCGTCCATTATATCCTGTTGGCGACTGCACTGTGGCTCTGTCTTTCACGGTGGCACGAACAAATTGCAACAATGTTGTGAAGGTAATTTATTATAAGAAAAGTCATTCTTTCGAAGGTTGAAAGAAAACAAATATACAAGCCAGAGACTTCTTACTAATAATTTTGGTCTTTACTTGTCATGGTATTGATAGTCGTGCATCCATATTGAACTTATATTAAACTTCAATCGCATTATACCAAGCGCAGCCCTTGGTGATGCAAGTGCAGGCGACATTTTCACCGCAAGACCGCTTGTTGTTGTTATGACTACGAGCTTTAAAAAAGGAAGGCGAAAACTGCAAGTTACGTCGGCCTGTGGGCGCTACATAGTTCGTATTTAACAAAGCGTTACTCGACACCGTTTCGAAAAGAAAAACCTGCAATGGAACTTGAATGTTACTTTGAAATTAAAGTTTGCGTATTTCATTGCGTTACATTCACTGGCTAAAAGCTAAAACTTTTAAAAATCGTTCACGCCCTAGTTTGGACACTGGTGCAAAAACAATTTCAAATGAGATCCTCATTTCGGGAGCGCCTATTTTCCTGGAGCATAAAGTGTAGCGGCATATTTACGTAATAACAGTCAAAAACATCAAATAACAACCATTTTGGTTGTAAGTGTTCTGAATATATTGTCATTAAATGTTATTATATAGTACAGAACAAGTTCTCTGTGCACAGTGAGGCACAATTATATTTTTTGCCATTCTACTTTTTTGCCGCTGGATACTACTTCGTTTACAACTTTTGGTTCTCCCGTAATTCTTTATTACAAAATACTACATAGTTAGATTGAAAAACACTACTATTATGTTACACAATACTACTAGAATACTATTATAGCGCACATAAACACGTTAGTGTTACTCAAGTTTTCAGACCATTAAACGATAAGTCACAGTCGGGCACTGACAATTGGAATATGTTTCCATTTTAAAATGTTTTTATCGAAATATATTTGAGCGTTAGGTTATAAAAGTGAAAACAATAAAGTCGGAGTGAAGTTAAAAAACATTTCGTAATGTCTTTTATCTTAAATACTATTTTATAAAAAATTTGCAATTTTTTATAAAATAATATTTAAGATATTTCTCATCGAAATATCTTTTAGCGGTAGGCTGAAAAAAGAGTTATAATTAATAAAATCGAAAATAATAAAATGAGAGTAAAGTTCATAAAAATATTCGCAATGATTGATGGTGATACTATATTATGGAAATTTTCAATTCGAATAATCATAGTCACTAGTTTAAATTTTGCATGATGAACGGTCGTTATTAAAAAAATAGTGTAGTTCTTTATATCTTCCATTTTATACATTTATTATTAACAATCAATACACTATACCTCACTCCGAACCATACTCAAAACCTATGTAAATACTATACAATACGATCATTAATAAAGCATTTGTCTTTTGAAACAAAACACCAACTGAGTTGCTCTCAAAACCCTAACTCATAAATCAAATAGTACTGCGAAACCGCGTACCACAACGTGGGAATCGGTAGTGGGTCTCAAAGATCCAAAGGCTCGTAAAGCGACTCACAAAGACGGGCACTGATCCTGGGAGCGAGGGCGCGCGCACGCACCGGTCCGCCCGCCTATGAAGAACATAATGGTTTTAGGGTGGGAATAACATCGATAGTTAAATTATACGCTATTTTATATATTCAGAGTGTAACAAATACTTGTCTGTTATCGATACAGGTGATTCAGTTCATTGAACCGACTAGAAGATGTTTCATTTCTGTAAAATGGCTGCTCAGTTGCAATTCACCTATGTGCATTGTACACCCGTTCTTTACCACAGCCCTTCATATTCAACAAGTTTTTAATAGCCAATCGCGCGCATTCGCGCTGTATTTTGAAAATATTAACAACCGATAATTTAAAAATTGCTCTCTTAAAGTGATAGTTCTTAGAAATAAACTAATATTCAGAAATAAACTAATAGCCTTACGATATGATAATAATCGCATGACCACACAACTACTAACAACCGTAACATATTTCAGGATGAAATACGGTTTAAAAATTTCGGTAATAATCGGTAAAATAAAAATTCCACACACATTTAGGCCCAGCAACTATGGGTGGCAAATAGCTTAGAAATATTTGTAAATATATATTTACAAATATTTCTAAGCTAATGTGCATCATGTCTTCAAGTCGTTAAACTGCGTGTAACGCAATGGTTTTAAGCCACACAATATCAGTCCTGTTCGCACTTTCTATCACCTGAACCCGCCACCGATTCTAAAATCATACCTACCTATGCATTCATTTCTTCACATGTAACATTTCAACAACCCCATGTTTTCTTCCAAAACTCACACAGAAGCTTCATTTCAAATATTTGTACAACTCAAACGCCATTTTATCGACGCATCTATTACTCAATATGCATATATCGATATTGACAATACTAATGCACGCGGACCTCCCCACACGGCGGCTCACAATAGCGCACGGAGACCCCCGCGGTTCGACGACACGCACGTTTCCACTAAAATAACAAACGACACGTTCTCTTTCCTTATGCAACTGACGCGGGCCGATACGTTTTAATTTTTACCCGGCAACTGCCCGCCCGCTTGCATAACGCCTGCACCATTGTGTGCGTGGCCCGAGATGAATCAGTGTTCTCTTTGTCAATGGCTTCGTGTGTCTAAGCCGCGAGAGTGAATTGAATACGTGCGTATACCCATGCAGTCTTGACGTACGACGTACGTATGTATTACTTTCCTTGCTTTGCATCTTTTAAAGTTCAAAAGTAAATTTTAAAACCGACTGCATTGGCATATGTTGAACTTTTATCGATGTTTATCTGTGCAGAACGAATTTATTTCTATCCTACACATTTTTTTGTCAAGTCCGCAGTAACATAAATGAACCCATAAATTCTAGAAGTAAATGTAAGCATACTAATTTTATAAATAAAAATTTTGTTTATTTTTAGGGTTTGACATAAAATTACTTACCCAATTGACATGAAACCTTCACCGTCGTGTAGTATATAGTGTCCTGATGGGCACAGCGTATATAATATATATTTAAATCGTGTAGGGATTTGAAGTGTGCCGCAGGTATTTTAATTAACCTTTTCAATCATTATAGTTACATTCAAGAAAAGTATATATTCATCGTGTAGGGAGTCGAAGCATGCCGCAGGTATTTTAATTAACCTTTTCAATCATTGTAGTTACATTCAAGAAAAGTATATATTCATCGTGTAGGGAGTCGAAGTATGCCGCAGGTATTTTAATTAACCTTTTCAATCATTGTAGTTACATTCAAGAAAAGTATATATTCATCGTGTAGGGAGTCGAAGTATGCCGCAGGTATTTTAATTAACCTTTTCAATCATTGTAGTTACATTCAAGAAAAGTATATATTCATCGTGTAGGGAGTCGAAGTATGCCGCAGGTATTTTAATTAACCTTTTCAATCATTGTAGTTACATTCAAGAAAAGTATATATTCATCGTGTAGGGAGTCGAAGTATGCCGCAGGTATTTTAATTAACCTTTTCAATCATCATAGTTACATTCAAGAAAAGTATATAGAAACAACGTATATTGCAGACAACAATCCATAAAAAAATCCACGATATGTATTGTCTAATATAACTCGTTTTCTGTTGCAAAATCGGATCACAAAAGTAATTTTGAGTTGAAGAAACCAAACGGTTACAGCTACTTCAAAATAATATTTTAAAGAATTATTAACAACTATGAAATCCACAAAAGTTTCTAGGCGTGTTCTATGGTGATTATATATTATTTATTATAAGCTTTTTTATGATGCCAGATTAGTCTGGACGGTTCCGTCCTAGATAAAATTAGAACAAATAAACTAGATCCTTAATAAAAAATAAATAATTTATAAAATAAACGTAAACAATTACTGTATAAAATAGCAATCACAACAAAATACAGTCATGGTCCCTTGTTTCCCACAAAATCTGGAACTGTCATTTCTATCTCTCAAACCAATATTTCCCACGTACACTGTATTACTTTGTTAAAATCACTATGTACCTTTGCTGACGACAAAAAGAGTAACAGAGCAATTAGGAGTTACTCAACCAACCAAGTTACTCTACCATAGAGTTACTCAACCAACCAAGTTACTCTACCATAGACTAAGCAATTTTGGAAATCACCTTGAGAGATAAAATTCGCAACTGTAAAATATATCGCAGATCTGCATCGTAACTAGACTAGGAAATAGACTGGGTACTTAATAAGTCAAGATAAGGAAAAATGGTCAAGTAAACTTATTTTCTGGCGACCGAGGGAAAAAAGGAAGAAGCGCGTGACGACCCACAAAAAGACGCATCGACGACGTTAAAATAAGTATTAGCAATATTTTTGATCCAAAAAATTAATTGAAATATATATAAATTAATAATTATATATAGAAAGCTTGCTAGCTGAGATTGGAAGAGTTCCTAATCAAATATTTTGATTTTGCCGCACTGACACAACAATATATTCGATGGAACATTATAAAGAAAAGTACACATAATTTTCGGTTGTATATCGGATAAAGGCCTTCTTAAGTATTATATGCGAAACCTTTTTTATTCTATATCTACCTGATAGCAAAGAGCGTCCACGATGCTTTGACATGCCATTTTTCGATACCTATATTGTAAAAACCAACAAAAAGCTAGTGCCATAAATCTAGCGGTTTGAAGATGACAGCTTTCTAAATTAACTAAAATTGTTGTAACGATACAGTTTTGTTAATATTTTAACTTGAATAAGCCAATTCATGTATTTTAATTGCTTATTTCAAAATAGTATTCGACACAATTATTGAAAAAATAATAAAAGATTTCGTAATAAAAATGTTAATTTAATATTTTTCTGACTTATTCTTAACGAACAAAAAACTACATTCATCTTATTGTACGGTATAAATACTATTTCAACTATAAAAAAACAAATCCCACATCTTAAAACCATTCATATAATTTGTCAGCGACGTAATATATCGATTTGTCAACGACGTTTTTTCTTTGCTTTAATATTTAAATTGATTACAAAATTAATAAATTTTATCAACGTATTATTAATAATAGAAAGAATCAATCATAATAAAATCCATTACATGTCTTTCCATCTAAAATGAACGATTTAACTATTCGAATTAAACTGAATCTACTCGACGTCTAAAAGCCGGGTACGGCATTAACGTTCACACACTCAACAAGTGAGTTGTATATACGTACATACTAAACCAAGGGTTAATGACGCGTACAAACGTTTAGTCTAGCTCATACTCGTTTACTCTAGCATACTCAATAAAAACCAAGTAGGCAGCAGAGAGAAGGTCAAACAAACATCTCGTACAGTCACTGTACTCAGACAAATTTATCTGTTGAACCTAACACTTACTACTAGATAAATACTAAAATCAGTAGATTTGCGTTCACTCATAATGCATGTTGTCACAGGCAATGAAGAACCAATAACAGTTCAGAATAAAAGGAAGTTTTATAAAGATAAGTATTGTCAAGCATAGCACAACATATTGGTTCTTCATTGCCTGTGACATAAATAAGGAAGTTTTATAAAGATAAGTATTGTCAAGCATAACACAACATATTGGTTCTTCATTGCCTGTGACATAAATAAGGAAGTTTTATAAAGATAAGTATTGTCAAGCATAACACAACATATTGGTTCTTCATTGCCTGTGACATATATAAGGAAGTTTTATAAAGATAAGTATTGTCAAGCATAACACAACATATTGGTTCTTCATTGCCTGTGACATATATAAGGAAGTTTTATAAAGATAAGTATTGTCAAGCATAACACAACATATTGGTTCTTCATTGCCTGTGACATATATAAGGAAGTTTTATAAAGATAAGTATTGTCAAGCATAACACAACATATTGGTTCTTCATTGCCTGTGACATATATAAGGAAGTTTTATAAAGATAAGTATTGTCAAGCATAACACAACATATTGGTTCTTCATTGCCTGTGACATATATAAGGAAGTTTTATAAAGATAAGTATTGTCAAGCATAACACAACATATTGGTTCTTCATTGCCTGTGACATATATAAGGAAGTTTTATAAAGATAAGTATTGTCAAGCATAACACAACATATTGGTTCTTCATTGCCTGTGACATATATAAGGAAGTTTTATAAAGATAAGTATTGTCAAGCATAACACAACATATTGGTTCTTCATTGCCTGTGACATATATAAGGAAGTTTTATAAAGATAAGTATTGTCAAGCATAACACAACATATTGGTTCTTCATTGCCTGTGACATATATAAGGAAGTTTTATAAAGATAAGTATTGTCAAGCATAACACAACATAATGGTTCTTCATTGCCTGTGACATATATAAGGAAGTTTTATAAAGATAAGTATTGTCAAGTATAACACAACATATTGGTTCTTCATTGCCTGTGACATATATAAGGAAGTTTTATAAAGATAAGTATTGTCAAGCATAACACAACATATTGGTTCTTCATTGCCTGTGACATATATAAGGAAGTTTTATAAAGATAAGTATTGTCAAGCATAACACAACATATTGGTTCTTCATTGCCTGTGACATATATAAGGAAGTTTTATAAAGATAAGTATTGTCAAGCATAACACAACATATTGGTTCTTCATTGCCTGTGACATATATAAGGAAGTTTTATAAAGATAAGTATTGTCAAGCATAACACAACATATTGGTTCTTCATTGCCTGTGACATATATAAGGAAGTTTTATAAAGATAA
Organism: Druceiella hillmani; assembly: GCA_039881145.1. Classification (NCBI taxonomy): domain Eukaryota; kingdom Metazoa; phylum Arthropoda; class Insecta; order Lepidoptera; family Hepialidae; genus Druceiella; species Druceiella hillmani. The sequence continues at coordinate 19,484,151 of JAYKKI010000002.1, read as the reverse complement.
GTATTGTCAAGCATAACACAACATATTGGTTCTTCATTGCCTGTGACATATATAAGGAAGTTTTATAAAGATAAGTATTGTCAAGCATAACACAACATAATGGTTCTTCATTGCCTGTGACATATATAAGGAAGTTTTATAAAGATAAGTATTGTCAAGCATAACACAACATATTGGTTCTTCATTGCCTGTGACATATATAAGGAAGTTTTATAAAGATAAGTATTGTCAAGTATAACACAACATATTGGTTCTTCATTGCCTGTGACATATATAAGGAAGTTTTATAAAGATAAGTATTGTCAAGCATAACACAACATATTGGTTCTTCATTGCCTGTGACATATATAAGGAAGTTTTATAAAGATAAGTATTGTCAAGCATAACACAACATATTGGTTCTTCATTGCCTGTGACATATATAAGGAAGTTTTATAAAGATAAGTATTGTCAAGCATAACACAACATATTGGTTCTTCATTGCCTGTGACATATATAAGGAAGTTTTATAAAGATAAGTATTGTCAAGCATAACACAACATATTGGTTCTTCATTGCCTGTGACATATATAAGGAAGTTTTATAAAGATAAGTATTGTCAAGCATAACACAACATATTGGTTCTTCATTGCCTGTGACATATATAAGGAAGTTTTATAAAGATAAGTATTGTCAAGCATAACACAACATAATGGTTCTTCATTGCCTGTGACATATATAGGGAAGTTTTATAAAGATAAGTATTGTCAAGTATAACACAACATATTGGTTCTTCATTGCCTGTGACATATATAAGGAAGTTTTATAAAGATAAGTATTGTCAAGCATAACACAACATATTGGTTCTTCATTGCCTGTGACATATATAAGGAAGTTTTATAAAGATAAGTATCGTCAAGCATAACACAACATATTGGTTCTTCATTGTCTGTGACATATATAAGGAAGTTTTATAAAGATAAGTATTGTCAAGCAATGATGCGCACTTATGCTATTTCTTACGCAGTATAAATTACATTTGTCTTCAGTTTCTTGTTTTATAATTCAATTTTTAACATTACAAATACAAACTAACGACGTACGTTGGTACTAAAGCCTGTTGAGGCTGAAGTTAATTTTGCTGTAATTAGGTATATTGGTATTTTTAAGATTACCATAATTAAAACTTATGACCTTCGACGAGTTATATAACTTTTTTTCCTTTTTAGGTCCCCGTAATGAAACAAAGAACCCTCAAGTTAAGTCCGTCCGTCCGTCCGTCTATCGTTGTCTCTATAGTTTTGGAGCTATACGCATGACCATAAAATTCCTCTCCACACACATAAAATGTGACCTTTCACACACCCATCAAGTGGGATATCGTTGAAGAAATCTTTTAAAATGAAATTAAAGTTGTATTTACCATTTTTTAATCTCCCCTTGAGAAATATACAGCTTCAAAATGACGTGCAATGCCCTACCCTCTAATTCAACTAGGTTTTAAAAATTTCAATAAAAATTCTAAACTCCGATTAGAATTATTAATTGAAGATCTGGGCAATTACATAATATGCGTGTTCTGACACGCATTTTGGTCGAATTTTTCAATTATTAAAGTGTTTTGTTTCATGGTAAACTAGCGATATTTTACAATGAAATACAGCATCAAAAATATTTCTTTTTACACCATGTCATGTGGCTTAATGACACTCCACGTGCCAGAAGCTTTACATGTCTGTTATTATAAGTTATTTGATTTATAAATATATATATATATATATATATATATATATATATGTATATATATATATATATATATACATATATGTGTGTGTGTGTGTGTGTATATTATATCTTTTCTTTCCTAAATTATTTCTGCGTTTTATTTTAATTATTCATAATAATGTACCGCGATATTGTGCACATTTCTTCTCTACATGCGCGAATATATAGCACCGAACGTCATTAAAATGCATATTTCTACTTTTTTTTACATTAAAAAATCTTTATTTTCCCTTAAACTTCTAACCCAAATAATAATATATGGCAGATCAATTTTTATCTATCGCTTAATTACTACTTAAAATGGCTATGTTATTTTAATGAGGATTAATAAATTGTCCCGCTCATTCTTGAAGTGAAAACTTCTTTAGGCGCACCATGCGCTCTGTGTAGTGAACGAATCTGAGCCGTCATGCTAGCGTCGGTGGCGCTGAATCAGATAAACTCGGCTCTATTTGGCTCCATTTGGCCGAGCGGGTTCACTATCTAACACGTGGTGCATCAAGAATTACGTTTTATTTTTGATTAATATTTTGTTTGAGAGTAGTTTAATATGATACGCGCACGATATTGTATTTTTTATTTTTGTTTTTTATGTTGTTTTCCTATCGTGTGGTCATAAGCAAACACTAGTGTTTTTTTTTAATTTAAACCAGGTACCGTAGCCTAGATACAGTTGTGTATATACTGTATAGTCACAAACAAAAATAAAAAAACAAACAAGCAAAGAAACAAAATTTACCTCTTTATTTTATTAGTTAGATTTAATTAACATAACAATGACTATTTTCCATAAATAATGGCTCAAGCATAGCATAACGTAGTCTTCTACTCGTATAGTAAAACTGAAATGCGTAAACCATGATGATCATCAAATAATAAGATGAGAAAATAGGAGATTGATTATATGGCAATGTGGTGATGGTAGATTAAAATGACGTATTTGAGATAGATAAGATTATAATGACATCATTCTTATTGAGAGAAATCGATGCCATGAGATCGATTTATCGCATTTATAAGTGATACACATATTTCAAAGTTTTCCTTGCATATATTACAAATCAATATGGCAACAGATAATGTGACAATAGAGAACAGATATGCGGAGATATCGTATTATTTACCTACATAAATTGGACAACTGTTATATATTTCATACTGTTGAAATGTGGCCAGAGATCGTCTCGGTAAATTACAAGGAATAACTTTCACTTATATTTAGATAAGCACTTAGATAAGAAATAGGTATTTAACCATTTATTCGATCCCACTGGTTCAACTTTGTATTGTCGTGTGGCATATTGTTAAAACAGCATTATTATTCGAATTCATGACATCATTCTTTGCGATGAAATCTACCCGACAAATATAGAAAAATAGTTAAGAGACAAATATGGAAAATATTAGAAAAAAACGTGGAAAAAACTCAAGACGGGTGTTTTGGAAATGAATTAATATTTTAATTCACTTAAATATATTAAAGTGCATACTCAAGTTGCATAGCTTAAGTCGCAAAAAATGTCTCTAGAGAAGTGACCCTTTAAGAGTAAAGCAAATAGGTTTATTTTATGCTTTCAGTATTCAGAAAAAGAGCATAATGGTATCGATCAACAGGCAAATACTTATAATAAAGATATGCAAATTTAATTGAAAAATATATCAAATTTAAATTCAATTCTAATATAAATATGGATCATATAATATTAACACATTCGCCTTCTAGCCTCATGCATTAGGCTTATATAATAACCTTAAGCATATTCCGATCAGTCTTTTCTGGCTTATATATCATTTCACTTCGATAAACAATATTACATTTAAAATCACTTCGGCATTTCTGTCTATCTTGTCACCATATTTCTTACATTATCTTTCTAAATTCGAGCGGCTCGATCGGTTTGTGAATTAAAGTGGCCTTGATACAATAAATTTGCGACTCAATAATTTCAATTGGTTGTGCAACATTTAACATAGACAATATCTGAAACGATATTTATTGTTCTGTAATTAAAATTAAAATATAATTATCGATTAATTTCACAACAATAAATTTCATTCGTTCTTGCCGATATCGTAACACGGAGCAAACTCGTAAGACAAACAAACTGTGACTCACCACTGGCGGCGCTCGGCACTTGCAACTCGCGGCCGCCGAAATGCGAACGGACGAACACTTCTTCAAGCATAGCCTTCGCCGAATCCTGCGCGCCGAGCGTACATCTTTCTCGACCCACGCCTCCTTTTACTTATTTATGTATTTAATCACGGAACACTCGTAACTCATAGGATACAAAAATCACAAACGTAAAGCCGCACACACATAGAGCTGCGGCGACGCGACGATTGTCAGATAAAGGCTCGCATCAGGCCCGCGGCCGCTACCCACGCGCTCGTGACTCATCACAATTCACACCGGCGCAATCAGGGCTGTCAGTCGCGATGTTTTGGGAAAAATACAATGTGTCAATTAAATTTCCACCGGACGTTATTATTGTCAAACGATATTCCCTGATCTAAGAGCAACTTGTAGTTTTCCGGCCAAATGAACAAAAGCTCGATAAAACAACTTTCTCCGAATTTATCGCTATATATTATATCCTTTAATTGAAATTATACTAATAAGGTTCCCCAGTGTGGATACAATTAAACATATGTATAATTACTATGTATTACCTATAAATTTCTGTAAATATATCGCAAACAGGTATAGCATTACTCATACATTTAGCTGATATACTCAATTACTGGCAAGCCCTAACTAGTTTCAAATTTTATACGAGTTGTTCATTAAATCATGATATATCCATATTACCTACATTAATACAAGGCAGTTTCTCAGCTAAATTCTGAAAAGAAAAGAAGGCGAACACTGACTCTGTGTACATTTACGTAAACCATTTCGAGCTACTTTCAAACGCCTATAATTTGAAATCTATTTGACTTACAGAGCTATAATTATTGACCACTAAACAAATTTCATAAAAAGAAGCCCGAAATTTTAACATTCTAATATCCTTTTTAAATTGTCTAATTCACTGACTCACTCATCATAAACTTACACCACTTTCAGTACACTTAGAAACTTGAAATTAGACATGGAGTTATGTCATTATGCATATAGGTATAAAGGAAAAAATCGGAAAACAGCCAATTCTGTGTCAACTTTCACACATGAAGTAAGAAAATATGGCATATTATAAATATGTTTTTATACATAAATATTGATATCCTGCCAAAAACATAAATGCGAAAAAAGAACAAGTTTCGGTACAAAGAACAAATGGGTTTGTAGGGTAAGCACATGCATGTATTGAGATCTAAGGAAGTACCAATTACTAATGACGTCCCTTCAACCTTCCTACAGAAATATAAAAGAAGCAATAACAAAATTATTGCTTGCTTACTACTAAATCTTTAAGTTGGCAAACTTTCACACACAAGTCATTTTTATACTATTAAACAAGAAAAGTTGCAAAGTGGAAGGTCTAGTGGACAGCAAGCAGTATTTTTTTCTTTTTAAATAATTCAAGCAATATTATATATTTCCGTAGATAAGTTGAAAGGAAGTCTAATAACATTTGGCACCCACTTAAGTAGACGCCAATTCTTTTATCAGCGAAGCCGATAAAGCCACTTGTGCTTTCCACCAAACTTGGCCCTTTTTTGACATTTATATTTTTGGTGGGATTTTTCATTAATACCATTTCCAATTCAGACATGAACAGATTTGGCAATTTTTCATCTAATCCAACATCTAATTCCTTTTCATATATTTTTTATCGATGTGTTCTATAAAAGGTTGCACATCATATAATTTAATTATATACACTCACTGCAATCATCACGCTACTCCTTATCAATGTTGAAAAATTAATTTATAGATTAATATTTAATTACTTAACAACTACACTAGTAACTATACTAGTAATTTCTTTTATAAGTAACAATTATAATCATAGTTTTATAATTCTCCGGTAGATGGCGATATTGATATTATTCCAAGTAAAACGTGATTTTAAATTTTTTCAACAGATGGCATTTATTTTATTGTGAATAAATTTTATTAACATAGTAATACATTTTAATTTAGATATTAATAACTTCTGTATCATCACGACTCTAGGGCATCTTCCTTGGTGTACTGAAAGGGTAAAATTCTCACGATCTAGAAATATGTTACAAAGCACAACTTGCACAAGTGGACGAAATTACTAGTTGAGACATCAAAAACAAAATACAACAAGGACAATCCCGAATTTTTCCGTGAAAATCGCATCTGGCAACCCTACCGTGGCAACACTTCAAAACATCACCTACATTTTACATTAAACGCAACGCCTCTCCTTTCTCTTTCTTCCTCTTCCACTGATAAATACTATTAATAAACATTACCTACCCACTAGTACGTTCGGCCGCTGCGAGCACCGAGCAGCTATCTAAGCAACGAGTACATACGAGAGTACGTACTTTATATTTCCATAACAAATGGTCGTATGTAAGTACACACGAAGTGGAAACGTGTGTGTACGTCGAAACGACTTATTGCTTTAGGTTCGAGATAATAATGAATGACGTTGCGCAAGCGTTCGTGTTGAATTGCGTTTCGGCAATACTATAAGATTAAGAGTAACGAGTGTATTAATGTAATAACAAGCTCGTTCATTTTTACGAAATTCTAATACTTAAATTGGCAACGGAGTATGGAAATAGGCATATAAGGACATAGGCGCTTATTCTTTAATGTGCATTGTAACTTCCGCAAATAATTGTGATAATATATTTAAACAAACTCTGCCACTACAAACCCCAAACTACGAATAACTTCCGCAAATAATTATAGTGATATATTTAAACACACTCTGCGACTACAAACCCCAGACTACGAATAACTTCCGCAAATAATTATGGTGATATATTTAAACAAACTCTGCAACTACAAACCCCAGATTGATTACGAATAAGTTCCGCAAATAATCATGGTAATATATTTAAACAAACTCTGCAACTACACATCCCAGACTATGAATAACTTCCGCAAGTCATTATGATGATATATTTAAACAAACTCTGCAACTACGAATAAATTCAGCAAATAATTATAGTGATATATTTAAATAAACTCTGCAACTCCAAACCCCACACTACGAATAACTTCCGCAAATAATCATGGTGATATATTTAAAGAAACTCTGCAACTACAAACCCCAGTCTGATTACGAATAAATTCCGCAAATAATTATGGTAATATATTTAAACAAACTCTGCAACTACAAACCCCAGACTGATTACGAATAAGTTCCGCAAATAATCATGGTGATTTATTTAAACAAACTCTGCAACTACAAACCCTATACTACGATTAACTTCCGCAAGTCATTATGGTGATACATTTAAACAGACTCTGCAACTACAAACCCCAGACTACGAAGAAATTCAGCAAATACTTATAGTGATATGATGCAAAACAATAAAAGACGATCCCATGCAATCTTCTTTTATGCGCTGCTCTATTTTTAAGTGCCATGTATGGCTCTAATATATCAAACATTTTCAATATAAACAATAAAAAATGCATCAAGAGAAGAGTTGAATGACGCCAGAGATGCAATAATTTTGTTCAGAAAAGATAAAGATGGCTCAGGTATTCAGCCTGTCGACTTTGTTTTAATATTCTCCTTTACTAGTTCCCCCATCACTAAGGTTCCCAAGAATAGCGGAAGCGGAAGAGTAACTCACATATATAGGTGCTTTCTTAGTATTAATTGCAAGGCGCCAATTCCTGCGATTTTGCACGAACCTTACAGCCTTATGGATGGTCATTTACAGAGTGCTTGTGATTTGGTCGTGAGAATGCTTCCCAGAAGGATGCGTCGATCGTTTTAATATAACCAAAGCATTATTAATTATTTTTCGTGTTACTGAAACCATCTCATAAAAATAACTTCATGATTTAATTTAATAAAATTAATTCTTCACAGTAAAGCTTATTTGAAAAGGCTCTGTTTAAAATATAATTACCTACTGGAAGACTACACTTTGCCGATATCTGTTCAAAGGCCAAACTGTCATTGAACCAGAAATTATATATATATATATATATATATATATATATATATATATATATATATATATATATATATAAATGAATCAAAGCAAAAGAAATAAAATCTACCTCTATTTTTAAAGCAGCGAGCTGAAGAAAAACATACTTACAATAAATAAACATAACATTTAAATACGAATGCGGGGTTCATTTTGTTATTAAAATGTCTTTATGTAAAGAAAATGAAAATAATACCTGGAATTCACAATTTTCTTTCTAGTAAATATATAAAATACTCGCCTTTGAAAATATGTGTTTATATCTATTCATCTCACATATAAAGTACATATATGTGGTTCTAATTATAAGGAAACACAAAGAAATCATTCTACCGACAACATAAATAGTAAATTGGTGTACAACAATTTACACAAGAACAAAGATAAAATACCTATAAGTTGAAATTAAAAGGCTAGAAAAAATTTAAAATTTCCAAACTATTTCATACATAAAAAAAAATATATACTTAACAAATACGTACTAACTAGGACCGGAAATGAAGCCCAAAGCAGCTACCGAACGCTTGGTTTGACAATTTCGCAAATAGATGATCTCAGAACTAAAAAAACAATTGATTTTCTCTAAGCTAACGATCAACATTGGAAAAGCAACGAAATGATTCAAAAAGAACGTCTAAAAAATATTTCTCAAAACGATTAACGCTAACATGAAACTTATCAAACTGAATTTAACGAAATAAAACATAATAATAATAACTCACTACTAGGAGAGAAATATTTTTATTCTTCTAATAAATAAAAAATAAACTGATAATAATTCGTACCCACGGTTCGCAAATATATAATGGAAAAATTCATTACACTCTTTATAAGCAAATTAGCATTCACTTCGATGACTAAACACAAATAAAAGATGTGAAAAGTCAAACCGCTTGTATTTCTGCGCGAAACTTTGCTATTGACGCTAGTGTAAGTCAGACAGCGCAGAAATAATAAATACTGGTCACAAGCGTCAGTGCGAACGATTAAATTCAATTTATAACTTCTTAACACATTACCCCTTTGAAAAATTTCTTAAAGCGTGAACTTTTAAATTGTCCATCGAAGCTCATTTAAATGATACTTGTTATGGCGTCCGGCGGATCGAATCCGACAAAAAGTCCGCCAGAATACGGGCTTCTAATTAAAACTCGAATCGTGTCGCCTAGTCCGACTCTACACAAGCTATCGATCTATACACACAAATGCACCCATAACTCTCGCAGCAGAACTAATAATGACATCGCGTTCGGTAAATAGAGCGAGACATCATGAGGCGCGACGGCGGTAAAGCGCGAGCAGGATGGCTATCTGGGAACAGGTTTGATTAATAGCGGAGATCCTCCCGGCGGCGGCCGAATTAGGCAATCGGCCGTGCGGCGGGTGCGCTACCTGTCGGCCCGACCTGAGAAGTTCCGTTACCCGTCCGTCGTAAAGCTACGGCGACGAAGCGACGCTGTGATAATAACCTACAAACGACAATAACAATGCGTTGTTTCTATGTAGTAGTCGTTTTGTGTTGTATTTACTTCTTGTCTAAACGTTTTTTTTTGCTTCCTTTATGTTCGTTCAATATGCAAGCCAGAACAAATGAGATCTACAGTTAAAGTAGTGCACATTTAGGTATTTTTTTCCTATAACTTTACACTTGTTACAAACATAGGTTATACCTACTTTAATGTGGATAAACTCATCATAAACTAAAAGTTATCATAAGCTATGGTACTAACATATAGAAAATCATAATTAAAACCATTGCATGTCTGTTTTCACCAAAAATAAGAGTTTCAATTTAGACAAAAAAGCTTCATTAGTTTAACTTTCAAAGTGTTAGTTACGCTTTAGCTTTTCGTTGTAATATTTCATCGTATCTCGGTAAGATTAGAGAGGTTGTACATCGATAATTATTTACTTAGATAGGACCTAGTGCAATGAGGTTTGTTTTTATTGGAAAAATTGACTCACAATAACAAAATGTTAATACATTATTAACTATAGCTTTACCATCACCAGTATTTGTTATTTATATCTAAGAAATTCTCAAAAATTAGATTTTTATTAAAGTACGATAAAAATAGTTATATACTTAGTTTTTAAATCGCCATCGCAACTTTATAAAATTGCATCGATCTCACTGCATCACTTCAAAAAACGGGTGTTTATACAGAAATTATTCTCAAGTTTGAAATATAACTTACAAAAACGTCAGTAGCAAAGACCCTTCTTTAGCGAAATTAACATTAAAATTACAGCTTGAAATTATGTCTGCTCACCATTTCACCCTCACTCTTCGATAACAGCATGGTAACAAACGTAACCTGCAAGAGATGAAATTATTCCAAAGCAATTCTCCCCTTATTACTTTTTTTCTATAAGAAAGCTAAAAAGCAGCTAAAAAGTTACATTTCAAAAAAGAATAAATGGAGTTCATAATATGTTAATACACATCGCTCTGGATACCATCGATAGACTTGGTGACTCTATTATCTGATATAAATAGCTTTTTCAACGCAAGAGTTCCCAGTTCTCATTCTTTCCAAATCCTTTCATTGACCAGATAGTTGTGAGCATTTGAACTGCAGTTGCACTGAATGAAATAAAAATATTCAGAACCACTCTGAAACTATCAAACATAAAAAACATGACTTCAAAGCACCTTTCATGCTTTCTAAATCCATTGTTTATTATACTTCACAATCCTGTCCCAGATTCAGAACTCTCTATCAAAAGTACAGTTTAGACACGTACGATTTGTATTACTTTTATTTTTTTTGCGTTACTTATTTTTTTCTTTCACTGTACATTGCCAAAAAGGAGCGCATTACTTGGTAATTTATAGGACACACCGTAACTTAACTTTCACTAATATATCATAATCAAAAGATTTCGTTTTCTCATATTTTTTTATTAACCCGATTCATTTTTTATTATGAAATAGTAAGAAGCAATCGTATATGCCTTTCCTTTTTATTCACATTGATATTAAATTCCAGTGTCACTAAAAAAATTTAAATTTATTAAAATGAATAGTCCTTTCCTTTTTGTCCTAAATTTAACTTAGTATTTTCCATGAGAACACATTCGGTTTAACCAGAGTCCGCGTTAACAGGTATTTTTTTAAGCGACACTGTAAATACCAGCAACATGTAATTGGGAGATGAGCAAAGTCCTGAATACTATCTACACTGGGCATTCCTGTGACATATATCACAATCGTTTTTTCTACATGCAAAGTAAATTAGGAAAAATATAATTAATATTCATCACGGGAACGCAATTAGTCATGGTTGGAAATACATGGGTTTGGTCACGTCTCCGGTGAAGATTATTTTCTTTAATTGAAAAGAAAAAAGCTTAATGTTATATTGATTATAATTTAGAGTAATGAAAACATCAAAATACTATCATAGCAGAACAAAATACTGTGATAGCAAAACAAAGACCAAGCATGATGAACAAACCAAAGATTTTTCGGCATACCGCGAAAGTTAGGACATTTTGACCCCATGTAACATGACCAGAATCTCTCTCGCAGACATGAAATAATGAATTCAACACCTTTAAATATATGGTTGTTTGTTTCAATACAATTTGGTGATTCAATTCAGAAACAGTATTATTATCATTATGCACAGAATGTGCAGTAACGTTGTGTTTTACATATTTCCACAATTGCTCATTGTTTACTTTGTATGGCCAAATTCATTTTAACGTATAATAATTCATATCTAGCGTAAATAATTTGTGTGACACGTTATCAATTCTTCACACCTCCTTGGTTACACGTTGCATTTTTAACTGAAATTACTGTAATATAATCAACGAAACAATATCCATCACTGTGTACACAAACATTACCTGCTAATCAGCGTACGATATAAAGAGTACAGTGAATAGTGTAGTGCTTCGATATATTGAAGCGTTCAACATAAAGTCAAGTAATCACTGACCATCCATAAGCAAAACTGTACATCCCGGGTCACGCGAATACATCTTATGAATGTATGCGTCACAATGTAAACAATATTGCACACACCGCCAGTAAGAGCGCTCATATTCTCCCGCTTATCTTATCGGTATATGTACATATTTTATATTGTGTACTTTTAGTAACAAAGTTGAAGCATAAAAACAAACAATGTTATCAAATAGGGATGCAGAGAAATACATAACATTATATATTTTAAGAAATAACTTTAAATTAGCAATGTATTTTCGCATATTAACTCATTTTGTCTATTCCCCGTATTCCGATATGGTATTTCCCAACCACATAAACTTTTGACGATTTCTACCGCAGATAATTGAAAATAAACATTACAACTTCTTACGTTGCCCTCGTTAAATAAATTCTGGACTCGGTTCCACTGTCACAAATATTTATCTGTCACAAATAGCCTTAAGTATAAAACACAAAATCATTTTACTACGCCTGTTCAAATATTTATAATAACGTTCATTTACACTTTCTTTTACGATTCAGATGATAATATCATACTGATAATATTTATACTTAAACAAAATGCTCTCGATGGACAGAAATAAAAGGCGTCGGTTTTTGAATACCAACTGAACCTAGGTCATGCTCGCAGACACTATATTGACCGCTATTTGAATACAAAATGATTATTATTAAAGAGTAAGTGGTAAAATGGCGAATTTGTAATAGTTCATAAATCGATCGATCTAATGAAGCATATATTACTAGGCTTGCTAAACTAAAGTAAAACACATAATTTTACAAGAAAGGAAAATTGTTTCATTAACTTTAAACAATTTATTCTACAATTTAATTACAATTATTTTAACAATTTAATTTAAATTTCATTCAATGATGATAACTAAAGCCGTGCAAAAATACGCAGTATCAAGAGTAGAACTTATACAGTAAAAGTTTTCACATATAATTTAAGATTTTTTTATCATAATATAGCCAGAAATCAAATTCAGGTATGTGGTGTCATAGATTTTACGTTGGTTATTAAATTTATAACTCGGTAAGAATAGATACATTTCCAGTTTTATTACGCCTAATCATTACGATGGTACATTTATAAAAGGCTATATAAGGAACCAATCTAAAAAATTATATTTAGTTTTTTTAGCATTATTATAGCAATCAAAAGTATTAAGTAAATTATAAGTACAAACGATAAACGTGGTCTAAATGTAAAACGGTATACAAATCTATTAAAACCATACCTTGTTGCAAGCTTAGAAGGCCACGAGAATCTTGCTTACGTGTAGGAACGCATTGGAAAATTATTTCTAGAATAAGTATCATTTACCTACATCAAATGTGTTCCAGGTGACACTAATAAAACTCAATCTATAAATCCTAACTAATATTATAAATGCGAAAGTGAATGTTTCTTTGTTTATGTCGTTATTCTATTTTCACGCCTAAACTACATAAACAAATTGCATGAAATTTTGCAGGTATATATCTATAACCTAGGTCATATAAATGAATATAAGATAAAACGTACGTAATAAACAACACACCAACATGTAACCCTATGGATAGCCATGCAGGGTATATAACGCAGGGCAGTTTTTTTCTTTCCCCGTCATTTCATCATTTCTGGACATCCCAAATAACTTAGCAATTTCAAACTCCAATTTTTTCACTAGAACATTTTTTTTAATTTTCCACAATTTATTTCCCTTTTTCACTTAAGCGAAATCACGGGTAAAGGTCAGTTTACAATACTTATTAATATTGACCTTCATTACAGCTACTTTGCGATATGTAAAGGCAAAATAAAGATTTTATTGAAATTTTTATATATATACTATCGAGGTAGATAATAAAAAAAAATTTGGTTACACAATTTGTTCTTTCAATTTAAAATACCAGATCAAATTATTGTACCATAAATTTGCGTTTTGATCTTGATTGTTACTATACAATATATTGCGGCAAAATCAATATTTTTTTAAATGGTTTTTGTCAATTTTTATCAGTTAGTAAAAATGAAATAAAATAAAACTATAGCGAGATCAGATCCTAAGACAACAGATCCTAAATCAAATAAAACAGTATTCTTCGACATCAAACGTACCATCAATCCTCAAAAGACTATTTAATAGGCCTACGTATAACCTCGTTTTTGTTTAACCGTTTTAGTGTTATGTTTTTTTTTCTCATATATACTTAAAAATGTCAAAGAAATCTTTTGTTTTTGATGTCATTTACCCTTGTCTCGAAAAAAACTGTATCTCCTCCTAAAATTATCCAATTTTAATAATTTTTTCGATTTAATCATTTTCACTCAATTTATTTTCGTATTCCGACATTATGGGTTAAAAATTTTCATTTCCTGAATCCTTTTTATATTGTAATTTCTAATACTATTATAATTTGAACTTTATGTAACACGTAGAAAGATAAAAAATTAGCGATGCGTGCGAGCGACCTCCCCTACCGCGCGCTAAACAGCAACTGATATCGCGAGCGCTATCACGCTCGTGGCAAATTTAGTTAGTACGCGCACAAGCGTGATGGCGCTCGTCGGCACTCAAACGGTTAATAACATTGCCATGTTGAGAAATAATAGCAATTACGTCTCAAAACATTGAGAACATTGGAAGAGGTGAGCGAACGAAATACATGTAAAAAAAAACGAAATACATGTTCATATTAAGAAACAAAATGAGACAAAGGGATTTTGAGAGCTTCGAAAAAGTGTAATAGTTCAAATATTTTGGAGAAGCTGTGACAAAAGACAAAGAAGGACTAGTCGTAATTAAAATAAAAACAAGTTACGCCGTTTGTGTACAGGACCACGCTAAGCCAGTTACGTATAAATGTAACCAGGTGTCAGACATTAATCAAAAGAAATCAAAACCTGCTAAATACATGGGAGACAAAAGTATATGGAGCACTTTGCGGGAGTGCCTACAAGAAGGGCAAAGATCATATCTATTATATCAAACAAAAAGGACAACAGGTGAGTTGGTTCAACCACGTCTAAAGTATGGCTTCTAATCTCGCAACCGATTGCAATCTCAGTATTTGCTGGATCAATAATTTCCATCCCGCGAGATACCGCAAAAGCCATGATAATTTAAATAAAGTAGTCAGAAATTCATTGCTAATATGTACTTGTAGGCATATTTGATGTATGACAGTGAAAATAAAAGTCTGTTTAAATTATAGACCTTTTATTACTTGATTGTTATAAGTAAATAAATATACGTGTCAATAACTTAAGACCAAGATAAAACATACTTTGTTGAAATTATTTTCGTTTTCATCTGCCTAACTGCAACGAATTCTGATAGGCAGCATATATACGAAGCCGATGATAGTAGTAAGGTCTAATTCGCCTTGTAATATAAGAACTGATGGAGAAACTTAACCGCAAACTGTAAGTTCTAGCACATCTAATCTCGCTACGAGCGAGACTATAAAAACGTGCGACATCTCGTTATTCCGAAATTTCAATACGAGAATATTGGAAACTCTTATCCAGAGCATGAACAAGAAGACAGAAGTTTCGCGCGAAATCCCAAGTTCAGATAGTGTTATAAGAATAAGGACTGTGTTAATTCGATCCATATAGTCGTAGCTCGCTTATAGTAGTCCTGTACACCAACGAAGCACCAACGAAGTTTTTTCGTAATTAGAAGTGTTTTCAAGGGTTTCTATAAAATGCAGTAATATGTGTCTATCTAATGGCCTCTCAGAAAATTATATTAACAGACAAATAGGCAGACAGACAGAGAGAGTTTATTCCATAAGTGCTCGGCTTTACAAATTTTATTACAAAACATTAACAATGATAATAACGCACGTGTCACATAAGAATATATAAATAAAATACGCAAGTTATCATTATACATTTGATATATTATTTCCGTACGGAGCACAAATAATACATCAAAATAAATTTCGAAACCCACCGCATCCGGCCATTGAATTTTATTGCATCCAGATTATCGTGGAAGCCTTTAAAGCCGACATGTCGGTACGTTAAGGTCGGACATGCGTCGATACCGCGTTGCATTGCCATTGCATCGATTTTCGAATTAATGGTCTGAATCGATCGCGGTTTGCCCTCAATTAACCGGGAACTGTTAATATAAATGCTACTTTTCGTTTAATTGATTGCACCACTTTGTGCGTGAGCAGTGGCATGTTTGGATATATTAAAACGGGTTCTCTTCCTATTGGTTACGAGAAGTCACACTCAAGGTCTTTAGAATTGAATTGAAACTTTAGAATTACCAATTAGCAAGGTTATAATTTATTTATTGTTTTTTTAAATAGCATTATTTAATTCAATGAAACCACAGGGAGAAGCAGTCGATTAATTCTTACTCGGACATCTCTTCCCCTGCGGTTCCAATGTAGTCACCGCTTCTACTCAAAAATCTTTTGTGTTTGACAATAATTAGAAACACATGTGATCGATTCTTTTCGTACCCAATGTTATAAAAAATTCAGTTGTGTAAAAAAAATTCGGTTGAACGTGCAGAGGCTTTGTACTGATGAAGGAAGATTCCATTGCGAAAGTGTAGCTCTCAAATTTTTTCCAAAACAATAGATTAAAAAATGACTGATACACCAATCTGCGGTAATTGTTATTTTATTTTCCAGAACAATCGCTGCCTAATAACACATCAGTCCGAAGAAAGAGGCGACCATCTTTTTCTCAGCACTTCCATTCTTTTTTTCATTTTTGACTCTCTCAGAAAAAAACGCCCATAGCATAGAATGTCCCTTAATTTGGATTTTGTGACAGTATATTCAGCTATCGTCACCCATAATGATGTCGAATACAGTATTTAATGACCTTTATTGAATTTTCAACACGATGATGTTTTAGGTTCGGTTAAATTTTGACGTACCCACTTAGCACAAAACTCACCGAATCCTAAAAGTTTGGGTATAATTTTCTATACATGATTCATACCAATGCCTAAACTCGCCCAAATCTGCCATAAGTTTACTCTTTAGTCAGTCTTTATCATGAGTCATACAGCGTCGATGTTATCTTCAGTAGTCCCTGTTGAGGAACGCCCTCAAGATGATCATCACTGAGATTGGTACGACAATGCTTAAACTCGTTAAACCAGTTGTAAACGGTAGCGTGAGATGGGGCTTCATCATAAAACGCCAATCGAAATCGATCATAACTTTGCTATTCTTTGAAATAACAAGTCATAAAAATGATCGAATGAAAATTTTCTCGCGTTAAATTCATTTTGACGTGATGCACACAGTTTTGCAAATTGCCACCAATTTGTAAAAGCAAGTGATAAATTTAACATAACTAAATGAAACTACGCGATGTAGTATTATTTCTACTTTCTTTAATTTCTTTACCACGACCTAGGTTTCGTTGTATTATAACATCTTCAGGTGGGATATTAGCAAAGATTTTCTAATATCCCACCTGAAGATGTTGTAATACAACGAAATCTAGGTCGTGGAAAAGAACATAAAGAAAGTAGAAATAATACTACATCACGTAGTTTCATTTAATTGTGAATAATTAATTTCTACAAAATTAACGCCAAATATATTCAATATTTGATAAATTTAAGTAAAATATCTGATGTACTTGGATTACCAAGAGTTCCATTTTCGGAATGTTTAATATTTTTTTTATTACTGTTATTACAAATGTCAATGCTGACCTTGTATAACTAGTCTCAAGGAAGAGATAGTGCTTTCACCTAATGCTGTTTGATTATACATGGAGATTTTACAGAAGTAAAATTGAAAATAGTGATAATAAACACATACACATAATATTTATTGGTACATATTCCTATCAAATTATTAAAAAAAAATTTTTTTTTTAGAAATAGAGCGCTAGGTTGAAAATATATCGCTTACTACATCTTTTATAGGCGCATATTTAAAATAAATGTGATACAACTACTAACTAACGATTTTCGGATATATTTTTACTTGTTCTATGAAACCTTGCTTCTTATCAAATTTCATGATTTTAGGTCAACAGGAAGTATAGATTTTGATTTGCGAATGTCAAAATATGCGGCGTAAATGGTCGTATTTTTAGGGTTCTCCTTGACTGTGTTGACTTGGAAGCTTGACTTTTTTTAAATTCCAACTTGATACTTCCACGTATTCTTGAGAAACAGGGTCTTGACAGACCGACAGATGGATAACGAAGTGATCCTTATAAGGGTTATTTTTTTTTCATTTGAGGTACCTTAAAAAGGGAAGAAATCAATAATCATGTTTTTTTATAACGGTGCAATTCGCTAAATAAATAATTATGCTAGAGAATATCATAAATGCTTATTGTTTTACCGTATGTATGCATTATTACATCACTATTACATTGATAGTAAAAAAAAGAAAGTAAAAAACATACCATGTTTGAAAAATCACAATTATGACATAAGCGGATAGATTAAGCAGCCACATAAACAGATGATTCTTTTTATATGGGAGATCCCGTTAACATTGCTTCCGGGTTACAATTTTTCCTCTTTCCCTATATCGGCCAGAATTTTGTCACTTCCGGTGAGAGTAGGAAATTTATGCAAATAATTTTATTTCACCACCATTTCCTTACTACATACAACTGAGGGGTCAGTGCGACTACAGCTTATTGAGAAGTCTATTAAAGATGTGCAGAATCTCCGTATGCACTTCTATTATCGCTCACTGCAATCATAAGACATACGAAATAAAAGTAACGCTGCACACGTTTTCTTGCAAAACTCAAGTAATTATTTTATTATATTATCAGGCTTATGAAGCATTTGTATTATTTAACTTATGTAGCACTAACCATTGCAAGGAAATGCACCTTCCCTTCTCGCCCCACCGTCACGAACGAAAGATAATTCTAATCAGGTTTTTCAAGGGGAAACTAACCAAGGCGTATTATTTGGCATAAATTACGAATAATGTGGAAAGATTGAAGATTTTTAATAACATTTTTATTTTTAAAATATTATAAAAAATAGCCAAATACCAAATATTGATATAGGCTCTAGATCACTACAGTCACATACACGCTCATTTATACATTTATACGCAAACTCATACATTTTGACCTCGTGTTTTTTAAACTCTGTTAATTCAATATAAAAGATTTCCTCGAAAATCAAAAATTGTTTTTAAAAATGCAGTCTTTTTGAAACAGCTGCAAAAAGCACGCCGTTTTTTAAATCATTACATTAGATTTATACTGCTTGGCAATCTTAATCTCTGAGACATTAACGAAATGTAAATTATGTCAAAAATATTAGACTACAAGAAACATTAACATTTTCACGTTATGTCAGAAATATTAGACTACAAAAAACCTTAACATTTTTACGTTATGTCAAAAATATTAGACTACAAAAAACAGTAACATTTTCATGTTATATCAAAAATATTAGACTATAAAAAACATTAACATTTTCACGTTATGTTAAAAATATTAGATTACAAAAAAGATTAACATTTTCACGTTATGTCAAAAATATTAGACTACAAAGAACATTAAACACGTATTGTTAGTATAAATATATAGTATTTTCATAATAATTTCATAATAACTAAACTTAAAAGCAATAAGATTTATATTATTACTTCTTTCTTGCAATCTTTGTAGTTAACTTTGCTCGCAAATTTCATATCAATAATTTTTTTCGAATACATAACATCTGCTTATCCTAATAAAGCAAATGGAAATCTACAAATTAAGAGCTTTCATATAATTTTCATGTTCCTACTAAATAAAAATACGTGTACCATTCCGACGCCTAGTCATGTTGTCTACAAATTAAATGTTGCGTATCTAGAGAAAAAATACTACTCTTGAGGTGTAAGGTAATATTCGTCGTATATATAGATCCATAATAGGAAATAAGTGAATTCGAAAATAAAAATACGTTATTTATACACATGTAATAAAATAATAAAGGGACCGTTGTCTGTGCTCACATCACGCAAAAACCACTTGATGAATTTCAATGAAATGTTGCAGTTAAAAACTTAGTTAACGTCTGCAACACAAAATTGATTAGTAACTTCTACTGCTATTGAATTAACTAACATATTGCTACTTAATTAATTGACAGCAATATCTGTTAGTTTTATGTGTAACGATTAAAATGTAATTACCTACTAGATGGTGTTATTTATTACATTGTTGAATGTTTGTTTTTTTCAATTTAATAACGCATTTAATATTAATTACCAAACCCTCATTATCTATCAGAATCTAGGGCACCTCGGAGCAAAAAATACTGAAGATATAGAAATATGTAATATAACACGGCGTTTCATCCCGAAGAATGGGCTTAATTGTTAATTTATAATATGTTAAATGTCTTACAATACAATAAATTTAAGCATAATCACTGCTCTTCTGAAATTTATCAAGCAACACCGCTTCATGGTATTTTATTATAGTGCAAACACTGTCCTGACCAGCCAGAACACTGGAGATAACACGACTATCTTCATATTTTATCATTTTCAATTGACACTAAATTCATTAAATTTAACCTCATTTTTTAAAATAATGTAATAAAAAAAACAGAATACATAATAATATTTATATAATAAATTATATAAATAATCGATAAACAATTTTTACTATCAGAACGCCAATAAGGTACATTCAGTCTGAATGTTATGTCTTATACAACATGCAGCCAACACGCTGCACACACCACATTAATTGCAAGCGAGCGTACAAACACTTAGAATGCGATTTATATCAAGATAGCAAAATGAAACGGCCGCTGTACTTAAATATTAAGAAATGTAAAAAATAGAGCGTAACACGATGTGAAAGATATATATTTTATGAATGTTATCCAGTCACGATGCAATCGGCCGCGGCGCGTGTAGTTAAGTGAACGCAATAATAAGCTCTCATTACACCAAAGCTTTCTTTTATTAGAGATATTTAATCCATTTGAATAAGAGGTAAATTAAAATGACTTAAAATATTTTACAATCTGACGAGACCACCTCTAAGCTTCAGAAATGAGAGTAAAACTGCGTGCATTAGATAATATATGTGTACGAGTTATCCACTCCTTTCACTAAATTCTACTCTTTATAAAATTAATTCCATAAAGAAATTGGAGCCTACACTTTTTCAATTTACAAAACAATTTTTAATAGTTAAATTTTATTTTAAATGGAACCAATAAATCCATACAACATATGGCTTAAATAATACCAATTTTGCGGGGGTGGTCAGGTAAATAAGGAATAATATGAACTAACAACTAAAATGCACTGTTACTATGCAGATTCTGTAGTAGTCTAAAGAAGACAAGTGGTTTTCAAATAAGCTTCTTCTCTCATAGCCTGCTCTTTCCGTTTCTTTAAATATTTGAGCTTAAAATTTATAGCAACTTACAAGCTATTGTAATCCATGCGTCGCACGTTGGTTTGTTTTTGCGGTTTTATTACTCGGAACAGAAAGATATTTAGGAAGTGGTATCTTCAATAAATATATTATTTTGTGGTCCAATATGGGATCGATGTAGGAAAAATATGGGTTTTTAGAAGCCCACGCAAAGGTAGTAGGAAAATTACATATAACAATTTTTTAAACATTGTTTTACGCTTACAAAAGAGGTATTTGGCATTATCATTTAGATTTTTCTCTTTTTAAAGACGATTTTCTCAGGAATAATGCAGCGTAGAAACATGAAAGCTGGCATTTACGTCTTATCAACCCATATATTTTGTATATATTTAATACCATCAAATTTTTAAATATTCTCATAACAATGTAAGAGGAAGTAAATAAAGGTCTTAATTTTTTTTTTCATTTTATCATGTGGAGTATCATTTGAATTGGCTTGTTATGCGGAATACAAAACTATTTTTTAACAATTTTAAATTGAATATTTCAAAAGATATTCTAAAAAATATCATCGGAAAATTTCCAAAACTTTTGAGTTTTCGTTTATACATTGTGACTGTTACAAGTAATAGCTGTTACATGTAACATTTCAAAAATATATACATAAAATTACATAGTATTGTCTGTCAGCCGGTTCCCCTCGACTCCTGGCAGCTATACCTTATGGCGCTTTGTGGCTTAATCGGCAAACGAGAATAATATTATAAAATACAATAAAAAAAAAATAAAAAATGTAATTTATATAAATAACTAATAAGCTATTTTTGTACCAATACTTTCAAACATACAGACGATATGATTCATATACTCTAATAACCACCTCAAAATTCCAAAATGAAACTAATAATATTATTTTTCATATTTATGTAACAAATGTAAGTTTAAGATATATTCTCTTAAGTTTTTAACAATCTCAATGACACATCGGTCCGCAACAGAATACTATTTCAATGACACATAATTTATCGAGACAAAACTTAATGTTGATAATTTCCACTTTCGTATATGTAAATAATAAAAATGGTGACCTATATACACCGCATTATTCGAAAGGCCAAAGTGTTAAATACTGATATGAGACGTTGTGCATAATGCCAAGAGATGAGTTCTCGGCACTTTTTGCTGATAATGCGTCCTTGTCAGTTGTGGTAAAATAATAACGAATGTTATTTCATTATCACTATGTGTGTAAATATATTCGCACCGTTGTTATCGAAAGAGATGCATTTTAGCTATGATGTAATATAATAACGTTAATTTCATAAAATAAAAAAAAATAAGGGAGAGTTTAAAAGATTAAATATCTATTACTCCTAAGTATACAATACAAAAGATACACATTATACAATACGAAAGATATGCCCTTGAATTAGTGATAGAATATGAGAGATATGTCTATTGAATACCACGATACAAATTTGTTTCTCGTTGTACAAGGAGATTTATTTATATTTCATATTTGTGATATTTATTAAGTTTATTATCATCTGTAATATATTCTTCAAACGATTTTAATGATGGTACTTGTGCATATAAATGTTTAGATTAAAAGTTATTACAAATTATTATATTAGTAACGATGTATAATTATAAACCATTTATTATCTTTTCATAGATAGCAAGGGAAATAAAACACTTCTTCAATAATAAACCCTATCAAAAGTTTTTTTTAAATCAAGGAGAACGTGTTGCAGGAAGAAAAATATTCCAAGTGGCAAATATAAAGTTAGGTGAAATGCTAAGAAACCTTTTAAATTTAAACTTTTAAATACACCCTAACTAATACGAAAATGTAGTAAGTTCTAGTACTTATAAAGGTGAAAAATACAAACGCTAGGCAAACTCAATAATTATTTTGTTGCAACAAGAGACATCGAAATTGGATATCACATGGGTATGCAATCAACTTTTATATAGTTTTTATGAGAACAAAATATTTCCGCTACATAAAATATAAGTGTCGCCATCTATTGAGCAAAAATTGGGCCGACTTGAAACGATTAACACTAAAGAATAACACTTTAAATAACATATTACTAGTGGTGTAATTTCACAACAGTTACTAGTAATTGAAAATGAAATAATTGTATTTGCAAAAACGGTTGAATTTTGGCAAATGTACAGTACAAAAAAAACCAGCGTTACTAATTATTACATTCGTAAACCCAAATGAAAAATAGACAAGTTCGGTCTTTGATGAAATAAAATTCATACTAAATTTTCTCCATTTAACTCCATTACTAACTCAAAAAGTTAATTTCGATTTTATTTTCCACAATATATTTGATCAATTTTCATTTTATTTTACGTGAATTATAAAGGTATATAAGACAGATTATTGGGAGAAATTATAGTAATATATTAAGAAAAAAAAAACAATAATAATTAAAAACAAGTTTTTTTCTTTCGCCAATTTCTGACTGTTTTTTTTATATATGTATAAAACTTTAGTGACGCACCAAATTCGAGGTTTCTACGTCGAGTGGGAATACGAGTAGGGCAGAAGTTTTGGTATCAGTGCGTCAGTCAGTTTTGGTATCAGAAATATATTTACGAAATTTTAAAGGTAATCTTGGGTTTATCATCTGCTTGCGTAAGTAACTAACTTGGTGCATCAAATAGATTTTTACTTTGAGTGTAAAAACCGTTATAAAGAAATTTACAGAATTTTAGATATTTCGATTTTACTGTCATGCGTACTACATTAATTAGAATACTTAATTGTAAAGTTTTTTGAAAGACATAACAATATTTATGTTAAAAATATATAAAGTAAATTATCTTTATTTCATTTTTTTTAGTAACTTATTTTACAGTTTTTGTTTCATTCTTCCTACCTACACAACAATATAAAATTCACTTTAGAAGTAGAATCCGATAATAAACTAAATTTTTTTAGATATCACATTAGAACGCAAAAACCCTGTAAAGATCTTTGCTAACAGCCCACCTGAAGATGTTGTAATACAACGAAACTTAGGTCACGGTAAAGAACTTAAAGAAAGTAGAAATAATACTACATCACGTAGTTTCATTTAATTGTGAACTTAAATTATATCGTAGTAATAACTATCTATGTGATTTTAACATGCTTGTGTATTTATCACAAATCGGTTAGTGGCTATAATCTATAATCCTAAAAAACGTAAAAGTGAGGCCAAGTTCTCTATTATAACAGTTTGTTTCGCCAATAAAAGAATTGAGAAGAAAAAAAAATATAAATTTTAATACTAGTCACATGACAGTTTTTCATTTTCTAATTATGAGTCAGCTTTTCTTTGCAGTTGATTCGGAGGGAACCTTATGTGTGACATAACTTATGAATTACATGCCACGCATAGTGACATCCGATCCTTCAGGCCAAAAGATAATCTTTATTGCTCAATATTTAATTTTACTTGGCAAGTTTCCCATTTTCGTTTATATTTAGTTATCTAAAACGCGAGAATTTGACTGGCACCCTGTCGTGTGACTAGATAGTTAAGATCGTGATTTTTTATGATGCTTGGCTCCATGAACTTGAACATGTATTCGAACATGATTCATTTAGTTTCCTAAATGTATGTTGGACAAAACTCAGCAACTAAAACTAAATCAATGGCCCATTTATTGCTAAAGAATTAGAAATTGCTCTTGAAAAAATATGAAAAAAAAATCGAAGGTAGTCATGAGGACAGAAGTGAAAACTTATTTAAGATAAACGTATTTTGAAATTTCAAACTGATTGTAATATTAATAATTTAAATTTCATAATTTTTTAATTAAAATTATTAAAATTAATTTGATTTTCACATCTATCGGCACTCCGAGCAACACGTATATAAAAATATATATATATATATATATATATATATATATATATATATATATATATATATATGGTTTATTTATTAATTAAAACATATTATGGCTTCATAAACCCAGTGCAAAATATAAATACAAGTTAATTAAAATAATAATTAATATATACTTATATTATTTTTACATAATATTCGTATTTATATCGTATTATTTATATGTAAAAATTCTAATGTAAAATATTAACATATTTATTACTCCCTGTTGTGCTGCATAATGATCCTACAATTAAGCAATTAAAATAATAATCAAAATAAAACACAATTTAAGCAATACACCCATTGAACTTTCTACGTAATCAATTTAACTTTACTTGTATAGATATACACAGCACTAATGTTGCACAACACGTCATGCTTATAGCTAGAGATATACTGTTAACATTAGCATGTTGCTGAATCGAACCCATACAATTTTCCCCTATCAAAAATCCCTAACGCGCCTAAAGAAGTTTTCACTTCAAAAATATTTTATATTTTATAATTACAAAGTGACTTGCCGTTATCTCGGTGGGGAAGTTTGAAATCGACAAACGACTCACATCCATAAATATACTATAATCGGTAATGCAAGTAGAACAACGAGTGCCAAAAAAAAAACGGTAGCATTCGAATTCGTGCCACCAACAAGTTTACCACAGGACAAAGAGTACATCAGTCTTTGTTCAATTTCTATTAAAACGACAAAGTTGCCTTTAATTTGTCTTGGTTATCGAAGTGTTACTGATTCATGTGAATTTATGGTATCTAACAAAAATTAAAAATTAATTATGCTGTGCCATTCGGGAAGAAATCCACTTTCGGAAGACTACAGAATTCTATAAATCTTTTAAGTGCTTATCAAAATTATGGAATAAACTTTTCTGATGGCATTATAATAAGCATAGATATTTTCATAATCCTATTTTCAAAAAGATGTCATATGAAAGCTTAGCTTAGCATGTAGCTGATATTAAACGAATAAGTTACGACAGAAAATAAATTGTAAAGATGGAAGCCTGAAATGTGATATAATCGAAACAATTTAACTATCTTAAAATCCAAATCCATCCTACATTTTTCTCAGAACGTTAACCAAATATTAATTGGCATAGCGCTTTTATAGTATGACATTAACCTAACTTATATAAATTTCTTTTCAACACAGCGAAAGGTCGAGTATTCTCAAACTATATTAAATTGCAAGCAAAAGTATAAAATAAATAATTTCATTTTTATGATAAAAATTCACTCCACGCCTCTGAGTATATTTAAACGATTGACGATTTGCAAACATTTGTTCACCTTATTACGATAAAAAAGTAAGTCCAAAATGTAGGTGCGACCCGGAAATATATTAATAATTAGATATCGTCATATTAAGATAGTTTATATGATTGTACAAAACAACGGTTACGATTCCTCGTAAAAAAAAATCACGACTTTTTAATTACTTCTCCTTTGTCATAGGATCGTTAACCGAGTTTAATATGGTTGTAATATATTAGATTTTCAATAATGATTTCTTATTAACATATTGAGATTCTCAAAAATAATTTTTAATAAGATTAAAAATTAATTTACAAATATGTATATAAAAGAAAACCCTTTTCTAGAGGCTAATTCAATAGAAAATTTAAATATTTTATTTAAACCGAAAGAAAATTCATTCCCGTTATAAAGTGGTTATTATATACTGCGTGCAATCCCATTACAGAGGGCTAAACGATTTTTGAAGAAACCTTTTTACAGATGTATGTAACCTGTAAGATGAAGAAATACATTACAGATGGACATTATGTCTTAAATTAGTTCACGTGCCATCAAATGCGACTCTCGTGAAAGCTTGCGCTACTGTCAAGTTTAAATAGCAAATCTAAAGCTTGTTCTGTTAAGAGCAGATTATAACACGATTGTGACATTTAAATGTCACAATCGGCACGTTATATAGCTGGTACCCGAGTATAGCATATAATGCCTGAATTGAATTGTTTAGTTGTTTGAATTAAGTGTAGAGAATGTTTAAACAATTTTGTAATGGCTCTGTAAAATATCTACGTATTAGTTGAAAGTACTTGCTGTCGGAAATAACAATAATGTAGAATAACTTCAAATGTTAGTACAGGATGTCCGTGTCATATAGACGACTATGTTTTTTGCTTATCGCTGATCGATACATTACATTTTTATGTAACAGTTCAATCGTCGTTCACATATTGTAATGAAATATGTTTATTACTCCTACGAATTTTGACTCTAATTTAGATCGATATTTTTCTCGTTTCAAATTTAATAATTTTGCTTCTAATGTTAATCAGATTTTTATATTAAACAAGTCTTTCGTAAATTCAAATCTTTCAGCAATTAAAAAAAAAGTACAGAGATTAACGACTCGTATTAACCTCAATCGAAAAAGTCACATTTTTAGACGGTAAATAGGCTCACAAAATTCTTAAATAGATTCACAAAATTTTAGAAACTTTTAGTTCGTTATCTCACTTACTATCATAGTAAGTTGAGAAACTAATAAATACAGTAGAACTCTATAAAGACAGTAGAATTTTAAAATTGGTACAGTAACAAATACATCTAATGAAAATCCTTAAAAACGCTAACATATTCGAATTAACAAGACGATTGGTGAGGGTTTTCCACTTTTCTCAAGTCCTTTTATATGAAACTAAAAACACAGCCATTGTATTTCTAAAATATATTGATTTTACCTATAACTTACATAAGTACGCAAAGCGTATAAATAAGTCTCTTATGTAGTCGCCATTATTTTAACACAAACAGGTCATTACGAGCCTCTAACGAGATCACGTTTGCAAGTGTTTTCGACTATTTATTAACCGGGATTAGGTTACAACGCCTGCATAATGCACGACAGGATCGGCGCTGAACGCCAGAACTCCGGTAGCATTGAATTTCCAGTCAAAGGTATGTTTCGTTGCGAACCCTATATGCTTATTACTGTATAAATTTACTCTTAGCTAATCAGATATATATGCAGAATATATGAAAATGGTTTTCCGGTTGTCATGTCTCTCCGAGAGCTCGTCAGCTGCATGGATATGAAAAAAATGTTAAACCAATGTTGATGCGAAACTATTAGTTTAATATGCCGACAGTCAGGAAATATTTAAATAATCTATATTAAATTTTATCATTCATGTATTTTATCCTTCCAATGTATTGGAAAGTAATCTGTAACGATAATAAATTTGAAATAAATTCACTTCATCTAATAGTATTATAAGACAATGTACATACTCTGTAGCTTACAAAAAAACACTTGTAGCGAATTATTTTTAAATTATTATTACTACCATCTGCTTCATAAGAGGTGTCCGTCCAGCCATTGGTGTTTATTAGGATAATAATTATTGGATACAATATTTTTTCCGCGACATTATCCGCATACAAAATAAGACTTAAACGACACTTTGATTGTTATCTTTTATGAATTGGTAAGCAACAAAATCACACCAAGGTATAATAAACGTCAAGCGCCATCTATGATGGCCAATAAAACTAAAGATACATTTTGAGTAAATTTATTATGATCCTCGTTATTATAACGCAATACACTTCTGTTATTTTCCAAAACACAATATTCCTTACAATATTCATTCATGAATTAATCAGGTCAAAATAAATATTATATTCAAATTTTAAAATTCCCCTTTTCATTTTAATACGTACATATCTTTTAAGCTGGCTCTAAGCTTTCAAACAGCGGAAACTTCTTAAAAAGTCGTTTAGTAGTTTTTGTGTGATGACGCAATAAACTAACAAACAGACAAAGGCTCTTTCTCTATTTACATAAATTCTAAAGAAAAAAATATTTAAATTCAGGAACCTCTAAAACATTCGATTTAAAACACTTTTTCTTCAGTCTAAGACAAACACGCGTTAAACTTTTACAACCTAAACATTACTCTAGCGATAATGGCACGTAGAAATCAATTTAATAATTTAAAGGCACGCAATATACCTAAATTTTAATCTTTTTAAGTAGATAATTTCATTAAGTCGGATTCCTCATTGAAAAGTAGATAGATTTCACTATATCTTTTAGGCCTGACTCTCCCTTTCTCTCCTAAGTACACAATTAATGAAATGTGTGTAAGTTCAGCTAAGACACTTAAATATTGATTTTTTACCTCCGTACCTTAAAAGAAAAAAACACTATATTCTTTGAAATCACTTCAACGCTATAACTCAAAAAAAAGAAATTCTGTATGAATGAGAATATACACATTACATTCTGTGTATTCTTGTGTACCTTTAAAAATGCATCACTAGGCGAAGGCAAGTCCTAAATTTTAATAAACGATAAACAATATAATAATAATTAATTTGTTGACAAATGGTTAAATATATAATGCAGCTCAAAAGAACCACTAGCGTTCATAATAAAAACGATTACAGCACCCTTCATTTAGGAAGCAACTCTCTACACGTCCATCACCAGTCAATCTCGAAGACTCAGCCTGTCACGGTATTCAACATAAATCAAAACTAACGCGGACAAAACTAAATTACTCAATCGCATCTCCCCAGGCGACGCGGATTGACACACATCCAACAGCGCCGAATGACTCACTGATACGCTGAGATAAAATCTGTAACGCCGAGGAGAGCACGAAGCCACCGCAGCGTCAAACATCGCGAGCGGCTGCCGGTTCGCGTGCGCCGACACCACTCTACAATTACTGAGTACACGCGAGCGGCGCCGGAGACGAGAAGAGTTTCACCCAGATCACGCAGTTAGTTCATTTCATTTTGATACTCCGTGAACCGGCTGGCTGATGATGACGTGTCGTTTATAAATAACTAACCGTCTTAGTATCTGGCCGGGTGCAGTGCATATTGTAGACAAAGGCGATTTTGCAGACTCAATTAATATTGGACACTCTGCAACGACACCACAATGAAATTTTATTTAAATTACCTCTACAGGATGAGAGGAATTGCTTTAACTAACATAATATGTTAAAAAGCTTAGGTTCCTATGGAGATATGTATATAGATAAAATCCATGTACTAGCATAAAATTGGTGTTAAAGTGTGCGTTCGTGCAAAAACAGCGTATCTTTTAAACTACTTTGTAGATAGAGTCTTTACCAGTAATTACTAGTTAGTTATTAATGTGGTACACTTTAACTATGTGCAGAAAAATAGGTGAAAATATATTAAAAATAACACTTTTTGAATAGTACCTTAAATCTTGTCCAATATATATATATATATATATATATATATATATATATATATATATATATATAATATATATATATATATATATATATATGTATATGTGCGTGTGTGTGTGTGTGTATGTTTAAAATGACATGAGTTTATTCTATTATATTGTGTATTGTACACGTTCAGATATATTAATGCAAATATATAAGTACATTATGCTACTTATGTTAGAAATAATAATAGAATAACGGCGAATTCGCAGTAACCTTACTCTAACGTATAATAATAAAACATGTTTGTTTTTAGAATATTAATAAGATATTCTAAAAACAATAAAGCAATAAAAACTAAAGATCGTGTAGAAGTGTTTCACAAATATAAAATAAACGTTCCATTGAAACCGTTGGTTTTAGAAAAAACATATATTTATTTTCTGAGAACCATAAAACTGCTACCACAGTAACTGCTCAATAGATCTAAAGTACTTTATTAATTCATTTCTTTACGTACGTAACGTATAATTGTCAGCCGTTCTAAAAATGTTCGACTTTCTTTTTCTTTCCTCTCTTGAACGATAAAACTGCTGAAACCTTTCCTAGTTTGATTTCTCACCTATCCGTACATAGTTTTCACAGTTAGTAGAAACCTTTAGAAACGTAATTCTTTTGAACATTTCGAAGAGATTCAAGGGGCCGTGGCCCTGTGACATTACGCTCTGAAGTCGTGAAAGAAAAGCGTAAGTATATTTTAAGACTTTTATTTCGAATAAAACTTGGACAATTGGAATTCATACATAAATGAATACAGACAGCAATTCTTCGACATGCTAGGAAGCTGCTAAATATTCAGTGACTTCAGAAGTTAACAGTGCTTCGAAAGCAAAGGGTGAATTTTGCAAAAAGGCACGAGCAGATCATTTGCATATTTCCTTGACTTTTATTCAAAATCGTGGCTCGCGTACTTGTTCCGTGGTCAAAAATGTATTTTACAGAAAGTAATAATATCGATCACTATATTGAACTTTAAGTTGGTAACATTTGATGAGGAGACGAATCTTTAGAGAATTGTATTTGCGAATCAATTTTTAAGATAACTCAAACTGCTCTTAAAATAACAACTTCATTAAAATTCACCGCCTAGGCCCAAGTCCAAAGATGGGTAATATGGTAATATTTTTGACTAATTTCCTTTATCCTTTAACCACTGGTAGGGCCGCAACGGCCAGACCGATCTTACAAATGAGGTATCATTGGATTCGTATTAATGTGGGTCGTGATACTGGCTACATATTGTTAGCGTTCTAACGGCGTTAAATAGTTTAATAAAATAACTTTCATAATTGCAGAATAATTAGGAAAATACTCACTTTTTTATCAATATAAAAAATTAATAAATTATTATTTACTTCATAAAAGAGGCGGCAATTATTTATTTTCATAAATAATTGCTCATTATTACTACGATAACATTTTTCCAACGTGAAGAGTGTAAAGATTTTTCTTGTTTTCTTCTTTTTAGTTACAAATGAGTTTTTTTAATAGTTTTCATTATAATGTACCGATATAACTTATGCTCCACCAGCTCCAATGAAGTTCGTCTATAAGGGTGATAATAGACAACCTATCATCGCCGACTTATACACAAATTTGAGGTATGTATACCTTTTTTCATTCGCCATAACCGACAGTATGAATTTGCTTAGTCGTACTTTCAAGTTACATAATATTAGAAAGAGATGTAAAACGGAAGGTAATCCCCTATTCTGATCGAACAAAAGAAAAACTTATATAATTTAAAATTACACATTTCTAATTTTCCTTTCCATTCCTCAAATTTTCTTTGCTTTAAAATATAAAACTTGTCAAAATCGATCCTTGAACGCAATTTTCTGGCAACTACTTAGGTGTATGTGGTAACGACTGATAGCAAAACAATTTTAGATCATAGAGAAAAACATACGAGTCAAAACAAAAACAGGATAGTGGCGAGAACCTCATTGAAATTTAAGAAAGACTCTATTCTATAAGGAAGTAGTTGGTAAAGGTAGTAGCTACTATTTTTCCGTTACCACTGCCACTTAGGTGAAAGGTTGTAAATGTTTTTTTTACCAGTTTTTAATCTCAGCCAAAGAGTTTTATAGTTTTGCTATAATGAATATGAAAAAACCGCTCTCTGAACAGTAGATAGGTGTATTATATAACACTTGTTATTATATAACACATCCGTTGAAAAAAAGGTTGGTGCTACGCAAAAATTAATGGAAAAGATAATACAAATCTCACATTTATTTAAGGGAGAGTGTGTGAAAGTATCAGGATTATATACTATTGAGATTTTCATATTTTACATGAGCCTAGAAGCACCAGACGTGCGGTACACATCAAAGATTACATCTTTTAAATATACTAAAAATTTTTAAAAGATATATACAAGTTTGTCTATGAAAACTCCTATCACGGAAGGAAATGATATAATTATGTAGATAAATTAATAGAAGAGAAAAATATTAATTCTTCCAACAAATCAAGATTTTATTGACTCGTTTACCGTAAAAAGTATGAAAAAAACATCGTCGCTACAAAAATATAAGAACCGCCTAACCTAGCCCAACCCAACCCCATTACAGCTGTTAAACCACAAAAAAGATCATTGATAAAAGAGTTTTCGAAACAATTACGCTTAAGCGCTACGTCGCCGAGGCGACATCGAACAAAAAGTGTCAAATCAGACTAGCTCTCTAAAAACGTCGCTGGAAAAAACGTTTCTTATAAATTACAACCTTACTTTTTCAAATGAATCTGCTTTTGTTATAGTTCTCGGCTATCACGGCTGCCTGTACAGGCCCCTCAGTAAACGCTGAACTAGCGTACGATGCAGTTGCATTGGTTGAGATCCAAAAAGGCCTGCCACTGTATTATAAATATTTTTCACGATTAATATACTATTTTACAAAGAACCATTTTTCGATTTAACTTATTTAGTCCTCAATGACGACAACCTATATCCTTCATTAAAAAATCAAAATTACCGGAAAAAATTCAAACCACTATTTAAAGAAGTTTCAAGAACAATAAAAAAAAATCTTCTTTCATTCCTTTCACCATTTAATTTAATATCACACTCGATATGGTTAAAATACATTAAATAAGTAACTGTCACATTAATTTTAAAAAAATATCTGAGAGCAGTATGACGAAAAAAGATTTTAAAAAAAACGAGTGTGCTTTAGACCACACGACCGAAGTAAAACTTCAAATTCACAAGATATGAACTTTAAAATGAATTTACAATTTTATTCACTTTAAACGTAGAATATTTTATGTATTGAACAAAATTTATAAAATTGTTCAAGAACGAAATGAAATTACAAAATAATCAAAAAATCACCGTTCTACGCGAACGGTGATTTTTTGATTATTTTGTACGCTAGCAAACTCGCATATACATATATATATATATATATATATATATATATATATATATATATATATATATATATATATATATATATATATTTATTTCATGCACTGGCTATGAGAGGAAGAGAGAAAGAAAATGTGCGCGCACACTGCTCTCTCTTGCTCCTACAGTGTGACACAGACAATAGGCTTGCATTGTGTCTTCGATATACGAAACGTAACTCTCTCTCTTTCTGTCTTCACTAACTTATATCTCCCTATCAACTTCCGTTCGCCTCGCCCGATCACAATTTTCGTAACGCTCTCGTCACGCATTCACCAGCTTACTCTCCAAGTCAAGCGTGCGTAAAGAAGTTTTACTTCAAAAATGTGAAACACGTATATATAACTTTTAAGATATTCAAGCTATTAATGTGATTGTGACAAGTATAATGATAATTTAGAAGTTTACATGTATAACTCCTCTATTATTGCACAAGGTGTGTGTCACCGTTGGAAGGGTGTCGGCTCCTAATATCAATTTACAGACACTAAAAAGTTAACGTACCGCAACTAAAACAGAAAATTTTATAAAAATTGTACCCTGATTTATATCTTAATGATATTACCTCGTTTTCATAAAATCTTTGTTATATATCTACACAGAACATGACTATGACCTCGTAGCTTACAGTTATGTGTATATTAACAAAACAACGGGTCGTAACGGACGACCAGTTTCATGACACACAAATGTGCTTTCGAATGTCCCCATCTTCGAAAGCCCCTAACAGTGTCTCATATCTACTAAAATGCTTCCAAATTTCAGGATATATATTGCCCATATGTAATGAGATATTAGTGATCTCGTATATTAACCGTAACATTTTCTTCTTTTCCACCAAACCAAAATAATGAACTATTCTACAAGTAACAAATAAATGCAGAAGCAACATTAAAATCATGTCACAGACACATTTTTTCGTGATCACTTAATGGCACACTCCTACACATTCATAGCTACAACTGCCATTAACCAATGGTATCTACATCACGTCTCTCCGGCATAATCCAGGCGCGGCGTCACGTTGCGGCGGCCGCGCTCCCCCAGCTTCTACTAAACGATGTCAACTGATCGTTAATGACAGGTCAATTGGCCGCTTTGATTCAGATTGCGTTAAAACCGATACCTACTTGCGGCTTAAGTGGGAATCAATGACATATATACTTTAAATAGATTCACGCCTCGACATTTGGAATAATACAACGACATCATGTTGCGTAATAATTAGTTTCGAATTTTTATTGACATTTTTAAAGTCCGTACTTCAAAAAGAAAAAAAGGCAGAATCACTAAGATCACTCACATGCTTGTCCGTCTGTCTGTCTGTTACACCCGTTTTTCGCAAAACCGGTACGACGTAGACATTTGAAACTTGGCACAGTGATAAATCATTAAAGCAACCTATATCTTATTAGTTAAACTTGTAGGCAGATTTCAAATTGTAATTATGAAGATTTAGACTGTTCTATAGTCATTGGAACATTTGCATTGAGATCTATGGAATATTTAAAAAGATATTCAGTTTTTACGATAATCTTTGATATATTTAATATGGATACTTGTAATATTACATATTATTATGCAATTTATATGTGAAATGTATTAGCAGCGATATCGTAAATATATCCTATTAAAAAAGGAAAAAAATTATTTAGGAACAATATCAATAATAAACTTACATTTTACACCACCCATTCCCTGATATCGGATCTATTTATATTTTTTTATTATCATCCCATTAGCAATGATAATATTTTACTTATAATGTGTAATAAAAACGTTTTTTCACTGATATAGTTTCATGGTGTTTGAGTTTTTAAAATGACATAAGCTTGCCAAAAATGATTCCAATTCCATTTTCAAAACATTACTGCGTAATGTACAGTTAATATAAAAACAAAGATAAACTCTTGCACCGCGGGCAATTATCCAAAAAACAATTAAATTCTCCCACGTAGATTTACAAATGGCCGTCTGGCATAAAGCATAATGATAGAACACAAATAATCACGCCAGTTCGGCCACGCGCACACGCCACTGACCGTCTCGCCAATGTGAGCGAAAAGAAAGTCCTCTCTCTCTTAGCGGCAGCAAGATTTTCCATGTCGACGAATGAAAATCATCACGAGACGGCGTAAAGTCCGCCGTCTACTCCGGCTATTATAGGCCAATTAAGCTTAGTGTTGCTTTCAAGTGACACAGTTAAACAGAGTTGTACATATCAACGATAGTATTTGCCTGTGACTTATCTCTCATCTAAATGACCTCTTTCAAGTATTCTGTGTACCTATCACTATCTTGGGTTCTCTGGTTGTACTCACTTACAGTAATAGGACGGATTTGAACCATTTTTAGGGGTTCCGTAGCTAAACAAGGAACCATTAAGTTTCGCTATTTTCTATGTCTATGTCACAGTCATTTTACTTACAGACTATTAGGGATATTAAACTGTAAATTTGCATGGTTGTACTTATTTATAACGCCTACAAAATTATGAAATAAAATGAAAAAAAAGGATTTTTAGGTTATGTGGGTATGATTCTTTTATGATCATCATCGCTATAATTTTCCTGTAATCTAGGTGTAAGCTTCTAAATACTCTATTTTTTCATAACTTTAGGTTGAGTAGTTTTGGATATTAGTGGGGGTGGTGGGAGGGCGACAATTTTTTCATATATTGTTCAGTAAATCTCTGGTATTACCTCCGATCCAAAAAACTTAAATTTAAAAAAAATATTATTAAGACACGTATAACTACTAGCGCTTTCAAACTTGTACATGGAATGAAAAAAAATCGAAAAATCAATTTGCTCTCCCCCCAAATATCTCGCGATAGGCTATAAAATCTAAAAAAAATTTCGCGTTAGGCTGTAACAGACGTGCTAAACTGAACAAAGATGTGTTATAACAAAATTATAACACATCTTTGTTTCACTTAAGAATATTTCTAACGTACTAAATTTTAATATACATTTCTAACGTGCTAAATTTTAATATACATTTCTAACGCGCTAAATTTTAATATACATTTCTAACGTGCTAAATTTTAATATACATTTCTAACGTGCTAAATTTTAATAGACATTTCTAACGTGCTAAATTTTAATAGACATTTCTAACGTGCTAATTTTTAATATACATTTCTAAAGTGCTTAATGTTAATATACATTTCTAACGTGCTAAATTTTAATACACATTTGTAACGTGCTAAATTTTAATATACATTTCTAACGTGCTAAATTTTAATACACATTTCTAAAGTTCTAAATTTTAATATACATTTCTAACGTGCTAAATTTGAATAGACATTTCTAACGTGCTAAATTTTAATATACATTTCTAACGTGCTAAATTTTAATATACATTTCTAACGTGCTAAATTTTAATATACATTTCTAACGTGCAAAATTTTAATATACATTTCTAACGTGCTAAATTTTAATATACATTTCTAACGTGCTAAATTTTAATATACATTTCTAACATGCTAAATTTTAATAGACATTTCTAACGTGCTAAATTTTAATAGACATTTCTCACGTGCTAAATTTTAAAGATTTAGTTGGGAACTAAATCTTTTAGATTTAGCACGTTAGAATATAAACTGCGGCTTTATTACCTAGTACCGGTATACCGTCATCCACATTACCCATTTATCTCCAATGGTCTCGGAGAATTTGGTTGCGCTAATAAATTAAAACGCCTTAAAACATTATCGAGGTAATTAAATGATCAATTTATTCAGAATTCACATTTGTACGGCTGAATAGGCCCAGACTGTCATTAACCGGGTTTGGATTATTTGGTAAACGAAAGGTTAAGTGTACTTAAAAAAACCAATTAAAATCGGCAGATTCCAAACGCCAAAATGAACGCAGTTCGCAAATGACTTGAAATAAGTTTACTAATGAATTAATTATAGCCGTTTTAAGTTTGACATATGCAACATCTAATAAGTTTCATTAAGCGATGCTCTATCCAGTTTGTCATTATACATATTTGACACTCAGCAAAATTAAGTTATCGACATCCCTAACAATTATTAAGGCAAATTAACCAAAATATTTTTATTTTAAAATTCTGATTGAATTCTAGTTATACGATTTTTTTTCAGACGGAAGTGGGGAAGCTTAATATTTCACAAACTGAGCTTAAAATTTAAAAATTGTAAATGGAACTTCCGGAAGTGATGGATATAAATTTAAAATATCTACTAAACGGTACTCAACTCGATGGGATGTATGAAATAAAAAAACTCGCTCCCGAGTTACATGTATAATGAGATAAACTGAAAAAAATGTTTAAATATTTTCTTATACATTAATTAGATCTCCACGAGAAGTATTGAAAAATTTCAGGAATTTCTGCGGTGTCAGACAGACGGATATAACGAAATTGAAGGGTTCCGCCTTTTTCATTTAGCTACGGAACCCTAAAAAGCGAATAGATTACAACATAATCTTTTCGATAAAATATTATATTAACCAAATTTTTAAAGTTTCTGAAGGCAAAAGCGTCATATGCACAACATTGTAAAATCTTTAATAAAGCATAATCAAAAATTAAAGGATAATTGTTATCCTGTTAAAAGCTTAGAACTTATGATTGATAGATTACAGTATGATTTGTATTCATCCCACTCTATCCAAGTTTTTACGAAGGGTACATCCGGCCGTACAATGTTCTAAATGCTAAAGCCGGTGGGTAAAAAAACATCTCATACATTTTTATTTGGGAAAAACAATTTTTAACATTACGACAACGTAGATTTGATTAATTTTCTAAAATGAATAATGGGATTAGCAACTTGTGTTTAACTGTTCGTTCTGTTACCGCAACGGCTTCGCATTGGACGCCAAGCTCGATCTGAATTATTACGTTTTTCCATCGTCTTCCGTCCCCGCGCTCCGTACGTCACAATTTCAATAAATGAATATGCAACGAGATAATTACAATAATGTATTCGAACGAGGCACGACCGCTCGATTAGATATCTTCTCGCCCGACATTGCGCGACGAGTGCCCGTGAATCGTACGTAATGAACGTAAATAGGTGAAGCGCTGATTTGTGGCGTCTGACGACGCGACGTCGCGATTTGCATACATCACGTTGCATCTTATTAGGCCTGTATTGAGATTATACACGTCAAATAAGGTCGTAATGAGAAATTATCAATCAATTGTAACACTTTAAATGTAAAAAATGTAACTCGCTCTTTTACGAAACTCTAAACGAAAAATTTATAAAATTTGATGCAGAAAAGTGTTAAACGCTAGAAGTCGATATCGGTCAATAATCGATATCGTCAATACAATGAAAACAACATAGTTTTTGTACGTTCAATAATTCAATAGCGTATATTGAATTTTACACTATAAAATTAAATAGTGTATACCGAATTTTCAAATAATATCAAAATTTGTATAAAAATGTAAGACGTCCTCTTTATTTTCAAAAGTATACGATCAAAAGTAGAAAGATATACTTTATTACAGTATATTTTTTTACTGAAGCGCGGACTAAATAAAAACTACAGCAAACTTATTATTATTTTTAAGTACTTGGTCTAAGTATATTGTCAATAAATTGTTTAAAAAATTATCAACAAAATTACAAGATTCCATTGAATAATATTTTTGTCTAATGAAAAATTTGTTTCATTAGTGGAATATATAATCGTAGATACGCGAGTCTCAGACACTATATGATTTTTATGTTTCTTAACAAACACGCGTATTTCTACATTACAGAAAATCCCAAAATCTGTTGCCTCCTAATTCTTACTTATTGATTTGAAACGTCTATATTGGATGGAAGTTAAATTTGGATGGAAGCTAAAACGTTCTGATGGCACGTCGCGACGCACCATTCGGCCAGCTTTGCAACTGTCGGCTCCTTCCGACTTAATTCGGCCAGCTTCGCGTCTTCTCGGCTAACACTATTTTAAAATTAAAAAATATATTTTCAGAAGATTGTTAAAAAATATTTCTGTGATCAGTTATTTCATGAAAATAAAATAATGAATTAATTTAATATTTTATTAATAACAATTATCTGAATATTTATTTTTTCGTTCTCAATTCGTTCAAATCAAAATATTTCAATGTAAAAATATAAAAGAATTAGATGTCTCTAAAGATTAGATTAATTTGACTTGTTTCAATAAATGATTTGTAGCATATATGGATATATACCGAAGCAATATATTGGATCTTGTTTTGCTTCCTTTTCATACTGCATAATATGGTTGAATTAAAAATCTTAAACTAGTTCTTATTCCAGAAACATTTAATATTTCATTATACATAGCGTTTTATAATTAGACAATTCAATTACTACGTTATTTCAACGTGGACATTTAAAATAGGTATAACGTCTTTTTAATTTCCCTTTTGGAAAACAAACTCGCACTTGCCATATTTGCGTCAACTCTCCAAACAAGTAACCGCCTAGATACAAACACATCCCGTATTCGGACTCCTCCATTTACCTGCTCCGACATAAAGCTTACGGCGACAAACGTCACTACAAATTGCAACTCAGAAAACGCCACTAGCACTCCAGACGATCGTGACAAGTCCAGTTTGCAAGACGGCAGCCGCACCGATCAAACGCGCTGTCAATGCTGCCCGGCCGAGTAGAGCGGGACAGCCACGCGGCGTCGATCGTGAGAGAGAGCGAGACGCAGGCAACGTCTAAGCGCTACCGTTATTACGAAAAACAAAATAACCGGTCGAGCAACTATTACGAGTGTTACGTCCCGGCCCTCGTGCCGCGTTTCAATTTACGGCTAAATGATACTTTTCAATCGGCGCGCTGTCCTTTCGTTCCTCTGTTGATGCGAGTAGCGCCAGTTTTGTATTTATATGATCTTATTTGTTATCTTAGGAAGTATGTTATGAATAATTTGATTTGCTAAACTTCAACTTCTCGTATAAACTGCTACTACACGATTGTTAGCACATACTACACGATTGTTAGCTGATACTACACGATTGTTAGTTGATACTACACGATTGTTAGCTGATACTACTCGATTGTTAGCTGATACTACACGATTGTTAGCTGATACTAGACGATTGTTAGCAGATACTACACAATTGTTAGCTGGTACTACACGATTGTTAGTCCAAATTGTTTCAGGTAGCGATGCTGAAGTGCCAATTTTATTTCTTAACATATATTTTACGCCAACAGAAGCCCTATGCTTATCCAAACGAGGTTTGTATGTATGTAAAACAGTGAATAATTTGTTTCTGCTTGTAAGAATGAAACTTCTGTGTACTATTTCTTACTAACATTATCAATGTAAAATTGTTTTGTTCGTTCGTTTGTTACCTAATAACTGCAACCAAGCAATAATTCACTACCAATCTTGTTAGATGTTTTATTGGTGTTGCGGTAACATACAGTTTGTTAGCCGTAGCTTCGGTAGCGTGGAATATGTGCTACAAATATGTGCTACGAAAAGACGGAAAGCGCGTTTGGAGGTTTGCTATCAATCTTGCCTAAACCACAGGACAGATTTTCATGAAACTTGATACTTCAATAATACTTTGAAACTTGATACTTCTATTTTCCATATTGAAACCGTATTGAATATATTCATATTCAATACGGTTTCAATATGGAAAATAGCATAATTTCTCTTGGATGATGTTATGTCCTTTTTTCCACAGAGAAAATAAAAATATAATATTATTATTGGTATGTTAAATAAAATATATGTTAAATAAAAAATCTGTGATTCCACCTTGTAAATAAATCAGTCAGAGCCGGTTATAATTGCATGCGTGGTAAGTTTGAACTTGTCTAAATATACATAACAAACAGCAACATTCTATAACATTCGGTTGATTACGAATCAACATGGAGTTTGTTTGTGTACTCTGTAGTGGGCCTAAAATGCTAAGTTAAGAAGTGGAACATTGTATCAATTTAAAATTTTTGGTAAAATTGTACAAACACCAATAGAATGTTTTCAAATGTTTAGTACAGGCTATGATAACAACTTACTGCCTCACTAAGAATAAAAAACCTCCTCAATGCAAGTCATTGTGTTGTCGGTATAAAGGCTGTATAAACAATCGCAATTTTGGAATAATGGGTTCCAGAAGGCACAGCAGTTAACAAGCATTATTATAAGGAATGAGAAAAAGTCAGAAAAATATGGCCAAAACTGTGGAAAAATGGTTTCATCCTTCAACAAAACAATGAACTTCCTCACGCATCACTTTCTGTAAATAAGTTTTTAACCAACGTGCACATTACTATATTTCAACATCCGCCGTATTCGCCCGATTTAGCACCGTGCTACTTTTATATTTTCTCAAAAATTAAATCAGTGCTGAAAAGGACACGTTTTAGGTCTGGCGATGTTGTAAAAAGAAAACAGTGGATCTTTTGAAACAGCTGATAGAAATTTATTTCCTCTGTTGACCAATGGAAAACAAGACTCTAGCAGTGTATTAGTGGAAATGGGGAGTATATTAAAGGGGACAAGCAAAATTTGTAATATGTATATTAAATCTATTGCTTACTGTATAATTGGAGATTCAAAGCATTGTAAACTTTCTACGAATGAATAATTTAAGCAGCAATAGCTATAAGTCACACCTTTATTCTTGAGCTGCAACAAGCTAAGTTTTTAGCAAGCTTTTTGTGGAGACTGCTGTCAGTCTTAACGCTTTTCTTTATATTCTAAATTTAAATATTAACTGATAAATTTCGAACTTTAAATCTACTTACTACTGTACTATTCGTGGTTGCAAGACATGAATCACGTTTTGTTCCACTCTAGTGAGCGCGATGATGCGCGTAGAGTTTTGTTAGAGAGCATGTGTATTAGAGTAGAAACACGCAGGGCTTTAGATCGTGGTATCTTTAGTCACCGTGACTTGGTTAAGAACGGACCGATCATTAAGCAATTTAGAGCGTTCGCTAAAGGCGTCCTCGAAAAAATGGAGACACTAAATGATTCATTAAAGGGACAATCTCTAACTCGGTTCAGTGGAAGCGCTCGATGGTAGACACGGGATCTTATTAGGGGACCTTCGAAGGTTCTTTCTTTTGAATAAAGGAGGATGTTACGGGTCCCAGGAGTGCCCTTGAGATAACCCAGGCGGAACGGCGGGAATAGTGTAGTATTCGTGGTTCTAGACTGAGTGTGTCTAAATCCAACCTGATGTTGTTAAAATAATAATTGTTTTGTACTTTGGATTTAGTTGCAAATATTCATTGAATTACATAGGTATTGTAAATTTAACAAGGTAAGTCAATTGATGTTATCTAGTAACAGCTAACATTAAAATAGACAATCATGCTGACAATTTGATAACATATTACACTACTGACCAAAAAACTTTAACTCTTGAAGTTATTCTCCTTATATGTGAAATATTATTGTTAAATCCTTATATGGTAAATTCTTATATGTTATAAGAACTTTGATGATATAAGGACGTATGCTGCAAATACAAAGATAGCTCAAATTAATCTATTCCCAAGGAGATTAACGTGACAATTTTTCGCCAATGAGTCCTCGGCAACTTCGAACACATGACACGTTACGATTCCCAGAGGCAAATCATCGTCAGTTACCCAGATAAATCCGCAAATATCTTTATATATTAACAGTTTTAAACTTTCCCAATGGACATATGATTTCACCTGATTTCCGTCTATTCCGGTTATTTACTGACCAGAGAAAACGTGGATCAAACTATTCGAGGGCGATCATAAAAACCAAAGAACTGATCCAGAAAAAGCAAAGGATTCCGCTATGAACCGCAAAGAATGAAAACGAATAATCGGAATTAGTCCAAACCGATAAAACCGACCATAGAAGAATCAAGAGGAATCTTGAACGGTTCCTGGGACATGGGGATTATATTAAATATATATATATATATATATATATATATATATATATATATATATATATACACACATATATATATATATAAGACAAATATTCGAGAAAAAATTTATTTTTGTCATTTTTGGTTCAACGAGTCCTGTGAACCACAGTGCCATTTGCGAACCACACTATATTCGTATAAACAATATAACCAAATGAAAACTTCTTCGCTTAACAGTAGGAATATAGTACTTTCCGTATTAATCTTTATCAAAATTATCAATCTTAAAGCCGTTTAATCGCAAACAAGTGACAGCATTAATTATGAATAAACTTAAGCCCCTTTTGATTACATACACATACACTAGCGAATCGAAATTAAAGAAGACATTTACGATAAATATAAACAATAATATTCAAACATGTGAAGACGAATTAATTAGGTTACGAATTAACTCAGCGCCCTTGTGCGAAAGATTACGACGAATCGACGCTATCAAGTTCAACAATGCAATGTCAGATTTCATAACATACGTAACGTCGAGCATCAACTCCTGTTACTCGTCAGATGCACGATGCAAGTATACGCACACATAAACAAAGACATTTTATAAATAAACATATATCAGGTATCTCTTTACATATACATATTTAGACGACAACCTTATGAAATGAATTTGAATGTAATTGAAGTGGAGTGGTTGCAGTGGCATGAAAAGGTTATTAAGATGCCAAATCTTATTTTCGAGTAAAATCTTATCAACCAATCAATTGTACTCAACTTCGTTTTTAATTATTCAAGTATTAACATTAGGCAAACCTTGATAAATCTTAATATGTACTGATCCACACTTAAATCTCAAATTCCTGTTGTTGGTAAGGCAGTATCATG
Organism: Druceiella hillmani; assembly: GCA_039881145.1. Taxonomy (NCBI): domain Eukaryota; kingdom Metazoa; phylum Arthropoda; class Insecta; order Lepidoptera; family Hepialidae; genus Druceiella; species Druceiella hillmani. Next base: position 19,439,654 of record JAYKKI010000002.1, on the reverse strand, counting down.
TTTATAACATCATGACCCTTTAAGCTCCATAACAACTCGTCTTGTTTTTTTCTATGATAGACTCCAGGCATATTCGCTCCCTACTTTAGCTTTAAGGATTTCACGATTAATGAATGACGATCTGTGACGTCTAATCCATAAGAATATATAATTATTGTGCATTGGGCACGAGAATATTGTTGCCCGATCCAATTTGTCAAAAATTGGGATTGATGGTTAAAAAATCCGTACAAAGGACTTAGAACAGAACTCGGGACTAAAACAGGAATTCACAATTACTATTTTATCCATTCATTCAGAAACTCGCTTCGTGTTCTCGAAATTATGTACATATATAAATATAATTTTTCAGTCAAAAATCGGGACATCTAGCGTATCTAATTTCCTAATTAAAATCAAAATTTTCCGCAAAAATACGGACATCTGGTAATATTACATAATAATTTACTTATTCAACAGAACCAGAGAATAACGACAGTTTGCCATTTATGCTATGTTCTTTGGTTTAATACTACGTATTAGTATTTTTAAGCCGTTAACGATAAGTCCAATCCGTTCCAATCAATTATCTATACCAATCGCCAATATAAAGATCAGAAAAAAAATTAAAACTATTTTAATACTGTCGAAGAAAAATTAAACAATATTAAGATAGTTAATCCGTATTAGTATTTGTACAAGAACAATCTGGATACTAAACTTACAAGAATAATTATGCACAGATTGACTCGTGAGGAAGGTTCAAATACATAATTTATGAATATTTTGTGAAAGTGTGACGATTAATGTCAAGTAAATCAAAAAAATTAATCAGAGAATTAGGGCGTGTGCTGCTTAAACCGTTAGAGATACATTGAAACAATATATGAAATATTGTACTTCTCAAAAAGATCTACTATGAAGTCCAAGACACTTACGCTGCATAGGTATATTATATTTAAAAAAAGCATAATTGTTCAGTATTCGTTCTTAAGCTTGTAATAAACCTCAGGAACAAACTGCTTCTCCGAAGACTCCTTTATCTACCCAAGCCCCGCTTTATCCTTCATTGGAATAAGACAGTTGTCTTTTTCTAGAGTTTATTGTACAAAGCTGCCAAATGAAAATAATTTTTTCAGTGATCTCCAAATATATAGATCAAATTTTCCTATTTTCCCTTGTTTCTCTTTTTGTAGTTTTCTAAGGAATACTTAAAAAGTTTTGACGATACTTTTGAGTGAGCAAAATTATGCGCGCAGACTTTCACACGGGACGCGTCAATGCGTGACCTATATACTTGCCTACCGTTTGGCAATTTTCTAGTAGTGGACAAAACCTGGCAATAACGAAAACATTCTGATAATATAAAATTTAGTTGCAATTATTTAAACTCAGTTTTAATTTTATTCGTTTTTATTGCAAGCCCTATCATTAAGCGCTCTTTGCTCTCTAGTTTCTCATAGCTAGTAGAAGTGTGTACAAGCATTCGACCGCAGAATATCAAGTTTCATGACGCCATCGGTGTCATCTTAGCCATTTGCCGTTTGCTATTTGCTAGGTCAGTTCACTTTGCAACATAATCGGTATCCGGTAACACCTGTACGAGCTTAAGTGCCATCGTAGGTATATGAAAAACAGGTCTAGGCGATTAACCTTTCTTACTCTCAAGTGTAAAACTGAAATATCCAAATATCGTGGAAGTCGTTTTCGAAAAAAATTCCCTGAATTATTTAATACAGATAGGTAGTCCTCGAGGTACTGCATTTCCATTTACTTCAAGCAAAATTTCTTTTCAGTTTTTCATTTCGGGTTAGGTCACCTGAACGTGACATATTCGAAATTTAGATATGAAAAATAAAAACGACTATAAAGCAAATTAGTCGCAATGATGGTGTTTTTATTGGATCCATGACGAATACGGAAAGCGACCTACTTGTGTTTTTTTTCTATTCACATAAATAATAAATAATTTAAAATGTCTTTGAAATACATGATAGCTTGTATCATGTGGGTTGCTTATAATAAATATTAAACAAAATAGACATCACGAAGGAACTCATTCCCTATCTAAGAACTTCATTCCATTCAAGATTTCCTGTATAAATTATTATAGTAATTTATAGTTGGACATATATATAAATATTTATGTCCAAGTATAAATTACTTTTTATTATGTCCCAAGTATAAATTACATTTAGTATTCTTTTCAAACTACAATTAATATTTACTTTAAAAAAGATGCACTGTAAAAGGTGCTCAAGATGGATTCTGCATCTATCAATCTTGAGTTAACGAATTTTATAAATTATGAAAGTAAGAATAGAAACAATCACATTTCTTGATCGAAATTAATTTGCAATAATTAAAAAATGGCAACTAAACAAAATTGATAATTATAGTTTAACAACAATTTATGTAATTAAGTAACTTGGAAGAAATATACATTTACGTAAAGCGGTTTAAAAATAGTAAGTAGTTTTAAAATGTAATCAACTGCACTGAATCCGTCTAAATGTTTTTTGTAAAATAAAGCATATCAGTCATAAGGTATACGAAATTGTAATTTTATTTTAATTTAAAAGAATATATTGTCATTTGCAAGGTACCTGTGTATGTTTACTATCAGTTTAATATAAAACAAAAGTATATGATAATAACGTCGGTTGAGAAAAATAAAAACGATTATTTTTCTAATTACTAAAAGACTACAATATACAGTGCATTATAGTGCATTTTTCTAATTACTAAAAGACTACAATATACAGTGCATTTTTCTAATTACTAAAAGACTACAATATATAGTGTATTGATGTATGCGTTTTAGAGATACTCTAAAACGCATACAGCAATAGTAAAACATTAAATACTAATATCGCAGTCGGATGTTTCCCTTTCAACAGATGTACCTCATTATATACTAATTAATTAACAAAAATGTTTATAACATAAATAAATTTGTCTGCTCCAACGTTTTAATGCAATGTCAGACCAAAAAGTGACATTTGTACAGGCGATAAGGCACAGAAGAGATATTGTAAAATAGTTTAAAACTTCCGGAATAGAATTCCACAACAAATGATAATACTTATCACCAGCACAACCCTCACGAGTTGATAAAATAATGTTATCTATCTCAGGCTTATTATGATTTCATTACAATAGATTACATAAGTATCCTATTAATAGTTTAGTTGTGCAACAAGAAATCTCTTCAAATGTTAACCTAGAATAATGCTACATATCTTATGAGATAGACTCGAACCGATGATTCGATTTTTCGCTTATCAGTAAGTTCCGTTCAAAAAGAAATCTGTCAATAATACTTAATGAATTGAACAATAATTTCACACAAATTGAACCAAAAAGTAAGGAAAAATCCTTACGGGTAGAGAGCTAACGAACGATAGTACTTCAGATACATCATAATCAACAGTCTGTCTCAGTCCACTGGTGGACATAGTCCATTCTTAATGCAAGTAGTTGGTATCGTTAGAGGTATCTAATGCTCACAATCGCCATGCTTGACGGTAGCCAGCAGTGCCACTAGTGCGATCAGTTCGATGATCATTCCGTCAGTGATTTATGGCATTGAGCTACGCAATTACAAACATCACTCCAGTCACACTCAACGAGCGGCCAAAATCAAGCCCGGGACCTCGTGGTGCGCCACGCTAGCAAAGGCCGCAAGCCAAGTAATCAATGTAACAAATCACGGAGTCGGTGATGTATTTCTTTATATCATAAAAATGATAATAGATCATTTTTTATAGAAAGAAAAGTAAGATTTAAATACTAAGCTTATCTATTGCAAAGATTACTCACTAGATTATATGGGGAAAGTTTGATTAAAAAGGAAAGCATTTTGTTATATTTTTTATCAGATTCTTATGAGATATGTACGTGAATTCGATTCTAGAAGATTTCAAATTGATACTACCTTTAAATTATACAGCGTGACAAGTCGGTTATCAAAACCTAATTAATCTTGAAAATATTGTTATATGGAAGCGCATTAGATTTTTATATAAAATTTGATATGATTTACTAAGCCACAGTAATCTTATTACGTACTTATATAAAGAAAATGACTCGCTTTCTAATGGCAATATCATCGATCATTTTGTAAACTGCTCTTTTTTCTCGGTTTCCGTCCAGATTCTCTAAAAAATTTAATACTTAAACAAGGAGAGCCATTTAAAACTAATCTATCTTTTCCAGCTATTTCGAAAGCTGCTTATAACATATATTTTAGGCATGAAATCGATAAGAATAGCGGATGTCGATCTAATCTTAATTATGTTACGTCGCGCAATGATCGATCTATGACTATTTACTTAGCGTACACAACTGTTTTGTTTCATAGTTGAAGGCAAATAGTTGAAATAAATCAGTGAATCAATGGTGCGATTAAGGTTAACCTGAATTATAGACGTCAGCTTGCAATTTGACTGCAAAGATTAGCTTCATATAAGAATTTATGAGAGATCAATTGAAGGTTAGAAAAAAAGGAAGTAACGAATTAAATTAACTGAACTTGAATACACTTTCACTGACTCTAAATAACAGTGCTTAAATGATCTTGGCCACAAGCCACGTCATAAAATCTACGTCTCTGTGTAGTGCTTAAATCAATAAGTTTTATATGAAGAAAATACAATGAACAATTTTCGTTCATGAACTCCACCATAAACATTAAGTGAAAAAAATTATATCTCCAAGAATATAGAGTAATTGTAAATCGAAATTTGTAACGTTAAAAAAATAAGTAATATGTAAAGAAAAAATCATGTGTGCAATTCATACGTGGTAGAAGTGAAACCTTCAAAAATTTTAAGTTTTAATTTTTAAGTTTAATATCAATTTTTAATTTTGATAAAAACTAAAATAATTAGAAGAGTTTTTATAATTCTCCCTCACCTTCCCCCCCTCCCTCCACCCTTCATCGATTTTCAAATCACAATGATGCTAAAGAAGTTTTCACTTCAATAATTAAAAAAAGTATGTTGTTTCTGATAGCAGCATTTATATTTGATTATAACTATATGTTAGTGGACAGAAGAAAATATGCAGTAAAAATGGTATTTCTAAAATGTTTCTTCCATAATCGGATTAATTTAGTATTATTATTGTTATAATTGGAAGTTGATTTTGTTCAAGAATGAAAAATAAACGCATTATTGATTAGATCACCTCGAACCGTACGAGGAAAAACTTTGGAAAAACGAACGACGACCAGCGTAAAATATTTATAAACACAAAGTGCTGGCAAGAAGATGCATGGAAAACTCCGTAAAGCATACTAAAAGAGTGAAAGTCACAGGCCGAAGAAATAGCCAAACATATAAATTACCAGAATGTGAAGGAAGCAAACGAACGAATGAATGAAACGTATGAATGAAAGTTCGGGCGATATTATTGTCCAACCTGCTATGAGTTGCCATCAATAAGATAAAATCCTTGACTGGGTCAAATTGATACAACCACCCTTTGGGATAACGTCGATAAAAAAAATGTATATATCGCAATCACTTGATTGAAATCTCATATAAGTAATACTGATCACATTTATTAAGAAATCATAAAAAGTTGGGAATTTACACATAATAAGATATCTACTGGAGTGAAAAGGACAAACAACAAAAAAGACGGTCAAATTTGAGTCGCCGACGCTTCTAGTGCCAGTGTCCAAGAAGTAAAAACAGCGATGTTAGGATGGTTTGTAACATGTATTGCAGGTGACGGCAGCAGCTGTAAATAACAATCTTACTTAACATTGTCGTAAAATTAGTTTTTAGTGTAACTATTAGTTATTTGTAACAAAATTATTATCATATCCATTTACAGAGTAGGAAATGTGCTTCAGCTTTGATTTAGAAAATATTATATTTTAATATTCTTTTGGATAAACCTAACATAAATGAATGAAAAAGAAAGTTGTTTATATATATATATATATATATATATATATATATATATATATATATATATATATATATATATATATATATATGGTGTGTTTTTTATATATAATTGGCCACGTGACTTTGTATAAAAAAAGTTGCAAATCTAAAAGAACCAAATAAAATAGGTCAAATATGAATAAGTACGCATGTTATTGAAGATAATCATTAAGTACTACAACAAAATTTAAATCATTACTGTAACAAAGTTTCATACTCTTACAGCAGTGAATTACATCTCTAGTCTGAAGTATATCCCAAATTTCACAAAGTTACCTGGTATTCATTAATATCCATCTCTCGTTTTGAAATACCATTCCCAATTAGGAGTAAAACAAAGTATGCAAGAGGACTTACTATAGCCTGTAGTATTTTCGCAAACTTTTATATCCACTTTTACCGAGAAACAAATTAAATAAACTTAGAAAACTACATACGAATGCAAAGTACCAGATATAGAAATACGTAACGGAAAATAATAAAAAAACTGTCAACGAAAGTGCAAAAATTTATATTGAACATTGTGAACACACACTATATTTATCTGCACTAACCCGAGGAATAGTACAGCAGGTAATGATGAGTTAAAGAGAAATACTACATACACGTTAACAACAAGAACCGTAAGCATGCTTAGGCTCTAGAACTTAACGGCTAAGCAATTCAGTGAATTATTAAATTAAGTTTAATTACGACCTTAAATTTTTTAAAAATAATTAAAATCACATCGCATTTTTCGCGAATAGGCGACCTAGAACGGTTTTGATTCGAAGACCTTTGTCGAGAAGACAGAGATTAAGAACTTTTGGTCGTTTATATCTCATCTAGTCAAATGGAACGATTTATTTTGTTTTACAGTAGCCTTACGTTAATTTCTTTGGAATTACGTTTATTCGTTACGTAAATGAATACTTCGCATTATTGATATGTAAAAGAAACAAATTTTTTGAGAATTAATGAAATTCTTAAAATATACGTCATTGATGATGTCTAGATTGGTTTAAAAGATGAACAAGAACAAGATCGTTATCTATTAATCAGAATATAATATTAGCGTATATCTAATACGATGAATATTGCGAGAAAATAAAGTTTCGTAAGAAACAAAAAACACTTAAATTTTAAGCAAACAATCGCTTCTAAGCCCGCCCACCACTAAACTACAGATCTGACAGCAATGCAGAGATGACATAAAAAGTTTTTGCATCAGTCTTGCCTCTTATCCGGAACATCGGCAAAAAACACCAAATGTAAATAAAAATTACTGTATTTTATCTTGTATAAAACTTTATACGATTTGTGCAAATATTTGACATTAACCATTCGTCATAATCTAAAATAATTTATTGTTGTATATATTTGGATAGGTTGAAAAAAATAGTGTTAACATATTAAACTACATTATAATCACCATAAATTACATTTGTAACTGCACCTAACTTCACCATAATTACATTACATTGTAACCATAGCATCAGAATACTGAACTGCGCCTGGGATACGTATCATTTAGATTAGTGAAAAAGCTTTTGGATTATAACACCCCAAGCAAACTTCAGAAGTCAAACGAATCTATTTATTCGAAACTAACGTTATAAATTAATATTATAAAAAATTAAAACCCTCCGCAAAATGACTTAGACTCCATCAGCAAGAAAGTCAACAATGACATGTCTCCAAAACTCCTCCACATCTATTTTGTTAAATTAATTATTATAAACTCAGGCAAGATACACGTTTGAAATATGTACATTTTCTCTTTGATGCATAATGCTCGAGCGTAATAAGCTCGCAAATTTCTGATTTAACTCTCTCCAGGCGTATCGTTAATGCGATCGAGAAGCGCGTAGGTGGGAACGCCAACGCTTTCGCTCCTCGCTCATATCGCGGCCGCGGATGGGTTCAATTTATCCTTTACGAAGGCTCTTCCAAAGAAACGTGGTGATGGAGAACCGCTTTGCGAAGGTACAGTTTGCCAAAACGCCTACGTAAATGTAGAACGTGGTTCACGAGCGGCAGATTAAATGCATGCTTATCGATAAACGCACTAATTTTGTATGTGGGTTTCGATATAAAAAGAAACCTGTATCTAGACTTTTTATTCAGAATCTATTAATCATTACTCATGTTTTTCAGAAAATCAGAAAGTTTCATCGTTCTGATTTTCTAAAAAACATGAGTAATGATTTAATAAAAAACTTAGTTTAAGTACATTATTATAACACCCCGTATATTGGTGAAAACATCCAGATATAACGTTAAAAGTAAGAAACTAGTAACACGATGGTCAAAAAATAATGATTTTATTAGTATAATAATTTCTTCGGAAAGGTCATGTGCTTCAAACGGCATGAACTCCGGTAAGGTGGCATACTAAGACCTGTATCTGAGTAATTATAGATAAAGAAAAAAATAGTACCTTCTGAATCGTATCTAGCCTTCTAGTGTTGTAGAGAAAGAAATTATCGACTTACCTTGCAATTTTATAATTAGCTAATAATGAGTTTTCCAAAAAGAACATTCAAATAGTGCTCCATGTGTTTTATTACGGAAGTAATGTGACGACTTTTACTAAAATTGAGAACTTAAAGCCTGAATATGTTCAATAGGCAACTGCAAATTTTTAAATTTTCCAAAATGAACATTCAAATAGTGCTCCATATGTTTTATTATGGAAGTAATGTGACGACTTTGACTAAAATTGAGAACTAAAAGCCTGAATATGTTCAATACGCAACTGCAAATTTTTAAATTTTCCGAAAAGAACATTCAAATAGTGCTCCATATGTTTTATTATGGAAGTAATGTGACGACTTTGACAAAAATTGGGAACTTAAAGCCTGAATATGTTCAATAGGCAACTGCAAGTTTTGCACTTAGGCTGATATGTTAAAAATTGCACAATAACTTGCTTATTATACTGATACATTTAAATGGATGTTTGACAAAATGTGATCTATCTGGAATCCTATCACGTTCGAATAGCAATAGAGACTATACTCTTTTTCGATGTTCTTATAACAGTAGATAAAAAATTAACATATAAAACTCTATTACCACAACCTGACTATATCTCACAAAGGTATCGTACCCCTGCTTGAAGAGGAATAAAAAGATAATAGCATGAAACTGGCGAAACGGCAACATTTATAATGATATTAATTATTGCCATAACAGCGCGCGATTACTCTCCTTAATGAATGTTTTTGCCGGCGTCGCACGGCGGCTACAAGGAATAGCTATTTCCATTGTCGACGTTTCTCTCGCGCAACTAGCATTCCTGCTTATTATTAAGATTCAATTCTATTATTACGAATTATAGTACTCGTTACAGAGCTCCGCGACACGTAAGCTGCGAATTGTGTTCGCCTTCGTGTGGGATTTGTTAGTTCGCCGACTGTAGACGCGAAAATAAATGTGTACTCATCTGTACCTTCAAGTGACGTCTCACCAAACCATGATAAGCGATGATAGGTCTAAATAGCTCTCTTCTGACATTTATCTCGCTTTAATCACGGGCCTCGTACGCATCATTACTATACGTGTACACTTAGGCAACTATACACAGAGCCGCATTGGTATACGATTTAAATTCGCTTAACAAATGCCCAAATGTGTTTCTATTTATATCGCTACAATATTTCTTACTGACGTCATATACAGCGATAGGGGCGCGTCACGTCGTTTAGATGCTTTACTTATATGGTAGTTTTATAGTAAATGCGATCTTTTAGTTTTAATTCTTTTTTGTCATTTGTTTTTATTTTTATACCTATTGAAAAACGTCTCCATACGAAAGAATTAAGACAAATCATATAGTAAAATATACATTACCCTATTGTACGTGGTCAAGGCCTCGTTTAAAAGTAACTTAAACGAAAACGAACTTTCCTCTTCTTTTTGCATACTGGCGACAGGGAGAAGTCATTTGAACTGTAGTTATAGTGATACAATCATTGTAAAAATCTAACCAAATACAGTTGGTCATGCGACGTATGCCTCTTGACATAGGCGCACCATACATAGCAGTATATAAATTAACAAAGTTATTTGCAATAAAGGTATCTTCAAAGCTTCTCGTAAGAAATTCTTAAGAAACCTACTATACGGTTACTTGGTCATCTACATATCGCGCTAATTTAATAATTAGGGTTGACCAAAATAATTTTGAATAGAAATACATATTCCGTTAAAGTAAATACCGTTCTTCTGATTTTTATGTTTTTTGCCATACGTGGCTAAAAAGAAAGATGGTGTGGAGACACGCCGAAACGCTTAGGAGACTCGCGTCTTATGAAAAAGTAGGCCCATCAAACAATGTTATTTTCGACGATATTCCTAAAGAACTTTTCAACGGCATACCTTTATAAGGAGTCCGAGAAAAAAAAACCATTTTCATCACCAAATTGTTACTTCAAATAACATTAAAACTATTTTTTTCACAATTAAATGAAACTACGTGATGTAGTATTATTTCTACTTTCTTACATCACGTAGTTTCATTTAATTGTGAATAATGAATTTCTACAAAATTAACGCCAAATATATTCAATATTTTTTTCTTTATGTCTATGGGTTCACGTAATTTAACTACATCTTCCTGTATCTTAAACAGAAAGAGTTATGATATACGGACGGACAGATGATATGACGAAATTATAAAGCTTCCGTTTTTCCGACTTCGCTACGATATACGGATGCGATATACTGATAGGTAAATACCTACTTTTCAAATTTCCCTTTATAAGATGCATATAAAAAAATCAGTAATATGTGACTTCTTTCTAAAAAAATTAAAAATTATTGCATCCTTCTAGGAGTACGTATGGGCCTTCGTTTTTTATTCCACGATATACGCGATACGATATACACATACGATATTCTAATCTCATTACAATTTAAGGAACATTACTGACCATTTTGCGGCGCAACTGAAAGTATACATCATCTTGAATTTCCCTTTAAAGGCGTTAATTTTTCAGGTAATCAATCTACTTTAGCCCTCAGCAACAATGAATAGAGCTCTATTTAAAGTAATAACAAAGGAAATTTATGACAATATGGAGAGATCGGGGTACGAGCAACGAATCAGCTACGGTCCGTAATTGTAATTTATGAAGCATCACTACCTCAATTAAGTAAAACTTACAAATTTTCATGTGAACATGACGATATTCTTTGCATAAAATATAAATTTCATTAAGTCACAACGATTTATACAAGTGAAAGCGGCAGCAATGAATATCTGAAATTTGAATTTCTACACTCTTTATAAATTTCATGAAGTCACAACGATTTATATAAGTGAAAGGGGCAGCAATGAATATCTTAAATTTTAATTTCTACACTCTTTATAAATTTCATTAAGTCACAATGATTTATACAAGTGAAAGCGACAGCAACGAATATTAGAAATTTTAATTTCTATACTCTTAATAAATTTCATGAAGTCACAACGATTTATACAAGTGAAAGCGGCAGCAACGAATATCAGAAATTTTAATTTCTACACTCTTTATAAATTTCATGAAGTCACAACGATTTATACAAGTGAAAGCGGCAGCAATGAATATCTGAAATTTTAATTTCTACACTCTTTATAAATTTCATGAAGTCACAACGATTTATAAAAGTGAAAGCGGCAGCAACGAATATCAGAAATTGTAATTTCTACACTCTATAAATTTCATGAAGTCACAACGATTTATACAAGTGAAAGCGGCAGCAACGAATATCAGAAATTTTAATTTCGACACTATACATTTCATGAAGTCACAACGATTTATACAAGTGAAAGCGGCAGCAACGAACATCAGAAATTTTAATTTCTACACTCTTTATAAATTTCATGAAGTCACAACGATTTATACAAGTGAAAGCGGCAGCAATGAATATCTGAAATTTTAATTTCTACACTCTTTATAAATTTCATGAAGTCACAACGATTTATAAAAGTGAAAGCGGCAGCAACGAATATCAGAAATTTTAATTACTACACTCTTTATAAATTTAATGAAGTCACAACGATTTATACAAGTGGAAGCGGCAGCAACGAATATCAGAAATTTTAATTTCTACACTCTTTATAAATTTCATGAAGTCACAACGATTTATACAAGTGAAAGCGGCAGCAACGAATATCAGAAATTTTAATTTCTACACTCTTTATAAATTTCATGAAGTCACAACGATGTGTATAAATGAAAGCGGCAGCAGTGAATATCTGAAATTTTAATTTTTACACTCTTTATAAATTTCATGAAGTCACGACGATTTATATAATTGAAAGCGGCAGCAACGAATATCTGAAATTATAATTTCTACAGTATTGAACGTCATTGTGGGCGTGGCTACGTTCGAAGATCCATTTAAAGAGTGACTCACCGGTTTACCAAACCTAATACTTATCGATACAGCAATATATACCAATTGTCTCTCAGAACACTTTGCTTGACTACTTTACTGATAGTTTATTACCTCGTTCGTCTGTTTCACCAAATTCAGCCACCAAACAGTCTCCAAAGCCATTTCATGTTCAAATATACTTTCACCATTACATTGAAGTTATATAAAATAATGTCTAATATCACGATGCCACATGTAAAGATCAAAGGTCAAATCCGGTGTTGAAACAACCAATCCGAGACTACTTTATTCGATCTTTTTACAATTGTAATCCTGTTTCATTAAACTTTTTCAAACACTTGTCAATTTAAATTCAACTACCTTCATCAGTCGCGTCACATTATCTTTTATATTATCTTTTCGTTATAAGATACCTTCGTCATTTCACGTCCATTCTAGCAAATGACTAGTTGCAGGAACATTTTAGGATACACTTCTTTATTACTTCTTATATCTGATACGATTACTTTCAACCTCTCTAAATATTGAACACAACTGTCAATAGTAATTCACAACTGTTAAGGTTATATTTATTTATTCATATACATACTTTAATGTATACCACTAATACATATGGCAGACATATTGATATGTGAGCAATATCTTGCAGCTAACCAGAACACCAGGCCAGCCCCGCTCAATGACCGGCCGGGAATCGAACCCGGGTCCCGGCGTTGCGCCGCGCCGTCAAAGACCGTACACCTTATGATCAGTCCAACACACCACGGTGGCTGTAAAAGACTGGGAGAATTTGAACTTTGACAACAGATTACTTAACGGATCCCAATGAGTCATAATTCGGAGACGTGAGTTAAACTAGATGATGTTATATTGAACTAGATTCTGTTCCATTGAACTAGATGCTGTTCTATTGAACTAGTTCCGTGGATGAATGTATATATAGAAATCAATTTCTGCATTCATTATTAATGCGCTATTAAGGTTAACACCTTAAAGGGCCGTTGACGCACTGCTTCTAATACATATATATTCCAATATATTTCCAAATATAAAATAAACATACAATCCTAATACTCAATCGTAGTAAGAGGGCAACGGCAACGAACGCTTAAAAATCTAAAACCTCCACTTTACGTATATCATAAACCAGTGACCCCTAAATTACACATACACCCACCAATAAAAAAACCCCTTAAAGCTCCTCCCACTCGCCGGCGGCACATATAAAACAATAAATATAATACCTGTCAATATAAAACATAATACAGCCTTATTTATTATACCATGAATAGAAGAAACAAAACGAGCCCAATACTGTACGAAGCCTTAAATTAAGAATGGCGATAAAATCTCTACATACCAACGCTGGGGCTCCGAATAGTTGGCATATCCAGTCCCGGCCTAGCATACCCTAAATACTTGCGATGGAGGCCTGCCGCTAGGTACCCGCCGGGCGAACGCCGAGCCGATATACGGCGACACGACGCTCGTGGGTAGACGCGGTAATCAATAATAATGGTGACTGACATTGTAAAATCTGACCGATGGATCAGATAACGAAAGTACAATCGATCTGGTCGGAGTTGCCTCGAGAAGATTACGTTGCAAATTAATTAATCGGTACTTGTCAAAAATCACAGAACAGAAAACGCTATGGCCACTATTATAATTTTTAAAATGTATAAGTGCAAAATTAATCCTTTGTATTTTTTAAAATACTAGATATAAATGTCTTACAAAATAAATTATGTTTTTCCATCTACTATATTTTATAATCCGTATGTAACACGCAGTTGTAATAATTACGTGTCAGGCGTGACTAACGATTAATTGTCTTTTAAAATGAGTCTTGAATGAGTCTCATTTGAATTCATTTTCAGCATATTTTGTGTGCAATTGCAATTACTATAAAGTTTTAGACGTGGACTGCAGCACATTAATTTAAGAATTCGTATCGTCGAATCGAATTTCTGAATATTTTTTAAAATGAGTCTTGAATGAGTCTCATTTAAATTAATTTTTAGCATATTTTGTGTGCAATTGTAATTACTATAAAGTTTCAAACGTGGACTGAAGCACACCGATTTAAGAATTCGTATCGTAGAATCGAATTTTTGAAACACTATTTCCTCAAGAATGTCTTTCAAAACGTCAGATACATAATAAGGATTATTAGCAATCATATAATTCAAAATGGTCATATATAAAAATAATAGCCAATCGACAATCATAACAAATCCGGCTAAAAGTGCCTTTTTATGTTTTTATTTGCAGATTTAAGACAACTTAAAAATTAAATATGAACACAAAAATAATAAACCTCTCAAGTAATAAACATGAAATTCAATAATACACACACACACACACACACATATATATATATATATATATATATATATATATATATATATATATATATATATATATATATAAAATTTAACAGTAAGTGAATAAAGAATTTTTCAATACTTAATCATTTTTAACACTTATTGATGGTGAACACTTGATACCAAGAAACAATTTCAAAGTTTTGCAGTTTGTATAGATAATGACAAGTATGTTTTTGAGGTTATAAAAAAACACCTGTCTCTAATAATAGATCAATTCGTCACGGCAATACACCTATGATCATATCGCTCAGCTAAATCGCTGCATTATTTACTGTTCACTTTTTTAAATATGTCGTCTTTTTATTTAAATATTTTTTCTTTCAAACTATGCCAGTATTATATTCCTTTAACTTTAGTCATGGATATGGTTGATCTAACAGAGGATTCCAATTATCACATGAATTTTATTTGTGTTTTCGGGTTCTTACTCTTAGGAAACTTATCAAAATCGTTATTAGGAGAAAAAAAAGACAAAAATTTTAATTGTTTCAATTTTTATTTCTTTTTAACAATAATTATTTTACATCCAATTTTTCGTTTATGGCAAAACACTGTCTCATAGGTACTTCTTCGGGTAGCAACTGAAAACAAATCGTGTTTTAAACGACTCACTCATGTTCTAGACGATATATCGCAATAATAACTAATCTGCAATATTCCTGGAACTTCCAAAACTATCTTGGTGATATTTATAGAAATGTTGGTTCCATAAATGTCGCTTTAATGTGTAAATAATACACAATACACCGCTTTATATAGAATATTCTTCGTACAAAAAATAATAACGTGACGCTATTATCCGCGTTTACTGCAAAGGAACAAACCTTTAATACTTCGCTACTTACAACCCAACTAATTACTACTTGAAAGCTCTCACCCAAAGCTCCAGGCTGAGTCGCTATTTCCTCCATCCATCACGAGCACGACTCACCGCAACAAAACGACAAACAAAAAGCCGCGCACAGTAGATCACTACGCAGCACTACCTTCGGGCTAATCCGGTCGGTATCATTGGACGCTCCCTCTCGCTCACCCGTATGACGCGCAACAGGGACACGAAAACGGTGGGCGTGACCGCTAGCGAGTAGGGACGGGGCAATGAGTGGCGGTATTATGTCGATGTTGCAATCAATTAGTCGATTAATTAATTGGTAGAACGCATGTGTGCCGCTGGTCGGTTTTGTTTTTTTACGCATCGCAGGTTGTTAATTTGTTGATGACCGGCTTGGGGTACTTGGCGTCGAGGCTTACAGATTATAAAACGAGTTTAAGCGTGTTTAATTTGCACTATGATGTTCGATATCGAATATTAACACATTAAATAATCATAGTCCAATAAAAAATAAAAATCGCCTGGCAATCCAAATAAGCGATCAACGTAGGAAAATCAATGAATTCCAAATAAGCGCAATAACGTACGAAATATGTGATAAATAACTTAAATTGTTCCTATATTCATCCTGGTAGAAGTATACAAACAAGTAACTAGTAATTTTGTTTTAGTTATAAAACACTACAGTGCGCTATTAAATTTAGAAAACTATGCAATCTATAAGTATCTCATATTTAATTTGGCTGTAATAGATTGCTCTTGTAGCAATAAATCTGCCACTGTATACTTATTTTTCTAATGTTGCAGAAATAAATAAATAAATATAACCTGTACTAAGAACTAAGAAATGAAATTACTCGATTTAAACAATTTTTATCATCTCGTAAGATTTGTTCTATTGAGGTGCTGGCTAATACATTGCATAAAGAGTCACTTTCATTCAACTCATCAACCTACGATAGATTTTACTAGGTTCCACGTTGCGTGCTTTAGTTAATAAGTTGGTTCCATGTATATTAAAATCAGTTTTCAATAAATACTTTTTATACTGTACCACAGTAAAAATCAAGTTACAAATTAGGCCGAATACACTGCAAATGTCATTACTAATTTGCAGAAATCGATAATGATCGAGATATGAAGATAATTACTAAGTTAGAATATGTATAGCATTACCATATTGAACATAGAAAATTAAATAAAATGTAAAATACGTTACTCTTACCAATATTAGCGTAATACCCGACTGGATGCATGATCACAGTGATGTCAACGATAGTAACAAATTGTCATATTGAACACAGAAAATTATCATATTGAACACAGAAAATTAAATAAAATGCAAAATACGTTACTCTTACCAATATTAGCGTAATACCCGACTGGATGCATGATCACAGTGCTGTCAACGATAGTAACAAATCCATTTGTCACTTACCTGAAAAAGAAATTAATGAAATGAAACTATTTTCACTGATAGCATGTAAAAAAAATACAAAATGAAACTTAATTTATGACTACAGCAATAAATTGATTCGAAATGTATGCCGAAAAAATATTAAACTACGTTGGAAAAGAAATTTACTTTGAATAATGCTAATGTATGATATAACTTTTGCTTCGAACCATGTCTTTTGTCACTTTCGTCTTTACTTGTTCTCATTAATATTTCTTCACATCAGAACCTTGGTATTGGATATAAGCATTTAAATTATAATAATGTTTCAATGAACTATTACGTAGAAGGTAACTACCATCATACTAGAATTTTAAACGAAAAGGCCTTTAATAATATTTAAAAAAAACTACAAAATCGGATACAGTACAACAACACCAAATATTGTTGTGCGACAAATCAGAATATAATGTAACCCTAAGAAAATATCGATTCGCTTTTTGTGTAGCATCAACATTGAATCAATTAATTGACATTTACACCTCCGGTAAGCCCTATGTGATAAAAATTAAGAAAACTGAAAATTAATAATGATAATAAAGGTTCTATGATGAAGAAGATAAGGCAACAATTTTCCTTCTTTCTCTAGCCAATGCAGCTTGGTTGTGTCAAAATTCCAAAACCTTAACCAGTGATTTAAATTTGATTTGGTTAACAAGATCGTTCCTATGTTATTAACTTTAAATTAATTGCTTATGTGCCGATGACAACTTACAATCAGAACTGCTCGACCTTCACGTAATATTGTCATTTAAAAATATATATAATATATGAACACAATGTCATTATTTTGGGGTCATATGACTTACATCATCGTGACCTTCGGTATCAAAGAAAACACAAACTGCAAATTATTAAGAAACATTAAGCGCGTAGTTTGTAAACACTTCAGGATATTCGACGTATTTCATATCGGCATTATATTTTATTGTATTTGTACTATATTTTCATAGTTGAATAAAGAATTTTGAATGAACATGCACAACATTGGAGATAAAGGTGATTCATATTCGATATTTATTATGTAGGTACAAGCATTCGTTATCTAAGTGTCGTATATCCATTGCTGAGTCGAACTTCCGTAATATACTTTTATCTACAAGTAACGTAATTATCGTTTTTGATACGACTTTCTTAAATTTATAATTAATTCCGTGCCTCAGGATCAAATTTACTTCGAAATTTAACGGAGCAAACAGTGAACCTTCAGCAAAACATTGCGCGTCACTGTTGATTTTTTACTGCAAAATAAGCTAGATATTATCGTGTTTGGTACGACTTTTTTAAATTGATAATTAATTTCGTGCCTCAGGATCAAATTTACTTCGAAATTTAACGGGGCAAACAGTGAACCTTCAGCAAAACATTGCGCGTCACTGTAGATTTTTTTACTGCAAAATAAGCTAGATATTATCGTGTTTGGTACGACTTTCTTAAATTGATAATTAATTTCGTGCCTCAGGCTCAAATTTACTTCGAAATTTAACGGGGCACACAGTGAACCTTCAGCAAAACATTGCGCGTCACTGTTGATTTTTTTACTGCAAAATAAGCTAGATATTATCGTGTTTGGTACGACTTTCTTAAATTGATAATTAATTTCGTGCCTCACGATCAAATTTTCTTCGAAATTTAACGGGGCAAACAGTGAACCTTCAGCAAAACATTGCGCGTCACTGTTAATTTTTTATACTGCAAAATAAGCTAGATAAATTCATAACAGTATAAACAAATTTATGAGTGCGACGCTGCGTAACATACACAAATTCATCAACAACGTAGGAAGTCACAAGGTGCAGATCTCTAATTGTTATTCCAGGAGAAGGTGACGATAACTTTGCCGTTCACCGTGATTATAGAATCACGATAAGAGACCGATAAAACGTAACACAGTTAAAGGCGATAAGAAGTGAATGGAAGGAGTTAAAGGTTACATTGAATTATTCAGCCAAGCAATGCAATACTGGTGATACCAATGGAATATTAGCTATTTCAAAACATTGTTATTAAATAACTACCAATCACCTATTAAATTGCACTCTAAGCATATATAATAAATTAGTGTTGTAATACGCTAGCATTACCCCGACTTAGGCGATTAATAAAAGAAAAACTACAGACAACATAAGAACATCTATGAGTAAAATAAAAACTTATTTTTGTTAGGTTATTTACATTATTTATTTAAAAAAAAAACAAATATAATCCAGATATTTAAAATATCTAAATGCAAAAAAAATAGAAATACAAATTTATAATATCAAAAGTTGCCCCACATGATCGAACATTAAACACCATGGTTTTCCAGGATTTCTAAAAGAAAATTCGCTGCTTTCAATTAGAAAAAATATAACCCTTATATACCATTTTTATATGCCTTTCATGCATTTAAACTTAAAAAAACCTACAGTAAAAAAAGTTTTTTTACCCCCGATCATAAACTAAATGTTTAAGTTTGGTGTCTATTACAGAGTTCAGGGGTGAGAGTGTTAAAAAAATAATGAATACAATTAATGCCTTAAACAATGAATGTTATTATTTATTATAACCGCTATATATTTATATAGTTAATTTTAAATTTAATGAGCTAACATAACATTGATAAGTTTATTAATATTTTATATTTATTATGACTCATCGTTATCTATGCGTTATATATACGTTGTTTTGCTGAACTTCAATATGCATACGTGTGTGTATACATATACTTACGCTTTATCTACGATTTGACTAAGGTTCACCACGACACACCAAATATCCACACCGTACTTGGCAATTTTACTATAACGCTGTTTTCAGTAGTTGTAATAGCTATAACCCCTAGATTGAAGTTAAAAGTTTCTAACAAAACTCATGCATTTTCTTCAAAATAAGTTTTTACCAGTTACTTCATATGGAAACCAGACAGCAGCATCGCTTTCAATTTACTTCTGTTGAATAAATTAATATAATAAAAATATGTAATTACACTATAGAAATTCTAAACAACCTGATGTGTTAAAACCAATTATTCCCAAGACCATAGAAATAGCTAATTTTCAGAAAAGAGTCAAATAATCATATTGAAGTGAAATGTTGGCACAGATCGTGATAAAGAGGGCTCACGCAGCGCATTATCTCTGGATTAAAGCCAAAATCTGTCATTATAACGCAAGCCGGTGGCGAACATCGCAATAAATATTGTTCACGTGAAACAAAGGAGCGTAACAAATCCCAGTAAATTTACAGAGACACTATAAGACCGTGTATCGGTTTTGAGAAATCCAAAGTGCCTAATGATTTATTTACTTCTGAGAGCAAATAATTATAATAGCAATTATTCAGTTGAAATGCTTCAGAACATGGTGATATTTATGAATCTTTTCATCTTAAAATTTATTTCCGCTTAGTTTATAATATACGGTACTTTTGCATATAATAAATTATGTTTTAAGTCTAAGAACAGCTAATGTATTAAAGATTAATGTAACATTTTTTATTCAACTATATTCTTACAGAGTCTTATTCTAGGGTTCCGTAGCCTCAACTAGCAACCCTTAGAGTTTGATCATGTCTATCTGTATATCAGTTACTGAGATAAAAAATCAAATGTAAATAAAACTTTTAAATATTTTTTGACACCCCTTCTCCCCCCATGCATTGAAATGGATAAAAATAAAATCAATTAAGTCAATAAAGTTTATTTTCAAAATATTTCCATTTCCAGACATTTACGTTCAAAGTTGACACCGAGGCGACCCACATCCCCTCCCCGAATTTAAAAAACAATATTTTAAAAATTTGAAATAATACTGAAAAGTATCTTTTAATAATCACTTTCAATGAAAATTATACCGTATACGGTAGTGTTTACTCTTTTCGATTTTTACTTAACCATTCCATTTAATGACGAAATTTTCTCAAGGCGAAGAATCATCGCCTACGTTGGATATGTAATTCAATGTTACTTAATCGGTACTTATGAAAGTGTTCTAAAAAACTAATGATGACAGAAAACTGCGTCTATATTATTATATTTATATTAAAGTTAAAAAAGCAAGCGAAAACAAATAACATAAAATAATGAGCGATTAAGTTATATTAATACATTTGTTATCTAACTGTAACTTAACGTTTGTAAATAAAGATACCCTTTGTTAAATTACACTACGCATACTACTTATAATGAAGCCTGATTTAAGTGCTTCAAAATACTCAGCAAAATATATTAAATTAACACTAATCTTAACACAACAAAACACTTACAGAGCCTAAAATTTAATGATTAATATTTTACATTCTTAGTGCCTTAAGGAAAATAGAAAAAGTTGCTCTTATGAAATGTGCTTAAGCTACATAGTCTGCCGTAGTTGCTACGTAATCTACGTTTATTTGTTAAACTAAGAATATTAATCATTTGGCTTGCAGGTGTTCGCGACATTTGGATTCGAAACTGCAAAAGTAAATTCTGAACACTATTTTTCTTATCGTTCCAACATTTAAGACTATACTCATGGACGATACGCAGCGGACAGTCCGCTCTGCTTCCAAATGCTTTTAAATTTATATGCATCGGTTCACATAAAACGGTGCTGTTTTGTATGAACCGACGCGTACAAATTTCATTAAATTTTCGCAAAGTTTGCGCCGTCCGCTAGTTGCGCATAGACCCTAAATCTGTTTACACAAATACTTGTCACTCGATATAGTTCGAATTTTAGTCTAGAGCTTATTCATTTATCACGTACGCTGTACAACGTTCAACTTAATATGGCGCATAATACAGGAATTAAAATATTTTCCCAGCTCTGGATCCCTCTTTCACGACGTCAACCAGAATAGTGTCCCAAGATTGTAAAAATCGTATTAATACTAAAAGATTCTTCTAAAACTTTATAGTGCAACTTACAATAATTTCACTTACAAAGCAAGTTTGGCGTAATAAATGTCAAAAAGAGATTTTAATGAGGATCTTGCAGGTTTTTTAATGTACAGCTGACACATCTAAGGTAAACAAATATGTTTATATTTTTTCAAAATTTGTTGATTTTGGTTAATAAGTTTTTGATTGGAATATATTATTTTACGTGTAATGAAAAAAATAAGTTATTGTCGACGGGACAACAGGTGTCGAAAAAAAAGTAACACTAGTAATTTGCTAATTTTTTTTTTCGTAGTTCAATAAGGGGCTAGTGATGACAAGCGAGGATTTAATATTCGTATTGATAATCACGAACTGGAAGAATGAGTGGATTCTGCATTACTCGAAATCGTCACCGTAGTGTATTCGGTTGATCACAAGGCAAACGGCCTTTGATTGCGCGAAGCACCGCGGGGACCTGGGTTCGATTCCCGGCCGCTGGTAGTGCAGGGCTGGACTGGTGTTCTGGTTGGCTGCGAGAGATTGCTCTATATGTATTAATTTGATACGTTAAAGTACATAAATAAATAAGATCTCGACATCGAATTCTATTTATTTTTACTTTTATTTGTATTCGTTTGTGGCAGAATGGTTCTATTCTATTAATAAAGTTTAATTTCATAATTTGTTTTTATTAGGGCATAAATGGACTAAACTTGCGATAAATATCGTGATGTTTGACACCGGTGTGTCGCGACACATGAACACCTTTACTGCGTATTTAATGAGCTTTATATTGATAGATTTATCATACACCGTGTCCGGGAATAGATGTCGGACAAAGAAAGGCGCTATTCGTTGGCTATAAAGGAATAAATTGTCATTGAAATAAAAATTAAAACACGCCCTTTTTCTAAGTGAGTGCTTAAAAATTATTACACATAACTAAAGTTTTAACACACTCAACACTGGCTCGGAGTGCGGTTTTTCTCCGCAGTGGCTATGTCTTCGCAACTCTTCAGGGGTTATTCCCTCAAGTGGCGCTGAACAATATGCGATTAAAAACAAAGTCATCTTTGAAATATTATTGAAAATTTTATTTTTCGGTCAAGTAATAACGTCTTTCTTTATCCGAAACCTATTCCCGGACAGTGTGTATATTAAATATACTACGCAAAAATTGTAAAGGGTACATTAATGAGCTTTAAAACACCATAAACAAATAAGCACATAACCGAAACCGAATGAATTCAAACTCTCTCCTCTAACATTTTTCTGACACTAATCAAATCTGATCGATAACGTAACCATAACGGGCGATAAAACGCACGTAGCATTCAAATTGAATAGTTGCGATAAACACGAACTGCAAACGGACTAACATACCTGCCTCACTAACATACCACAGCGCATTTCGCCGTGCGCCCGCGGACCGAAACCTGAGCGCACCGGGAGCAAACTATTGTATGTAGGTTGCTACTGGACTAGGACAGAACTAACTGAACACAAATATACACAGTAAAGCCTTAGCAAAACTTTGTATAAATTGCATATTATTTGCCTCGGGTATAGAGACTCAGATTTATTTATCCTGTTCTATTTATGGAAATTTGTTTAAAGGTAATTGCAATGAATAATACGTTGCATTCGTACAAAATAGAGGGGACAATCACGCACAATGGTACTTTCTCACTAGAAATATAGCTTACCTATTAAAATCTATAAATATCAACGTCATAGCTAAGTGATTTCACAGGGTCATGCCAACTCGAATAAATGGCTTTAGTAACCCATATTTCATTTAAATAATATAAACGAAATTATTAAAAAAACTTTAATTACCCCAAGTATCGAATTTGGAACTTTAAACTATTTAGTTTTATATTAACTACAAGCCAGTGATGGATTTGACTACGATGGCTCCCTAGGCTCATGCTGATATGCTGCCTTTTCTTGTAACGTCTCATTATACGTATTAATAATTTTGTATTTTAATATTTGTACATATTAATAATTTTTCCGCCCTCCAAATACTGCCGCCTAAACAGACCTAATCCGCCCTATGATACTTTAATACTTTATGTACATATTGAAAAATAGCGGTAAACGTGGATTACTGGTATCTTTCTCATTATCATCCCAAGCATCAATGCATAATTAAAAGTTTGTACATACTCACTTTTGATCATACATTTGATGTAATCTTGCCAATCGTAATATTGTCAAGTTATCAAAGAATTTGTTTACTCATTTGAGTCAAAATGGAGTATATATTTTGTTATATATACCTACTGCTATCATAACTAAACATACTGTATTTATTAGGTAGAAGTATTTAACTTCACATTTTTTTCAAATTAACCATATAAATTACTAAAGATAGAGTCCCGACATCGCCGCGAGTAGCTATAGTGTACCAAATTCAAGGAAAAGCAAAAAAAATGTTGGGAAATTGTTCAGATAATAATTCACCTTGTGGAAGATTTAGTTTCGTTGAGAATTTACTGAATGGACCTTTTGGAATCTTAATGAAACTGTAAATAATAGTTAAAATAGTATGAATAGTTTAGTAAAAAACGTAAATTAAAAAAAAAACTAAATAATGCAACCATGTTTATGAATCTTGCGCGACGAATGACATTTGTTTTATCTTTAAAACCGTGTCACAATACGACGGCTCAAACACGAATATAAATTTCAAATTTGCTGACAAAATTATTTTAAAATTACCGATTCGTCTTTCCAATGTCCGTCGAATGCCTAAACAATCGACTCGATAGATAATATATTCTGGCACAAGCCCAGTTCTCGATATACTCATATTTACTCGTTACACGGACGATTTGTCCGCAAACCTTGCCAAACAAATAAAAACAAACTTTCATGATACATTAGAAAGGCGCAAGGCGCTATGATATCGCAATGCTGAATACAGAATACAAGTATTATTTTGTTCGGAATCATAAAGAGATTACTGCGCGTTGAGTCACGAACTATTGTAGGCAGGCCGAGCGTGCAAACGGAATAGACCTTACTATAGGAGCGAACCAGAGCGGTGTTATTACTTTTTGTGCTTTTGTAACATTTTTTTCTAACTCGTTCCCCGGAAAACACTCTTTCGATTGAGGAAATCGCTTTCTACGAAGTAGAAAAGTTCGTTGTATAGTGCCGCCGTTAAGAAGTATTTCAACATTAAAAACACGACGCAAGAATAATATTTTGCGTCGCTTAATAGAGAACATAAAGAAAAAGAAATAAACTTTATCTAAGATCTTGATTGATACTTTCACTATTGAAATTACCTTTATTTCTTGACATAATTATAGTTGACTTGTTTTAGTTAGAGGTGATTAATAAAAGCTCAATCGCTATGTTTAATTAAAAAAACATTTCAAATTATGGGGTGAATAAAAGTAATTTTGAATATATTTGGCGTTAATTTTGTAGAAATTCATTGCTATATATATATATATATATATATATATATATATATATATATATATATATATACATTGCAAAGAATTATTTGCTAAAACCTAGGTCGTGTTAAAGAACTTAAAGAAAGTAGAAATAATACTACATAACGTAATTTCATTTAATTGTGAAAAGTAATTTTGTAATTTTCACTTGGAGGTTTCTATTGAAATACGATATTTAGCAAAGTCATAACTCGAATAAAATAGTAAAACTTACGTCTTTCAAGTTGTTTCTAAGTTATTCGATTGTAAAATTGTTTATGCGTGCTTTCTACTATTTCATTATAGCTATTGTGTTTCATGGCTGCCTATGTACCGTTCTATTTACTTTATGCCGTCTCGCAGGTGATGGTTTAATGTCTATTTTCTTAACGACATATAAATGTACTAGCGATCGAGATACGGATTTACCCTAGACCGAGTGACCGCTGGGAGTATGCTAGCCCATGCAGTATATGAGAAACCCTTCACTTTTGCGCTGATTAAAAAAATCTACGTTGTTAAATCGAAAGTAATATTATTAGTAACACACTTTTTACTACTAAACTTTTTCATTAAAACTACTTATTAAATAAGAGTATTTTAAATAAAGATCGAATGAAATTGTTACTTTATAATGTCCGTTATACTGTGGGGCCACACTAAAGGTTAACGCCGTTAATTATCACGTTAATGGACACTGGACAGAAGTGTAGCCACAACTTAACGTGCTAACTTTTTAACGGCATTCATTATTCATTTAAACATTAGGTGATAGCACGGATGGCGGTCTTTTTTGTATGTAGTGAATTATTTAATGCGTGTAGTGACTACTCCTACTTTTATAAGTGTGCAACGAAAGCGCAACAGGATCATTTCTAAAGCAACTGTGGATCAAAGAAGACATTCTGATCTATCGAATCAATATTAAGTATTCTGTGGCTATGGAGCAGACAAATTAAAAAGCGATCGACTTTCTTGAAGTACTTCAAACTAAACCAAGTTTATGGGATTCGCGACATAAACGATATAAAAAAATAACGTGTTGTTTGTCGGCTTTATTCACTGAATGCAGGCAGTTTAGCCGTATTTGTCTGTATGTCATAACTATTTGACTCGCAGACTATTAGTGCTATACAACTGAAATAAGGCATGATTATACATATCTATAACGCCTATAAATTTATGAAAGAAAATCTTCAATTTTTTTTTTTAGTTTACCTACATCTCGTTCATCTGCATTTAGCTATATGTAAAGTGGGAGTGTTTTTTTTCGCATACCCATTATTATATACTCGCTGAACGGGTCTTGTATGAAATACAATTAAATTAAAAGGAAAATTATCACAGCTAAGTAGGCTCTATATTCGTTAACTAGTAGACTGTGGAAAATATATTGGGCAATATATGTTATAAAAATTTACATTGTAAAAAATGTTATATTTTTAAGTAGTTTAATAGCAATACTATGTACCCTTAAATATTTATAAGTATCAAAACGTGTACAAAACCTTCGTAGTGCGAGTTCTACTCATACTTTTTTTTTTAGTTTTATACAATCAAAATTATATCTTTGGATCTTAATATAAATTCACATTGTAGATTGTAATGTAGATAACATTTGAAGCATATATAATATTTCAGTTAGCTTCCATTGACCATTTTAAGAGCTATAAACAACAATGTAATGACGCTGATGTTGTCGTTGACATGATGATAATGATTTTCAATCATCAATGATGACATTTTGCATGTTCTGACACACTTGGTCAGTTTTGATATTTTTGTCATGTGCAAGATTTGAATACGCACACTTTTCTGATATCTTTGCCACGTGCACGATTTAAATACGCACTCCCATGATTAACTAACTATTGAATTTTTACAAATTTGGCTACATATTTAATGTAGTAACCAATAAGGACCAAAATACTAATTTCTTTCTTATTTCGGATTAAGCGAATTGAAAACTGCACTTTTCTTCAATTTAAATCGGCGGAAGCCAAAATTCGTTTGTAAAGGCTAATCAAATTCCGCTTACATACATAGCTCTAACTGAGCCATCCACAGAACCAGTTAACCTTTTCGCGTCGCATTTCCAAAAGCCGGCCTACCTAACAAACGGCCGCTCTCCGCTCGTACAAATAATGGCAGGCGGTGCATGCCGCGGATGCCGAGGCGAGGAGGCTGACCGGCGCACTGCATTAATTAGCCGAATCCTAATAACCTCTGTGCATTCACCGGGCGGCGAGGCGCGCCGATTTCACTATTTTGCGAGCGCGACGCCGCAATCGTTTGTTAACCCTGTAGGTAAGCAAAAGCGGTACCGGTCACACCGACGCACGGTTTAGTGAATGGGTTCGAAAAACAGTGATTGTAATGTATGGTATAATTGATAGCCTTGTATATTATTCAATTAAACATTAGGAGGAAACATTGAGAAAAAAGATTAGGCAAGTTACAGAACCAAAAATGAGGACACCCAACGATCATGCGATGTCAAACAAAATTTATTTACAGAGGGTGTGGAGACAGTGAAAAATAGATTAAGTTCAATGAAAAATGGAGAAAATAATTAAAGACATTGTGATTCGTCACATGACGCCTGGCAGACGTGAAACATCTAATTTTTTTTATATTTCTATATTGAAATATTTTTATTTCAACGAAATGAAAACGAAAAAGACAAATATACAGATAATTGTTAATAATAAAACATTAATTTTACTTTATTTTTATGAAATAACTGATCACAGAAATATTTCTTACGTAAAGTACGTTTTAAGACAGTTTAATGCAATAAATTGATATGAACGAGTAAAGTAAGCGTCAGTAAATAAGAAACAATCTTGATCCGAATTAAGTCGGAAAGAGTCGACAAGACGCGAAGCTGGCCGAATGACAGACAAGACGCGAAGCTAGCCGAATTAAGTCGGAAAGAGCCGACAAGACTCGAAGCTGGCCGAATGGCAGACAAGACGCGAAGCTAACCGAATTAAGTTGGAAAAAGCCGACAAGACGCGAAGCTAGCCGAATGGCAGACAAGACGCGAAGCTAGCCGAATTAAGTTGGAAAAAGCCGACAAGACGCGAAGCTGGCCTAATGGCAGACAAGACGCGAAGCTAGCCGAATTAAGTTGGAAAAAGCCGACAAGACGCGAAGCTGGCCTAATGGCAGACAATACGCGAAGCTAGACGAATTAAGTCGGAAAGAGTCGACAAGACGCGAAGCTGGCCGAATTGCAGACAAGACGCGAAGCTAGCCGAATTAAGTCGGAAAGAGCCGACAAGACGCGAAACTGGCCGAATGGCAGACAAGACGCGAAGTTAGCCGAATTAAGTTGGAAAGAGCCGACAAGACGCGAAGCTGGCCGAATGGCAGACAAGACGTGAAGCTATCCGAATTAAGTCGGAAAAAGCCGAGACACTACACGAAGCTGGCTGAATAGCAAGACGCATTTTACAATCGGAACGTTTTAACTCCCACCCAAACGCGCCATTAGAAGTTTCACATCAAAAAAAATTAGAAAATTGTTAATTGAAGATTGAATTGTTATATGAAGATTAACATCGATAGAGTTCTACAGATGTTGATAAATTGGTATAGCAAGCCGGTTTTTACGAGTTCTCGAGAACAACATTAGAAGATATAATCAATCAAATCGATTCGTATCTTATACCCTCATTTTAGGCACATACTAATTTAACGTTAATACAAGGGTTAAGCGTTCTACAGTGTATTCACATCGGGCGCCGCGCGACGTTATTAAAGCGATATACGACGTAACGCACCGATCACCTTCTTCATGCGCGGTACTTTCGCAGAAAGAAAAATAGATTTTACCGGTAATTTAGTGATTTTTTCTCAAATTTTTTTTCCAAGAGTTTCTGTTTATGGTGATAAAACTTATATATGTAATTTTGGTTAAGAAAATGTTGGAAAAAATATTCCGTTATTTAAATTAAAATATTTTACCTTAATAAAATTATACAATATTTTCGTCTCATATTTTCAAGAAGAAACCAAAAAAATATTTCTACACCTTTTAACCAACAGCTTGTATGGGATTCATGCCATCTCTGCTCGCCCAGTGTAAGTGAGGTACATCGAGAAGTTATTTAAGCATAAATAGATATCTTCGCTCTTTTTAATAGAAAGAGCTTTATCAATTTCTACTAAAACATGAAAATCTTACCTAACATTTATATATTACGAAGGATAAAGCGAGGATTCTGTGAGATGATTTAGTAATTATACAGAGAAAAAACAAAAGGTTATAATCCTTTCAAAATTATTACAATAAAAACCGACCAAGTGTTTCATCATCGACATTACTTTAACGACGACAACAGCGTCATAACATCGTTGTCTATATCTTTTAAAATTGTCGATGGAAACTAACTGAAATATATCAGTTGAAAATTTGAATGAAACAATTGTACTTAGAAAATTTCCACATTTTTTAAGACTCTATTTTAGAAATTAGAACGGGAGGATAGCATATCAATTTGAAATTTATTACGAAAGAGGCTTAGCAATAAAATACATCGTAAATGAAGATGTTGAAAGGCATATTGAAAGATCTGCCCCATAACATCCTGCACTCATTTTAGAAGGTTTTTTTATTTAAATACTGCTAGATAGATGTTAATTACGATAATTTATCTCAAGTAATCACTTGCAAAATTTCATAAACATAAGTCTAAAAGTGCCATGGTCAAACTAATAAATGAACATGACAAAGTTATAAAAGTTACTTCTCTGGTTACGCAACTTCAAGAAATAAAATATTTATTCAATGCATTCGTTCTAGATTATTATTGGAATGTTCCTCTTGTTATAAATCAAAAACCTACTAAATGCGGAAAAACATACCATATATTCGTGGAATTCCATTTATTCTGAACTAAATTTAAAATGTATATAAATTTAACTTAGTAACATTCCAATAACCTTCGTTGTTCATTATAACAGACACAGTTGACGGTAAAAAACATATGCCATATCATAAATAGAAGCAAACGGCAAAATTAGTATGAGTGCACTCATTTGACGTAATCAACTTAAAATAGTGAAATTAAAGTCAGATCTTTGATTATTTGAATATTATTGACGCGGAGATACAAGATCTAATTTATTTCAAGACAAGCATCGGATTAAAACACACAAGCTGCGTGGGAGTAGAAAGTAACCAGCAGCGTAATTTTTAAACAGCAAAGTTAGGTTTAAAAGTTACGGTAAGAATATTTTCGCAATTTCGAAGCAACCAATCTCCATAACATATTCGATGGTCCACCAGAATTATACAACTAGTACAATCTTAAATTGGTACCCAAACATTTATTTTATTCCTCTTTAAAGTTCTCAGCATAAGCCGACCTATCCAACTGTCAAAAGATATTAACTAGGTTATTTGAATATCCTCGAATACATAAAGGTTTTTCCTTTTTATGAATGTAACTAATATCGATCACAGTAAAGAAAAGTAATCCAAATAAGTGCATCTTAATTAGTTTCAGTTCGTCTTGAAAATCCTCTCTGAAACTCCGAAGGGACGTTGCCCTCATAGTATTTTTTAAAAATTAATAAAGAAAAATTTTGATTCACCGTATATAGAAAAGATTCAATCCTGTTATCCATTAAATTCCCTAGTAACATGAATAACTAAACCGCGTGATCGCGATCGCAAGGATGTTACGTTATAGCGTGTTTTAAAAAATTATTTTGTCGTACAATGATTTTTTGTCGTCGCTCTGTAGTTTCTTATCAAAAATATTTCTATTATATTTTGTTTGATAATAAAATAAATTGTATACATATATTCTTTGACAACAGTATACTAAAAACGGGTGTGACCAGAGCCTAATGCCGTTTATAATCCTCACACGGCGCTCGCTACGACGAGCCGAAATGACTAGACGGCCAATTACAAGAATGAACAAAGAGTTCATAGATATATCCTTCATACGTCTTGCATACTTCAGCTTTATATCCTTTATATAATTTCGGCGTTTTATTAGATACCAAGAGTTTTTTGTAAATAATCTGTCTCGTATATATTTAATATTTTTTTTTATATAAAGCAAACTTATTGTAGAAAAGTCTTCCCAGAGAGACAGATATAGCAATTTCCAAAGTAACTGGAGCTTGTCTGTACAACTTGCCCTTCTGTTTCAACACCTCATTTCTTTTAAATATTCTTCACTCTCGTGCATTAAAATCTCTATAGCTTTTTTACATTTGACTACTTTTCTACCCATATCACGGTGATGTTCGCTCGGGTTGGTGACGTTCAGTCGGGTAAACTCAGCTTTCTTCGGCATCGACCCAAGAAGTTCACTTTCTAACAAGGAGTGAATTCTGTCAAGTACTACGTTCTATTTATTATAATAATTTATTTAAGTATAATTTAATATAAATACGTTATTATTAACGTGTTATTTTTCCGACTAATTCCCCATTAGGCCAGTTTCGTTGTATTGTAGGTTCTTTCCGACTTAATTCGACCAGCTCGTTTATATTTTATTATATTAAATTAAACTGAAAAAAATACATAAATATAGTCGGGTTCGTCCGGGAGTTGAACCTAGTACCTTTCGCATCCAAAGCGAAAATCATACCTCTAAAACAACGAGCAGTCGTTGTGGTTTTCGAAAATTAGCGTATTTTTTAACATAAAATTATTTTTAAGTGCAAAATATTTTTGGCAATATTTATCGATAGATGGCGCTATACTGAATTCATGGTTCAAATCTTTGCTTGCACTATTGTTTTGATTGATATTTTAATACAATACTTGAATGTTTTTGTACATAATCAGGGTAATATTTCAAGTGTTACAGTTAGTGTTTTACATTTTATTTGAGAGTAGTTTAATACGCGTAGGTTATTGTATTTTAAAATAATAATCACGCACTGCTCCTGATTTACCAAAATAATATACGTCATATAACGACAATGTAATTGTGTGTCTATTATAAAATTAGACGTTTTCACTTCATACATGTTGTCAAAAGCACACAACAGAATTTTTTTTATTTGCACAGCAATTTTTTCATTTGTAAACAATTTGAATATAATGAAGTTATTTCCGAAGTGTTGCGTTATGAACTACAGACTGTTGTTGCTTGAAATGTCATATTGGCCATAAAATACCTGCGTCTTTATATTTTACTGATCTTTTACTTGCATCAACTTGAGAATCTCGGAAACAAAAAGCTAATGTGTTGAACAAATTAATTTCTCAATTTTATGTATATTTAAACTATTTTGTCCGAGAGGTATTGTTAAAAAAATTTACTCAGCAAACACCTTAAATATAAAAAACCTATCAAGCACTAGAACTCGCATTATGGATACATATTTAAGCACTTATAAACATTTAGAGATACATAGTATTTCTTAAACTATTTACAAATATTAATTTTTTATCAAATATTCTCACGACATTTACGAGGGTTTCTAAAACCCATATTTTTTTTTAAAGTGGTGTTTCTAAAAAAGTTAAGGCAGCTGACAACTTAAATAGAAAAAAAACTGTCAAACACGAGTTGAACTCGCATTTTGAGTGTCCTGTATAACTTTAGGCTCTTATGAACATTTAGGAGTAATAGTATTTCAATTAAACTTTTTACAAACATTATTTTTTCACAAAATATCCTTACGGCATTATCATCGCTACAGTTTTTCCACAACATTTACGAGAATTTCTAAAGCCCATATTTTTTTTAATAATTTTAAGTCGGGAGATTCGGAAACAGGAGATGTTTCTCTGAAGATATATAATACCTAAAATTATAAAAACATATGAAAATTTATGCAATATTTTTGAAATCGTTATAACTAGCCCTTACAAACAATAATCCACACTATATACCGAAAGAAAAAAAAATCCCTTCCATAATTTAGCCCCCTAAAATTTCCAAATTAATATTTTTGAGTTTGAGATATGTGCGGATTAATATGTTTTATTAGTATGCCGAATTTCAAGCCTCTACGTCTAGGGGTTTCTGAGAACAACGGCTTTGATCTTATAAGGGTTTCGTTTTCTCCCTTTCAGATACGGAACCCTCAGAAATTAACACATTGCAACTCAACGCAAAAATATTTTTAGGCAATGCAAATAATCATGTCCACAGAAATGTTTTAGACTATCGTAATAAAACGTTCTTCTAACCTTGACTTGTAGATAAATATGAAAAATCCCGCGGAATATAATTAATATTGTTGCTGTCGAAATTTTGTTCATAAAACAATATCAGTAGCATTTAATAATACGCACAAAAAATTATTTAAACGATAAATATTCACGTTTTTGATAAATTTATGGCTGCGCCGATAAAAGCAGTCTTACCTATTTCCTGACAAATAACTGGTCGATAAATTTAATAACACGTGGGTCGAGCATCCTCTTTCAGATTTATAAATATAGGAGATACCTATAATACACAAAATTACAAAAACAAAATAAAAACTTACAATTAAAGTAGATAAATAACGAGCGCAAACATATCGTGTGAACAATATTCCATCCGCTAAGTAAAAATACCTAGTACATAACTAATAACATATTTAGTCATGGATTGCATTCATTTAACTCTTGACATGAGAAAATCCCAGGAGATCGTAACTGAATACACCTTATACTGCATTTACGATACTGTATGCAATTGGGAAATGACTGATTTATAGTTGCTATTAAACTATTTAATATTTTCGTACTGCAATATATTGTACATGTGCCGAAAATGTATATATGCCAAATTGCAGCCCAACTGACAATGATATATCATTGTTACTGCGATTTGGCACAAATATATTTTTCTGCCATTATAAACTAAAAAAAAATGTTTGGTCCCAATCGGTCCGATCATTTACAAATCACTTTAATCATTAATCACATTAACCATTTTATCGATATTTTAACCATTTTGCGTTACTTGACTATAAATATATAAAAATTTAAAAAAAAATTGGTCGAATTTGAAGAAGTCGAAGTGAAAGTTTTGAAATATTCCACACTGCACATACTTGGATTAGTGTTAGATTTAAAATTGCTAATCTTAGGCGCATAACGTTCTTCGCCTTGCTTTATGTTGGTTTACAGAGATTCATTAAAATGTCATACCTACATATGAAATTTATTTAGAACTAATTTTTTACAATTTGTGCTTGTATCTTTGTAATTATCTGGCGTTAGTGAAATAATTGGTCAAATTATTCACTTCCAATTTTGGTCGAAAGAGAAAGTTAAATTAAAAATTATATTTTGCAATTGTTTTACTTCAGTGTTTCAAAATATCACGTCATGTATCCCAGCCATATAACACAAGGAAAACCAATTGGGATGACAAACTACAATTGCTAACAAACCGGACAAAATGCAATTTTTTGCTGAAACTTTCTGCCTATCCATCCATTTTCATGTGATATTCTTTCTAGACAAGACGAAGACAAACCAAATTTATATACTAGTATATCTTCTTTCGTCTCATATAGCTTTGTCACATACTTTCGCCTGTTCTTATGGACCTTTAAATATTTCTTAATCTGGTTTAGCAATCGCTACACCGGTATTCTATATTTCATTTTTAATTTTCTTCTTAGCTATATATTTTAAGGCCACCGCTATTTTTAGACTCGGCTAGTTTATCTTAACATCCTTCCATTTCACAATGAAACTTTCTTCGATATCGCGTTTACAGCATAAATTTGACTTCTGACTGATAACCACATTTATATTTTACACTAACGACCATCTAATGCCCACATCCGACTCGAGCCTCCGTAGTGTGCTGAGAAAATCATCATTATACTTTTTTACCGCGCTCCATCCTAACAAGGTCAGCCGGCCGCGCAGTCAGCCATCAGCGTTAGGTATTTGTATCGCGCAAAAATATGTGTACCAAACATGCTCACGCTCTTTATGATAGGTAGGTTCTGCAAAGAATGTGATCCCTTTGCACATGTGACCATGCTATTTGCACAGCCAACCAAGCACGCCACTCGAGCACGTTACATTCTCCTTTATTTATGCGACTGACCTTGGTTTAGTGTAATACAAAGAAATTAAATATGTGCTCACAATTGTATCGCGATTTGTGTCTTGTGAGAGTTGATACTTTATAATGGAGCCGATTTATTTTAACTCGACCGTATATAATTGACGAATTAATTAGAAAATTAAATGTACTTTTTGTCTTTGCATTCAGATAAAAGAGATAGATATCTGCACCAATAATAAAACCGAATAAACGAAAGGTGAAACTCACTAATCGCGGTTGAGTAATGCGACTTAAAATTGCAAATTGTCATATCACGTTATGTTGACTTAAGCTAATATTAAAATTAATTTTAGCTTTGATCTAATACTGCCAAATGTCTGACAACTTGACAAAGAACTTCTCATTATCTTATACGCCATGTAAATTTGATCTCATTTCAGACTTAAATTTTCACCTCTTATCTCTATATTGTGCCGCTGGTTTCTTAAATGGAAATTGAAGTATCATTCCTGTCACGTATTGTTGATGGACCATATATTCCCGATTTGGTTACTAATTCATCATTTTAAAATAATTAACATCTGGTAGTAAAAGGTAGC
Organism: Druceiella hillmani; assembly: GCA_039881145.1. NCBI lineage: Eukaryota > Metazoa > Arthropoda > Insecta > Lepidoptera > Hepialidae > Druceiella > Druceiella hillmani. The sequence goes on along the minus strand of JAYKKI010000002.1, from coordinate 19,403,773 downwards.
TTTTACACCAACGAGTTTGTCTGAACTTCTGAAGTTAGCGATTTGTTTTAAATAAATGCATCCCTTGCAGCATCTACATTTATTTGTGTTGGGTTATCATAGACGACAAACTTCCAAGCGGTCAGTTCCAAGACTAATTCACCAATAGTTATTTACCGATAAGACCAAGTTCAAGAATGCCGTCCGAAATGCAAACAAAAAAAAGGAAAAAAACGGGTCTGTACCCTGCTCAATTCTCATACGACGCAGGCCTCAGACAATACAGATTTAATCGTCTCAGTGATCACTATTTGCTTAAAGACCTTGCTAAAACCGGAAGGTATCTAACGGCAGCGGCACGCAACCTTGCACCGAATAGTAACCGGAAAGCGTGGCACGGCCTAGATTGCATTTCAAGATTTTCGCTTAATGTCTTCGACCGCGATAACATTGTCTTAAAATTTAGCGTTGAAAGGCCTAACTTCTTATAGAAACAAATGCGTATGAATCATAATTCCATACCTTCATAAATAGACTTCTAAAAGTCACGATTCACATGCAAAACATCGTTTACACATTGCGAGTACATCGTCAGTTTAAACAGCTCACTCGCGCTCTGAAACGGCAAGCGATAATTCACCTTGCGAAATTAATCATCGTTCTATTTCAGTCACTTTTTATAAACATGGCGATAAAAATGAGATAACATTATGTAATCAGTATTTAAGTAACAACTTGCAATACAACACTGTTTGTCAGGTTGCGAATTGTTATTTATGATCCGACAATCAGAGTCGAACTAAATCAACGCAGTTCGATGCAATTATCGATTTTGAATAACAAGATATTATGCAAAAAAACTTCCATGTGCAAACTTAAACGAGTACTGAACTGGATTTCGTAAATTTATGTAATATTTATATCCGCCGCCGTTATACGTGAGCAATAAAGTTCCGTGCAGTGAACTCTTGCATTGATAGCACTGTTATTTTAAAGTATTATTTTCTAGTCCTGACAATTAATTACAAGTTATACATTTTTATATGAACAAGTGCCTCAAGCGTTTTAAAAATACGGTTTGATAACAACTTGCATCTATCGAAATAGGGGTCCTCAAAAATACACGATATTTTTAAAATATTTGTAAAAGTCAATACGTCGCCTAAAAAGACGGATTGCTTGATCTCTTTAGCATTGCTCCAGGTCAATATGGTGGTCGATGATTTACTAGTTTCAGAGACGTGGAGATGGTAAAAGAATATTAATCCTTCCATCTCTATTTCATCATATATCTGACTCTTATACGACATTCGAACTGCAGCAAGGGTTAATGATAAATTTGTTTAATTGGTTAATGTCGTCCCCATAGTCCAATTTTCTGCGAACCAATATAGTTATTAACTTTACTTTCAATTTACCTGGACACATCAAAAACGACTCGTTACATAAACTCCAACAATAGAGCAAGCTTACCCGCAGATAACCAGACAATAAACACCAAACCCGTCGGCAAAGTGCAGTGTGATAACATATGCATTCAGAAAGCAGGTTGTTCGTCTACGATCTCGACACAAGATTGATACTGCGGTGACGCCTTAATCGTGCGGTAAAAAGATCTAACTATATAAGAGTAGCTTGCTATGTATACGGAGGAGTAGAGCAACGGAAGTGTCGGTGGCGAAGAACGGTACACGGACACGACTACGAAGCTGGTTCACACGGGATTTATGCGAGGAGGCGTACGGACGGAAATGCGATTTAAAGATGGACTCTTTTGCAAAGCCGGTTTGATACGTATAACGAGAATATGAGTTTTCACTTGTTTCGTAAGCGGACGATAACACTAAACGACCATTGAATTAGCTAGTTAAACTTCTACAAAGCAGAAGAAAGTGTAAATTACAAATATAGAAATTTTAAAAATATACCCACGAAGAGCATATGTCGTAAAGAACAATAACAAACTTAAATATTGAAAGAATTCGACAATAGGTTAAACATTTTCAAAAACAAACATTTAGAAATTTGTTTATTTAGATTAAAAACACTTTCGATTCTTTTTCAAGTAATGAAATTACTGTTCTTCAGTAATTTACAAACATATTAACGACAATGTACAAACATATTAACAAATGCTCAGACCACAATACCTATCTCCTCATCTAATGATTAGAAGTTAAATACCGTCCAGTGAAAATGTGACATAGGAAAAAGTTCGATTGTAAAGACACAGATTGGAATATTAAGATCGTATGATCATATCAAACTTACGAATAATCAAAGAAAAGAAAGCAACAAATGAAAGAGACTAGACCTATCTAAAAAGGGATAAAGTAAACTCAAAGGAAAACAGATACAATAAAATGCTCGTTAATAATATATATATATATATATATATGAGGAAAATGACCCAAATAAAAATATAATTATAAACGTATGAAATCAAATATAGAGTAGTGGAAATTCCGAGTTGTATGACTGAGTTAAATTTAGAAAATGTTAAAGGAGAAATCCACCGTGAGGAGTGAAAATTTTTTTAAAAATTTATTTATTTAAACATTTTTGTTAAACGAAATATGTATTGTTAATCTCTTTTTCGAAATAACATCTTTGACCGAGTGAAAACTTCGAGTTGTACACTAGGTTTACAAAAGTTAGCCCTTTTTTCTTCTGAAAATCACCATTCCTTTGCTCTTTTAGTGAACAATATTTTTGACAACTAAAACTTTTTTAACATGGTTCATGCTTCAACTAAACCTTTTTTAAAATAGTTCATGCCGGTTAATGTCTCTTTTTATTTCTAGATGATGGAGCCACACAACTTATTTTTTATAATTTTGTTACTTTTTATTTTCTTAATAAAATTGTATGTATAACCCAATTCTTAATTTAAGAAACTTAAAACCCGAGTAGAACTATTATATAAAGAATTGTAAGACGAAAAAGATACATAAGAGTAGACCGTCTCAAGACGCTGTGAAGATGAAGAGATGTTGAGAAGAATTGTACGTTTCTTGGCTGTGGTTAATGGGTTAAAAATAAACTTTAAAAATAAACTTTTTTTAGTGGAAAAACATAGACAATGAGATTTTTTAGATGATCATAATTAATAAATAAAAATGCCCGATGTTTCTGATCTCACATAAAAGCCCAATCAAAATATTTTATTTTCTTTTCAACCTACGCCATTAAATTTTGTGTCACATCCCAGTTCTTTATGATATGTCAGGAATGACATATGCAGAAAGCGACAGACGCATCAAGGTTTGGCAAAAATTCCCTCGACGCACACCTTATCGGTATCGGTATCGGTACGGTATCGGTAGTCGAAATTTCAAAATGCGAGTATAAAAAATTGCTAGCACTCAAGTCGTGTGCTTCACACTACAAGCGCGGTAAATTGACATTTCGAAATACGGCTAATACCTGCAAAGGAGATTACGAAAATGGTCCTGGTGTTATAAAGATAGAAAATAATAAGCAAACAATTGAGCGATAGACAATGAAGCGAATTTCATCGATTAATATGTTACATCTGTGTATGGAGGATACAATGTGAGACACAATCTATACTTTGTTTCATCTTGCTGGTTCAGAGTTTCATAGAAACTACATTTAAAAACAATTATAAACAATAAACTTAACTTTTATTTATCTACTTTAATGTATCTAATTGATACATATGACGGACTTATTGCTACAAGTAATTGTGAGATTCAAGCGCAGACCTATATTTGTTTTGAGAATATATCGTTTTTTTTATGAAAATGTGGTAAAATAATTGCTTATGAATTAAGTTAGATTAAAAATTTGTTCATGGTATGTTGATTTTTTTGCTATTTATCTTAAATTAGAGCTGGTATTAGGTTGATCGATGGTCCATCACGTAATCGACGAATACTGTAACGATTATTAAATCGACGGCGTGCTACAGACAGCGAAAATCTACTCGAAATGTACGCCTCGACGGCAAAAGCGCGGTGCTCTCCACTCCACTGTTCCATGGCTACTAAAAAATCCGCACCGCTTGCGCTTCTAACGACGCTCCCCGCGCCCCTCTTATGTGTTGCGTTCAGAAACTATGTTTGTTGAAACTTTTAAATCTGCCATTGGACACCTGTATAATGATTTGTATATAGCTTCTCAGTATAACTCAGCCTATTACTCAATATATCATATATTTAGCCACATAATAAAAAAAATATTGTAAGACTTAATATATAACATATTGAGTAATTTGTTGACCTTACTATATAATAAAAGGGATAACATATTAATCGATGAAATTCGCTTCATTGTCTATCGCTCAATTGTTTGCTTATTATTTTCTATCTTTATAACACCAGGACCATTTTCGTAATCTCCTTTGCAGGTATTAGCCGTATTTCGAAATGTCAATTTACCGCGCTTGTAGTGTGAAGCACACGACTTGAGTGCTAGCAATTTTTTATACTCGCATTTTGAAATTTCGACTACCGATACCGTACCGATACCGATACCGATAAGGTGTGCGTCGAGGGAATTTTTGCCAAACTTTGATGCGTCTGTCGCTTTCTCCATATGTCATTCCTGATCGGGCTGTATGCGGTTAAATCAATATTAGGCCTAATAGAGACGAAGAGTGTCTTGATTTAACCGCACAGAGTGTCTTGATAGCCCACAATACAAACTTAGATATAGAAAAAGAAGAACACCTCGATAAAGAACCAAATATAACTATATATTTAGTTTTCTAAATCCACTCTAATTATTTTCTTTGCAAATTGTGCCGTTATAACAAAAATATGCATTCGTAACAACGCGATAGTCGTGGCCTCTCCATCACCGATAGAGAACGAAAAAAAGGAGTATGAGCCAGACGACAATCACGTCATCTAGATAAAGAAATACCTAAAAAAAAACGGCCACTAAGCAAAGTCAAGGAGCCTATCTACACGACAAGCAGACGGTTGAGGAATACCAAATGAGGACTTGAGATTAATTGCTGTTAATTTAGTTGAAAATGCGTAAACATCAACGGCAAATTCTTCATAGCGCTTTATTTATGGCGTCCGTTCTTTAACGTAATCGTATCCCTAAATTGAAATCGGATGCGGTGTTGGGAAGTATCCAAAGAGTACTATCAAATCATTGAATAATTTTGATAATTATAATTCACGTCATTTTAACTACCCTTGTCATTTTTCAGTTAATCACATTTTGCATGGCGGGATTTAGGTCAATTTTCAGACGTGTATGATAAGACTCCTTCAAAAAAAACGTAACAATCTTATCACTCGCGATTAAAGAATTTGAAGATCTTCAGAAAAATAAAGCAAAAGAAAAAGCTATGATGATCATAAAAACTCTATTTCTAATACAACGATATCATGGAATGAAAGCTTTCGACTTTTTTAAAAGTGAATCGACATTACATGACTTATATGGTTCTTTAAATTTTACAGGAAAAGTGTTTTTTATTTTGACGCGGATATTTTTATTAAAAAATTAATATATTGTGCACCTATGTATATACATATGTATATTTACACACTTTTTCTATATAATACAACGTGAACATGGAATGAAAGCTTTCAACTTTTTTAAAAGTGAGTCGAATTACATAACGTACATCATTCTTTAAATATTACAGGAAGAGTGTTTTTGGCTTTGACGCGGATATTTTTATTAAAAAATTAATATATTGTGCACCTATGTATATACAAATGTATATTTACATACTTTTTCTATATTTTCATGCACGACTCGTTTCTATTGTCTTATTTGACAAACTCACACCAACTGTGTAAACTACTTGATATAATAGATGGATGTTTTACGTATATTTCCATGTTATTGTGGGATGTTACAGATAAATTAATTTTGTTTATTATATACGTTTATAACGAACTCCCCCCAAAAGTGAAATATTTCAGCAGCGATTGTGAAGAACCACATCAAGCTCACATGCTGAAATCGTCACCTCATGAGGAGCCATCTTAGAAGGGATCTCAATTTTTTCAATACTGTAGAATGTGTAAACATCCCCTTTTTATTTATAAGTTTACGACACTTAAGTTCGAAATTAGAATGATTTTTGTTTGTTTTTTTTTTAATGTATTCTTTATTTCCTAAGCCATAGTTTTTATATTATATATGCTTGTTACAATATAACTCTTTCTGCAAAAATAGCTGCGGAGTTAATTACTAATAATACGGTAGTTGACTCATTCTAAATTTTGATATTTTTCGTACAACATTGTTAAATATAAGTTAATTAAAAACCAATCTTGAGAAAAATTCAAAAATTTATTGAAAAATAAGCCAGTTGTAGGCTTCTAAATTTGAAGATACGGATAGAGTTGAGTATATCCCTGTCTCTTTTCCTCTTGTAGAATATAATGTGCAATATTAAAAATGATCTCACAATACAGTATTGCCGTCCTTCTCTAAAGGTTAAATTTAAACTTTTATAACTCGGTCAATTTTTAAGATTATTAAAAAAAAATTTCACTCTTCAGCTTGTACCTTGAAATTATGATAATGAAATAAAAAAAATTTAGTCAAATACCCAATTATACTACTTTAAATTTAGTATTATCTCGACATTTACATCATTAAAAATCTCTACATTTGCATACCCATATTCGTTCCTACAATACATCATCTAATGTATTGACACATGTGTACTGACCAGACTAGTACAAAAGATATTGCATCATGCATGCCCGTACAAATATTGACAATTTATTCATATATCACATAATACAAATCAATTGCGTCTTTATCTATTAATGCTGTACAAAATATTCTTTTTAACGATAAAAATGGATAAGTCATATTTATCTTTGATGGTATCAATAGATGGTGACATGTATTGGGTAGTTTACATGCGATTACCATATGCGAGCTTTAGGGCAGATTTTAAACTTATACTCCTACAGGTTTTAATTTAATTACTTCTCATCGGTGGTCGAATTTCACTTCACTAATCCATCATCGTAAAGCATCCGCCATATTCCATCGTGAAAGAAGATCAAAAAGTGCTTCTCTAGCATTTTATACTACGTTTTGCCCACAATCCACTCTTCCTCTTTCTACTATATATAATCGTCTCATACATCTATACATGGTCCGTTCACAAAACTCAAAAGACTTTATCAATAGTTTCTTAATTTTAATCATGAAAGAGAATATTTATCCACCAAAAAAAAGATGTATGTCGCTTCTCACCAAAACATAACAATTTTTCACTTCATCATATTTATAAATTAAACGTATGTTATTTTTACAGCTTCTATTTTAAAAAGTACAAGCGCATTTAATCAGCATACACACTGGTACATAAAAATAAAATGTCGTAAATAAATTAAACATGACAGATTTCAAATAATACTTTTAAACACGAATACACTACGTAGTATCGTTTTTACCGGAACAAATCACAATTTACACCAAATATCAATTACGTATAAATAAATATTCACAGACAGTCTTTCCTAGCATAAACGATCCAAATAGAAAACAAGAAAAATCGGCAAGTCAGTCGCATCGGAGCTGTCAGCGGCCGATGTACATCAGCAATACATACACATACATATATAAAGAATACACATTTCGGGCAGGAAGCTAAGCATCATTATATGTTTTTGCAATACCAAGAACATTGACATTAAAATAACATTAACGGACAAATGATTCATTGCTGGCGACGCATAGAATAAGGGATCGGTCAGCCGACGAGCACATCAGCGGCACCGTGAATGCTAATGAGCTTCTGTGAAGTATAAGTTTTCTTTTCAACTTGGTTACGCACTGTGGGCAGAATAAGGCCGATGTCACAGTGAATGAGTTTGAAGTGCGAAATATTTATTTATCTGTAAATATACCACTACTTTTTACAAACAAAAAAGGGTAAACAATTAAGGCGTGTCACACCGAATATTGTTTAGTCCGCACTTACTGCAGTTATTGTGAATAAATACCAACTAAAAGCGAGCTTAAAGATAATTCTTATCTTCATACGTCGTAAAATATATAACTCCAAAATATAAACCATACGTATTACATAAAAAGATTTCAAGCCAATGCCAAACAATATTTGCTGTTTTATTTTAAGAGATATGCTATAAAGAGCAAGAAAAAAAATACAAAGTCAATCAATCACATTGTTTAGTTCACGCGGCTCGCGAAAAGTAAATAAAAAAATGTTTGATATGATCAAGGAAGTTTGGGCTAGGTGGCCTTCCGACGAATATTTGTTTAGTTAAACTTTCAACACTCGCCGTTACGATCAAACAACTTTATTTCTTTTGTTTCTTGATGATCTCCATTTCTTTTCGTATTTCTCTTTTGTAAAGACACTTAGAAATCTTCTATTATATAGTACTACATACTTTTAATAAACCTTGAATATATTTGGCGTTAATTTTGTAGAAATTCATTGTTCACAATTAAATGGAACTACGTGATGTAGTATTATTATTACTTTCTTTAATTTCTTTACCACGACCTAGGTTTCGTTGTATTACAACATCTTCAGGTGGGCTATTAGCAAAGATCTATTATCTTGTGCTATAGCTATTATCTTTGCTAATAGCCCACCTGAAGATGTAATACAACGAAACCTAGGTCGTGGTAAAGAAATTAAAGAAAGTAATAATAATACTACATCACGTAGTTTCATTTAATTGTGTTTAATAAACCTGTTAGAAATGAGTAGAACTTGCTATACAAGAGTCCCATGAGTACTTTACATATATGTACATTTAAGGGTATGTATTTCTACGTGTATATAAAACCCTCGACGTGAGAATTCCACCCCTATGTAAAAGGTTTACTTAAGAAGTATAAGCATATTAAGAAGTATATGTCTTACTTTTTTATTGAACCATATATAAATATTAATACTATTATGCACCATCTAAATATATTGCCTAGTGTATCTTTCAAAGATGTAAAAACGTCATGAATATCCATGAAATATGAAATTAAGATTCATCGTTATAGTTTTCAGATAAAGTTTAGGTAAAGTTCCAGTAACACTATTTTTCCATAATTTCATTTTAGCTGTTTAGGAGATAGGGAGCAAGGAGAACATTTTTATGGACCTTTACACTAATATGTCTAGAACTATCTTATATAAAATCCTGGAAATATAGATTTGGAATCCTTACCACTACCACTTCCAATTTATATAATCACATGAAACATGAAATAAAAAAAAATCTAATAAATTTTTTACCCATTCAAAAAATTCCATACGAATATTTTCGAGTGTTAACTATTGAGATATGTGCGTTTTAATAGGCTTTATCAGTATACTAAATTTCAAGTTTTTACATCAAGTAATTTCGGAGTAAATGTTTATGGTAATTTTTAACAACATCTTTATAACTGTTTAATGCAAATAATTTTTAAATATTTATAACATGCTCCTTCAGTTAATGTCCCTAACGATAAAAGAAATTAAAGAAAATGAATATTTGCCCTCCCTAAAATTTAGATACAGTAAACAAATTATAAAAGGTTTGGACGAATTTGTAACTATAAAAACGATCTCTGCCGGTCAACTAAAACATCGTATAAATATATTGTATATTTTGAAAGACAACAAAGTATTGTGAGCAAAAAACAAACAATTACACGTTGATAAGCATAAAAGACAGCGGGAGAATTAAAAGAAAATACCAAGAAAAAACACGAAAAACTATGTCAGACGAAATTTGAATACATTCAAAATAAGCATCTGGATATCGAGGTCAAACTTACTCTCAAGTTTAATAACAGATATGAAGAAATATCGATAACAGGACATATAACATTGGCAGATAATAAAAGTTAAGAATCTAGTCCTAAGATAATCCTGGTTGCGAAAATGCTTTGACGCGTTAAAGAGAAGGTAGATTGAGCAGGTCACTAATATCTAACCAATCAAACTGCGACTTATGCTGGCTATCGATTTCCTGAATACTTTAATGTAGCGAGTACTTAGACTAAATTTTAGTTCAAATTCTTGAGAATTTAATATTTAAATTGAGTTACAAATAACAGGAAATATTTCTTACTTACGTATTTTGTACTAAAGAACTGCTTACTTCATGACAAATTATACACAAAATATTCACGAATGATATTTCTCTTCCTTCAAACGAATATGGTTTTAATGAAAAACATTCTTGAGGGAATATTTTTTACTTGTAATAACTATGTTATAAATAAACATATACACGCAGATGATACCGGATTTATGATTAGCACTGTTCAGTTTAATTATTCAGAGGACATAGATTATGTGATTTATACTCTTTAACATATTTAAAAAATACCCGAATTATTTAATTACAAATCGCTTTAGTGAAAATGTAGTTAGTTATAAATTACAAAATCTTTTTTTTTTTTTTCCATTATACCACAATTAATGACCACTAAAGTATGTATTCATCATATTTCTCAATTTTCAATTAACACTCCACAAATGATGATTGGCGTCAACTGTGCACGCGTCTTAAGAATCTCGACCCAAATACTATTGACATCCGTTTTTTTTAACTTATTTTGTATGCCATAGCTAACGGAATTTGTTTCATACACTAATTTGGCCAAACGGTTTTTGACTATAGAAATTACTATAAACGAAAATCAAATAGGCAATTGAGGCTCGCCCGCGAGACAATGGTGTGGCTAACGCTTTTTGTTAGTCCATTTATACAATTGCAAAAATGCAAACCGCATTTTGTTTATGTGTTAGTAATAAGTTTAATATATTCTTGAGCGGACAAGGCTTTAATCGCTGATTTTAACATGCAAATCCTTACACAGGAATCATTTCGGGTCCATATATTGTGAAAGATGGTGATATACTTAGTTACACGGCGATTTATAATCCGCAACGAGTAACAAAAAAATGGGATGAAAAGATATCATGAAAAGATTCATTCCAAATGATGGTAGATTATAGTTTGTCGTGAAAACGATTGATATAAAATTAATCCGCAACAATGTGGCGTGTTTTACTAATGAATGATATGCGAGTTCTTCCACCAGAATGATCTATAATCATTACCGATTCATCCAATGTGAACGACAGTGAATGCTTCTTTATTTACAATCATTTCAGACAATGGACAGTTATAATTAGTCGTGAAAATGTTTGATAAAAAAGTAATCCGCGTGAATATGTTGAAAATATGCATTCCAAATGATGGTAGATTATAATTTGTCGTGAAAACGATTGATATAAAACCGCCGCATTAACGTGGCGTGTTTTACTAATGAATGATATGCGAGTTCATCCACAAGAATGATCTATAATCATTACCGATTCATCCAATGTGGACGACAGTGATATGCTTCTTTATTTACAATCATTTCAGACAATGGACAGTTATAATTAGTCGTGAAAATGTTTGATAAAAAAGTAATCCGCGTGAATATGTTGAAAATATGCATTCCAAATGATGGTAGATTATAATTTGTCGTGAAAACGATTGATATAAAACCGCCGCATTAACGTGGCGTGTTTTACTAATGAATGATATGCGAGTTCATCCACAAGAATGATCTATAATCATTACCGATTCATCCAATGTGGACGACAGTGATATGCTTCTTTATTTACAATCATTTCAGACAATGGACAGTTATAATTAGTCGTGAAAATGTTTGATAAAAAAGTAATCCGCGTGAATATGTTGAAAATATGCATTCCAAATGATGGTAGATTATAATTTGTCGTGAAAACGATTGATATAAAACCGCCGCATTAACGTGGCGTGTTTTACTAATGAATGATATGCGAGTTCATCCACAAGAATGATCTATAATCATTACCGATTCATCCAATGTGGACGACAGTGATATGCTTTCTTATTTACAATCATTTCAGACAATGGACTTTTGTTTGAATGACAATGAATTATAATTAGTCGTGAAATCGTTTGAAATTTAAAAGTAATCCGCGGAATACGGCAATTTCCCGAAAAAAGAGGAAACCTTTCAGATACGCCGTGATTTTAGACGTATGTGGATGACGCGGTCGTTTATATAACGTTTGATTTCATTATCACTATTATATATTCATTAATTTTACAGTTGACTAATGTCTGCAAAATACATAGAACTGTGTCATCCATATAACAAATTAACAATTAAATTTTCGACAGCAACCGAAATTAAATTTATTAAATGTATATATGTATGTGGATGACGCGGCCGTTTATATAATGTTTGATTTCATTATTACTATTATATATTCATTAATTTTACAGTTGACTAATGACTGCAAAATACATAGTACTGTGTCATCCATATAACAAATTAACAATTAAATTTTCGACAGCAACCGAAATTAAATTTATTAAATTTATATATGTATGTGGATGACGCGGCCGTTTATATAATGTTTGATTTCATTATTACTATTATATATTCATTAATTTTACAGTTGACTAATGACTGCAAAATACATAGTACTGTGTCATCCATATAACAAATTAACAATTAAATTTTCGACAGCAACCGAAATTAAATTTTCGAAATATGTTTGAGGCGTAAACGTCTTTTCCTGGTTCCTATATATTGTAAAGGGAAAAAATATATTTATTCCTATCAGACCGTTCGGTGACACATTATAACATTGTTATTTTATTTAACAAAAAAGCTAAGTTGTAAAGCACTAGAAACGCTATGGTGAAACGTCTGTCGATTGACTATCAAACAACTTCTTTGCGACCTCTCTTTACGCAATTCTTTTTAATTATTTAAATTTTTGTTTTTTTTTTAGTTTGTTTTCTTTTTTTATTTAAATTCGTGTTTGTATTTGAATATAGTATCGCTAATAATGGTAATAAGTAAATAAGTATAATATAATGTTTTCTTTTTTTATTTAAATTCGTGTTTGTATTTGAATATAGTATCGCTAATAATGGTAATAAGTAAATAGGTATAATATAATGTTTTCTTTTTTTATTTAAATTCGTGTTTGTATTTGAATATAGTATCGCTAATAATGGTAATAAGTAAATAGGTATAATATAATGTTTCTTTTTTTATTTAAATTCGTGTTTGTATTTGAATATAGTATCGCTAATAATGGTAATAAGTAAATAGGTATAATATAATGTTTCTTTTTTTATTTAAATTCGTGTTTGCATTTGAATATAGTATCGCTAATAATGGTAATAAGTAAATAAGTATAATATAATGTTTTCTTTTTTTATTTAAATTCGTGTTTGTATTTGAATATAGTATCGCTAATAATGGTAATAAGTAAATAAGTATAATATAATGTTTTCTTTTTTTATTTAAATTCGTGTTTGTATTTGAATATAGTATCGCTAATAATGGTAATAAGTAAATAGGTATAATATAATGTTTCTTTTTTTATTTAAATTCGTGTTTGCATTTGAATATAGTATCGCTAATAATGGTAATAAGTAAATAAGTATAATATAATGTTTTCTTTTTTTATTTAAATTCGTGTTTGTATTTGAATATAGTATCGCTAATAATGGTAGTAAGTAAATAAGTATAAGTAGAATCAGTTAATTGGAAAAGCTCAGTTTGCATGGATTTTTGTTTGTTAAAGACATCAGTATTTAATTTAACATATATTAATAACCATTAAACCATTATTTAATTACCAATAAATAGTGAAATTTTCATTGGCGCTAAACTGCGTTTGTTCCGACTGTCGAGGCGAATTGGCAGCGAGCGCACGGTCGCGGGAAAATCGGTAGCGATTATATTTAAATACCGTCATAAATAAACCTTTCACTGTGTTCAATTAAAATCTGATACAGAAGTCATAAATCATTGAATTAGCGGCACGAGGCGTGCCATAAACAAAATAAAGAGACGAGTGTCGTGCAGTGATAGCTGTTGGTAGCCGCCTCGTCGTGTCTGCGTGCTAGTGTGAGCAGCTTGCTAATACGAAGGTCAAGTTGTCACACGTTCACTGTTATTGGCCCGCTAGACGATTTGACATCGACATGCAGAGCGATGCAATTACTGTTTTCGTATTTAAATGCAAGTAGTACTTATTAATGATAGGAATAAAATATTTTGCAGAATGAAATTTAATTTTGCAGAATGAAATTTAACCCTAGAAGGAAAAGCCTCCGAGAGAACCGGGAAACACAGTGAATCAGGTTAATCCCAGGCAATATTCAAACAGCTATATCTAGAAGACTATCATTTCTTTCCAAAAAACTTGCATGAAATTGTCTAGAAATAATCAAAGACTTTTACAGCAGTATCTTTTTAAAGTAAGAGTGAGAGTCACGATTTGAAAAAGGTTTGAAAGAAAATTCGCAAAATTACAAATACCGATACAAAATAAGAAAATTCAGGGTTTTTGCAGAACGATAAACAAATTTGTGGAAAAATTATAAGTTTATTTTATGACACAGAAAATATTTAAAAAAATAATCCATTGACTTTATTTTAAAAACTATTTGTTATTCTAACTTTATTCTAATAGTCACACCAAATAAAATTCAAGTAAAAAAATCCTAAAATTGAAATTTTGTAATTTTTAATAATTGTTTTAGGGTTATCTACGTAAAAGTACAAATAAACGCGAAAAGTTGACACTTTTTTATAGAATAGGTATGATCTTTAAAAAGGTATATTTACATGGGAACTTGGACTACATATATTTTAGGATATAAATAACATTGCAAAAAAGGTTATTTTCCATTCATACACGTGTACGCACAATAAGTTTTATTTTTAAGTAAAACTTAAAAATAATATCCAACATTTTTTGTTTGTCTTGAAAGTCTTCAAACAAGCAAAGCTTCTTGGATTTGACCGGTTTTTTTTAAATTGTCAGAGATTCTGTACATAGAGACAATGTTCATTACATATCATAAAAATTCCAAAATAATGTTATTTCTATGATTTTATGATTTTATACACTTACATGTTTACATTTTTTGCTCGTATATTGGAGCATATATGACGTCACGTTTGGTTCCAACGTTTGTCAAAACTAAACTATAGGAACCTTACCTTTACTTTTAATAACAGATGAATTTGTATGAAGAAACTAAGCACGATATTTCGGTATTACTGCTTATTCAATGTTGACAGAAAATAGCGTGATATTACACATATATACGTGTATAAAACGTCTTTTAACACTATGCCATTCGGTGATACTACGTTTGTATAACGTGAAAGCTATCGAACAAATTGCGTTGACATCACATTATAGTAAAAAATCTTATAATCCTTCACTTATAATCTGTAGGATATACGATTTTAGAAATTTCCCGAAAATGGGAGAATTTTCATGTTTCACTAAGACGTTCTACGATCTGTGGAAAAACGTCGACAGAGAGTGGTAAGACCACCGGGCGCCAGACAAATCTTAGTTAGGTATACGTGCAGACATTGAAGTCTTAACTATTAGAAAATATATTTTACTTAAATATTAAATCAATGTCACTTGAAGCTCAATCTTCATTATTAAATGACCTGTACCAAACACGCGTAACAATTGCGTACACAAATCTCAATTTACTGCTGTAACAACCATTAACTTCGTCGTTCATTACTTCTGATGATATCAAACAAACTTTACAGACGCTATATAATTACAAAGATTGAACTGAACGGATGTATGAGCTATAATATAATGACGGGTCGATTTTGGTCGATGTGAAATATAAACAAATTATTTAAAGAAAAACAGTTAAGTGTGAATATCACTCACGCATTAAAGGCCAAAACTCATCCTTCGTGATCATCACCAGGTATATATTTAAATAAATATACGGTCCCTAGTAAATACTCTAAATTACGGAACTAAATAAGGCTTATGTTCTGATTATATTATAAAACAAATTAAAATATTATACTTACAACGCATACATATATATATATATATATATATATATATATATATATATATATATATATATATATATATATATATATATATATATTAATTAAGGTAACAATTTACTACAATGACATTTTTATTTATTTTATCTAAACATTATAATACTATAAATTTTGGAAAAACCAAATTACTTTCTGAGATAATATTATTATCCTCTTTGTAATACTTTTCGGACTTTTTCCTTACCTGTAATTTTTAGAGGAAGAGGAAAACATGACGTAACGTAAAAAGTGTTTAAATGAGTTTATTTTTAAAAGAGAATTGTGACAGCCTAACAGAGAAATATCATAAAAAGTCTGTTTATTTTTTATAATATTTGCCGTAAAACCTAAAACGTATTTAATATTAAAAAAGAAAACAATAAATCACGCTGCACTCATCAAGCAACATTTGACACAACATTAAACGATTAACAGGAATCATTAAAGATCGACCGCCTTACGTCTGGGCATACGCAGGGCGGTCCATTAGACGCGCAACCTCATATCGCTTTCGTTAGATGACGCGGGATTCTCTCGCGAGCTCTTAAAATAGACGCGACTGCCACACCAGTGATGAATTAAGACCGCGCGCTGCCCGCCGCGATCAGACGTTGATAGCGGTGCTGCGTCGAGGGTATTAATCAAAGCACCAGTTACTATCCACCTGTTACGCCGGATAGAATACATCCATCTTCAGGCCAAATCAAGTTTTGAAGCCCTCTTCTGTATCCACGTCGGCTCCCTTTTATAGAAGATGCGATATAGATTTGTAATACACGTGATTCCACGATTAAGTAAAGACCAAATAGGCTTTTATAGTAATAAAAATACATAACGTTTCCGTCAAACAATAATAATAAAAAATTGACCGAACCCACGCTGGCCATGACCGCATTTCAACTCTATTATAGGAGCAAGCAACAGCAACAGAAGGTTATATAATATTATAACAAATAAATTTTGTCTCACTCTTCAAGATGTTCGGCCCATGCGTCAATCTATTTGTAGGAGAAAATAACATGTGCAATAGGCGCTAGACAGAAAAAACTAGGAG
The DNA here is from genome assembly GCA_039881145.1 of Druceiella hillmani. NCBI lineage: Eukaryota > Metazoa > Arthropoda > Insecta > Lepidoptera > Hepialidae > Druceiella > Druceiella hillmani. Next base: position 19,386,870 of record JAYKKI010000002.1, on the reverse strand, counting down.
AACAGACTGATAGTCTCCTATTTAAATTTCTTCGTCCAATTATATTCATTTGTAACGTTTTTATAACATCACCGTATGGTTATCACTGAGAGTATTCTTTTAAATACTTACACAGTGTAAACACAGACAAAAACTACCTTTAAAAAAATTATTTCACGACAACTATTACAACGGAGCATCCAACATACTCAATTCAATACTATAGGATCACCGTTTTGGCTGTCACTGAGAATATCCTTTTAAATATTTGCATAATGAAAACACAGACAAAAACTGCTTCTAAACAAATTATTTCAGGACAACTATTACAACCTAGCATCCAACACACTCAATTCAACACTATAGGATCACCGTTTTGGCTGTCACTGAGAATATCCTTTTAAATACTTTCATAATGAAAACACAGTCAAAAACTGCTAAACAAATTATTTCATGACAACTATTACAACGGAGCATCCAACACACTCAATTCAATACTTCTGTAAAATCAAAATTATATCTACTTTATTAACCCTTAAAGAGAATCTGAAGTCCGCTTACTTTTATGTAAAAAATTAATAATAAACACACATATTTAAGATTAATTCAGAGATGTCAAGGATAATAATCTTCATTACTTTTCTTACCATTCTTTTGATTAAGCATCATAGACACGTAGTTAATGTTTACATTGTCCTACATCGAAAGTTCCTGTCAAGTTGATTCAACGATCGCTTTCGTTGAAGAAAAATATAATCAGGAACATATACAAGATTCATGTACGAAATGTGTGCTTACATCAACCACGTTGAAAATAACTATGAAGAGCAAAATACTAATGGGCTTTAGGTGAATTTAAAAATATTTTTTCAATAAGCATTCACAAACAAAATTTGCCGCATCAAAAATTGGTCCAATACACGTTGTAACTGGTCCAATTGATGCGCAATGCTCGCGCTCGCCAATTTTAGTCATCAAATCCAGAAATAGTTACGAGATTATTAGGAACAAATATAGTATGGTTTGTCTGGAAGTAGCACGATCGTGGTAGTTTATAGTGACGAAAATAAAATATTTCAAAAGCTCAGTTATTTGTACAGATTCACTTTCGAAGGGACGAGTTGAAATCGAAGCTTTTATGTGTGTGTTGTAATGTTCAAATTTTCATTGAAAATCATTATACATCATTACATCAGTAGAAAATCATCATTAAGAAATTTAAGACTTAAGGTTTATTTTTTTTCTATTTTTTGCTCTTATAAATCTTTGTTTCTTCCACACTGGTAAAGTATTATTCCTGAGAAATTTCACATTACTTAGAATTTTTACGTAATTTTCCGAAGTAGTAATTAACCTTCTTAATAAATAACACTTCTAAACTGGTATTACAAACTATAAGATTATACCGCAGGCTCATTTTATAGAAAGCAGTCTTGGCCACCAACAGCAGAGTCTTTAAACTCATTCTGAAAGATGAAGACTTGTTTTTTAAACTACGCTTTTTCACTCTTTTACGATACTTTCCCGTAGTTGTATGTAGAAGGGAATGAAACTAGAAAAATGGAGCAAAAACAGAATGAACAGAGACATATGATTAGAAATATCGGCATTATCAAATTAATTTACAACAAAGTCACATACATAATCTATTGTTAGCTTGAATAATACGGAAATGGAGTGTGAAAAATACATTTTTTGCTAACCTAGCTTCTGCATTTAACTCATAAAATATGATAACATCAGAATTAAAAAAGTTAGATGAAATATCCCAGTTCATACACGAAGAATTGTTTTGAAGAAAACTTGTATTAATGAGTTATAATATCACTTGATTGTCGAAGGCTTCGGCAATCAAATGATATTATAACTAAGTTAATTTAGTTATAATATCACTTGATTGTCGAAGGCTTCGGCAATCAAATGATATTATAACTAAGTTAATTTAGTTAGAATATCACTTGATTGTCGCAGAGCAAAACGGTACGAGTATTGTAATCACAGCCAATGGATAGAATTAACAATATTTTCGATATTACAATATTTTTACTATGACTAAACTGTAACTCCGTCTTGCTCTTGGTAGGTCTAATCAATTTTTATAGAACGGTAAGTATTTCCAAAGGCTACAGAGCACTATTGCTAGAGAAGAATATATCACAGAAAATAATTAGACATGTTCAATTGCTCTTAACTTAATCAAAGAAGTTAGGATTTCAGTATTTGCATACAGTGGCCTGCTGGCCACAGGCTGCTGATAGTTAACATCACAGCTGGTCGAGCCTCACGTAACACCGATAGGTATACATAAAAATGTCGAATCAATTAACCGCAGGCATCAAATGGATAAATCGATTTGGCGGACGCAGGCACGGCTTCGCACGGTGTAGTCGGTACAATTGACGCACGTCGATTGTTTGTAAACCGCGCGGCGCAGCACGCGTCAGCGACGCACGTGGGCGGCCGCGCCAACAATGCCATTATTTATAGAGCGCGCGGATGCGAACGCAACCGGCTTACCGGAATCGGTAGCTGCTGTTCGCAGCTACGCCGATACCACCGGACTCTGTGACGTCAGGCTTTACAATGGTCGCCTACAATGCGCTGGCTACACGTGGCATGATACACGGCCATTGGCAAGAAGCTAACCGTGTCTGTTAACGCTTCCATTTAATTACGGAAATACATACATTTATCAATTTGTTTAAAGCATAAATTTAAGAAACCTCGGAAGTAGAAGTAAGCAAGTACGTAGATAGGTGTGAGCGAAATAGCAGAGCGAGCGAAAATTTCAATAAATTAGTTTGCATACAAAATTATTTTTTGATAACCGCGTGCCTAACACCTTAATTACACTTTTTCTATTTTCGAAATAAAAATAACTAGTGAATTCGTAGTAGTATTTTAATTTGAAGATGTTACGTTGTAGGTCCACGTAACATCTTACAAATTCTTAGAAAGTCTGTAGGAAATGTTGATTTAATGTGGTGTCTTCTGTTAATTTATAGCATGCATACCTAATAATAAGAGCTCTTTCGTACCATTGATCTCAATGAATTATTACTAAATGTTGTGTTTCTCTTGATTTTCCTAAAAAATTAAATTGATTTAATATGAAAATTGTCTTTTCTTTCAAAAAGCACCAATCTCGGAAATAGTTTCGAAATTGAAAACCATATAGCATTGTACGCTAGATAGTCAAAACAAAAGATGGATTAAAACAAAAACGACGAAAATGAAGTTGGGAAAAGCATACGTAGTGTACGTGCGAGGTAAAACACTTATAGAAAGTATTAAGTAGATATACTGAAACTTAATAAAACACTAAATCCAATAATGAACAATTTATTTCATATATGTACAGCAGGAAGCATGGTATGATAAACTGTTAATATTGAGCCATTTTTAAAATAATTATTTAATTATTTTTATTCTAATTTCTTTGTCTCATAATTAGAAAACTCACATATATTCCAAATGACAGATCAACTTCATACTGGAATTTAGGTTCGTATCTTTTAGCTTTTAGTTCAAAGAGATAAGCAATTACAAACAGGCGGTCAAAAAATATTATTAAGCAACGACTAATTTGTGCAAGGTTTAGAGAATTATTTATAATTGTTCCGTTTTTCAAAATTATTGTACTCTACATTGAAGTGAAACTTTTTCTGGCGTCTCCATGTGAAAAGTTGGACTCTCTTTTATTGTTGACTACTTTGCAAAAGTCAACAACAAAAGCTGTTCTAAAAATCAGTTCTTAATAACGGTAAAAAAACTTTTAAATAACTCAAAACATTCGTCATTCGATACAAGACATTAACCGCACAGTTAAAATATTCTCGAAATTCATTAGAGATAAAACGCCAGACACGCTGAGTTCACCTACCTTAGAATAAGTCTATTAGGAAACTCCGGAATTTTGCGTTGATTTTTTAGATATTACAGTTCCGAAATTAAAAAGCCCAGTCCAAATTGAAAAGGCCAAAATTCCAAATCTTAAAAGGCGTAATTCCAAAGTCGGAATAATGGGTTTTTAAATAGAAAATTAGTTTTGTTAATAAAAGAAACGTATAACTTGACGTTATAAAATCTTATTTTAATAATTATTTTCTTTTAGACTAGATTCAATCCATTTTTTTTTCTGAAAATAGTCAGTCGTTTAAATCTGACATTTAAATAAAGGCGCCACTAGACTTAGACGTCATGTTGCAACAGACGCTTACGTGCAAAAACTATGCAAGAAATACAGAAGTCACTTAAAAACGCAGTGCTATGAGTTATAGAAACACGAACGTTTAGTTACATGTTTATCCACATCTGTGAAGTATTTTTGTTTTTAAAGCATGTACAAAAAGCACGATTGAATAAAATTTCCAGCCATAGTCGCTAAACGTCAAAGATAAACACCTAAAAAATTTAAAGACAAATGTAATTATTTTTACATTTGACGAGGAAGGTTTTACTCAATATTTACATTGAAATACAAACTTTGATATACCGGATTGTGATGTACACGACTGAGAATAACGTAATGAGGTTATGTTACAAGTGAAAATGAGATTAGATTTTAGAAAAACTGAACACTTTATTGCTTTCATGAATTATTAAAATGCTTTTATACATGAACACTACACCATATTTGGGCAAATAAATAATTTTGATTTTAATATAATATGTTTAGAGACTCCACACGAAAAAAACAACTTTACTGTAACTAATAGTTCACTAATTTAGCCCGTAAAGGAGCTGATGTGATATTGCACTTTCCGTATAATAATGTGCAAGAGACAAAGATATGATTTGTGAAATGCATTCCACCAAAAATATAAATTTGGAAAAAGGATTGAAGTACGAGCAACAAGTGGGCTCGTAGTAGTATTTTAATTTGTAAGATGTTACGTGGACCTAATCTTTAAGAAGTCTGTAGAGAATGTTGATTATTTAATGTGGTGTCTTCTGTTATTTTATAGAATACATACCTAACAATAAGAGTCATTTCGTACCATTGATCTCATTGAATTATTACAAAATGTTGTGTTTCTCTTGATTTTCATAAAAAATTAAACTGATTTAATATGAAAATTGTCTTTTATTTCAAAAAGCGCCAATCCCGGGACTAGTTTCGGAACTAAACACCATAAAGCATTGTTAGCTAGATGGTCGAAACAAAAGATGGATTAAAACAAAAGTGACGAAAATGAAGTTGGGGAAAGCACACTACGTTCAATAATTGCTAATGCCGTAATGGAAGAATTTCACAAGCAAAAACAATTATTTAATCTTGGTATCTATATATCAATACGTGAAGAGAAAACTTTGTACCTCTTTTTAAGCTTATTGCGGGCAAGGAAGAATGTCAGATTTAGCATAGTTAAAGTTTATATGGAGAAGGATTGCAGAAAGCTAAAATTTATATATGACATGTGTTACAAATGCATTATATTATACATTACAAATACATTAAAAGATTCATCGTTTACGTTCACACTGTCAATGTCAAACACATAATAGTCTGTGGTCGAACAGTCGCACAGAGTAGAGATTGTCGCTAAATAATTTTAAAATGTAAGATTGACTTGACAAATTTCGAGCTATGAATTGTGTGTGATTTCAAATGGTTCTTTTTCAATAGCCTGTGGAGTGTGCGTCGAGGAAAAAAAGTGTTTATTATATATTTTGTGTAATAGATATTCGTGTTTTATATATTAATGAAATACAGTTTGCTTAATGTACACCTGTTGCAAAAGGAAAATTTTGTGGCAGCAACCTGAATTTACTTACTCTCGCCTATCTATTAATGTTTTCAACCAAGTGGTAAGGTAAGTACATTTCGTTATTTAAATGAAATCCTATTTCGTAATTTCAGTTCGGAGTTTCAATAATTTCATTACATTTTTTTATATGCAATGATTATAGTGGTATAATTTTTGACAATGAACCTCAATACCGTTCAGACTTAAAAATTTAATGAATTACAGAATTTCTACTACTAGGTGACCACTAGTATATTTACACGACCTAAACTTCACTTCAAAATATCAATTTTCGTTACTACTATGGATACATTTTGCAATGAACCAAACATAACAACCAAACATCAGATATTAGTCATCAATACACCAAACCAAGTGTAGTCATAAAACTTTACACTCCACTTCTTCCGCGTCCGCCTCTCCTTCTTTATCTAACTCGATACCGTTTTTGTTTGGTATCACGATCTATTGCGGTCTACTAAAAAAAATATATATTTTAATTACTTTGATAAAGTTGACTAAATCGCTTTGTTAGCGTACCGCCTTGGACATGAATAGCTTCATTCGACGTAGATATAAAGTTTTGTGCACATTAAATAATAAAGTCGTTAATCTGTTTTTAAACTATTTTGATATATCCTAGACACGTTGACTCAACTTATATCTTCGTTTCATTATTCTTCCTCCTACACACTGTTACAGCGACGCCAAAAACGCGGTCTATTTACTTTGAATACTTCCTTATTTGCAAATCATTTGCGCAAAAGCTAAGGTAATGATAAAGTCGGTATAATTTTGACACAAAGGCATCGAGAGCATCTCGAACAACTTGATAGCTATTTGCGGTTCCGACCGACTTTAGGCAACAACATGCAATAATTGTTTCTCGGAAACTTAGACGATAAGGATTGGTTGCCAACCAAACGCCCGATGGTATAACACCTGCCTTTAATCGCTGTTTGTGAGAAACTTGCCTTTGAGATCTCGGCTAAATAATATTTGCATAATAACTTTATCCCATTTCTATGCGGTTAAGAGAGCTGGACGTGTTGCGTACTGTCACCTAGTGATATATGGGATTTGATACAGCGAAAGAGACTGCTGATTGCTATTAAAATAACGTTCAAATTAAGAATGCTTAAGTATGTCTGCTCATAGCGAACTGTCGTCATTAACTGGCCCAGGGCAACTATGTCCTCAATATGGGGGCCAACTGAGTATTACATGATTATACTTAATAATTACACATATTTAAAATAAAATCGTTGATAAATAAATTTAAAAACAATAATTGGACACGAAAGCATGAAACATTTCAGCATTCGCCCAAATCGAAAGTATCGTGTGAAGGAGAACACCCTTCAAATATAACTAGTTATAACTTTTCTTATTAGAAGTCCGTTATAAAATAATCATACCATTAAAATTTCCCGAGACCGGCAAAAATGTGCAAAAAAAGAATATAATTCTTACACATTATTTCTTATTCTTTCTTGCCAATCGCTGAATTTTACGGTTTGATAAGTGCCAATATAAATATACACATGTGTGTGTGCCGTATTATTCAGCGATTGGTAATCAAGAAAGTGTAACAAACACATTGTAACCATAATAAAAAATAGAAAAAGTTATTTATAATATATATTTTTAATAAATCGATAATTGTAAATAGGAAATAGAATATAACAATAAATATCTAACGGAGTACATAATATTTTTTTACAAACGATTACAAAAAAATATTCAATATGGATATGATGGCTTTTTTTAGCCAATGCGTAAAGAAATTAGAAATGAACGGTTAAATGACACTGACATTCGCTCTGTGTTGACAAAACGAATGGACTTTTTTCCTATTTCCGAGTTTATGCTCTTTTCGAGCTTTCTCGAAGCTGTTGTTCTTGCGAGTTTCGTAGATTTATATATTACATCTTTGTATGGAGGATACAAACGGACACAACCTGCACTTTTTTCGTCTTGCTTGCTTGAAAAGTTTCCTAGAACTAGCATATAAAAACTATTATGAAGAATAATGTGGCTTTTGATAAAAAAAAATACAAAATTCATCATTTGTCTGATAGACGATTTAAATAAAACTTTTAGGGGGCTATTTTGTCTTTATTTATAAGAGCGTTATTTTTATCCTAATAACACCTGGGCTTAACCCTATACGGTCTTTTGATGGTCTCCTGTCCCTTTAGTTAAAATATATTTATATAAAAATAGTTATTATATTTATGGAGATATAACATTTCTCTGAAGGCTGTACACTCATTTGGCAGTGAACATGAATCAGGAACAGTTACATTAAATTTATACACTGTATTTTAACCTACAATATCCTCTGATATATAATTTGTAAAATCTTTGAGAATGAACATGAAATTGGAAATCTTTAAAATTGTTATCCAAAGAATGATTTGTCAATGACAACAAGAATAGTACCAACTCTTGACTAGTCCATCTTAGTTCTTTGAAAGTCACGACTCATTAATAGATCAACTTAAGGTGAAACAGAAATATCCCGAAACAGCCATAAATTTTTTCTCAAGATAATATTATATTTTAACTATATTATACCTGTAACTGTGACTTCAGTCAAGTAAAAGTAGGACCTACAGGTAGTTGCATTCAGTAGTTTTCAATAAATCAAATATATGCTATAAAGATATACCAAAGCAACCGGTAACGTGACCAGCATTTTCATTGATATGAACGATTGTACTCTGCGTAGTGTTCCCCACGCCTACGCAATTTCCAATATTAGGGCTCGACTAAATATTATTTAAACTTCGCAGAAAATAGTTAAAAAAAATATAGTGAACTATTTACGTAAAGATGTTTTAAGTTTATTTTCATTCTACAAAATATAAGTGACTCACAAAATTTGTAATAAAGGATAATAAAAGACGAAATTTTATTATTTTAAATATTGTGTAAAATTAAATAACTGTACAGCTAATATCACAGTCGAGAAAATATTGAAAGTCTTTTTTTAAAATCAAACATTAACACATAATGAAGCGGGACAAAGCTGAAACAAATGACGTATACATATAAAAGTATCCTCCCGCAAGTTTCTAATTTCAAGCTTTTGCTTCACACCTTTCATTTAACCAACGCCTTGTGCAGAAATGTTATTTGCCATTGATTCTTCAAACCAAAGTAACTCCTATACGTTGTTTTTCATTGTATTAATAAAATATACGTATGAGACTCGCAAAGCAGCTAATATCCCTCCCAGTCGAGAAAATATTGAAAAAGTGTTTTTTTTTTTAATCTAACATTAACACACACAAAAGCAGGACAAAACTGAAACAAATGGCGTATACATATAAAAGTATGCTTCTATAATCTATACATTTGACTCACAAGAGCCACTCTTCAGCAAAGCTAACATAATATATAAAAATGTAAAAACATATATAAAAATTAATCTATATGGACATATATAAAAATTAATCTCGCTCTAAAACCACACAACGCATGAAAGACGACATTAATAACAAGCCTTCACCGGACTCTTACTTCCTCAACTGTCACTCTCGCAGTATATGCTATATATGTATACACATTGCCTCCAATTTCGCTATATCCCTACCTGTAAAGCCAATGTCTTCTAGCCTTTCTACACACGTTCACTTCTTACGTTTGTTCGGGCCTTCATAAATCATTTTTAATCGCTCCCAAACCAAAGCATATCATGGGTTAGTATTTAAACAATATAATTACTGGCTTATATACACACAGTACATTACTTCCCGCATCCGTCGCTTAGCCTTCTACGAAGTTTAATAAATGAGCGAGTGCGGTGTGGCAAAATCAATACCAGATCAGGGCATTAATTTAATTTAAAATAAGCCCAATAAACTTTACGACTCTCTCCGGCCTAAAGCTAATTGCTTTGTACGACTTTTCACTTAAAAGGCAACCTATCTTTACTGCCTTAAGAGTTGAAATGAAATTACTTAAATGCAACGCTCAAATAAGTTAATGATTATTTGAGTGTATGTATATAATGCACTTTAGCATTTTAACGTAGCTTAATATTAATTTTTAAAGGAAAACTTCCTGTCCATAGACTAAATTACTATTAATATTAATGGATGCAGCCTTATATTGTATGATTTAATTCAGGCAATTTAATTTTAACACGGAGAGGTTTATAGACAAAGTTACTATTATAGTTAAAACATATATATAATTATTTTCTAGGTTTCTTTTAAGTTGCAATTAAAACGGGACAATAAGATTTGACAAGTGCATACGGAAAATATTTTGAAATTAGCTATTTTCAAAAAAAATTAATTAATGTTATACCAGACATCGATACGCTTAATTTGCTATATTTATAATAAGACAATTCTTCTGATCGTTCTGAAGTATATAGAATGCTAGTCTCGATAATCTTTATCAATCAATAACTTAACGAACTTCACACGATTTTCTTTACTATATTTTGACATTCGCGAGCCTTTAACAATCTCAGAATTGTTACAATTTGTTAACGACAATATAGGTTTCGCTCCTGACATAATCTTTTTATTTATTTAATAACGAATTATTATTATATCAATCACAAATATCAATGTAAGAACCCCGATTAAGACTTTTTTTTCGTCTGACCTATTTCACTTAATGTTGTAAAACATTGCTTTTAGTATAGAGCGTTTACAGATAATTTCTGTTTTTAAGTTCTTAGCCCCATTTGGGCTCTAGAATAGAAAAATCTTAAGTTGATGATACATATGATAAATTTTGACCTTATTTCTATGACTCTATAGAAATTATTTCTAACTCTTAGTGTTATTCAGAGTAAATTCTATTCGAAACATCTTCACATTTAAATTAAAACGTAAAAGTAATAAACTCGACCGCAACTGTCCCTGTTTAATCGTAAATACTCTACCGTTTAAATTAAAGGAAACGTTTAAAAAATTCTAACCAAAATCATTAAACGCGACCTCCTAAATGCCACTTAAACTACCCGTGAGCCGCGCATAGCAGAGCAGCCGTGGTGTGTTCGTAACGAAATAAAATCCTTATCATCGCCCATCAGTATCAACAGCGTAACGATAAGTCAGTTAACTGTTCCAGGGCCCATCATCAAAGGAATTATAAAAAAGATCACCCCATTTGTATCGGCCGGCGTCGCTTTGAGAGCGAGCGCCAATGAATGTTCGCCGACGTGTTTTTACTGAGAGAGCACAAAAGCGGGGGACGGATCGCAGTGCAGCCTGCGTTTCCACTTGGATATCTCACATTTTAGATGCCGCGTGTGTTCGTGCCGCGCCAGTGTGCTCGTGCATGTAGTAGGCAGGAGGCAGCGGCGAAAATAAAACAATAGAACAATGAAAATAAGTGGGCATCAAACGCGGAGCGCGGCTTTTTAATGAACAGAACGATGCAAATAATTTTGATCCTTGACGAGGGAAATTTATTCGCGAATTTAATGTTCGATTATAATTGCGAATCAAATATTCGTGTTCAGTCAATTTTGTATCTCACATATATTAAATATTGCTACAATTCAATTAGAATAGTACTGCCTTAAGAGAGTTTTATCTATTTTGTTACCACTTTGTTATACATAATGTTTACTAACCAGGTTGAAATTTAGTCTTAAAATCCTACTAAATAATCTTGTAGTCAACTTTGATAGCAAGATTATTTAGTAGGATTTTAAGACTAAATTGCAAAGTAGTTATTAAAACATTACCAAGATCTTTCTTCGAGAAATGCTAAATCATATTCCCCTTTCTGACATTTGTCCTCTCCTTTTTTCGATCGATCGACTTTGATCGATTATAATCAATCAAATTTAAAAAACTTAAAATCAAATTTATTCCTTAATCGATTCAAGGTATCCTTATATAAACATGAATTTAATACCTTTAAGACCTAAGCCTTTGTTACTTCTATAGTTTTTTAGTATAATTCCAGTTCAACCAATTAAAACTATTAAAACAGCAAAACTATCTTAGAGTCCAATAATATAATGGTTTAATAATAGATATTATTGTTTGCTACAATATTAACATGACCATGAAAACTTAAGTACCGTGTTAATCTACAAAATATAACCCTGACAGTATAGTGTGAAGAATTACCAATGAGTGACTACTGTAAGGTAATTAATGTCCATTTAGGCTATAAAGCTATTTTCTACCAGTGACTTCCTTGCTAGATAACAATAGACATTAAGCGATAAAAAACTGTTTTAAAGACATTATTGCATTTAATTGCTCCACAAATTTTATGAGGATTCCCGAGTTCATAGCTGTGTAATGTTTCACTTTGTAAAAAATATTCGTTAAAAAATGCTCATTAGTCTATTACATATACATCGTTATATCGTCATCGTTCATAACAATTCAGAAAATTGAAACTAACATTAGAGATTTTTTCCTGATTATGGTGTTCATCTCTCAATAATTTTTCCTGTGACTATTTAAGTTTTCCCAATCTTTAAATATGGCTTTATTGAAAAATATAATATTTTCACCTGAATAAAGTTAACAATTACAACCTAATTGTAAATAGTTTAAAATGACCGTCTCATTCAAATCATCCATATTAAAATTATAATAACATGAAAAACATTTTTCCAGTCACAAATAGAGTTTGAACCTCCATCCTTATGGCATAATTGATGTGTTTATACAATTAAATAGCACTAATTACAGTTATCTTAATTTTTCCATTTCATTATTAAACAGTTTTCCGCGACTTCGTTTACCTGGATGACTATCAATATCTGGACGTCGATGAATACTGTTTAGAAAATTTCTTTGTAAACAGTTACTTGTAGACTTTTTTTTATCTACAAGTTCCTATCCTTACAATAAAATTTATATGCCTTCAGTTTCTTTCCTAACCTATAGGAAATACAATAACGAAAACCTTACTTAAATTAACCTCATAGTTTTTATATTTTGCAAGTACATACATACATAAATTATTCCTAAAATTATCAACATCGTGTTGAAATAACACCTTCTTCATAAAAGTAATTCTTACGTGATACAAACACAAATAACAACAACAATTAAACAAACACAAACAACAATTTAAAAAATGCTCGATTTCTTCTATTGTTATTCATTCTAATATTATTTACTTAATGTACAACCTATTTTACGATTTTAATATTATATGTATAGATTGAGTGTGATGTCATCGAAACTTTAAATGAGTTAAGATTTTGTTGTAAAAAAAATTCTGATTACTTTTCATCAAAACTTCTTCGCAAGAGTTCATTAAAATCGTTTTAGTATTTTTATCGATAAATTCTCTTTAAAAACAACTCAACTACGTGCTTCACAATCCAGAGATTGAGTCGCATAATGTCCCGATACTTCAAATTTGTTGATAATGTGATATTATGCACAGCTGGCATGACACACGGAAAGCACGTATAAAGAATCAATTATACCAACCATGAGCAATTCGACTGTAAAATTTTACATTTATGAACACACGTTCAACATGTTACGATTCAAGAGGCAACATTACATCATACAACAGGAAAAGACTCGCCACAGAATATACGGGCGATTCGCCAGTTCGATACTAATCGCTGCGAACAAAACAATTAATTTGTTTACTTACTTACATATAATCAATTAATTATTCTTTAAGTCTTAACATATAATCAATTAATTATGTTCAGAAATAAAATTGGGAAAGAAAAGTAATAAAAATGTATTAAGACAGACCATAAATTGAGTAAACTGACCACAATGAGCCAAACAAGGACAACACTATCAATTTGCAGAAGTACAAAATATGGAAATAAAAAGCAAATAGTACCCTTTTGTCCTCAGTTAGGAATAAAACCGCTACTCTAATTGTTTACCGGTTACTTTTCAACGTTGTAATCATGATTTATGAAAAAATATATATCCAAAATAAAACCATTGATTTTTCAATGTTGATAGGAAAAAACGAGGATATAAAAATACGTGTAGTTAATGAATTTTCAAATCTGGAAATTTTTACATATGAAATTAAGTGTCGTATGCCTCTTTTTATATTTATAAAAAATTCAAGATCAACTCAATCGTTTTTTATTACAAATTTATGATAGTTCTAAGAGCAACACAAGTGGTTACGCTCTAGCTAAGACAAAACTTCGCATTGAACAAATTTGCTTGAATTTGCTTTTATTTAAATCCATATTTCGATAATTACATGATAAACATTCTACACATGTTCAAAATAACAATAGTACGGAAAATATTCCGTAGATAGATCGAAACGCACTCAACTTGTCTACATCTTCACCAACGTGATGTAACATGACGCTGTGACCAATCACTAAATTCATAAGCTCCCATATCTTACAGATTATACATATAGCTAATTTAAATAAACAAGCCACTAGCCGCTTCGGAAGCGAAGATTCGTCCATTCCCATGAGTCGATGGGCCTCGATAGCGATCAAGATCGGGCGGGCGGCGGCTAGCGGCGGCCAGAGGCGGAGCGGCGCGCTATGCAGGCGGCATGCGCGGAATGGCGCGCGGCATCCGGCCCCGCGATTGTTGCCCAGTTATCACTGAATTTTTTTACCTCAAAAGTATTTTATAAGCTACGCAGTCACAAAAAAGGCCGGGAGTATACATTTTACATTATACACCTGAGTGTACGGATGTAGGTGTACGATGTATATAATGCGGCGGGAGGCTCGTTTGTGGCTCGCCGCTCACGTGACGCCGAGCGGCGCAAAGACGCCGAGGGCTGTGGGAAAACGGCCATCGGTGTCCTGGTCGATACGCTCCGCCCAACCTCAACGATGTATCGCCGCAAAAAACAATACCAATCAATTAACTATGAATAGACCTGGCCTTAGATTACGGTCCGATTAAGACAATAGCATTCACTTGTAGATAAGGAAAGTTATTAACGATCACGTTTATTTTGTCGATTACAGTGAATTGGTACGACATAACTAATACTAGATTTTACCCGATCGTGTGTAGGTCGTACCATTAAATATTACTTCGATTGCTAGTGTGAAATTGATATTGTTTTCTCACTTTCACAGTTTACTCCTATGAAATTATGTTAACTTCAGTCGAAACGAATTTATTTCGAAAATATTTTTTTATCGGTATTCAGCTTAAAGTTAACATTATAGTAACAAAATATGTATGAGGTTAAAAATTCCAAGCAATTTTATAACGACCAAGGTAAATTTCATTTACACAAAAGTTTAAAGGTATACTAATGTTAAGGTAACATATACTAATTTTAAAATTAAAATAATATATTATTTGACAGCAGTAGCAGACAAGCAACATTTCTTTAAACAAACCATCTCCCTTATAATAGTTGTAATATACTCACTGTAAATATAGTCACGAAATTTTCTTGATCAATAAACTGTACAACATATGTGTATACACTATCAAAACCTTTTACTCGTACGGCAATAAACCTACCGACAGCGTATCAAACGATTGCATATAATAATACATTTTGACTGTTCATCTCGCCGCGTAATAAACTTGTTATATTAAATAAATAAATCGAATCAAATTCGGTCTCCACTGCGACCGGTTTAAGATAACTGACAGATAAGGTTTACTACTCACACGTCAGAAACAATATCTAGTCGGATTAATGGAATGATTCATTAAGTGGCAGCGCTCGCTTATTCGATAAGTGCCCTATCGCTCGAACAAGACGTTTCTTTCCGGATAAGATAAGCGATTAATCATCGATATTTATATGTTTGTAGCGAGGCGTCATTCGACGCGGCTACAGCGTCCGAATCTAGGAGTTATGTCACGAAGATTACCAAAATAACAACTTATGCAGCGGCAGCAGTAAGCGAATCACGACCGACTCGGGGCACAGCCAATCTCGTTACTGGATCGTGAGCAAATCCTACACATCCCGTCGGACATTATCAAACGCCAGTTTGATCTGACTGACATTTGGAATATTTACGAAAAAAGAAACAGTCCTCTGCGCCGGTCGTCGGAGCGCGAAGTGCGCTCGGAGTATTTGCGAAGCACGAGTATGTGCTCACGGCGACTACAGTCGCATAGAGAAAGAGTGATCATCGCTAAAGGAAGACAAAAAGTAAACGTTAAGTCGTTTACTTTAGATTTGTAGAAGCGCGTCAGCTTTATACAGCTTTCGACTACAATTTCGAATAACCAAATTTATATCAAGACGGCATGCCCAGAAGTTGAATTGCGAGATTGTACCATTATCTATGATGATATCACATATTACTACACTACATTATATGTTTAAACATTATAAAGAAGGTATTTTCCAGAAAAAATATATTTTTCCTCGGTTTTCTTTATTACAAATATTATTTAAAAAACATAAGCTTAATTAATAGATTCTGATTAGTACATTTACATGGCGGTGATGAATCAAAATATATATATATATATATATGAATTAACGCGGGGTACCCCAAACAAGTTTTTAAAAGATTTTCTTTCATAACTTTGTAGACTTTATAAATATGTATAACAACGCCAAATTTCAGTTTTATAGCGCTAATATAATCTGCAAGTAAAACGTCTGTGACGTACACATGGACGGACGTATATATATACAATGATATATCGAACCTATAAGGGTAGGCACCCTTATAATTTCGACATGTCATCGTATATAGTTTGGCTACGGAACCCTAAAAATGAGGGTGACTAAATGATCATTTTTAATAGTGACAAGTATTGTAAGAAAATAATTCCATTTTATATAAAACAAACGCTAGGGCGGATAAATATTAATTTAGGAAAAACAATTATATATTCACATACAACTCTGGAACATTAAAAACACAAAAAACCTCCGTTCATAAATTTATTCAAATCAATCCATTACTTCTCCAGTTAATTAAATTTAGTGATTATGAATGGTCATATTGTAACCTTTTTTTTATAAAAATTTACTTTTCAAAATCAATTTTGACCAGATCGACTTTAATACGATTTAGTACATAAACAATGAAGATAGTTTTATTTTAAATATCACAGATAAGCAAACTTCAAATTTTTTGACGTTAATTTAATATCATAATCCCCCTGAGGATATAGCTGATGTTTACAATTCGCAAACACAAACTAAAAAATGTAAACAAAATATCGATTCAGAATTCGTCATTTGTTTCTAAAACTATCATAGGTGGCAACATATCACCAACGACAAATTCATAGTTGCAAAAAATATTTGATTTTGATAAACCTTTACAATTAACAGTCACACAAATGACTTACCCGGACGACCAAATGAATGGGTCGTTCATTAATAAAATGAGCGTTTGTTAAAAAATATCTTAATTAATAATTGAGTGTAATGAATGCCATCTGCGCTCGCCAACTCGCCATAATAATGTCCTCAGTTCGCGCTCGCGAATTGTTGTTTATGGTCGCACGGATACTTTGTGCTACACTCCTATGCCTAAAAGCTTCACGGTGTCATCCGATACAAGTAATTAGCGTCGTTACGAAAATTAAGCAAACAGTTAATGCGGAAACAATTAAACGGCCGTAGGCAAGAGGGATACTGGAAGTCTTGGTATACTGATGTAAGAAAATGACAAGTTTTGACAAATGTTATCTAAAGACTTGATAAAGTTCTACACATAAAATATCTTACGGTAAGTAAAAGTTGAAATTACTGTTTCTACGAGAACCTTAACAACTTTCGTTGCTCGAACAGTGGACACCTTCAAAAAACAAAACATTTATACTATCCTTTATGTCTTACTTACAACACTAAATGGGCAGTCCTCGTACTTAGGACATGTTAGGTTCTGGAAATAACCAACGTAAGTCAAAACATATTTTTTCATACATTTCCATATAATATTCAAAAATTAAGTTCGACAAGGCGTTTTATTAAAAATAAATCTACATTTGATGTAAAAGAAAAATGCAATATTATTGAAAGTAAGTACGTAAAATATAAGTTTATTAAAGTAGTTATTATTTTTGGTGCATTATGTTAGATTATCGCTATGCAGTTGTAGTCGTGAGTTTTAAAATATTAAATTTAACTTTCATTGTTATTGTCATTCTCGCTTTTTTATGCATTTCACTATTAATGTTTCGTTTATCTGGTAAAGTAGTAATTCAATTTCAAGAATTTCAAACAAATTTTAAGCAAGTAACAAACAGAAACACTCAAAGAAATAAAGAAGACTATAACACGTTTAATCGTCCATCGCATAATACAGTAATATCGCCATATCACACAATGATATCGCCATTGACACAAGGGATCCCTCGCACGAGTGGGGGGGGGGGGCACAAGGAGTTTATTTTGCCCGTACCTAATACGAAC
Organism: Druceiella hillmani; assembly: GCA_039881145.1. Lineage (NCBI taxonomy): Eukaryota > Metazoa > Arthropoda > Insecta > Lepidoptera > Hepialidae > Druceiella > Druceiella hillmani. The sequence goes on along the minus strand of JAYKKI010000002.1, from coordinate 19,368,823 downwards.
ACAGCGTGACGTAAATCGAGACTATTTTGAGGAATTATGGCTACATATTGTCTAACGTAACCCAAAACGACTTAAGTCGAAACGACGTAACTCGGGGACTGCCTGTACATACAGCGTATAACAGGTTACTAGTCAAAGGGAGAAATCGCCTAGATTACTTTTAGGATTATTGGATCACGTAGCATACTCATAGAAGTACTTGTAGAACACTCGACTTTTTTCGGACTTATATAAATATAGCGAAACTATTACGGTATAACGTAATAGCGAAAGAAGTCTTGACCGGTATTTAGACTGAACAACACAAAACGAATTTTGAAAGTACGCAACTTGAAAAGGTTATACTGAAGTCTATCATTCTCCGTGAGAGAAATGTAAATATGATGAATTTACATCACTGACAATTTGATTACACTGGTATTGGTTTACTTCTTTAAGTCATATACACACGTACTATAAATAGCATCACCATCTGTCTATCGGACAAAATAGTATGAATTTCATTGGTAACGGAATAAATTTGATCTACTAAAGTTTAACCAGTGTCACTTTAATAATCTCGCTATAAACTTCGTCAATAATCAGACATGTGGGATATAAATATTGGAATGGCAGACTCATATTGCCCGAATCGACTACCTAAATGGAAGCTCATATTGCCCGTCTAACTACAAATGATCTGCGACAGAAGAGACTAAGACAACCTAGGAGCCCATATCAACCTACTGAGATGTGTACCAGTCGTCTTTCGCAGTTTAAGTCTATTTAATAACGCCTCTATATACAACATACTCGGGATGTGGTTTCCAATTTACCGCTCGTAGTCGCTCGACAGCTCCGATCACGTCGGCGCCCTGGCGCTATTTAGTTTGATGAGCAACCACGGCGTAGTGCCGAGCCGATATGTTGATATTAATATCGTCTTAGAGTTTGAGTAAACAATTTAGTTAACTGTTGCTTTGTGAAAGTGAGGCACTACTTCAACGTACATTTTCGCCGTGAGATTTACTGTTTTTGGCTTTGTAGCGTTGATATTGAATGTAAATCGGTTAGAGTGTTGAGCCATGTTTATCAAGATAAAATTGACGCAAAACTCTTTAAGCTTAGAAGCGTTTCAGCGCCAGAAGTCTCCGCAAAGTTCCCTTCTTTTATAGAGCCAGGAGTTTTAACAGCTTAATTTGTTTATTCTTAATCAGCTGATAGCCGTGACTTCGTCCGATCAAGAAGTGAAAATATACACATTGTAACTAATCAATGGTTTAATAAAGACGTTGCCTACTTAAGCAAAGCTAAAGTAACGCCATTTAGTGGTAACTTAGGACTCTGTTATTGCTTAAGGAACTTATTCTTTAGGCAGTGTGTTTTTCAGGATGATAATCCCTTAGGTTAGTTCGAAATATGTTCTATTAACGTGCAAAGGGTCGATTTATTTCTTAAAGAGCTATGAGGTAACAAACATGCAAATAAAAATATTTTCTTTGTTTCTAATATTTTGTTAGGATTATTGCATCTTTGACATCACATATGAAAAAGGGAAACTTATTTCTGTAAGAGGAATATTTTCCAATAATCTCTAAAAAAATACCCAATTCTAATTATTAGTTACGAGGTACACTAATAAACATTATAAGAATCATTTCTTACAACATAATTATTAACATGTTTATATAAAATTAACCGAATTATCGACATGACATATCGAGAAAAGGAAAACCGTAAAGAATGAAGAAAACAGAGTATAAATTAAGATGTTTTAGAGCAAATTTAACTTTTTTAGAGACGTTCTGAGCCTATGTATGACACGCACAGCTAAATCTTACTAGTGTAAATAAAGTCTTTGATTGTGGGTAATCTATAATATTGTTAAAAATATAATAAACATTTATGGAATAGCATTTTTGTCGAAATGTAAAACGATTAACGTAAGAGACAACCGATACCGAAATCAAGGTATACAAAATAAACAAAAATCGAAGGCGGTTGAGCCAAAGGCATTTTCACCACAGAAGCCCGAAGAAAATTTCCAAAGGTTATTTTCCAATCCGTTTTGAAGTCTTTATTATTTGTCGACCACTTGTTCGGTAGAATGTTTTGCAAGGTCTTTTTTTAAAAAGTTTTACAAATTTAATATTTTTCTTTAGGTTAATCATAATAAATTCAATCACATATGTCTCTACATTAAACACTTCCTCAACAAGAACGATTTATTTGAAACTAACAATTTCCGGTGAACGAACAAAACGATAAACTTTACTGGTCTACAACAACAGGAATACTTAAATGTGTAACTGTATTTTAATGCTGTTTTTATAACAGTCATCCGCTAACGATATTTCCAGAGGCAGTTAGAATAATTGACTGTTTTTATTGATAATTGAAGGATGTGGAGATTAAAAACTCCTCGAATTTTCTGTTACATAACAGTACAGATGAATAAAATTGTGTCAGTACACACTTTTGCACATTTAATATTTTAAATATTTTATATTCAGAAGCTAGCTAAATATTGTCTAGTGGAAAAATCTGTTAGGTACTAGCCGAATTCCTGCCACGAGGATTCGGTACATTCTTTTGCACATTTAATATTTTAAATATTTTATATTAAGAAGCTAGCTAAATATTGTCATGTGGAATAATCTGTTAGGTACTAGCCGAAATCCTGCCACGAGGATTCGGTACAAACTTTTGCACATTTAATATTTTAAATATTTAAGGATATATAGTATTATATACTTCTAGAACTATCTCAAATTACATTCTGAAAAGAAAATAATTTTGAAAACCTTTATAAGGATATCTCGCCCTTATGACTAAACCCCACACGACAAATTACAAAAAAAATTTGCTATACAAAATACGCCAGATGCAAATTCTTACACACAAATACTTTTAGGTTCTTACTTTCAATTTCTACTTTACACGTCAAATGGTTTACGAGGAAAACGGCTGTGATAGAAAACGGACATTTCTGTAAGGATTCGGTAAGTACAGAACCCAAATTAGCTAACATTCAACGCACTAACAAATGTTCTTTTGTAAATTTTAGCTTAATTTTATTTTGATTAAGAATTGTTTTAACAGTATTTGTATAATATTTTAAATTTTCCTACCTAATAAAACTTCATTAAGTTGTTTTTAATATTCATATGACAGCGGAGAATTCCCGTAGGAACGCTAAAATTATACTCGTATAGTAGTTAGCGTACTTTCTGAGAGAAAGTATTTTCATAGTTCGTTTGACGTAATTAATTTTGAAATAATTATAAGCATTTATTCGTACATTTGTATGTTTAGCTTCGTACCCTGTTTAACAGGGTACAATACAACAATTCCTGTAGGAATACTAAAATTATACTCGTATAGTAGTTAGCGTACTTTCTGAGAGAAAGTATTTTCATAGTTCGTTTGACGTAATTAATTTTGAAATAATTATAAGCATTTATTCGTAAATTTGTATGTTTAGCTTTGTATCCTGTTTAACAGGGTACAATACAACAATTACACCATTATTTATATAATAAATGTTATTGTCTGCAAATATTTCCGTCGTATGTTTTTAGACATCATTGGGTTATTAGAATATGTTGGTTTTTTAGACATCATTTGAGCCTATTATGCCTAACCTTGCTTTTATTTGAAATGCTAGTTAAATCCTTTCAACATTTCATCGGTTAAGTTTTAAGCGAGAAGCCATTTATTGTTGCATGCATCGCACATCCATTGCAGGCCAAAATATTAACTTGTGATCACCAGTAACTCACACGTTGAAGAATTATCAAATCTACATTTATAGTATTGGAGTATTATTAAATTTAGCCGAAATACGATACCGGTGCAGTACCTTATTTTGGATTGTTTTGCTGTTCGATTCATGGCTATTCACGGCTTCATAATTAATATCGCAAGGTGTGACGAGTACTGACGACTCACGCATTATTTTAAAATTAATAATATTCCAATACTATAAATATAGATTTGATAATTCTTGTACTTATTTTTATTGTTTGTTATTTTCGTTACCATGACTTGCTAAGCGCGCAGATGTAGGTTGGAATTAAAATCATAAATTTAAATTTACTTACAACTTTATCTCAAGTTAATATTTTGTTATTCTCAGACTTGCCAAAAACAATACAATATAAACATTGTAAATATTGTTATCAAATTATCTTGTACAATGATATTTAAACCGTTTATCCAGTGAAAAACGCTCAAGCCCGAGTAGAACTCGCGGGTTCCGTACCGCCATATCATATTATCGGAAGTCTTAATAAGTACAGATTTTTCAAATTAAAAAAAAATTGTTTGTCAGTAATTCCGTATACAATTTATAAATTAATGATGTTTTTTTTTGCTTGTGCTATAAGACCTTCTTTCGTACCAAAAGTTTCTCAGTTAACGGGAAGTACCCTTACGCCCATATGCAACAAATACGGTCAAGACTGTCAGTCGGACTTACTAACCGTTAACAACGTATTTATGTTTCTCATTAACTGTCAGTTGAATCGGAACAAAACTTTACTTTACCGACCGTGCCTATTGCACGGTCCAATTATAAAGAATCCGTACAAAATAGGTTTTTAACTATCATTAAATCCGATTGTGAGTCCTGATCGTTTGTGGCGCATACGGACATCATTTCGATGAATGAGTCAGTATCCAAATCGTGATATTAGGAAGACAGTATATTTTTATTGCATTGGGTTATAACCTTGAGTCAATAGAGCCATAAACCTCAGTATTTTATATTCAACTTGATATCTCTATCTGAAAAAAAAGCGTCTTGATAGACATACAGACAAAAAGTGATCCTATAAGGGTTTGTTTTTTTAAATTTTGAAATATGGGACCCTAAAAATATGAAATGCCATTATGGGTAGTACACTGATAAGTCGAATATTGAATGGATGCGCGGATTCGAATGTCATTCTTTATATTTGTAGTGTTTATTGTCGTAGTATTTTATAGTATCACCTAGTTACGTGTAATAAAACATGAGGAAAATAATGGAATATATAAGGTTAAATTGTCTTTTATATTCAAAAGCACAAAAAATAAAATAGTAATATTTTTAATAACTGTGCAGTTGTATTTATTTTTTCTTTCAATTGACTTTAATGGTGGCTATCAACTGTATTAAATTTATACAGATGACGCAGTTCACACCAGTTCATTTGTATCAGATCAAATATATACCGTTTGGATAATTTTCTTATGAAGAAAATAATTTCCAACAAGCCAACAGAATTGCGCTTCCAGAAAAACCAACATCACATTTTTATGACACTAACTTTAAAAGCAGGAGTATCCATTTTTTAAAATTTAATGTTTTGTTTTTTAGTCATAAATAAAAATAGTTTATTTACATATTTTTCAACAGGTGACAAGTGTAATTTCAATTTAACGAATATATTTATTCAATTTAAGAAATATACATATAAATGTATTTTTCGGTTTTTATAATATAAGAAAACGTTACAGTATAAATTGAAGTTTTCTTTTTCATTTTTTATCTCTTCTAAAATGTTATTATTAAATAAAACAAATATTTGAGCCAAACTTCAAACTTGTATATTGAAAACGTTAATATTTTTTGATTGGGGACACACAGAGGGACAGAAAACATCCTCGAAGTTCTGTTTTCATCTTTACGCGTTTGGAACCTTAATAACTGCGATGCTTTATCTGCATAATTCGGGAAATTTCCTTATAATTCATTATATCGAATTCTTAATCTCCTTACATTTGAAACGGAACGCGCTACGAAACTACGTTCTTCTCGCTTACTGCACTTAACTCAACCCGATACCGAATCGCCGTGTTCGATCACATCTCCCAACGAATCGATAAGCACACCGTCACCAATAGGTAAAGCGGTATAAAATACACGAGTACTAACTACCGGCACAAATCGTACATAAATTTATTACCTCCGTCGCCACACTACACGTCGAACGAGCGTCGAAAATCAATATGCCCCGCGGGCCAGCTCCGGTGTATCTATCTGGCCATTGTCCAGAGCGACGTAAACAGATGGGCATGCGCACTGTACAGCCGCGTCTCGGTGTAAACAAAACCGCACCGAACGACGCCGCTGCTAATGAATGCGTTGCGGTGGACGTCGCGGCGGAGCGCCAACACTGCACAGCAAAGCACAAAGCTGCGAATCTAGCCTCCGAGAGTTTCCACAGCCAACCGTGGAGAGGGAACATTGAAATCCTGCGTCGCCTCCACTGCTTTTCATTATTTTACGAGTACTTGAATGAATGGCATGCCTCATGTAAAGAACAAATGTTGGAATAGAAAAATAAACTGGTGTGGTCAAAATAAGTATGCGGAGAGTAATGGAAGAATGAAACTGTGGAAATGAAATCATTGGATGTAAATATGTAGTTAGATGCAACGCGAATATGAACCATCAATAAGTGTATGACAAATCATACTAATTTTGTAAAGAGGAAAAGTTTATTTGTTTGTATTTTAAGATTGTACACAGCTTATTCGTTTGACATGAAGCATTATCATATAGCTTATATGATCCAGATGAGCGTAGGGTGTATGATATCTGTTTAAATCGTGTAAACAATGAGCTATAGCTTTAAGTGACTTTTTTTTACACTCGGTAGATATTGCAGAATTCCAGATCCTTGAGAATAAGTTTGCGCCTCAATTGAATACCTGATCAGTATACAAATTTGCCAAGTTCAAATCTCAGTATCAAATTCAAATCACGTTTTACTTTGTAATTCCAAAATCGTTAAGCTTGATACACAAACGTCAAAATTTTAGATTTAAACTCTTTTTTGACACATTTTTTTGCATTAGTATTTTTGGTGGGATTTTAATTCTTTTTTTAAAGAAACCTATATGCCAATATCGAATTATATACTATGGTTTTGCTACCTTTCTTGCTACTGATATTGAAATATACTCTAGTTTTATGTTTTGGCGCTGAATGCATAAATTTTCTGAATGCATAAACATTGAATAGATAATTTTTTATATATCTTATTTCTAGGGATGGATAAAAAATAATTAAGCATTGCAGTTCTACTAAGTTTAAAAGAAATTAGAAAAAAGTTATGGATACAAAGTGTCTCCGTGCAAACTCTTATAAACTATGTTTCCGTCTCCGCTAACCTAAATTTGTTTCCAATTTTAAATAACTTTAACTATTTTTTTATTTTTGTTTTTTATTTATGTATTTACATAGCATTACTTGTTTCAAATTTCAAAGGTTTTACGTACCGTAGAAGTAATCATGGCGTGTGCGGAACAAATTTTATAAGAACTCGGCCTACTGTTTTACGCTTAAATTATATTAAGTATACGTCGGATTCACGAAATAAATTATTACAGCACTGATTCGCCGCGTATTATTAAAAACTAAGAATTATGTTAGCCCAAAGGCACAACAAATGATATCACTTTCTATATCGACAGCTGAAATATAATATCATGGAACACGCGTGTTACGATAAATGCAAAGTGCAAATTTGTCTCTGTAACATCGCAATAAGGTCACTTAAAAAGATGGAAAAGATGGTGATTGATGCCACAGATAAATATCCTAAAAATTGATGGAACAAAACTGCAATATCTTTAAAAACGTTTCAAATTGTAATCTACTCCTATGGGCAGACGAAAAATAACATCACAATAAGGTCACTTAAAAAGATGGAAAAGATGGTGATTGATGCCACAGATAAATATCCTAAAAATCGATGGAACAAAACCGCAATATCTTTATAAACGTTTCAAATTGTAATCTACTCCTATGGGCAGACGAAAATATCTATCCTAAAAATCGATGGCACAAAACTGCAATATCTTTATAAACGTTTCAAATTGTAATCTACTCCTATGGGCAGACGAAAATATCTATCCTAAAAATCGATGGAACAAAACTGCAACATCTTTAAAAACGTTTCAAATTGTAATCTACTCCTATGGGCAGACGAAAATATCTATCCTAAAAATCGATGGAACAAAACTGCAACATCTTTAAAAACGTTTCAAATTGTAATCTACTCCTATGGGCAGACGAAAATATCTATCCTAAAAATCGATGGAACAAAACTGCAACATCTTTAAAAACGTTTCAAATTTTAATCTACTCCTATGGGCAGACGAAAATATCTATCCTAAAAATCGATGGAACAAAACTGCAACATCTTTAAAAACGTTTCAAATTGTAATCTACTCCTATGGGCAGACGAAAATATCTATCCTAAAAATCGATGGAACAAAACTGCAACATCTTTAAAAACGTTTCAAATTGTAATCTACTCCTATGGGCAGACGAAAATATCTATCCTAAAAATCGATGGAACAAAACTGCAACATCTTTAAAAACGTTTCAAATTGTAATCTACTCCCACGGGCCACCTGCAAAGGGATTCACTTATTAATTAAATTTTTACTTCCACTAAAACAAAAACCTAAGTCCTATATATTATTTAATATTATATAATATTTACTATATTATATTAAATTATATATAGTATCTATTTTATAATTTTTACTAAAAAAAACCTGACAAGCTCGAGTGGAACTCGCACCACGAGGGTCCGTACAAATTTAGGCATCTATAAACATTTAATGGTACCTATTACTATTAAAATATTTTAATTTTTAACTATTACAATATTTTAATTTTTAGAAGGAAAATATATTGCCTAATATATCTGTCACAGGCGCGTATTTAAAAAAATAGTTTTTTTATATGATGTAACTACAAATTAACGATTTTTTTTTCTTTACTTGTACTATCAGACCTTGCTTCTTGCCAAATTTTATGATTCTAGGTCTGGTTTATTAGCAAACGTCAAAATATGCGTCATAAATGGCTGTATTTTTTCATTGCGTTGATTTAAAAGCTTGATTTTTTACAGCTCCAAGGGACCGTAGATCTACTAAGTATTTGATAGAATATATAAATGAAATAAGAATTTCAACTTGATGCCTCTACGCATTCTTGAGAAAAAGGGTCTTGACCGACAGACAGACTGACAACGAAGTAATCCTAGAAGAGTCCCTTTTGAGGTACGGAACCCTAAAAATAACTACTGTATAGGATTTAATAAGTAAATACTAATTTTATATAGTATATACTTTTCCGTTTTTTTTAATATTTCGTCGTACATACATAAACGTTCTACTATTTACGTTGTCAGCACATCCATTCAAGGTTGATACATGACCGAATACCGAATATCACTGTCTATTTTTCATGAGATAAAGACATTTTAACGATACTCCTATCATACATTACTAAACTGATATTTTCCTAATTAGTTACTAAACCAACTATTAACTTCAATACTACTAAACTGATATTTTAAAAAATACGAAAACACCACAGCTCATTCCTAAAGGCAAAAATTTCTATTATATGCTTAGAACCAAATTCCTGGAAATATGAACATTTTTGAAATTCTCATTCAAGAAAGTACATGACAATTTATAAAATTTTCTGATTTCAAGGATGGAGAATGAATGATAGTCCTTGATTTTTCTCGTTTTCAAAGCTTTCCACGTATCTGACATACTAGTCTTCCTAAACTATAAGTATACGAAAAACATCAATATCAACACATCATCGTTGTTACGTCACCTATATGAAGCATCTCAATATTTTTAAATTTCTTTTCAAGTCTTACTCAAATTATACATTTTCTCGTCCATAACAATATTTTCCAGCGAGACTCCCGCCCAAAAACCGGAAAATCGTAACTCCATTTTCAGCCGAGCAAATAGACGCTTCGTTACTGAAAGCAGACGCCCACACACACAACAAAGCCCAAACTACCCTAACGTGTATTTAAAACATATCATCGTATCACGTGCATTGGCACAGCCACCGTTTGCGCGGTGAGGCGGCGGGGAGCGAGGGACCCGGCACAATCGCGACACGGGGGAGCGCCGCGGCACACGGCTACCGACCTACCTACACACGCGCCGCCAGACAAATTACAAGGAAACGCTATGTAAATGCCATAAACTGTAAACACCTTTGCAACTTGCGTACATAAATCAGTATTTATACGACGAGTACGGATACAAACGTACGTCGTTGTGCTGGTGCTCATGTAGTATTTATTATGTATGCTGTTTTGAAATACACAATCTTCAGCTACAACTGGGCTAAACATCTACTTGTTAGTTTACATATAAACACTCTCATATAGTTCACATATTTATATAATTAAATATGTAAGAAAAACATTTAGATCTCACTTCATCTTTATGTATTTATACATGCTATGCAATACATATTACAAGAGTCGGATTTACTTATTCAATCTTCTAAGTATCAGAATCAATTAAAAAAAAAGATGATTTACTGGTTACGTTTCTAAAGCTTATTTAAACATGAACCAGCTAAGTTAAATTTTACACTTTTTGAAAGACAGTATGTCTATAATTTCAGTTGAGACCTTTTTACATATTAATTAATTATATAAAATAAGACATTCATTAATAATTGGGTCTAGATTTTAATTAATATTATAAATGTGAAAGGATTTTATTTACTTGTTTTGCCGATTTTGGTGCAACGAATTGCTGCCAAACTTGGCAAGTACATACTTCGTTTGATGGAGTAACGTAAAGACTAACTTGTGGATTCTTTCACTTTGAATTCTAATACCACGAAAAATATGGACGTTTATTACTAAGTCACTCCTAAATGACCGAATATATATATATATATATATATATATATATATATATATATATATATATATATATATATATATATATATATATATATACATTTATTACGATTTCAATTTTTAACCCTGAAATATCAAAATTCATGTGGGATAAACTCAGTTTTTTTAATCAATAATAAAAAAATAGTACTATCTACAAACATGTTAATAGATGGCGCCACATGTTATCGTGTCTCTTAAGCTCGAAATCTGCATCTAAATCATGCCTGTCTTAATTGATAATCCACGCGGGCTAAACTGCAACCGAGTTTTCTATAAATCCTTTAATAATTATTGTCCGTTTCATACCTGCTTAGTCATTGACTTGAAATTTTATTTTGACGGAAGACTCAAACTAAAAAACTCCAGATATAAAACAAATTTAACGCCAAGCTGTTTTTTGCCACATTCTTATATTGAGAAACGTGTTATTCTATTAGAAAAAATACAAAAATTTGTTTCGTTCAACATGACCAATTGTTACCACCACCTTTCGGAAGCTGCTTAAATGTAATAGAATTGTAATTATGTTATACATTTGTAGAATTAGCATGTCTGTGCATTCAAATTATTTACGAAACAATATTTAGGATGTCATATCAACAGTAATAGAACACAAAAATATTGTTTTTGGAATTATTGTCTTTTTGTCTGTAATGTCGTTTGTACATCACACAATAACCGTTCAAGGGATTAATGGGGTTTTAACTAGAAGAATTTGTAGGAGCTGAAATAACACTTATGCTTTGTTTAATTGAAATCAACCCACTGGAAAAGAATGATAATTTGGAATATCAATACAAAGCGCACTTTATGTATTTGAAAAAATAAATATTTTATAATAATTGTAGATGGGGTTACGTGTAGTTTAACCTCCCATCTTACAATTAACAATTTTCCCAAAGGTATGAACGAAGTCACAGGCTGGTTAAGAAAGTAATGTTAACTTTTAAACCATATCTATTCAATACTATTTTATATAAATAAATAGTAGCCTCACTGGCGGTCAAGTCTGGATATATGTCGCTCAAACTCCCCTAGCCACAGATAGACAAGGACTTTCAATAGTTACTCTTCGCGTTGATACTTGGGGGGTAGACGTTTTAAAAATGTTCGTTTACTTTCCCCATCATAGGATCAAGAATTGATCAGTAAATAAAATCAAACCCTTCATTAGCATGCCCAGGACCAATTAGCTCTTTGCCGTATTTTCCTATTCTTTATGTCAAATATTTTATTATACTTCGGCTGATACGCTCAAAAAGTTTATAATGTAACATGCATCTTTTTAACTTAATTTTACTATAACATCATTGTCTATAACATCAGTGTCTATATACTTTTACTATAACATATTTATCTATAACATCACACCACCTCCTACCAACGTTGGCAAGCAGGGGTGACGTACACGGCATTTGTATGTAAGTATCCTATGATCATCCAGCATTAAATGAACTAATCGCTTTCTCTACAGTGTCGCAAAAATGCAATAAAAAAATAAATACGCCAAATGCAATAACAGTTTTATAATAAAGAGATATAGGGCCATGTCAATTGATCTTCTTTGCATTATCTGAAAGAGGCATAGAAGAAACCGTTTAAAAACAAAGATGTAACGCGCCTGGAAACATAATGATGTATCAGATGATGTAATGAAATTTTTACCCCAATTTCTTTATGCATAAAGGCTCATAATATATACCCTTACAACCTCTCTTCCTAATCTCCGCTTTTCACTTTACACAACATTAAAAAACAACTGCTCACCGCGACCGGCCCCGCAACATAATTACACTGCGCACAGTAGCCGCGCAAACCAAACAATCCCTTTGAATTACGCAAAGCCACCGCTTATGGAAATGAAAAGCAAAGAGTAAAGAGATTCGAGTTAAAAACGAAGTGAATTTACACTAAGTGAAAATACCATTGTGCGTGGGGCATAATAAAAATGGCACGCCTTTTATATCCGGCAGCGGCGTTTTCCCGCACAATTTCTTGGCGGCTTGATGCTCCGAAGCCAGCCCGCCGCCCCATAAACGCGGCTTAAACGAATTTCATACACAATTTATACGTAAATGAGAAAACATCCTCATTCGCAGTGGCGTAGCGGCTGACGTTTGTTATCTATAAGATGTGATCGCTTCTTTTATACTGTGGACGTTCGACGTTCATTTGTTCGACGTTAATTATTTTTATTTCATTTTTTCCCCTTTGATTCTAAGTCAGTTTAAATTGTTTTAAATCATAAAGTGACACTTTAAATTATTTTAACTTAAAACGAACGAGAAAAAAATTATAATAAATTGCTAAAGAACTAAAAGTAACACTGTACGAAATAAGATTAGAAAGACTCTCGTATTATAGTATTTACTAGTTAGAATAGCCCAGAGACAACGTTACGGAGGATTAAGAAAACAATGGGTGAACAAAATAAGAGAACTGTATGAGAAACGAAATAAAGAAAAAAAATTTGTGAAAATTTTCGGCGCATCGGTAAATGATATCAGAAAAACTTTTTTATTTAGCTTCATAATCAACGACTAGATAACATACATTATAAAGATCTTCGCTCCAATTATTTAATAAACATAAACTAAATATATTAACAAGTTTTAATAGACCTCTCCTTACAGACAATTTAAAACGTCACGCTAAATAAAACAAAGACAATGCTACAACTGGAAGGAGACTATGGAGGCTGGGGCGAGCGGGTTCTATGTACTATTATTATACGTCTATTTATTCCTCCATCCAGTGGCCATCATTTATTACAATATACAATATCCACCTTGATAACAATAGACGGACGCGTCGTCTCTGCAAAAAATAGGAGTATGACTGAGCGCAACTTAAAAAATATTGATAAAAAATAAACAATTTATTGATGGAACGTTCCGGTGACTGCATCCGACAGATTATGACCTAGCAAAACGAATTACAGGGATCTTACCTAAGTAGGTTCCGTGAGTAAAAACTAATGAATTTCTCAGAAAAAAATATCCAATTCGAAGTAGACATTTAAAAATATTTAAAATGATTATATATAGTAAGTGGTACTTGAAAATCGCTTTAATAGGCCTCGCCTAGTGCATAACGGTGCTTTTTAAATAGAAGAAGTTGTAAATAGAAGAAGAGGTACAAGATTAGGAGCGAAATTAGTAGCACAAAATGCATTCAATATACCCGGAATAAATTAAACTTTTGTGAAGTTTAATTAGAACTAATCGACCAAGATTGAATTAAGAGATATCAATCAATTCATTTTCGACGCCAAAATATGTAATGATGTACTACGCGTGATATTAAAAAGAGTGACATAAGTTTTTCCAAGAAAATTTGAACGTTGAGCTATGTAGATAAGGCTAATCCGTTGTTTATCTGATATGAGTCTAATTCAGAAGCCAAGTAGGCGAATGTATGAATTTCCAGAAATTATAGTGATAATGGGAAATAATAAAGTGCCAATGGCTAATTGGTGAAAAAATAATGGCCTCGATCTACTTATTACAAATATCAGGTTAAGTGTTGTTGGGTAGTCTCTATTATCTAGATGCATTTTTAATATTTGCAGTTTTTGTACAAAACAAAATTTAATCTCTAGGTAATCGTTTTATTAACGAAACTCGATGCAAGTTATAAATAATTCTGTATATTCTGATTTTTAAAAATTCCGACAAAAAAGAATTGAATCACAACCATGCACTAAGTAATAACGAACTTCAGATTTGCAGCCGCATATATTCATGGTATTTTCTCTAACGCAGATCCTTTTTTCAAACATAATACAGTATGTTCTAATGTCTGAGAAATCTGGTAGTGTATATTATTAAAAAATTTATAGAGTTTATAAAAAAATCACTTAAAAAGAGACTTAAAAAGATTCTTTCAAACAAAACGGGTCCAATGATGTCCACAATTTCCAAATACAAACTTTTCTTTAAGTGACAATAACTGTATCACAAAATAGTATCCTTTGTATTTTTAGCATATGATGTTATTGAAGTAAATTATAATTATAACAAATATTCAAATCGTTCTACATATTCGTATTCAATATCATCATCCTGGTGTTAAATTAAATCATTCCTTAACATTTATTGAGGTTCGAAAGAGACCTTTAATTATAGTTTAACTCAATTTTTATGTTTGCTTAAGTGCAACCTCAAAAAGTAACATAAATCTAATCAGACACGCACACAAAGTGGTTACCTTTGATGTAAGGAAGACCTCGATCCGATCGTGAGAGGCAATGAAGCCAGGTTCATTGTTTATGTGCAGAATATAAATCGACATAAACAAATGACCATAGACAGACGATTGTCAAAGATTTTTTAGTGCAAACGGCTCCATTACCTACTTTATAACAAAACCAAGGTGAGGCCGCGCTTATAATTTTTTACCAGAATTCTACGTATTCGTATTGATAATAATTCTCTGTACGAACGTCGAACCACGCAACGAATACAAAGATATGATGTGTGGGAATAAATTATGTATTTATTTTATATGCTTACACACATGTGACCGGGTGCCGTTTCATCATGGCGACGGTACTAGGGATAATATTACCGGTATTTAAATTAAATTATCATTTTACTAATATATCGTATATCATTCATTACTAAAACGTTAAATCCTTGAATATTTTTAAGTTGTAATTAATTATACTCTTACGATTAATGCAATGTTAATTTTGAATTTATCATTCAATTAAAAATAATTCTAAATCTTCGGTTGTACAATCCAACTACAAGATCAAAAATTAGAACCTTACGACTTATTGAAGAAAATTACTAAAATTTCACATGTCATCACATTTTTTTATTAACCAAAACCATTTTTGTGCCATAAGCAGATAGATTGAAAGAGTATATCATTGAACAGGTACTCCCACAGGTACAGTACGTGATGATTATCAAAATGGTAAGACCTTCCCGAATCAGAATTCTCCATTACTAATCGTTCATGTTTCAAATAGAAGCGTGTTTTGATAGCATCGCTCTACACTAAAAAGTGAAAGAAACAGTCTCTTTCCTTACATCAGACAGAACTACTGGGTAGGTTTTAATAAATCTTTGCAGGGAAACATCACATTTTAGGCCACATTTGCAAAAGAAATCATGACGCTATGCGAGTTGAGCAGGAGAAACAATAAGTCGCATTAATAATAGGGAATTTGACAATATTTGAAAAAGTGTTTAAAATTATTCAAAATGTGTCTCATAAACCTACAATTTTGATATTTTTCCTAAAAACGCATTTTAAGCTGAAAAAATAGACTTTTAATTGAAGTCAGGCCAAGCTTCGTACCAAAACACTTAGTCGCATGATAGTAAATTCCATGAAGTCACGATACTCCAAACAAACGAATTGAAAAGGGGAAGCCCTATCTCTTTTGCACACTTCGTCATAATATAGTGATAGATAAACATTGCTTATGGAATTCAATTCATGGGATCGCGCTATCTTATTTACACAATTACTTGAAATTGGCCATCTGTTAGACATTGTGATGTTTAGAGCATTTTGATGTCACTTTTCTGAGTGGTGGACAATTCGCGAAATTTAAAACGCCAATATTACTTTTGAATAAAATATTGCAACAAATAAAATATTGTTTTATCATAAACAACCATCATAAAGAGTTTTTCATTCAAATAATATTGTATTTATTTTTATATATTACTACCTGCATCGTCGTCACTATCAGTATCGCAGTATCGTCACTTTCTATTAAATTCTAGGGCGTCCATTTGGGTGTACACCATAGTGAGGGTGTTTGAAGATCTAAAAATGTGTAACTTAGCATCGTTTTTCCCGCGCGAAGAGTGACGGTATTGCTAGTACATAAAAATATACATAAAATATTCATAATTTTTATAACATATTTTTTGGCATCATAAACACGCCTTTACAGAATATCGCTATAACCGACACATTTATTTTTTGAATATATTTAAAGACATTGATAATGTGACACTAAATCGACTTTGAACATATTTTTAAAACGTCTAAACGAAAAAAAATTAATTGATCGTTATTCGAAAATAAGAATAACATAAATGCTTTATAATTGTTGGTTTAACATTTAAATTATGGAAGACAAATAAAATAAAATATATAAAGGTATATCAATAAAGTAAAGAAAACTATAACATTATATTGCGCGTGTCACTTACAATACACAAAATTATATATCAAAACATACTTTATACTTTGACCAACGACAACTTCCGTCATCATATACAGATGGTCTTATATATTATGCCAAACATCTTTCAGTCAGATTCACACAATATGTCAATCTCCTCGTTAAGATCAAAACAAAACAGAACAAAGTATAATTAGACGCAACATTTTGTGCAAACATAAAAAGAGACCGTTAAAAAGTGGCGATATCATAAAATACGAGCACAAACATTATTTATGAGGTAGCGCGCAGACTCCGCCCCTGCGCAACTTGTTGCTAGAGTGCGGGGAGAGGGGGGTGTGGGCGAGCGGGGGCGGGCGGTCGCTTCTCGCCCGAAGGGATATTTGCTTATTGCCATTCGCCACCGACAAATATTGCTTTTATCACTTCACGTGCTAATAACACGACTTGGCGCTGCAGCAGCTCGTGTAGTTTTCTCTTTTAGTGCGCTCTCGGTGACGCATCAAAATGTTTAATTGTGTTTACTCGCTTCAGACAATTGGTCGTTTTAATTGTTAGTGGCATAATGTTTTCAATTCGGATTTTAAAATATAGTGTAGAATAAAATATACTGTGCATATGTTTTTGGTGTCATATTCGGATAATGAAAAATGGAAATGAATGTTACACAATACAGTGGCTTCTCTTAGAATTCTATAATTTTCTGACATAAATATAATTTATTTTTAATCATTTAAAATTTTAAATTATATGTAAAAATATGCTACGATATAAAAAAAACTTCTAAAAGCAACTCTCTAAGATCTGCGAGATTCAGTGCCAATAACAAACAATAAGATATAATTATATTGAATACGGAAGGGTTTAATAGTATTGCATAATTTATAATATAGTAATTTCGGCAAAAGCAATAAGTATAATTATAGCACAATCGCCACTAATTATAATTAATATTTGTTAAACGTTAGTGAAACGAATGGTTTAAGTATAAGTTAAGATAAGATATAAGTTTTCAAGTGTCATGTCAAAAAGATGAATCGTTATTCGATACGAAATTTACGTCTCGTTTATCGAGCTATATTCTTCTACTTAGGTCAAAATCTCCCCCATGTTCTTTAGATACGGGCGTATACTCCCTGCAATCAGACTACCACGTTTCATTCTACTACCGACGAAGCTCGGTCACACAAAACCATAGCAAACCGTGCCCGTAGCATTAATATTTTAGTCGGTTCGCATAACAGCGAACTAAAAGCGGTAAACACCGAACCGCGCGCCCCGCTCTCACACCGCGCGTGCCTACTCTAGTTAAACAAAACCGCAGAATGAAAATAATTACGCCCGGCTGCTTCATTCAGTCGGTTGGCTGAATTTGCGTACGTACATGCGTATTATGTTCCCAATTTACAGGCGAAAAAACTTTGCGTAATAATCAGTGCGCCGCGGCGCCAGCGTGAGCCGGTTTTAGGTACTTTGAGTGGGATGGACCTTTTCAATTTTCACGTTTGAAAATTTTACAGATAATAGTCAGTTGGTAACATCAATTTCGAGTCGATTTTCGTATATCGAAGTTTTTTCATTCCATGAAGTTCAGCGACGTATTAAAATCAATTAAGCTATTAAAGAGGATATTAATTTATAAAAATTGCAAATATGCCATTGACATAGAGCGTAGATAATTATCTTCCGTAATCACCGAATTCACGGTATAATAATAGATACGTGTATTTAACAATACTTTTAGTATTAATTTGTTCCGCTGATTCATTCTATATAACTAGATGTATATATGTAAGGTTTCAGTGACACTATTATCCATATAAAATACCAACTCTCTTCGATCTAATTGTTATTTATTACAATGCTCAAAATTATACTAAACAACATTTTTTCCATCTTAGTTGAATACTTCCAAATCATATTAGAAGGCCTGTTATTTATTACAATGCTCAAAATTATACTAAACAACATTTTTCCATCTTAGTCGAATACTTCCAAATCATATTAGAAGGCCTGTTATTTATTACAATGGTCAAAATTATACTAAACAACATTTTTCCATCTTAGTCGAATACTTCCAAATCATATTAGAAGGCCTGTTATTTATTACAATGCTCAAAATTGTACTAAACAACATTTTTTCCATCTTAGTCGAATACTTCCACATCATATTAGAAGGCCTGTTATTTATTACAATGCTCAAAATTGTACTAAACAACATTTTTTCCATCTTAGTCGAATACTTCCAAATCATATTAGAAGGCCTGTTATTTATTACAATGGTCAAAATTATACTAAACAACATTTTTCCATCTTAGTCGAATACTTCCAAATCATATTAGAAGGCCTGTTATTTATTACAATGCTCAAAATTGTACTAAACAACATTTTTTCCATCTGAGCCGAATACTTCCAAATCATATTAGAAGGCCTGTTATTTATTACAATGCTCAAAATTGTACTAAACAACATTTTTTCCATCTGAGCCGAATACTTCCAAATCATATTAGAAGGCCTGTTATTTATTACAATGCTCAAAATTGTACTAAACAACATTTTTTCCATCTGAGCCGAATACTTCCAAATCATATTAGAAGGCCTGTTATTTATTACAATGCTCAAAATTGTACTAAACAACATTTTTTCCATCTGAGCCGAATACTTCCAAATCATATTAGAAGGCCTCCTTTAATTTAAAAACTGTGATAAGATTTATAATAATAAAAAAAACAGATAATAAGTATCTTCAGTATTATAGCAGTTAGATAAAATAAAACATACATCATCTTAAACATCAATTCACATATTCACCTATATGTAGAAAGCAACGACAACACAGCTATGATATGTGTGTATATTATACACACACACACACACACACACACACACACACACACACACACACACACACACACACACACACACACACACACACACACACACACACGCGCGCACGCACGCACGCACGCACGCACGCACCCACGCACGCACTCACACACACATAAGTATATATATATATAACGATTAATTATATCAAAGCTACAATAGTACTGTAAATACGTTCGCAAAAATTGTAAATATATTAAACTTAAAATTACCTAATAACACTAATTTCAAGAAAACTAAAATATGGATATGAACTAATAATGGAGTCAACAATTAAGTTATAAGGAAAGAAACTCTGAGACAAGTCAAATATGAAATAGTATTGCGCATTTGTAAAGCAGTCGTTAATTATTACTAAAGCTCTTAATTTGAATTAGAGATAATTGGGTTCTCGAATTTATATTACACGTGTGTATATTAGACAAATTACAACTCTGTAAGATGTAAAGAATTCAGGTGTGCAATACACTTAAATTCTTTACACTTTATCGAGTTGTGGTCTGTGTAGTTTGGTCTGTCCACTGAGGAGGGATAAGTAGCGTTAATTATCTATCGCCTCACTCTAACATACACATGCTGAGACAGAAACTTATATTTTTAGATTTTCCCTATTTCAAAAGGAGAAAAACAGAACTCTTGTAAGATCACTCACGTGCCTGTCACGTGCCTCACGGGTTATAAGTTACAGAGCATATTAAACCGCATATATCTCAACAGCTAAAGTATAAATTGTGGGGTGGGCAAATAAAATACTCAATATCTCTTTAATTATTGTATTGCATGAAAAGAATAATAATAAGAATATCACAAATATTGCTTCTATAATTTTAAGTAGCATATCTCCAAATATATACTGAAAAAAAAAAGAATTTTATGAAAGGTAGTTTTAGGTATATTGCCGAAAATATATACAAAAACATCCCCTCCCCTCCATTCACTTTTAATTCTACCATCTACTATTAATGATATATATAAAGTAAAATCACAAGTAAACAAAGAAATAACTAAAATTATCGTGACCACTTTTGAAATCATGTAGAAACAGGTGCTCAACTGATGTTACATCAAGGGATAGATTAAATGAGACCCCTTGTAATATAAAAAATGAATTGGCGTACAGCGCTTTTTGGGAAGGCCAAGCTGCGAAGGGATGGCTTGAAAACGGCATTGAAGGTGTAATAGATAGAAAACGTGTCTCAATAACTGAATCATAGACACTCAAAAACAATAAAACCAAACTATGATTTTAATCGTGACCATAAAAGCTAATTATTGCTTACCTAAAAATATAATAGTATCTATTAATCTTTTTAAATTATTTTTATCATTACGACATTATGTTCCCGATTCGCAAAAGCTAGTTGCCCCTCGATATAAATTTCTATATGCAAAGATCTAAAATTTTGTAGTTTTACTATGCAGATACACGTTTTTTTCAGAATTAACATACATTTACCAGAATTTGTGAAATCACCTAGATAATCAAAACAACCTTTATTCCATTTACTATATTCAGTTCCGAATAATAAACAAGGCCAGCAAAACATTTTATTTAAAATGCAACTTCTGAATAGTCATCAATATCAATCATAAAAATTACCAATACTCATAATCTAAAATTCCACGTACCGGTACGTTCGCTTTGCGCATGTCAACTGCAAATCATGTTCGGAGTATAAGTACAGAATACGTTTGATAATTAAATATGTTAAAATTTTCGTAAATATGTGATGTAATATGTTAAATGTTCAGGGCAAGCTACGTAATAGAAGCTAATTCTTGTTAAAAAATAAAGCAATTGTGTAAAAAAATAAAGTATTTGCTTACACGGCACTGTGCGCCACTGAAAAACTCATAATTAAACATAGCTAGTTTATGATTTTTTAAAAATGTGAAAACATACGAAACGCACCTATGAAGTGCGTGAAGCGTTAGTAGACAGATATGAAAAAGTAGTAGACGGAAAAAGACGTCATTAAAGACTAATTTCTTCAAATGGATTTAAAGAGGATATACGCAATGGAAATTATTACAGTATCAAAGAATGTACTGCGGAATAAATTTATCTTGGGAAAGTTACGATTTGTATTTGGAAAGGGTGCGATTGGAATCATAATCGAGTATTTGTAACGATGTTAATATAATGTATTTAGTCGTAAATTTCCAAAACACAGTGGAAATTAAATACTTAACTTTGTTTATATTTTGTTAAACTCGGACAATTACTAAAAAAGTCTAAAAAATAATTTCAGTAATGGGTACAAGTTGTCAAATGCTAGAAACCCTTTGAGATAAATATCACCTAATAAGCTATAAATTTAAATGACTAGTGGCCGGTTTCTGAACACCTTTTATCGAATAGATATCTATTTGACAACTGTTTTGTATGAAGAATTTCAAACAAAAGAGTTGTGGAATAGATACCTATTCGATAAAAAGTACTCAGAAACCGGCCATAAGCAATTAAACTAAATAAATTTTATCGCGAGCCTAAAGAAAGCGCCTGCGAGTCTAGTGAAGCAGCCTGGAAAATTTAATTGATATAAAAACTTTGCGAGCTTGCAATAAAAGAAACGTATCCCTTATGAAACACGACCTACATCAAGTTCAATACATGTTGAATTCCGACTTGCCGTACAGCCAACAAAATATGACTGCATTAGCTGGCGTAATATAAACGTCGATTTCCACGAAACGTTCAACTTAATAACCATAAACGTTTTAAATCCTAACAAATGTCGCCGTCTATTGAACGTGAAATAGTATTCAATAATAGAGGACGCAGGGCTCCCCCGGCCGAGGAGCGAAAATAAAACGAGCCCGAGGTCATAAAACGCGATGGCGAACTGTTAATGAAAACTGCTCGCTTCGATGCCTCTCAAAAAAGAGATGTGCCGGGGAGTGGGAGGGCGGTAGCGGGCCCTTGAGCAGTGAACGTGCGTTTGACACAGTAGTTTAAATAAAGTTAGACATCGGGTTTTGACACCAGTCTATCCGATGTTGTACAGTATTTCTGTGACTGTCATTTTACGTGTGCAGTTTGCTTATTGCTTTTTAATGAATCTTGCTCTTTTAATAATCGCTATTTATGGGATAAATGAAATTAAAAGTGAGCTAAATACCATGTTCATATAAAACAAGCAAAATAAGCTTTCATTAATAAACTCCGATATTTTGACACTAAAAATATTATTAACTGGAGTATATTATAGTTATATTGGATATTTATAATGTAAGTTTTCCGCGTCAACGTTTGTTAACTTTTAAACGTCTCTTCAAATTTAGCCAAGTTTATTATCAATGAGGACACAAATAAGCTCTTTCTAGAAATATTATTTTTATTAGTTTACCAAAAATATTATTGACTTTGATTACGTAGTCAACGGAGAAAATTTGTTCTTAAATGTATCGTCAATTCTATATTTTTGGCAATTAAAACTGAATTTAAATTAGATAAAAAATCATATAGCAGACGTTACCAGTTATAAATAACGTTTTATTTCATAAATCATAGAATTCATAATCTCGACATTTATAGAGGCAGAAGGAACGTTATCATCGGTACCTTCAAAATATAGTACTTAATTTATAGCGCCTAGACATTGAAAATTGAATATTTTATCTGTTTCGAGTAAATTAAAAATGTATTATAAACATTTAACTTCAAATTTCATCAAAAATTTCATTAACGCGCGAAACAAGTTTAATAAATTTTATTGAATTCTTTCGAGCCGTTTAGGATTTGCTTTTGTGTAACATCTTTAAGGATGAAATCATAATATAATACTCTTCACACAGCCCAAAGTAGCAAATTTGTAAGTTATTGACTACAACTTACAAATTACATACCTCTCATTACTTCACCACTCAAACATGTCACCACACAAGTTTAGTTAAATATATACAATACATTGATACAGCAGAAGACACCGTGCATCACTGGGAATGACGCATAAATAGTTAAGTATTTATTTAAATATCCTAATATATATGATAATAATAAAATACATTGTCAAAATAATCTAAAATAATAAAGTATAATGAAAAAGTAATATTACTCTTAATACAACACAAAGTAGACAAATTTGTAAGTTATTAACTATAACTTACAAATTATATTCACAACTTATTACTATATACTTCACAACTCATACATGGCACCACACAAGTTTAGTTAAATCACATACAGTCTTCAGTTGTGTCAATACATTGACACAACTGAAGACAGCGAGCATCACTGGGAATAACACATAATAGACAGTATTTATCTAAATATCCTAATATATACGATAATAAGAAAATACATTCTCAAAATAATAAAGTATAATGAAAAAGTAATATAACAAATTGCCAGTAGGCAACTATCAAGGAAACCAACATATCAATTCATCAGTCTTAGCTTGCATGGTAGCCGAAGAGATTATTGCCACTTCGTGCCCGAACCATAAAGTTCTTTTTCTATTGCTGCATGGAAGCGTGAGAGCATCTTTGTCAGATAGCGCGAACTTCACCACGCGGTCTGTTTTAAAAATTAAGAGTTTTTTTTCTTTCTTCCATAGTAGGAGGTCGCCCTGGACTAGGATTATCGGAGAGACCAAAATTTCCTTCTTTGAACCTTTGACACTAATGTTTGGACTTATCATAGAAGACTACATTCACAAATTGTGCATATATTGCGTGTTGCTTCGTTCGGACTACTGAAACTCAGTTGTTAATTGAACAGAAAAACGAACATCACTCTCTTTACCTACCTTACCAGTAATGTTCGAGGATTTTCTATAACAGTCCAGAAATCGCAGAAAAAGTTGTGGGTTTATTACCTACCAACCTAGTATCTAAACGAAAAACTTTGCAGATTCGACAAATTACTATAAATAAAATTAACAATATCAGGATATGTATATGCATGTATATATATATATATATATATATATATATATATATATATATATATATATATATATATATATATATATATATATATATATATATATATATATATATATATATATATATATATATATATATATATCGACGCTCAATTTTACGCTGAATGACGCTAGCTCCACCTAATTTTATACTCTTGGCCTTTCAGACTCTGCACTTGGTCTCGCCGATCCTAAATGTATCCTTTTTGATCTATTCAGGCACTTTTAAAGTATTTAGGGATAAATACTTGGATTCGTCTCTGGATCTTTACTACCGTACGATGACGTTCTATTTCGCAGATATACATCCGACGGATATTTTTCGAGAACACGTCAGGAAATATACGAGATTTAGTTTCGATATGCTTTCAGTGCTATTTCGTTGTTGATGGTTCGTGAAAAGTCTCATATACTAAAAAGAATACCCTGATAAACAAAACATTCCATTAGAAAAACTTTAGATTGCTAAAGAATTGGATGTCCCTGGAGATAGGAAGCCACTTCCTGACGTCATGCCTCATGTATGTTTTGATTAATTACTGTAAATAAGTTTACAAAAATGGTAGATATATTAAACTTAAAACTAAATAATAATATTAATTTAACGAAATTAAAATAACGATAGAAACTAACAATGAAATCAAAAATTAAGTTACAAGGAAAGGCACTCTGAGAAACATGAAATAGTATTACGCACTTGTAGAGCAGTCGTTAATTATTACTAAAGCTTTGAATTAGAGATAATTGGGGTCTCGAATTTGTATTACACGTGTGTATATTAGATAAATTACAACTCAGTAAAGTGTAAAGAATTCATGTGTGCAATACACCTAAATTCTTTACACGTCATTGACTTCTGGTCTGTGTAGTTTGATCTATCCACTTTGTAGAGATAATCGCCTCACTCTACCACATATACGCTTAGACAGACGCTTTTATGTTTTTAGATTTTGCCTATCTCAAAAGGAGAAAAACAGAACTCTTATAAGAGCACTCACAAGCCCGTACGTCCATTACAACATCCTCTCACAATTTCTGAAATTGTTAAAGTTAAAATTATGATAATTGGGTATTTAACTAATTTTTTGTATTTCATTAATCATAATTTCAAACAAGCTGATGAACAGTGAAAAAAAATTTTAATATTCTAAAAAATTGGCCGAGTTATAAAAGTTTAAATTTAACCTTTAGAAAAGGACGGCAATACTGTGTTGTGAGGTCATTTTTAATATTGCACATTATATTCTGCGAGAGGAAAAGGGACAGGGATATACCCAACTCTATCCGTATCTTCTAATGTAGAAGCCTACAACTGGCTTACTCTTCAATAAATATTTGAATTTCTTTTAAAGACTGGTTTTTAATTAACTTATATTTAACAATATTGTACGAAAAATATCAAAATTTTGAATGAGTCAACTACCGTATTGTACATTTTATTAATTAAAAGATTGTAAAATAGATACAAGGTTTACTGATTTGTTGGTTTTATCATATTATCTCAGTCAATCTTATACTCTATATCCAGGAGCTCTCTGAACATGGAGTATAAAAGATAACAGGGCATAACAATCAGGTTATGAAGATGAGTAGCTAATTTTTGTTAAGTTAAACAAGGTAACATGTAACGGTTTTTGTAAAACAAACACGTTGAGGAATAACATGAAGTAATAATAAATAATGAAAAATGTAAGTCCCGACTACCAGGTTTAATGACCTTTGTAATATTAATATTGATAACTTAACCAAGTAGCCACCTATAACAACAATAGTGTATTTGTACATGAACAAATATTAAACGGATTAAATCATGACAAAATCAAGGAAAATAAATTAAAACGTAAAGACTCTACTCGTATATGTCGATGATAACATCAAGACTGACAAAATATATTAGCCGATTGTTTATCATATCACTGCTGAGCGTTTTGCCGAATTTTGATATTTCCTAACACCTCCAAAAATGACATCGAGTAATTTGTCAGTTTCACGGTCTATGAGTTTCACGTTTGCAATTTTTTTTTATTTTGTACTAGTTACTCATCCCGGTTTTTACCGGTCAAAAAAATTATAACCGCAATTTGTTTTAAACGCTTTTTAGTGAAAGCCAAAGAACGGAACAAAGCAGAAACGGAACCCTTATAATTTCGTCCCGTTCGTTTGTCTGCCCATAAGTCACAGCCATTTTACTCAGAAACTATTGGCACTATATAGATGAAACTTGGATGATAGGTGTCTTCTATGAACCGATATACAATGAAATAGTGGAATTATAAGAAAAATAATGTTAGGGGTGGCACACCATACATGTAACTGAGGGATGAAAAAAATCCAGTGCACATAGACGTGTGGTGGACACTTTTTTTATCCCTGTAACTTTTCAACTAACGTGTTAAATTCTGAAAAAAAGTGAAGATAGTAGAACGTAAAATAACCTTTCAACGAGAATTGGGTTGAATAAGATGTATGGTGTAGTTTTTGATAGATGAAATATTTTCGGTACCGACCGCAGTAATAACTTTGTTTTTCACAGTGTATTTGAGAAATACAAACTTATAAGTTTAATATTGTTTGGTGCTGCGGAACCCTTCGTGCACGAGTCCCACTCGAACTTAGCCGGTTTTTTAAGTAAAAATTGTAATACATTTTTTTTAGTTACTTTTCTGTGCTTTAGTAGAACTATACGATCGGGTCTTGTAACGTAACAACTTTAAAAATTAATTTATGATAAATAGCCATATATTTCTCTGAATTTTTTTGTATATTTCATTATGGAGTTGAATTCATTCAAAAACATAATTTTGATGTAGCGTCTGAGATTTACTTTGTTTAACTCAATATTTTAATATTTTAATGGTCTAATTAAATAGAGCAAAACGGACCATACCAGGCAATCTGTATATAAAATATGGGCCTGTATATTGAAGATATTTACGAAAAAATTATTTAGCGGGACATAAGTAATAAAAATATTAGGACTCAAAGATTTGCTTTTAGAGTTGATATTTGTATGTTTATATTTTCGCACGTGATTCAAGAACGACTGAAACGATTTAATGGGATTAACTGGAGAATTCTGTAGGACCTAAGGTAGCATATATCCTTGGTTTCATTGCAATCATTTCACTGAACAAGAAGATATGATAATTTTTAATTTCAACACAACGCACACTTAATCGACGAAAAGTTTATTTTATAATAATTATAGATGGCGTTACGTGTGTTTTAACTCTCACTCGTACAGTTTTCAGAAGTCATGGGCAAAGTCAATCTGTAATAATTAGCAAAACCGTTGAGCATATTCTTAGATTGTATGTTATTTACAATATTTTCATACATTATTTTTATGTAGCTATTATATATACAAATTTTAACTCAAAAATACATCTGATTACTATATTTTAAAACTTTAACTCAAAAATACATCTAATTACTATATTTTAAAACTTTAACTCAAAAATACATCTGATTACTATATTTTAAAACTTTAACTCAAAAATACATCTGATTACTATATTTTAAAACTTTAACTCAAAAAAACACCCAATACACTTTGATTAATTTTATTTAAATCGTTATTGCTTATTACCCACATGTTTTAAAACTACGAGTATGTTACAACCCTATGTACATCAGGACACTACGAGCGCATACCGCGGTATAATAGAAGTTATAGTATCCCGATGGACTTCTTCTTTGTCAGCACTACAGCCTGATGCAGGCCAAGGCTTTCCCAATCTGCGCCCTCCAGGTAGTACGACTTGATGGAAAGTTTCTCAATCTGTTGACTCCCAAAATGTTTAAGTCCTTCTCTACACTGTCCAACCACCTTGTAGGTGGTCTTCCTCTTCTCCTTGTATCTTCAATCTTCGCGAACGTCAATTTTTTAACTGGGTCCAGATTTCCCATCGAAAAACGTATCCCAACCATCTGATTTTGTAGGACTTAATTAATCTCAAAATGTTTGCTTTCCCATCCTGATGGACTTAGGGTACATAACATATGATGGGCTTAGGATATAATATTTTTAAACCACAGACAGTAAATTTATGAAAAAAAGACTTAATATACATAAACTAAATCTCTTAGAGCATTATATTTCATTGAATATTTCAATGAGATAATGGAAAATATTGAGAACGTAAGGCGGCGTAAAAAATTAAAACGCTGTCAATAGATATAAATATCAATGCATAATTTAAACACCATGCTACAAAAAAGTTAAAATGATCACTAGCATCGTAACTTCGGAAAGGCTAGTGTATATGCAATTACTTACTCTCTACGTCCAAATTGCTAATAGAACACTGATGTTTTGACCACTCAACAGACGATTGCAAACATTAACACGAAGAGATTGATAATAAATTTGATAGAAGGATTAAATAGGTTTTTAGATAGTTTACGATTCACTTAGCAATGAATAACTTAAATAATGAGCAAGTCACTGTTATGAATACTTCAAGTACGAAGAAATGCCCGTGATAATAGCTACAACAGCTCAATATCCACGATAAAATTAAAGTTTACTGAGGAATAAATACTTAATGTTGCACTTTAACTCTTCAAAACGTTACCTGTAATTTGGTGTACGGTTGAAAGTGAGCAATTTCAAATAGTTAATTGTGTGGTTTAAACAACATTTTAAACAGTGGAACATATGATTGTAAAACGCAACGATCAAGAAACGGACGTCAAGCTTGCAGTACGGTATGATGAGATTTAAATTTCATGAGCAAAGGCTACTCAAATTGTAGAGATTTGCACTTTGCTGCTATATAGATAGATATAGCATAGCGATTTATTATATATATAGTATAGCGATTTATTTTTTATATTGTTTTGCGCATCTAACCCAATGGAACACTATTTAAAATTCTAATTCAGCTCTAATATTTCTCATACACTCGATTTAACAACAAATACTAAAAAGAGCTCAATAAAAAACAGAAAAAATTTAAATAAAAAAACAACATTAAATAATAAAATAACAATGTATTTTTTCAGAAATATACAATATTTTTACGCTCTTGAAAAAGTACTAGGCAACATATTTATTTCGTATGAAATAAAATTAATATTTGCATCCAGTTTAATAGAAATATTATTTACTTTTAAATGATTATACGTACCCGAGTAAGTACAGAAACCTCGTAGTGCAAGTTCTGCTTGTACTTGATAGATTTATTCATAAATAAGCGCTCTTTGCGAAGTATTAAGTTACAAGGTAACGTGCAATGTTTCTCCCGTTCTTCCAATTGTTATACCATAACCTTCTTTCAATTCAAATTACTTTGGTTAACGTACGAGTACATCGACAATTTTCTGAAATAGAGATAATTGCAGAACCCAGACTTTTTGCGTAATCCGACGTGCACTTGGTCGGTTTTCATAAATTACGATTTGCTACAAACATAGTAAATCCATAAATACAATTTTGATTTACTACAAACATTTTGATTTACTACAAACATAGTAAATCGATAAATATAATTTTGATTTACTACAAACTTTTCTTACATGTTATATAATACAATTAATCAAACAGTATCATTTTTGGAGATGTTATCGTAAATATTTGATTTTTCAAAAGGTTAAGTGTAAAATATATACGAGTATTAATTTCTACGGACTGCATATAAAAGTTGGAGAAACGCTCATTTAATAGCACTACCACATTATAATCCAAAACTGGTTTTTTTGTTTTTCTTGCAAAATGTTGAAAAAACACAGAACAATAAGTGAAAGTTATTATCAAATCAAATCAGGGAAGTAATCATTGAAAAATAATCATAATGTGTTCTTAGCACTTACTCCAAATCCATCTATGATATCATGCCGTCGTGGCAATTACGAAAAGCAGATACACACCAATACAGAACCACGACAGCAAAAGAGACAATTTCTGCTATGTGTGGGGTGCACATAATTTATTTAAAAATTGGTCTCATATCATTTTAGAACTCATCATTTTCAGAGTAAGGCATGTGGACTGACTATACTAATACATTTACTCGGTCGATCGTGCCACTTATCGCCACAAATTTGAGATAATGACCCAAAATATATCAGCTTCATAAGATTAGCTGATGTCAAACGAGCTCTCGGACACCAATAAGCAAGAAAGTTTGTGGAGCAACAGATTTACAAGAAACCTGAGATATGGTTACTTAAACATGCCGGTAGTACCGCGAAGATCCATAAAATAGTTTCGCGCGGACGTACATATATTGAAGCGCTGTAGACGGTGACAAGTGGGCGCATGCGTCGATTAAATAACACGTTATACATACATCTTGGGGAGTCGGCAGCGCGTGTCCGCGGGAATATTGCGCTTTTATAAATATCCGCGCCGAGAATAGGACCGAGGCTGCGAGACGCACGACGCGTCGGCAGTCGCACGGCCGTACGTACCGTCGTCTGTTCGCCGTGCGTGATGTGTATTTGCGTTCGGCCGCTATATACTTTTAGGTTTATGCGCGGACGTCACCGACAAAAAGGGGCAGAGTACCGTAAGCGCACCGGGACGAATAGGGTAATCCTAATTAAAATTGTTGCCTTTAAATCATACACAGCGTTATTAGAAAAACTTTTATGCCTGTTGGGACGGCATTTATTTATTTATGAGTGACTTTACCGCTATATAAGTAAACTAAAAATACAGATGACAGAAATGAGATTGCAGCAAAAGTATTTTAACGGCAACAAAAGTGTATTATAAAGTTAGCGTTGTCGAAGACTACAAAGTAATAAAATGACTATACAATTGTTGTAAAAATGTACGTCTTTCTTAAATCAACATTGAATATTTTTTTAGTTGTTTTACAAAACATATAGCGTTATTTTTGTTTTTACGGTTGATATATGAGAATATGGGCGGAGGTACAAGGAAGGAATTAACTTTTACTTTTACTAATTCAAATAAAGACGACATTCGATTACATTTACATAGAATTAAATTTACATAAATGCTTAGCAGGTTCATTTAAAAAGATATTTAAAAAAAAATATGTAATATGTTGAGGAAATATTGAATGTGTGACAAAAAGTGATATATTTTTTATTTTAATATGATTAAAAGTATCGTAAAATACAATAATATTATATACGTTGCCAGATAATTAAATTTGATCAGATATTTGTATTTATTAAGTTATATTTTAAATTTAATAATAATTAAAATTATAGATACCAGGAATATATGCTTTATTAGATGAAGTTTTACTACTTATTTGCATGACTCATAACCTGGAATACTCTGGCCGGTCATATTATTGAAAATATTCTTCGATTGTTTAAGATAAATATCGCTTCATAAGGTAATATTTAAAAGACCATCTGATCAAACATTTTCTTTATTATTAATTTATCCATTATTCTAAAAATGACCACTCTTTGAATAACGGGTCAATTAATATAGAAAGTTTTATGACTACGATTGTCAAGTATGCTTTCTTGACTTTTAACTTTTCATAACGTCCTTGTAAACAAATAGCTCCTGGTATATCTAGAATGACATAGCTTCATTTCCGACCAACATAGTAAGTAAAGCTTCACAGCCAGCCACAAGTGATTTTCTAGTCTATATGACACGCGGATGGAGAGAAACAATAGAATAATTTCGAGAAAACTAAGTTGCCACTACTGATCGAGACTGCACAAGTTCTCTGCTTACGACCTACCCTTGTAACGTAAATTGAATAAACTGGTTGCCCATTTTCTGCAATAGCAAAGTATCTAATTTCTCTTTACAATAGCAAAGTATCTAATTTCTCTTTACAATAGCAAAGTATCTAATTTCTCTTTACAATAGCAAAGTATCTAATTTCTCTTTACAATAGCAAAGTATCTAATTTCTCTTTACAATAGCAAAGTATCTAATTTCTCTTTACAATAGCAAAGTATCTAATTTCTCTTTACAATAGCAAAGTATCTAATTTCTCTTTAACAGCCATTATAAGCTGAAGATCACTTGTGGGCTGGCTGTGAAGCTGTATTTGCAATGATGGTCGGAAATGAAGCTATTTGATTATAGATATGCCAGGGGCTGTTTGTTTACAATGAAGTCATGAAAAGTTAAAAGTAATGGAGGCTTACTCGACAATAATGATCATAAAACATTCTATATTAATTTATTGGGTATTCAAAAAGTGGTCACTCTTTATATTAATAATATGACCAGTCAGAGTATTCCAGATTATGAATCATGCAAATAAGCGGTAAAGCATCATATAATAAAGCATATATTCCTGGTATCTATAATTTCAAATCTAAAACTGTTTTTCCATTACTCAAGTTTTTTGGACCAATTTTAAAATAAAACTTAATAATAACAAATATATGATCAAGTTCAATTATTTGACAGCTTATTTACATAATATTTATATTTTACGATACTTCTAATCATATTAAAATAAAAATATATTACTTTTTGTCACATATTCAATATTTCTTGAGCATATTAAATACTTTTTTGGATATCTTCTGACTTGGGCCTGCTAAGCAGTTATGTAAATTTATTCTATGAAATGTAATCGAATGTTGTCTTTCTTTTACTAGTTTTCACAAGACTTAGCACTGTTGTCGAAGCTATTCCAATATATAAGCAAATGATGTTTCATTTAGAAAGCACACATGTCTAAACCGATTATAATACTGCTCACGTGAGGTATGAGTATATTTAGTCACTCCATGTACCAATAATGCGTTATAAGATAATTAATAAGGAAACATGACTCCTCTTACCTATTTATTAACACTACTTTTGAAAAGGTCAAATCTCACCGAATTCAGTGTAGGAAAATTAAATTTTGTGTCATCTCGCCGTGATAGATTACGAATAAAATCTCAGATTACGAATAAAATCTCAAATTACGAATAAAATCTCAGATTACAAATAAAATCTCGGTATGTTATACCGTGAAAGAAGTTAACGAAACGAGGAAATTCTTGATCTACTGGATATTTAGATTTCGCAATTTAAAAGTAAACTTCAATTTTTATTGAATCCAAGATATAAATAGCGGCTGAAACGTTGAGTGCCCTTTTTTCGGGCACTACTTTATCCCAGTACAAAAACCTACACATTAGGGATGGAGATCTGAGATTCATTAATTAGAGAATAGAGCTTAAAGGTTAAAGAATCGATTAAAGGTTAAAGATCGCTTTGAGGATAAAGAATTAATCGATTTAAAACATTAGATCGATTCGGTGAATCAACTGTAGAATCCTAAAAGGCCACCAGGCAAAACGAATTAATAAAAGAAAATATTTTATTAATATATTCTTTTAGGTAAAAATAGCGAAAAAAAATCGATCTGATGCGAATTGTTTTTTTTTCAATTTAATTCATTATTTTTGAACAGATCTTTATGTGTATTATTACATTAAACTGAAAGTATCTATAATATGTTTGTGTACTGAAGGAACTTTCGTTCGCTGTGAATGGCTTTTCTACGTTGGGCTTTGATGACTTTTCTACGTTGGGCGATGGTTTTTTTACATATCATTTGTATATATTGCAACAAATGATAGAAATCGCTCGGATCCTGAATGACATACGTTTCAAATATTGGGAATTATAAAAATTGAACACTTTTTTCAATAAAAAAAAAACGATTAATTTATTGTAGTTTCATTTTTTCATTCACTTATCCAACGTATACTCTCACATTTATTAATGTTTCTGGTAATAAAATGCACATCAAAAAATGGCGAAAGAATCGATTAACCGAAGATCGATATTTATGTGGGTCGATTTTTTACAGGCGAATTGCCATCTCTATTCCAAATACATAAAACACAAGCAAGTTTTTTGACATTTTAACGAATCATTCTAGTGTCAGGTGGGTGTTTTGGATAGCAGCAAGCGGCGAAACTGATTCTGAATCAAAATTTATCTCCAATTCCTAGAAATAACGGCGTAATTTTCGACCGCGATCGCTGCTCAAAATAGGAATTTAATTCCACCAACTTAAAGATATATTGTTATGTAGCAAAATTTTGTATTCTGCTTTTCGTTTGTCTTACTAAAATGGATTTCACTATCTGTCAATGCATTCATTCATATCACAAAATAATAAAATATGGATTCCAATATCCCATTTTTATGACGAAATGCCAATACACCATGTACACCCTGATATGGTATAGATTGGACTCTTCCAACTCTTGTATATTGCAATAAAAATACGAACTGTTATCCACCAAACTGTACACAATTCAACTGACATTCAAGTAATAATTCCGTAGCATTTTCCTAAATCGATATTTTTTTGATTTAATTACGAATTTTCCAATTGTTTATTTTCGGCTACAAAATAAAAACACAAATATACTATACCTATGTATCTCTAAGTAAATATTTAAAATAAATAATTTTGTGATTGACCCATAAAATAAAGCCAGTCAACACACGTTCAAATTAATTATAAAAACAATTATATTTTTTGGATAAAACGTGTCAAGTTTACGTGTACGTGAACGGCTTACTATAAATACTCGATATAGATTAAGATCATTAAGTAAGAAACCTAAAAATAAAATGAAAAACTATAATATTATTAGATTTTATAAATTTTATTTTGCTTCTGAATCTATCAAATTTTGTAGGAATGGTGACACGCACGTTTATTTTGATTTTAACGCATCTGTTCTATTCCTAAAACATAATTTTCTCATTACTTTCATTATTGTTATAGTTTGATGCAATCGAGAAACATTTTACATTCATTTTCGTTTATTTTGACTTTAACGCATCTGTTCTATTCCTAAAACATAATTTTCTCATTACTTTCATTATTGTTATAGTTTGATGCAATCGCGACACATTTACATTCATTTTCGTTTATTGTGACTTTAACGCATCTGTTCTATTCCTAAAACATAATTTTCTCATTACTTTCATTATTGTTATAGTTTGATGCAATCGAGAAACATTTTACATTCATTTTCGTTTATTTTGACTTTAACGCATCTGTTCTATTCCTAAAACATAATTTTCTCATTACTTTCATTATTGTTATAGTTTGATGCAATCGCGAAATTTTTAAATTCATTTTTCGAAAGCTTCTTTATCATTTACCACTTAGTCGATTTCATATTACACCCAACATCTAATTAATGAACTTTGTGTAAAGTTCGTCAGGTGATATGGTGCAAAAAATCAAGAAAAAATTATTTTCAGTTGCATTATCTCATAGCTAAAAATGCCTTATTTTTCTATTTATTTTCTTTATGAATATTTACACTATTATTAAATATGGAACTTCAAAATGAATCTACTTCACTAAATAAAACTAGCAATTACGTTATATTTCCATTTAAAGTTTCCCGTGATGATAGCTGCGCCAGTTATTTAAATTACGTATACTTTTGTTTATATTGTAAAGTTCGACGTCTCCCAAACAACTATGGAAATTTTTGATAAACACTCATAACACAAAATAATTACCTTATCAATTCTTAAATGATATAAAATGCCTAACAGCAATCATGAGTGACGTTCAACATAATAACGATTTCCGTTGGACCTAGGACACTAACCCTAAAAATGACTGAGCATCGAAATTGCTTAAATACTAAGCTCAATTTAGTTCAGAAACGCCCTCGCGTTCGCTCCAACCACTCCGACTGACGAACGCTAATGATCAAAACAGAACCGTAACGTGCAACAATAAATTACCTTTATTTAACTGCGAAGCACTTATGCTATTATGCTAAGTGTTGTGTGGTTGTTTGAGGGAACCAAATTAAACGATTTACTTTCCTACCTCTCGCCGCGTCTGAGCGCCTTGGGGATTTAGGTCCCGGTTACGGGATAGCTAACCCGTGGATGCTGCATTTATTTTTTTGTGTTGCCGCCTCTTAATTTCATCTCAAGTTCATTCATCGAACGGCGGCGGCGCTCATTCGGCCGGATGTTACGACGCTACAATCGTGAGAAGTGTATTGGGTTTTTGTATACGATATTTAAGTGTAGTTATATGTCGATAACTGGCTCGCTGTACCTGGCCGGCGTCGATGATTCACTTTTTATGTTGGGCGAGAGGAGCTCGCCTATTGATGCGTTTGGACGGTTCCGTTTTTATTACTAGCCGGGCAATTGCTTGTGTATATTTAGCGGGTTATTAGGTTTACGATAATGTGCGATGGCCTCGATTTTAAATGTAGACAACCTTTTTTTTTAATCCACTACTTACACGAATATAACCATAGTTGCAAAGTTATAAAACTTTCCTTTTCAAATAATCGTACACATACATAATTTCTCAGAAATCTGTATGCTTACTTATATTATTGTAAGGGTGCGTTGTTCCTAATTATTCGCGGAATATCATAGCTAATTTGGCAATAAAGACTGTCAAAGCATATATTTCTACGTGTTTGTACCAATAAACTATTACAATAAACTTGAATAACGAATTTATATTTCGAATTTCACGTTTGTTAATTCCTCAAAAAAAATCGTTTTTTTATTATTCACCACCACACACGTAAATAGCTATATTTCTGACTAAGCACAATTGGTTTTATTGATCGTACGGCAATTATAAAAAAAACTAACATTGGATTATGCTTTTAAATTATAACACCTAGATTGCAATATATCTATTCGATAAAGTACTGAAATAACGTTTTTATGGATTTGCATATTTCTATAAAATAATAATATTTTCGTTTTTTTATGTATTAGACAATTCGTTGTAACATCTAGATTACAACGAGAAAAATGTTTCTCAGATGGCTTATGATATGCAGGGACTTTAAATCACGCACAGTTATAAAATTAGCTATAGCCATGATAAACTTTAGAGTCCGAATGAAATGAAAAATAATAAATCTATTATTAATTAGGTTCTTTGGGACTACTAATGTGTTTTTGTTTAGTTGCCTGGAGCTGGTGAGAAAGTTACTTATCGAAATTTTGCTGCGTTTATTATCATTCAATATCGATTTCTATATATATATACTGTCTACTATTTGCGACTTAGTCTTTCAATTACGAAACAAGTTGAAATTAAATAATATTAAGTTTACTGCATGGGTAATAACGCTTTATTTTATAACCTAAAGCCATGACGCTGAAATAATCCGTTATTTCATGAAAAAAAACTACAATGGAAATACGAAATTCATACTTTTAACAGATTGATATAAATAAAGGGTCATCAAAGCAGTACTTTTTTAAATGTTATAGCCGCCATGTTTTTTCATTTCAGATTTCAACCAAAATTTACATTTGAGTTCAGTATGTTTAGCAAATTATCAGGGAAAGATACACATTTGCACGGCCTATACAAATTGTTAAAATATATTACGAAAGTAATAAAAGCGTTGCAGATTGAACACTTATATAGTTAATTACGTGGTTTTTTGGTCAATATAACTGACCTACAAAGCCTTACTATTCGTAATCTAATCATTAATTTTAAGTCAACTGGTAGAGTTTGCAATGTTAAGAATTTAATGCGTCGAAAACTTGTACTGAAAAGTGAATTCAAGTATGAGTGATAATCCAAAGCGATCGCAGTCGTTGTCAAGAACTCGGATATTCTTATGGAACTGTATGATATATTCTTCATACAGATATGCATTTGAAGTCCGTATATAACCTAAGTTTTCCTCAAAGGGGCAGAATGTTTACCCATATTATGTATTATCTCGGGGAACGTAAGGTGCCATTTCACCGTAAGGTCCGTACTGAAAGAACGACCGAAAAGTACGTATAAGACTAATTCCGTACCCGTACTTCTCCAAAGAGTTATTATGGGCGCGTTGCAATATTATTCATGTCAAGTTTTGTTGTTCGTTGCTGCGGCGGCCGTCGGCGCCCACTGCGGCGACAGAAGAGCATAATAAAAACATCAACCCAACAGATTGACCGAAAATAACTCTTGGCAAATGACGCGAGAAGTGTGTTCTCGCACGATCTGCCCTCTCTTAATTAATGCCTACTGCCATTACTAGTCTATGGTACATTCGCGCGCAAAATTACGCAGTGCCGTTTCGTTCCAAGTTTGAAATTAAGTAATTTTCTTCTAAAAAATTATTTTGTGGATGCCATAAATATTTTTACTGTAGAATTTAATTTATTAAAGCTAAATTATAATATAAGAATGAAACAAATTTTACAGATTTAAGTTTACATTTTTAGCTAATTTACAAAATTTAGCTAAAAATGCAAAATATATTTTTGACAGTAAAAATTTTGCAACGGTAAATAATATTTATATAATCTATCATGCAAAATTTATGCGTTGATGACCTATTAAATATTGGTATCGCTACACAACACTAAAAAATTAAAACAATTTTTCTACCAGAAGTAGTTAATACATGATAACTCCGACGATTAATACCCGATATACAATTTAATTTTTTAATCAATATGTATCACATTAATTCCTCCAAAAATTTCTAAGGACTCATTACTTGATCGAAAATATAAAGCAAAACTTCTTTTGTTTTATTTAGGTACATTTTTTAAAAATAAATTCATATTTAGTTAAAATGTTTCTAAAATAATTTTTCCATCCACTTTAGCATTTTTATAATATTAAAATGCGAAATAAATATATCTATCTATCTATCTTTGATTATATAGCGTTCGTAAAAATAAATATAATATTCCACTCAAATTCCAGATAAGAAAAATTTTATAATAATCCTTCACAGATTAATATAAAAATCAAACCTGCGCTATTTAAAAACGTAGAAATTTTTTAAAAATACGTCACATGGAAATTTCTTCAAAACAGGCTGTTAATTTTCTTGTCGCCAGAAGTAATTAATTTTCTAAATAATTAACCGAAAATATATATCGGCAGCGTTAGATACAAAATAATATCACAAAAAAAAACAAACGTTTAATTCACAGATTAACTTACATTTACAGTAAAGTTTTATTAAATCACAGTTCATTTCACTTAAAACTTCATCACGTTATTAAGGTAAAACCTATTATGTATTATATTCCGGTTCAACAATCACATAAAAAACTTTTGACATTTATTCATTGACATGTCACATCACAATACACGCATAATACGTCAAAACTCGTGTAGAGCTCTTAGCGCGACTGAAGTATATACGACCAAGCGATACCGCGTCTTTCGAAAATTGCGCCACTGGCGATGAACATCAAAACACAAGTATACCTATAACCCACACTTAAATTCAACAAAATACAATATTTTTAAACTTTTTAACGTAAACACCACCATTCAACCGCTCCGTTGTTCAAAAATTTCACTACTGAAGCCGCCGGAAGTTGCACTCTAGCAAACATGACAAGTATGTAAAATATTGGAGGATCGCGATCGCATTGTTGACATTCCCAAAAGGAATTTTGAAAAATCTGTAACAAAATTAAGCAGTAATGGCACAAAATAAAATTTTACTTACCAAAAAATATGTGTGATGACAGTGAGGGGAGATGCACTGAGGTTTAAACAAATTTAGCCACTAAATACAACAGCTTATACTGTTATTGGTATGCCAAGAATGGCACAAGGAATCCAGACAACGCACACGACGAATGCGCACCTCGTTTGCGCATATGCTGACACAACTTCTACAAACGAAGCCAGTTCCTCTGCCCCCTCGGCACCCGCAGCGACCTATGTTCACGTGTTCTTTGTAGTTGTGTCCGAAGTGGTCAAACACGATATAAATTACATGTATACACTACTACCACAATGAAGTTGCGTACCTGTGCCGCCATGTTAGCGTCTATTTTATAAACTAAAATTAAAAAGTTGCTTTGCCAATACTAAGTGCCCTCTATTGGATACTCTATATAAGTAAGGGATTGTAATTTGTTTTTTAATTAGAATTTCAATACGACCCGTAGATGTCTCTATTATCGAATTTCGTTATTGGACATTGGTATTTTTTTGGATTATGACAATCAGTATAAAATGGAAAAATAAATGTAGTTTCACAGAATCGTGAAATTAAAAAATAACCTTAATCATAAGAGAGTAAAATGGCATTTAACTTTGGACATATCGATAATGCTAAACTAGTACAGCAGCACGAAATAAAATATTTAAACCAGATTTTGATATCTAGGTAAAATGAACACAGTGGTAGAACAAAATTCCAAAAGATAAAGTACTACCAACCAACGCCATTCGATTATTGATACGCATTTATTATATTTTTGAACTAAAGTACTTGGTCTTTGCTTCAAAATATTGTAAAATGTTTCTCTTTCATTCCGGAAGAAAATAAATTTGGGAATTTTTTTTTATTGAAATTGATTGAAATTCATAAGTAAGTTAGATAAAAATTTAACAAAAATGACGAAAAATAACTTTACCATGGTCAGTGGTACATTTTCATTATTAATAACAAGTTTATTGATATTGATAATAACGTTGGTAGATTAGTCACCAATTGTGTTTAAATTCATCAAAAGACTTATTTAGTTCACCTATATTCTAGATAAAGACATTTAATTTAGTTTGAATTCGGCTGAATTTGAAAAGTAAAGAAAGCTCTTAATTTTTTCATATTAATATTAAGTTATAACCAATTGAGATTCTTAAAAATTATGAAGATAATGATGGTGATAAATTAATGAAATTTGCAGGGGTTTAAGTATACGAAATTTTAAAATAGACACTTAATGATGGCTTGATAGCATAGACGTCAGAAAACAGTAGTTAAATCGTATCTAAGTAATTTTTGTATCTTTCTGTATTTGATATATGTCAAAACGGATGTATAATATATACATGTATATACATACATATAATATAATTTTTTTTTCACTTCCTTTATAAACCACAGAATGGCCTTACCCTGTTAAATCCTTATGTCTATACATGGCGGTGTCCCTGAATACCTGCTCTTCCCAAAAAAGAAAATAATCTTTCATCAACCAATTTTTTTGTCAATTTGTAGTAGTCCGATCGTTTGACAAATAAATAAAGAGAAATGATATACATTTGTTTCTCTCATGCAAGAAATATTATGTCGAGAACCGAAATATATTATTCATTATTTGTCTGGTTGTCCAACAAGATGGGATATTTCAAGAACAGAGGTAATGAAATTTCAATTATTTGCAGAATTTTCATATAACGTTTGTTATTAGTTTAAAATATTTTTATAATTTTTAGTTCAAAATATTGTTTGAATTTCTTCTTTATAAAGTAACTTCATTCTAATGAGTATTTAGAAAAAATATTTTACTAATAGAAAATGATAGGATCAGAGAAAATGATAATAACAGAATTTATGTCGTAAGATCAATTTTTTTCCCTTGCGGGAATTGCTTAAAATTGGTTTTGATTTTTGCATAACCCTCTATATATACATATATATATATATACTCTATGAACTAATTTAGTAACAGGCAATTTAAATAATCCTGAACACACTATAAAAAGAACAAATAATT
Source organism: Druceiella hillmani (assembly GCA_039881145.1). Taxonomy (NCBI): domain Eukaryota; kingdom Metazoa; phylum Arthropoda; class Insecta; order Lepidoptera; family Hepialidae; genus Druceiella; species Druceiella hillmani. Next base: position 19,326,730 of record JAYKKI010000002.1, on the reverse strand, counting down.
GGAAGAAAAAATTAAGCTCCATATATTCTTCAACAAAGTGATATCACAACATCTGTTTTGAATCTTTAAAAAACCAACTAAAAGCTCAGTATTTAATGGCTAAAATATTATTACGGCTTGTGGAGAGCCACCCAGGCCCGTTCGGACTGGGCCGGACGTGCCCTTATCTCTACAAGCCGGGGATAGGGTAGATGGGATACTATCGGAGAATAATGAAATATATATATTATTAACTTTCAATAATATATATTATTAGATAAATATAATTCTTAAAAAGTACTTAAAAAACCGCAATCTTGATAGAGCAATATTTTTGAACAGACATTATTTCTTGTATAAAAAAAGCATCAAATGCCCCAATTCAGTTAACCGCTCGGTAAATATTGTTTTTCAAAAAACCTAAAAAAAAGCGCCATTATAAAATGAACAAAAAAAACATATTGCTATCGGCGTGCAACCAGAAATATTTTTGAGCGATTTGAGTTCGAATAGCGGGAAGTTTCAAAGATAGCCTCAGGGTCAACCATTTTTCAAATTTTTCTGTGTCATTTTTCTCTAAGTATGTTTGAACCATTTTACATGTAAGTTGTCAGCCAGGGTAGTCAGATAGGTAGATAGGGTCGGAGGCCTGCGCAGGCTAAGGCCCGGCTAGCAAACGCCACCTCGACTATATGGCCAGTCCGACACTGTATATATATATATATATATATATATATATATATATATATATATATATATATATATATATATATATATATATATACACAGTGTCGGACTGGTGACTATATATATAAATATATATATAATCTATGAGTTTCTGTTCCAAAAATAGTGATAAAATGAAATTAAATTAAAAAATGTTATAAATAATAACAAATTACATAAATAAAATGACTTTCTTCGTTACGAGTCTTTCAAATTTCTTTAAAAATAACTCTCATTACGAATTCTTTTAAAAAAAGGTTTTTAGCAAAGTTTTTGCATAAATTCCTTGCTCTATTTTATTTTATACAACAATCTATTAATTATTATTAGTGTATTATTCATAATGAGAGATGACAAAATAAAATGTAAATATAGTTCTTACCTCCTAACATCACCTCCAAATTTCAATCATTAGACTAAAGTATAACAATAAATTGAACAACTGTGTACAGAAGTCCTAAAAAAACGTAACATCCACATAGTATATAGGCTATGAGAATGCACGATACAGCTTGAAGAAATATTAACAAGGATATAATTGTTAACCGTTTTAAAAGGACAAAACCTAGAAGTAAAATTAACCTTGGTTGTGAGTAAACTCATGGGAAAATTAATGGAATCGAATTCTGTCACCTTGTAACATTGAAATTTTATGAATCGTGAATACCAATATCATAATGGGCTCTCTAAATGATTCTGACATTGTTAATGCTGTTAAAGATAGGAATAATGAAAACGATACAATTGAAGAAGTAATCGACAAATTTCTTCAAACCTCAGTAATTATTAAAAAGGCAATTGACCTTTTACATATATGTGACAAAAGAAGCAGCAATACTGAAGATGACGACATATTGTCTAAACTTCTATAAATCAAATGACTTATTGAAGTTCATTTGTATTTTATAATTTACAGATTATCTTAATATTATATAATTTATTATTAGATTCGATTTGGACATTTTGATATACCTGAAGGTTTTTTTTAATTAGGTCTTTTTCTTTCTGGAAGTGTAATATATTTGCCATTAAATGAATAAACTTCTTGATTTTTTTTGTTGCATAAGCAATTCAGTATTCCTCTTCTTTTGTTAGATCAATAGTTAATTTCATACTAACCATGGCCATTAAAGAGTTCGGCATCTTTACTGAATTTAAATTGAGATCACTAACAGAAGGGTAATTCATAGCACAGTTGCCTGTTAAACATAACATACTCCATTGGAAATATGAATGCGGGAACAGGGCAAGTGAGTATATTTTACCTATTCATTTGTATAAAGACCTTACAGACTATAACTATAAGTCAATAATGTGTTCCAATGCATTCAATATTATAAACTTGTTAATAACATATTAACATTTTTATGTTAAAAATCTTTTTTGCTAACAATAAGATGTTTAAAATATGCTTTACGATTCAATAAAAAGTTAAAAGTTATACGACACATATTAAAAATTTATAGGGAATATGGTCACATTCATTCCTAACTTTAATAAAATGCTAAAAATAATAACTTTAAATAAATGCACATAAAATTATTTTTTTGTTTAGCATTTTTGTACATAATTTTTTTTCTTTTTCAATTAGACCTATTTCAATTTTGGAACTATGTATAATAACTGATGATTAATAAATGTCAAATGATGACCTATGAATAAGATGATAAGAACAAAGTTCTAATAAAGATTTAAAGACCAATATATTAAAATGTTGCCCTACATCTTTTTTATTCAATCTCAAAGAGCTTAATTTATGGTATTCACTCCTTTATTTACTTCCTGTATACTTTTGCAGACTTCCTTATGTATATAGTTTAATATGTAATAAACATAATGTTAACCTTAGTTAAATTCAATAATACACAACCAGAAGATGTAAATAATTACCTGCCTATAATAGTGTTCCTAATATTGCCAAGTTCAATTTTTTTCAATGTCGCATATCTATATTTGAATGAAAACTTCATCATTGTAAAAATAAGTTCACAGAGCAACAAACTACTACAGCGCTATATGTAAATTATATCTGTATCAGAGATGGAGGAAAGCTGTCTACTCTTAAGCTCATGATCGAAGATCGATTTAGTACACGGTTTTTTGAACGCGAGCCAGGCTCGTGGCTTTATTCGACTATGGATCAGCCTAAGTACACGTATTTTCCTTTTGTGTTAACAAGTTTTAAATACACAATTGTAAAAACCACGTACTAAATTGATCGTTGATCATGAGCTTTACTAATCCAATGTAAATGAGTGAGCTCATCATCAAATATGGTGTTCTATACTCTCATGTAAGTGTACTGTGCAACTTCCACGTTTCTTATGTCAGTGACAAATAATGAGAGAAAGTGAGAATTTTACATATGCTATTATATCATCTCTGAAATTGAAGTCCTGAAATATAAGAAGGAAAAAAGAAACAGCTTAGAAGTTGATATCAATTTTTATTGATAAATTAACAATGCTCAAGAATAACTTTTTGGCTTACTAATATTTCTACGTAACTGGTTAACAAGAAAAATCATTACATTAGTTCTTAATTGTTATATAGTCCTACTTTGAGGAAGATAAAATGTTCACTACGGTAGAAAAATTGATTGTAATTCTTGCATCCTCAGTAATTGTTACTATTGTAACTAGGTTTTAATTAGATATGTTTTAATGTTTAAGTAGATAATTAAAGGATCTAGTACACAAATATTTTAATTTTGATCGTTTGTAAAATTAAAAATTAATAACTAATTTTCAATTTTAGAATAGAGTTTCTCTTTCCATGAAAATAAAAAAACATTTAATTTTTCTCAAAAATATAAATCTGTATTTATTGTAACATAACAAAATCAGATTTCCATAATCAGCAAAATGTTTTATTCCACCATTTTATATTGTTGTGTGCATGTGATATGCACAAATATTGAACTATTTAAACGCCTCTGAATTTTAAATACAAAGATGACCCTGCTGTCCTTATGACAATTAGTTTATGATATATTTAATTAATGTACTATGATGATGTATACATAGTAGTACACCAAGAGTATCTGCACATGAGTATCTGCATGGCTCTGAAGTCAGTCTTACATGTAATTTGTAAAAATTTTCATAAACCAATAATAATAAATTATCATCTCATTCTCCCCCATTGTAAAATTATAAACAATGAAGAACCACAGCAATGAAAATAAATATTTATTTCAGCTTTAAATTCATAATGCATTATGCAATATCTTAATTTAATATATACTAAAATTGTAATAAGTTTCACCAAGTTGTCTGAAAATTGCCATAAATAGTCATTATACTAAGTAAATCACTTAACGTTAAATGAGAATTTATGTATATGATATGTAGGATTTCATATAACATTATGCATAGATATATTCCTTTTAAGAAGTTAATTTATAGAAGACAGAATTTTCTGTGTCACAATATTTATAGGAATAATTGAAATATTCATATTTTGAAAAATACAGTCAAAATTGTTATATAAATATACATATTTTTATGTATGTGTATACATATACGATCTAAATTATAAAGCAGGAAATAAGAAGTACATTGTATTCCCAAGCAAATGGTAAAAGTGTAAAATATTTAGGTCCAATTCATAATATCAGAATTGACAAAATTTAATCCAATACCTATTTTTAAAGAAGATATACCTAAATACATATGTTTAAAAAATCACTCTATGAGCTGCTCTCTATCATTATAAAATGTTCACAATTTAAAATTAATTCATAAAATAAGCATTGCTTTTAAAATTCCTGTTTGAACTTTATAATATGATAAAAAACCTTTAATGATACAGAAACATACAAATGTGAAAAAGTAACTTACAAAAACTTATCATTTATCTATATTGTTTTTGCATTAGGTATAGCATTACTCTTCTTCCTTATTCTTTAATGGAACTTAATCGAACAATATGGCAGCCAGAAGGAAACAATATCACCACTGAATATCATTAATTTTATTTATATACTATGGAATTCAATCCTTTATACTACAGGAATAAATAATATCTAATATAAAGTATTACATAATATCTAAAGCATATAAAATACCAAATTTAGAAGACTTCAAATGCCAAGAAAAACGGAAGAGCACTAGGAATTCATAATAATTGATGGATATATAATATCATTTACAAGCAACCATAATAGCTAAAATACTTTTACTAGAATCAATACATTATTCAAAATTGTTATTATGATTAGTCAAAATAAGTAATGATAAATAGCTAAATTTAATATTTCTCAATTATATATTGCACAAATAAATTAAGTTATAATTGTATCTATATATGTTACAAATAATATCCCTTCACAAAGGTTTACAAAACATAATTAATTAATATAATATTGCTGTGTTAATAGCAACAGTTACTTCAAATCATTGGCTTCACAAATACAATTTAACAATAAACAATATCACAACCTTTATTTAATAATAAACAAGAATTCACATCTATAATGCTATCAAATTGCCAACAGATCCTTTTTGAAACTGACATTTCATTTTCTTGTTTAATTTTACTATTATTAATAATAAATTCATTTACCTAATACCAACACAGCAATTTATGAATAACAAACTTTCTAGAACAAGGGTATACTTAAATAGGTAAAAATGATTAATCTTTATTCAAAAACCTCTTTTTAATTTTAGCAACAACCAAAATTAAATATTTCCAGGTAAAGATATTTTAAAATAAATAAAAGATTATAAAATTGAGTGACAAGATTAAAAGGGTAACATTTTTTTATAAATACTCAAACCACTCAAATAGGTGAAATCTAAAATAAATTGTTACAAGTTCTAAACTATTGCGTACTTATTGGTATTTTAAATAAAGTAATATTTGTATTTCCTACAATCATTGTATAATAATTTTAGTAAATGGAAATATTACTTTATTTTTATTTATTTCTTCCTGTAAAATTAATATACAGTAATGGTCATAATTTTTTATGCACTCTTCAAAGGAAAGTCTTTAACGTTAGGCAAAGTAGATTATTGATTTCAGAGTACCAATGAAAGTTGCAATTTCAGCAAAACAAAATTATGGTTGAACATCTTATATTCATTGTCTATCAATAAAACTTTCAATATTATTTAAAAAATATGTTAAGTTTGTTAAAATAGTATAAATTTTTATGTCTCATAGAGAAATAATATGAGCACCAATAGTTTCAACACTTTATAATATTATTTCCAACACTATTAAAAAAATCATTCATGAATACTATCATTTCATCTTTATAATAAAACATTAATAATCAGTATTTACTTGTTGGTATTTGTAAGCAAGTAAATGCTTATTGGCATTTCGGTAACAGTATAAGCAGTGAATTATATATAGAAATTAAAAATGAAAAACATGTTGGCTACTAAATACCTCTACTATACCAAATCACCCTAAAAGATTTGTGCGGTTATTGGTTTATTTATAAACAGCTAAATAGGTCATATTATATTTTCAAATTACTTTCTCTACAAAAACAGGGTGGATTCTGTTAATGTCACTGATTAATGGGTAAACATTCGAATAAACATCTGCTGTATCATATTCATTGTAATGACCCTATCCAAGTTAATAGTCAAGTACTGGTAGTAAAATTTATATCTCAATGAAAAACTTTTATGAACGTTATAATTAAATTTTACTTCAACAGCTCAAAATTACGCTTTAATATTTATATTTTTCATCAAAATACATTCAAAAATCTTCCAACTTCCAATGAAAAATTGTCTATGCTAAGTTATAAAAAAGAAAATAACATTTATCAGCTTACATCATTGTATTGCATTCTAAAAATACTGGCCATTGAACTGCACAAGTGTAGATCTTACAGTCCATGTAAACACATGGAATTAACTCAATTTTGTTAACATTTAGTCTGTTAAATGTCTTCTCAAACTAACTAACCTGCAAATAAAATGTCCACTCCATCTTCCCATTCTAATTCTTTTATTATGACATATGTACACCTGTGTGTTATAGTAAATGTTTATGTCATATATTTGTCTGAATATTTACAGTCCTTCTATTGCTTCTTACACTTATTATATAAATGTAAGAAATTTGTACTCATTGCAAAATTCTGCCATTTTTATATTTAGATTACTAAGATGATAAATAAGCTTTTATAATGGGTAAATAAAAACATTTATTCTCATTATCCGATAGGTCATTTTATCAGTATCTCTAAATATATTTTATGTATATTTAATAATGAATTTCTTTATCTTGGCAACATCCACAATATTTTTCTTATAAATTTGAGTATAGAAATTCCACCCTGAATAAGTCAATCTAATAAGACAGGCTATATTCTCCAATATTCCACCATTAACATTTTCATGAACATTTAAGTACAATTTATTTCATTATTTAAATTATAATTACTATGTGCTGAAACTAGGAATCTATGCAAATACTTCTTTTCCAAAAATTCCAAGTTTTTTCTGGCTGCCTCAAGACGTGACTCATTACATATTTTTCTTATTAGTATCAAAAGCAACAATTTGCAAATGATAATGAGGGAAGTCCTGCAGAACAGTTGCATGGAATGCCATATTTGCGCACGCGATCACATATTCGCACACAGAAAACCACGTAAATGCTGAAAAATTAGTCAAATCAATGAAAATTAGCAAATATATAAGTATATTTATGTATATATGTGTATATGTATATATATATATATATATATATATATGTATATATATATGTATATATATATATACATATATATATATATATATATATATATATATATATATATATATATATATATGCTTATCTGTACATTTATAATATAGTTTTCAGTGTCATAGAAAGTACCTGGAAAAGTGTTTCTATAAAAATGTGGTATAAATGCTCAAATTACAGAACTATGTTAATATTTGTGAGGCCTGTTTTTCAATACAATTAAGCACGAAACCCTATAGATAATGCAACAATGTAGGCATGGCCAAATCAATCGAATTTTGTGATTGCAATCATTCATGAATGATATCGCAAGTGATCTGGTCCTCGTGACCCGTTCATTTGATTGAAAAGATCACAAACTGTACAGTTTATAATTTATGGTCACCAGTCATCATTCATTTATGTCCTATGTATGTTTATTTTTTACAGTATGCCATGTATTTTTGTAACATATTTATCATCCCTTGAATGAACAATAATCTTTTTGTTATTAGTAAGATGAATGATTTATTGACAGTATTCTTTTTTACATTTCTAAAAGGGCTATTTAAAATAGATGGACATTTTTAATATTTGAAATATAAATAAACACATTTAGGATTTTTTGAATTGGTTATTAGTCTTTCACTGCTTAATCAGCTCGCATCGCATAGGCACCTATGTGAATTATGAACCACACCATTTTTAGTTACATAAAAAATTTAAAGACTAAGAAATATTGGTGGCAGTTTTTATAATTATGGTGACGGGACAATCATTTAATGATATTTTTAAAATTTTTTTTATGTGTATTTTAGCACCCAATAACTTTATTTAGTGTTTTAGTGACTTGTATATATTTACTGTTATAAAATGTCGAATTTGTCAAAGAAACATAGTGTTTTGTGGAAACATTTTTCTTTAGTAGGTCTTGATAAAGCAAAATGCAACTGGTAATTTAGTGAGGCACATGAAAAAATTGCAGGGGCCTGTGCCTCTCAAATCTTTTTCGTACAGAGAGCAAGACGATGTGAATCCTACTATCTATTCTACTTCACAAAAGATATCAATAGCAACCAACTCCGCAATAATTTCTTCAATAGTGCCTTCAGCAGCTCAGTCAGAAAGATTAATTAGAATTAATGAGCTCATTTCATTCAACTTCAGCTAATTTATTATGGACGGATTTCGATAAAAAAGTAAATAATCTGGTTACCGTCCATTGTTCTTCCGCTGCAAGTGTCATTGAAATCGATAAATATATCAATGAACTTTTAATAAATAGAAACGAAGATCCTTTGCACTGGTGGAAGTAGAAGAAAAATTTATACCCTCGTCTGTATAAATTGATCCGGGCAGACTGTGTATCCTAGCCACCTCCGTCCCATACGAAGGAGTGTTTTCTAAAGCCGGGCTACTTATAAATGACAAAAGAAGCCGCTTAAAACCCGACAAAGTAGCAAACATTTTGTTTTTGACTCATAATTTATATTAAAGCCAAGCAGCAACTTTTCTGAGTCTAATAAAATAACTAAACATTTCACGTAATCGGTAAATTTTGCAACTTAAATTAATTAAGTGAATGTGATTACTCCAATACGTGAATTTTAGTGCCTTACTGTAAACTAATTACTTACAGAACCATAGTTATGGATACAATACACTTACGTTATGAAGAATAGGTATCTATATAAGTTTATCTTAATAAAAATAATGTATATATTTGTTCTGTTATGCTAGCCTATAATGAATCTATTCGTTTACGAACCGTCACGTCCCCCAATAGCAAATAATTTGTAATACATATCTAATGTTTCATGCAGTATCCAATTTATCCAATTCGGCCGCCTTGCGAGTGGTGCGAACGTAGTCTGGCCGGCTGTTAAAACATTCTCAAAGAAAATATGACACGTGAACCGAATCGAAATAAAAATATCAATCATCAATAGCAACTTGGTAGTGCTTAATACGTGATTCGAGCAAAGCTATCAATCACCAATACCAACTAAAACAATCGTAAATGAAATCACCAAACCAATCGTGAATGAGATTGCGTGATTGTTATTGATGAATAAGACCGAATCATTCATAACTAAGTGATTCGATCATTTGTTCATGTCAAAAGATAGAGTCACACTGATTCGTTCATTTGTGATTGACACATCTCTACAACAATGGCAATGACACTGGGGAGTGGAAGAAACCATTTTGTCAGAAAGATCAATTATCAGTCGTGGAAGTTGTGAACATTACAATTTCTATGCGGGCAGAGCCACAGGAAAATACTAGTTGAAGTTATAAATTGATAGAAATCGAAAAGTATTTGAGCAATCTTATTGCGTATTTTTTGACTGATATCTTAAATAATTTAGTCAGCACTCGAATGGCAAACATCTAGTTAGCCATTTTGCAGACGTTTTGTTTAACTCTGAAATATCAGTTCAGTTTATATTTTCAAATGGCTATTTGTTTTTGTTAAAAAAGAAAACTCATTTTGTGAAAGAAAAAGCTAAACAGAGACATTACTGAGCATTTTCGAGGATCTAAATTCGTCCCGAAAAACATACTAAAGGTATATAAGTTATTAATACTTTATCACCGTAAACATTTATTTTTTCAGAAATAATATAGAAGATAGAGATAAAATATAATATTACAAAGTACTTAAGCGCAATTTAAAGTGTATTTATAGACTGTTAAAAATGCAATTTTTCTTTAATTTTCGTTCCAAATTAATTCATATTAGGTTACACAATTCTTAAATAATTCTTTATAGTATTATAGTATTAATGAATTAAATACAAGTTAAAATGAATGTTATTCTAAATTTGACCTAGCAATAAATTTCGAGTAAAGTATAAATTACATATTAACCCTATATCTCTTTAAATCCTACTTAATCATATTAACATAAAAGTAGGTATAAATCAAAATATTCCTTAAATTTCTGTCATACTTTGACTTTGTATTTAGTCTATTTATATTTTTTATTAATTTTCATATTTTATAGTAAGTAGACTGGGGTCAAGGGAAACATTTTTGAGAAAATCGTTTATTATGTCTATATTTCAATTCCATGTTAACAGATATGTTTGGCAATGCACTTCAAATAAAACCATGTTACCTAGGTATAAAAGAGCATCATCGTTATAGTTTAATTTAAAGGCATTAAAATATTTAGAATTATTTAAATAAAAAGTCAATAAAAACATTACCTGGGGTGAGCTGAAACACCTGAAATTAAAGATGATCAGCGTTTTCAATAGTTTTGTTCATAATTCTTTTTTTTCTTTCAATGTCCATAACATAAGGATTGCCAAAGTGGATTTATATTTATTTAATTACTTTTATACTTAAGAATGGAGATCCTCCTTAGTAACTTACATGTTGATGGAGATCAATAGAAGATTTTTAAATGGTCTCATCTAGATCTAAGCAACATTAATCAACTTAAACAACAGAATATAATTAATAAAAAAACTAAAATAGTTCTTCTACATCTAAAATGTGAAAGAAGATACATCTATCCATAAGAAAATAATTAAAAGAAAATAAATTGATCAGATTCACAAATTGTAACACAATTACATGGCATTACTGACTATGCAAACCTCATGTGCCTATAGCTAAAACCCCAGTCTTCTTATTGCCTCCTGGGGTGTAACCTTTAATACAAATTTATTTTATATATATTTAGTTTATTCAATAATGTTATTGGCTTCATCTTGAGCAGAATTTTTAATTGCTGTTCGTTTCAATCTTTGGTTTTTTTCATCTAGATTCTTTTCAAGACATTTAGCCTGTTTTTTCTGTTCTATCTCTTAAATTTTTTTTCAAGTAGGTTTCTTTTTAGGTGACTGTGTATATTTTGATGTGTTTCCTTTCTGCCATTATTAAGTATTTTCTTAGTGGAAGACATTTTGCTAGATTGTAGACAGTTGATTTGGGTAAAGATGAGCGATTCCTTTGGTTTGACACTCAACAATAGTAGGGCGATGGGTAAGTTACAATTAACATTAGGTAGCTAGACCTTACTGCTTTCTTGAATGGATCATAACTAGATCTGGTTTAGTTCTAGCTAGCTAGAACTTACTGCTTTCTTGAATGGATCATAACTCAATTTGGTGACAAAGCCAATAACAAAATGTCATCTTTTGGCAATAATTAAGACAGGTAACATGGATGTGTAAGGAGTGGTTATCTAGCACTAAAAGTATTTTGTGGTAAGATGAAACATTAGTTTGTTTTTTGAAATCTTTAAAAAAAATTTAAAACCTTTCGTCCCGCATTCATCCTGAAAGGTTACTCGTGCCCAAGAATCCACCGGATCATCTCTTGTAAAGCGTTCTTTGATACAGATGCATGGTAAGATAATTAAAGGAGGAAGTACATTCCCTGAAGGATTTGTATCTCATCTCACCATGACTGAAGCCTGCGGCTTCTAAACTGTCATTATATCGGTTTCATTGGTATTATATACAGAAGTGGTCCACTAATCAGGAATATAGTACTAAATGAATAAGATTTTTCTTCTAGTCTGAGTAACTTTTATGTTCATGGAACTTTGAAGCTAATTTCAATTTTAACAAATAAATACAATGATATTGTAAATGTGAGCATAGTAGGTATATTAGGAAATTAGCTACATAATAACATTTCTTTTATAAAAACATATCAATAACACTGTCACTAACTATTGGAATAAAGGATAACAAATTATATTAAAACATACAAAATAACATATCCAGAAAATATATAGAAGCAGAAACTTGCTTTTATTGCTAATTTAAAGTAGATTTAATTTAGTGCAGTACAATTTAGCATACTGTGTGGATGACATTGTTGGATTTATCATTTGACATCGGTGCGGCATTGACGATACCAAATTACTACGTTTTTATAAAAATGTGGTTCCAAGCTTTATGAAAAATATCATAAATCTAATTTGTAGTTGTGACTTCTTTCTTAATTTATGACCGTAAGTATTCTATAGGGTTTAGGTGCCTTTACCTAGTACCAACAATGGCTCCTTAGTGAAGAAAAATTTTACGCACAGTGCTGTAGGTTTTGGGTCGCTATTGTGTTGGGACATCTACATGAGTATTTCCATATAAGGAAGAGTTTCTTTGGCATGAGGCAGCGTTGTTCCTACAATATTTCTTTGTATTAGTGTTGATCAAGACTGATTTCAATTTCTTTCTAGGTTCACTCCATGCCCTAAAAAACATCTCGAAAATTTTATATTGCCACTTCCATGTTTTACTTGTTTTTGGATATATTAGGTTCATTTCTGCTTGTAAATGGCACTGTACGTGTTATCTGCTATCTGATGAAATGAGAGTAGTGTTAGTTTTGTTAGAAATTAACACATGTTACCTCTGAGGATAGATGACATTTTTCCTAAAAAATACCAACCGTGCTAGTTTGTATTTCCTTTCCTACACCCTTAACCAATACGGCACTATTAAAGGGTCTCTCTTGGCTATTGTGACCATTCTATGATTTTCTCGTGGAAAACAATTCTTTGTATTTTCTTTCTGGGAACACTTTTGGTTATATTATGCATTTCGAAACATTGCACTGCTTTATAAACCAATATGGTTTTGAAACAATTTAGATAATCTGCTATTTTGCAGTAAGGTATTAATAAGAATTTTATTTTTTGCACTGTTACGTAACAGTTTTTATTATATATTTAATCCATATATATTTTAAATTATATACATTTTATATATATTATTATTACATTGGAAATGTGCAAATTAACAATGTCATATTAAAGAATAGAGCCAGAATTAATTAATATGAAAAAAAAAGTACATACTTTTTAAAATTTTGGAAATTAAAACACTACAATTTTAATGTTCCTAATTAGATGGCCAGACAGAAAACACAGTTAACTATCAATCCGAGCCATTTGCTTCAATATTAATTATTTATACTTGATGAAGAACAGCATTCCATAATAATAGATAATAATATCTATTTCACTTGACTAATACAGAGACTTGAACAACAAACGTTGCCTAGATTTATCTCTGTCGCTGATTAGTTGACCACCATTTAAAATGTTGTGATGTCGCTGATTGTTCTCAAAGTGACGATCAGCCATAGCTATTTGTAAGTTATTATAGAATACATCCACATTCGTTTGATTGAAATAAGTGGTGGTGGTACTTGACGAAGTCGTGGCTTGAACAACTCTCATAAAATTGTAAACCAATTTTCACCAGTTAACTCATTTTCTTCCCAGCTTGGTGTTTTCAGTTTACACATATACATTAATTAATAAAAGCCTTAATTTTTAAACATCTGTTGTGGAAAGGCAAAATAAATCATCATAATAAGTCATCACATCTTTTCAAGTTTTTCAGTCTTCTTGATGAATCATAGAAGACATTAATTTCATTAATTCGTGCTGCGTAAATATTGTGCTGCATATTGAATAGTTATTCAATATGCAGCACAATATTTACGCAGCACGAATTAATGAAATTAATGTCTTCTATGATTCATCAAGATGAGAATGAGTTCATTGTAATAGACGAAGTGTAATTTAAATCATGTTTTTCAGTTGCGCTTCTCAATGGAAGGTCTTTTTGTCACACTTTACACTCTCCACAATTTGTCGGCATCTAGAATATAAAAAGACAATTATTTATTTGAAAAAGTCCAGAGATCCTTCAATCAACCCCAAAAAAATTATTTAAATCACCCCAGAAGTTCTTCTAATAAATATCATTGTGCAGCAATAAAATTAACTGTTACAGGTAAGCAGTAACTCTGTTCCTCAAAACTTGAATGGCAATAATCATTACTTTCTAAACTAATATACAATAGTTTTATATTAATAAACAAAAATACTTACTTTTAATGGTGAGAAAAATAATCCCTCCAAATAAAAATGTGCGACCCGCTTAGTGCTACATGCTCGATATGACGCTTGGTATGAACAATGACTGACATTTTTCGATATGAAAACCTAACCTTGGGCCCCTGCCGCAGTCGCTAATAGTTCTGAAGTAATTTATTTGACCCAATCTCTCTACAAATTTAGTCCCAATTGCAATTTGAGATTGTCAGTTTAAACAATGGCATGAGTATAATCAAAAACTACGCCAGTAATAAGTATTTTAGAATAAAGGGAAACAACAGCCTTATAAGCAAACAGAAATAACTAGTGAAGATATATTCAAAATATTATAAAGCCTTTGAGTTGAAAAGTTAAAAATAGAAAACTCCAGAGCTAATTGTTTCGGCTTGTAAAGCAATGAAAAATATCATTTTCTATAGAATTTTTAAATACTAACATATAGAACAGTTTCGATTCTGGTAAAACTATCCCTTAAGGAATAACATTACTGCTGCTTTGCTTTGGTAAGCAACTTCTTCATTGAATCATCAATTTCTTATAAACTTTAATTGTCGCTACACGGTCATAAATCAATTTCACATAAAAGCCAAAACGACGTTTACCGAACTAAACATTCCTTGCCAATTTTTTCTTGAATTGCAATGTGGTAAACATTTAAAAGCAATATTTATTTAGTATGAGAAATTAATCCAGAATGAATAATAATTAAAATTAATCCAGAATGAATTAATAGATTATTTGTAAGAATATGTAAGATTTGACAAATTGACTTTACGTGACTTTGGACTGCATATTCATTTGGAACATAAAAATGGACTTCATTAAACTTTGAATAGGAAACAGGCGTAAATCAGATCTGATTTAATCATATTATGCATCAAACTCTCCAAATCAAGGGAGCTCGGTTAGAGCACAGCAACACGAGCAGAAGGGCTTGAGAAGATATAATTGATCAGAATTATAATTGATCTCACTAAATACAAATGAGTAAAGCGTTACTATGCTTTATATAAATTCTTATGCAGACAATTGACCAACTGTATATACAGGTGTACCGTAAGTCATGGACCAATGGAAAGAGGGAGGTAGGTCGAGCTATGATTAGGTTACTGCCTAAATTTAACCTTAATAAAAATCTTTAAGTTTTCAAATACTTTTAAAAAATTGTAAAAATCACTATTCTGTGTCGATCTTCTGGGTGCCACCAGACTTAATTTGTAGCCAAATTAAGTGTGATTGTTAATTTTTTTGTATTTAAGTATAGCTGAGTAATAAGCCTTTTGAATAAATTGAAACATTTTATGAAAACTAATATGGTTGTCTCAAAGAAAAATTCAAAAGTTACATTTTAGGTTTTTGTCATTTTCATAACCTAAATTTAACAGTTTGTGGTGACTACATAAAACTGGATAACCATTTGAAAAATTGGCACATATAATGGAAAAAGTATAATGATAAAAATCTTATCGCTTTTAACATTAAAAAAAAAGATCGTCATACTCAACCATAGAAGGCACCCATTGTGATGTAATTACCCTGTGCTTCAATTTTCATGTAAATGTATTTTCGTTTAATGTTTTTGGTGGAAACTATTAAATACAGGAGTGTTATAAACAATAAAAGTAATTTGAGATTAAACAAATTTTAACAATTTCTCCAAAAAATTAAATTTTCATATTTCCTTATAACAAATCTTCAAACTGCCTGCAATTGGCTCTAATGCACATGTGACATCAAAGCAATGGAACTAATTTATGGTTAGAAACAACATTAATTATGGTTAAAAATATTCAAAGCAACTTAATTTCCAAGGCAGTAACTTAATAAAAGTTGCTGCCCTTTTATCATATTTTTTTAAATGGCGCCACATCAGGCTCTTAAAAAATATTAAGCCAAGATCATAAAATAACGAAAGAAAACTTTACTTACCCAATGGTCTACAAAGGAATCTGTGCCTGAGGAAGAATATTATCAGTCCAATAGTTGCAATTACTGATACAATAAATAGCAACCATACTGTCTTATTACCCTTAAGAGGTTTAACTTGCTCTTGACTTATTCCTCCAACAATTGCTCGGCATAACATGTGGCACAAAGATGAAACCATAAAGATTGTAAATATCTTTTCATGCAAAGCTGGAAAAATACAATATTGAGTAAAAGGATTTAAAAAAAATGTGGAAATTTTCAAACTTTTCATTTCCACTAATTAAAAGAGATAATAGCACTGTATGACAATTGGGTATTTGACTAAATTTTTTTTATTTCATTAATCATAATTTCAAGGAATAAGCTGATGAAGAGTGAAAAATTTTTTTAATCATCTTAAAAATTGACCGAGTTATAAAAGTTTAAATTTAACCTTTAGAGAAGGACGGCAATACTGTGTTGTGAGATCATTTTTAATATTGCACATTATATTCTACGAGAGGAAAAGAGATAGGGATATACCCAACTCTATCCGTATCTTCAAACTTAGAAGCCTACAACTGGCTTATTTTTCAATCAATATTTGAATTTTTTTCAAGACTGGTTTTTAATTAACTTATATTTCACAATATTGTACGAAAATTATCAAAATTTAGAATGAGTCAACTACCGTATTATTTATATTTTCATTATTTTAAAAGCAGATGTCTCTAAAGGAATTTAATTTGCAATTACATAAGCGTGATATGTGTAGTTATAATATTTGCATTATAATATGAATATTACAGACATGGATAGACTATGTCAGTGTTTTAAATGTTTCAGGTCTAATTAAATCAAGAGAGACAATCCCAATAAGGAGGGAATATAAAACTCACGATAGTTTTCACGATTGGATACATAAGTAACCCCAGTTAGGGCACCAATTTCAATCCAATTCAACCAGTAACATGCATTTGTTAATTTACCAGCCAGTGAACGATTCTGAAAGTAATGGTAACATAAGTAATTAAGATAAGATTAAATATTTATTTATGAATATTTATTACATTTCAAAAAGTAATGCTTTTAAAATAAATAAATAAGCTTTAAATAGTTTAATAACAAACTTATTTGGTATACATAATTCAAATTAAAACACATTCACAATCAAACCTTTTCATCTGTTATATAAGTTGAGCGTTGGTTGTGGAAACCATAATATATAGATCCTAATAGTAGTCTTGGTCCAAGATGTAGAGCAATTGATATACGCCACAAATAACGCTGTGGACTTATACCAGTTATAGCACTAATTGATGGCACAACATTATATACCTACAATATATAATATTTTTTTAATCACTTGTTATTCAAATAATTCCATTCATTTTTTTACAATTTTCAAAAAAACTTACTCTACAATGAGTTTCATGTATGTCCTCCCACTGAAATATACACGCTGAGACGAAACAAAACATTAAAGCGCCTAGTGGAAGCCATAGGGCAATCGAGCAGATATCACGTAATCCATATTTACACAGCACACCCTGAAATAAAATCACAAGATATTATATTCAATTCCTCTACTTAGAAGGCCAATCTTGATAATAAAATACCACACAATTGTATCATGATCTACTACAACTATTTTTACAAGACTCTGTTTTTACAAGACTTTCAATTAAAAGATGTTCTTAAAACTAGTTTATTCATGTTACTCCAGGTTTTCCATATGTTCTTATCCACTTACTTCTCACATGTAATATTACTTTACTTAATTGTCCCGCATGACAAATATGTTATGTAATGCCAATGTTATGTAAAGCTATACAATATACAGAATACAATTTACTAAAATATGCTTTTGTGTTATATAAAATTTACTTGTTTAAAATTAGCTTTCTGAACTTTGATTCGAAATCTCATCTTTTTTTTAAAAAAACTTTCTAATGTTCCAAGATTTTTGTTGAAAGTGTACTAATAAATAAATTTATCTATAACTTTTCATACACTTAGCTGATACGAATATTGATAAGTTTGTTTGCACTTTTGCTTTACAACAACTATTTTACAAGATTAATTTTGAAAAGTTTGGATTTAGTAATTATATAAATTGCTTTTAGAGGCAATAAAGATATAACGCAATTCTGCAACACTATGGTAATGTTAACTCGGTCTACAAGTGGATAAAGTCATCAATATTGATGTATCTTTATCATATGGCCTCTCCAGGTATATAAATGAAATAATATTTTTATAAATTGATCGGCCAGTCTAACAGTAAAGGTTCATGAATTATTTTCCTTATTTAAAACTCTCCTAGACATAGCATCTTGAATATTATTTAAATTTATCCAATTACATTATTTGTTATGCTTATTATTATCATTATAACATGAAATTGTTCTTCTTATTAATATATTACTGCTTCTATAAGGATATAACAGTGAGATTGACACTTGTCTCTTAACAAGATACTGTATGTTCAATATCTAAATATGTAAATTTGTTATACTAGAGATCCTGTTCAAATACTAAAATGTTTTATTTCCTTCCCGCTATAAGTCTAGTATCTTTCTCAAGTCAAAAAAACAAGGTTGGGAACCGTTTTTTTATTTACACTCTGGTGTATTTTTCATTGGTTGATCATAAATAATCTTTGAAAAATGTTTCTCAAATTACTTATAATTATACATAGGCTCTTCAAGTTTCATTCTGATATTCCAAGGTAAAGGTTTTTTAGTACAAAATTTAGCATTCAAATAATATATCCCCCCACTTAAATATACCTTTAATGTAAACTATATTTGCCACAATAAAACTGAACACACCAATTTCCGCACCGTGTTCTGCGAAAATGATAGATATCAGATGAATGATATTCCTAAAGGGTTATATTGAGCCTGATGGATAGGTAAGTGCAATGTTATGTGCTGTTATTTGTGCCCACCAATTCAAGAGATGGCACAAAAGTACTCACACAAATATTTATCTCCACTCTCGGGCTATACCCAGAGGGGATAGTCATGCAAATTAAATGACATTGAAAAGTATAAGAAAATAAAATATTCACTTCCATTCTGATTTTTCCATTTTTCATTTCATATTTTCGCTTAGCATTTTTCCTTTTAAGATTTATAAAAAAACTATTTTATTTAAGTTTTGCTTATTAAAAAACATGTTGGTGCCTACAACATTCTTATTAAATATTAACAGTAAAGTTTTTTTAAATTTTGTTCCAATCATTTCATTTCTTTTTTTATTTTTATACAGCAAGCTAATGAATATATTATGAAAATCATACTCACATTATTACTTTTCTCATATATGTCACAAACATCCGAACTTTTCTCGTCAATATCGCGCGTTATCATATTCACGGAATTTGTGACTTCCATTGTTAAATATTTTTTAAGCAATATTCCATGAATATTTTTTTACAAGTCCAAATTAACATTACAGGAGTGCTACTTTATTTAACTAAAATTTAGATTTTACAAGTATTTATTGACACAATGCAATTTCGATATATTCTCATTTTCATTCTTTATAGGTTTACCTATAAAATTAATTTATTAGCTAACGGAATACCCAAAGTTTCCATTCAAAATTAATAAGATCGAATAATGAGTGAAAAATATTTCTACACTTTAGCACGACGTATAATCAATAACGTCGATGTTTCCATGGATAGTGATACAATAAAAATTGTTTCATTCACGTAATACAACTTTGATATACATACAAAATATTCATTATATATTTCATTTAACTATTAAACGTTTATGTACATGTTTTTAGATTAAAGTTCTCTTATTCGCTTGTTTTGTAAAATATTATTACGACTCTTATTAGTAAAACGCATGCGCGGGAAATACTACATTATTCAATCCTGACATAATGTAGTTTTAAAAATGGCAAAGTGCGCGCGAATGGTAATTTTGTTCTATATGTACACACCTACCCTAGATACCAATACCTTTTTTCTAGGTTTATTATATGTAATCATTTAAATTACAGATTTGAAACATTAAAATCGTATCATTGATTCCAAGACAATTTAATGTATGGTATCTGATAGCCTTATAACGATTTTAGAGGTAATTTTAAAAATAAATTCATACAGTGATCAAATGAAACTCGCGCGCTAATTCATTAAAAAATATGATTGTAATTATTTCATCAGCGAGTTTTGTAGAAAATATTCGTCAAATAATTTTTTTATGACAATGTATATGAATAATCGTGAATTAGTACGCAATCGGGCGTAAATATAATCTTTTTAAAGGTTTTGTAAACATGAACTTTTATTTTTTTTGCATATTTACGCAACATTATGATGATATTTATAGATTAACATTTGGATAGAAATAATTTCGATATAGATATAATGAATAAAAAACATACTTATTTTATATTACATAAAATAAATGTTGTGGAAAATTGAGGTAATTTTGTCTAAGCAGATAAGGATCAAATGAGCTCCTATGTTCGGTATCCATAATTTCAAACATACTTAGTACATAAGTCATTTATTATCGATTTAGCAAATTTAGAGTTTATCTTAGTTTGTACGTAGAATAGGAAATATATGTCTATAGCGTCACATTTCCGAAAATAAATTAACACTTCATTAACTTCGATTTCATTTGAAGCAAAAGTAAAATGTGATATTTATATTCGATGTGAGTGGCATGATATGCATAATATTTATAGCTATGTTGTTTATTTTGCGACCATAATTCAAAATTGTTTCCATCAGAATTGATTCAATAGGAAACAATCTTTATAAAAATTGTAAGTGATTGTAATAGTATTAATTGACATATTCTTAAAATAATATCAAATAATTCTTAATTTATCCGAAAATTATCTCTAATATTCTAAAAGTATTTCGATAACAATTGCAAAGTTTAACAAGTTGTCACGGTGTTGCATGCTTATTTGACTATTAGGTAGGCACATAGAATAAAGAGTACTCCAGAAGGCGTGAACACGCGCAAAAGTGTGTCCAAAAAACTACGCATAAAATGCGTTGTTTCAAAACACGGCTGTCAGTACAATTTAAGACAGCTATGAAAGGTTATGGTACTTTCTACGTGACAATATAGCTTAAAATGCCGGCTTGTGCTATTCTCACCTGCAAAAATATCACTGGACTGAAAAAGAAACAAATGGGGATACTTTTCATACATAAAAACTATTATGTAGTTTCATTTTCAATAAACTATGCAATTTTAAAATATCGAAGTGGTTTGTTATCAACAGAAGCGCGCCATTTTTATTGGTGTTGTCACCTCTTAAAAAATTGTTTACCCAAATTAAAACCATTTTAATTGCTCGATACTGAAAAATGTAAAATTTTATTTGTAAAAAAATTGGGATATGGAAAATGTCGTTGGAGAATTTAGTGTAACGATTGAATTCCCGTTATCGTATTAAATTTTAGAAAATTTTACGTAATGCGTATATAATCACTATATGTAGGATTACGACAAGAAACACATGTTACATTCATTCATTTCCGCCGTCTTCTTTAATTTATTCAAAATGCGAACCGATATTGTTTAAAATATGAAGAAATTTTATCACGACATTGAATGCTAATTAATATAAATAATTGTTTCGTCCTATTTTGAATTTCTTTAGTATGAGATCGAATATTTTCAAACTTTTATTATGGGCTTTTTCACATTTCTTTTTACTTTAAGACACTAAGATAATTGTTTTATTTTTGTATCAAAAGTGTTAAGTGATGAATAAAATGGTAAAATGTGACAAAATTTTTAAATAATTTTAATTATTTAGATTTAGACTTTGGCCATTGGTTGTGGTCAGAATAAACATTTTAGAAATTTAACACGGCGGCCTTAATAATACTTCATATAAGCCAAGCCATGACCATATAAATTGATGCAAATCCTACTGCTGCAAGCAAATATATTTATATGCGTCGATTTCCTGAAGTCTGTGGGTAAATTTATTCTGTTGGTAACACCGTGCGCGTTGGGGGAGGGCGCTAGTAGGCGGAGCTCGGTGCTCCCTCCACCGATTTTTGGCTTCACCGTGACCGCGAAGTGATTTGTGCATATGCGCCTTCTGAATTACTCTGTATTCTAAGGGTAGGCAACTGACTGCCGCAATTTTTTATAAATGTATGCAAATTGAAAGTACATAAACATTATTTTTTATATTAGAAATGTAGTCTTATTGTCAGGGTCTTATTGTCGTCTTACATTTCCTAAATCACATTTACTTTCTTATGCTATTCCTTCTACCTTTATCTGATCTTATCCCACAAAATTTTGTTTTTAACCGATTAGAAAAAGGAGGAGATTTTCCTTCTGTATTTTTTTCTATACCTTACCTTATATCTATCATGAAAATTTGGTTATAAATTCACCATGGAAATTGAAGGTACCTACACCACAAAATTCCTCAACAACAACAATATACATGTCGTGATCGACTTTGAATGATTAGGTCTAATGATATTGTAATACCTAATAACGTCTCTAACGTTTTGACGCTACTAAGAGCGATATAATCTACTCTTTAGCAAAATCAGGTTACAATGATGGAGCCGAACGATGGCGACAAACATGACGTCAAGATGAGTCCAACGAGTTTTTTACTCGTTGGACTCATCTTGACTTAAGCAAGAAAATAAGAAAGTAAATAAGAAGGTAAGTATATACAGGGACATCAAAAGGCATGAAGTAATTTTTTGTGGCTTCATAACTCCGGTATTTATCAATCAATTTAAATGATTCTTTTTTCATTTGGAAGGGTATATCCTTAGTGAGGTCCCTTGAAATTTCATTAAATTTCTTAAAATAGATAGAATTTTACTATAAAAATTGAAGGTACACCAAATAATTTGTCAACAACGAACAGCATAGGTGCCATGATGGAGTTTAGATGATATATGTCCAATGATAATATAATAATAAAGTATCTACAGTTTTGACATGACTAAGGGTGACAAAAATCATCCCTTTAGCAAGATTGCGATACAGCAAGCAAGAAGAGCAAGATTGGGTACCTAAATAAGTATATAGATGTATACACAAAGGCATGAAGCAACTAAGATATTTGTAGGTAGATAAATAAGTAAGTAAATAAGTGCATAAACAAAAATATGAAGTAACTAAACATTAGTAGGTAGTCAAGTAAGTAAGTGTATACAGGTATATACAAAGTACAAAGCAAACGTGAGTGTGTACAGGTTTATACAGGCATGAAGCACTGACAACGGTGAGGCTAAAAGAGGGAATGTGGTTTATATGCCTGCGTGTATTTGTGTACATCTAGGAATGTATGTAAGTATATATGAATATATTTAGGTTCATTAAACGACGCCGTGCCTGTTTCGATGTCAATAAATGAGTTTTGTCGGCGCCGGTGTCATCTAGTGTAAAAGCGTGTCCAAGTTTTCGTACTAGGTATATGTTATTCATTCATTCGTATTGATGGTTTCAGTCGTCGACATAGATTAAAAGTACCGGAAGTTCAAAATTTGAAACGTTAATTTCAGCTTCCCCAGAAGAGGGCGTTTAACGCATTCAATTTGGCGGGCTTTCGGGCACCATACTTTTTTTCGCTGTCTATTTGTACGCACGCATGGATTGCAGAAAAATAAAATACTGAAAATTCTTGTATGACCTCTCACATATATTTTATCCGGAGAAATTTTATTTTTAATACTGCTTTTTATAAGCATTTTCATATTCATTCAGATATCAATTAGTTGATTGTATTATAGTTTCTAATAATGGCGTTCATTGTATCCGACTGTCACTTCATTCAAAAAACTATTAGGACTCTCATTTTTCTCAAAAACGATTCATTCAAACTTGTTAAGTATTGTTGTATTATTTTTTATTACCAAATAATATAAAGTATTTTTAAATTCCGTCAACGTGGATGCTAACCACAAATATAATAACCATTATAATAATATCACCAATAATAACCACAAATTATAAAGCAATTTTTGTTTTGTTGCAGTGGTAGCAGAAGTCACCTACTTCTATAAATGAATATCTAAGGTAATTTATATTATTCTAATTAGAGGTGCGCAAAATGTATCAGTGAAAGGAAAAGAGTAATATATATCATTTGATTGGAAAGATATATATCACTGAATTGTATCTTTAGATCAGTATCTCAGTACTCCGCGTTATTCAATATGGTTTAAAGAAAATCAACAATTACGAAACTTCTGTAATTTATAATAATTTCAAAACTTTAACTTTGATCAGAAGCAAACTTTGATATTCTCTTTTTAAATCTGTACCTACGCTAACCTGTTAATCTTCCGGGCTATTAATTGCAATCTTTTAAATTGTAAACTTTTTATTTTTCAGGTTCACCAGGATCCATTATATGAATTAAATAAAATTTTGAAGGCCGTTTTGAATGTTTTAGTGGAGTGACAGCGCAAAGCCCCTTTACCTGTGCATGGTCAGTATTATCTATGTGGTCAGTATTGTAAGTTTATTTGTTCTCATTTTATTTTTCATAACATAATATTACTTTCATATATAGTATATTAATTTCTACCATCATTATGAGTTCAAAAAATATTGTTAGCCATATTTTTCATGCCTAATTGATCATTATTTTATTCAAATTAACCAAGCAAACAACACATAATGGCATAGTCCCTGTGATGAAATTTCAGGCACAACAAAAGTACTCGCTGTGCTTACTTTTCTTTGATTTTTATTAGATAATAAGCTCTATTTAATAGTGATCTAGTAAAGAATAACCCTTTCTTGATAAATCTTCTAATGTAAATATTTTTACGAACACTAGTGGAAACACTTCTAACTAATCCAATATATATTGTAATAATTGTAAAAATACAACTCAACAGTTTCACCAATAATTGGAAATAAATTTCTTTCATGACTGCCAAGAAATGTACACCACAGAATATGTAATAACATCCATATATATGTATTGCCAATGTGTATGTATTTTTTATTTTCAGCCCTACAATAGAGGACATCCATAAACTATTAAGGATCCAGCGCTACAAGTTTTCAGATTATAATCTACCTGAACAGCGTTGAAAGTCAGAGAAACCTTGAAGTATGCTTTTGAAGTCACTTGAGAATTCAAATATATTTTTGAAATAATTACCTTTTAGATTACTATAATTGTAAAATCTCAGATATGTTTTGCAAAATTTTAGTTATTTTAAAGTTTTAATAAAAAGTTATGAAAATATTTTTTAATATATTTGAATAGGCTTTCAAATTTAATAAATTTGAATTCAATATTCATAACGCCATCTATAGGTGATAATTCTTCCTAGATAGCGCTATCTACTTTGACGTTGGTAATGATCGAAGCTACGCCTGGTGAGTTGCCTTCCTGTTGTCCTTACAAAATTACGACCACTTTTTTAATATGTGTAATGTCCATTCTGTACTCTCTTCTGCGGATGTCTATCCGAAAAAATATTGAATCTTTTATTTCATTCATTTGTTTCGATGTTCGAACTTAATGCGGTCGTTCCATTCATTCGCAAACGTGTTATTCGTTCTAAATAAGATTCTAATGAATGCCTTCGTTCCGTCGATCAGCATTAATTTGGATTTTGTTATTGTATTATTGCTTACATCAAGCCCAATTAGATATTAAAATTTCATATTTGGCATACGAGTGAAGAAATATATTTATTGTTTTATTATAGTGATAGTACTTTGTTACTTTGAGTTTCGGTATAGAGTATAAACTTTAATGTAGTTTCTATAATTTTTTAAGGTATTTTTATTTCTATTTCTGTAAAATAAAATCCTATCATCTTAATTGTTGTAGAATAAATCCGAGCTATTTAAACTTTTAATAAATAAATACTTCCATACTTAGATTAAAACAAAAAAGGGAAGATACGGTACGTTTTAACGGTGCGCAGCCCGTAAACAATCAGATCCAATGGACCTGGTTGTGTTTTATTCAATTCATTCGGATACAGACGGGCAGTTCACATGGACGTAGGATTCTTGAAATTAAATTTGCCAATATTTTCAGTCAAATCAATCTAAAAATTTTTTCTAGTGTTTTTACCACAAGCATTAACCATTGACAAAACAAAAAGAGGAGAAAAAATTATAAGTTCTCAATAAAATATTTTCTTTTATTACCGTCATGTTTAAATGACAGCAGCATGCGTAAACGCCGCACCATGAGAAGTTATGGTACTAGCAGTGCATTCAGTGCAAATTTATAATTGCTGTAATACTTTGATCCACTCATGCTACGGTCACAATGCATCGCTTTGTCTCTTTTGGTTAATTTTACATGTAGACAATTTGTGATTGCAGCTGTCAGAGTTGCGTGTAGTTGTACCTATACCCGTTTTGTATTTACATAAAATGAGATCGTCCCTTTTTTGTTTTAATCTAAGTTTCCATAGTTACTTTTAATTGTAAGGATTTGTGTATTAACTGTTATTTTTTGCTTTACAGGTACGCGTGTGGGATCTACTAGGGCTTGCTCCCGGGAATTCTCTAGGCCGGAATACCCGGGAAATCCTGGTACTGGAGAGGTGCAGTTGGTCTTGGTATTGCAACGGTACTCCTGGTTATAGTAAGAAACCTCCCTACTGAACTGCAATTCTGCGAGTAATAAGCTCATGTTCACATGGGCAAGCTGGCAACGTTGTTCAGCTCACTTGGCGAATACGTTGGTAGTTGTCGCCTACGAAACATCTATACGCACCCATGCGCACTCGGCGTGCTCAATGATTTGCGGATTCATTCGTGCTTAAATCTAAATCTGAGAATACTTTACGAGAAATTGTATTTAAACATCATGACCGAAAAAGAAAGAACTAAAAGATGAAATCGAAAGACTTTTATTTGAAAATGAAAAATTTTGTATGTCTTTTGATGAATAGACAAGCGAAACCATAGGTACATTAATTTAATTTACCTATGGTTTATTAAACTAATATCCCTATACAATTATTAAACTAATGTACCTATGGTTTATTAAATTAATGTACCTATACAATTATGAAACTAATGAACCTATGGTTTATTAAACTAATGAACCTATAATTACAAATTCAAAAATTGGGGGTTTATTAGAATCCATAGTTCTCTACCTGCAATGAAATGTATAGAGCAAATTAAAAAAAGACTAGCTAGCTATGGGATATCACTGAATAGAGACATCGTCGTGGAAACTACCGATGGTTGCAGCATGA
This sequence comes from Druceiella hillmani, assembly GCA_039881145.1. NCBI lineage: Eukaryota > Metazoa > Arthropoda > Insecta > Lepidoptera > Hepialidae > Druceiella > Druceiella hillmani. The sequence continues at coordinate 19,299,317 of JAYKKI010000002.1, read as the reverse complement.
TGGTTAAGATGGGTGAAAAACTGAAATCATAACTCCAAATATGTATTGCCCATACTTTTCAGTTGGTAATATCAGATTTTTTTATAAAAAATTACCAGAGACAGAAGATAGTGGTGCAAAAAATCTATTGCAAATTGACGATCCTTATCTAATCTGGGACTTGCACTGCTCATTAATCAAACCAATGAGAACATTCTGCGTTATTTGATAAATCCAAATAAGTAATTTACTGACGAGGAAGATAAAGATTTGTCTGTTTTCCCATGTCCTAATTGCATAGAAATGTCCAATGATTTTATCAAACTTGCAGCGCACACGTGCATTTTGTCAGAATACCCAAGCGTGTAACGAATCTGTAGATCAGGAGGTGGAAATATAAATTTTTTAACGTCCTAATACTCACAAACTAACAAAGAGAAATGAATTGGATAAAGAACTAAAACAAGTTACTACTTTACAAAGTTTGAATTCTACTCAAACTTGAAAGTAATGATGACATGATTACTACCGTTAGAATCGAAATAGCTATTTTTGTGAATGGTGGTTTTTGAGGGCTTTTAATTTATTGCTGGCTTGCAAATATCTCAGCGCCATACAGACAACAAGCATCCAATCAGAAACGGTTTTTCTTCTGCAGGCTATATTTGTAATCGTTTGTGCAGTTCATTGAATGACCAAAACTTTGATGCCATTAGCTTTCGACGTTCATACTTTATACGAGTACTACCTCGAAAAAAGAAATAACACTTTAAATTTAAAGGGTAAAGTAATGGTTTAAATCGACAATAGAATATTATTTTACCCTTTCAACTCTGAAAAATAGCTTCGTTTAGTTTCTTTTTTATTTTATTAAGTCATAATTTTGAAGACTGATAATAAATGTAAACTTATTACTTAACTAAATAGTGATTTTGTGTTATTTTTATAATTAAAAAACAAAGCCTTTTCTCTTGAACCTTGTTATATTGTCTTAGAATAGTGATTATAATTTGACCAAAAAATGTTGATTGTATTGTAAGTTTAAAATTTAAAGTTGTAAAGAAAAACTTATTAAAATAGTAATTAACCTGATGGTCTGTATATTTCAAATAAGTATTTTAAATAATAGATCTTTATTTTGATTAGGAAACGAAGTGTTTCTTTATTATTTATGGCATTATTATTACGTAAATAATGAATAACTACGAAAAACCTGGAAAAATCTTATTGGTCTTAGGCTTTTCAGGAAGTACCGATACCGAGCTGAGCCCAGTAACGGGAATCAAGATTTTAGGAACCAGACCGGTTCCGTAAGCTCTAGGCTCTATTGACTGGATTATATTACTTGTTTTATGAAGTAATAAGAAAGTTTTTTTTAATTAATTGAATTTTTTTGTTTAATTTTTAATATGGTATTGCAGTACCTAATTGTTGAAAATTAATATTTAATTAGGTGCGTGAGTTAAATTGAAATTTTGATCAGGTTTAAGCAGAAAAAGCAATGAAATAGGAAATCATTTCATCATTATTAGATTGAGTTAACGGAAATGTAATTCTATTAAAATTTAAGATAAATATACCAGTTATAACAAAATTGCTCTATAAATAAATAACATGGATAAAATTATTACTTCTTCTATCGTGCATTAGTATTTTACGAAATATAAATACATTAAAAATATTTTGTTATAAAAGTCTTCCTATTACTATAAGAAATGAACAAACGTGATATTCTATCCAATTACCCCATGAAATAATAATATCCATTCACCATTCATTTGATAGTATCAATGTTAATGTGTAACGAATGGTGATCATCCAAATGAATGGTAAAATAATTCAATCAGTTATGTTAGGAAGATCGAATCATTTGTTTTGATAAAACGATAGAACTGATTCAATCATTCGCGATTGACCCATCTCTATTTCATATATTTTTGCTTTCTCTGCTGCTATTCCGGTACCGTTGCCATGCCCAACCGATGCAAAACCCAGCCTTTGTTGATCATCCTCCAGACTAATGTACAGGGCACTTTATAACAAAGTATATGGTAATCAAACATAAAACTTGATCACTACTAACTGTAGACCAGAACACCTCCAAAAACAAACCAAACAAAATTTAAAATTTTTAGGTGACAAACATGTGTTTAAAAGCAGAAGCATTTTAGAAGAGGTAGGTAAATCAGTGCAAAAAGATCAAGAACATTGATGATCATCCAGAAAAAGGTACAGTGTACTTTACAACAATGATAGGTAGCAATGAATCGTAGAACTTTTCAAAAACATCTATGCTTACCGAAATATGTACATTTCGGTAAGCATAAAAGTTATTGACCAAAAGGGCATAGAACTTTGTGTGAATCTTTTGGTTTGTTGGAATTACTGACTAGATCAGAACACATCCTAAAAAAATATAAACAAAATTTCAAGAACAGTTTTCCCAAACTCATTTTCTCTGACGTAGCTTTTTTATATGCTTTTTCATAGGTTGTTTTTTTTATTTGGGTGTAATATAATAAGCGCATAAAGCATAGATGTTGCATGTAGTGTTTGAAATATAAAAAATTTTATTACATTTTTTAAACACCTTTTCATTAAAGGTTGATAACATAAGCTATAGCTTTTTGAATTAAGAAACATCATTATAATTTAATGTTATTTATAAAATAACAGTATTGATGCAAATTAAGAAAGTAAATTTTAAAAATGATTAATTTTATATCATTTTCTGATCGATGCTGAAGTGTAAGGGTATGTGATAATATAGCGACATAGAGTTTAAATGTAATAATGCGTTATGTTTATGTTTACATATTCGACAAGATCCGAGGAGACGACATTGTGACGAGTTATGAAGATAAGTTCGCAGACAGTTCAAATATAAATTTAATTTAGATACTTCATTATTTCTTTTTCAGGGTTCAAAGCTTTAAATTTAGAACAATCATATATTCCACGACCTTACCTACAATATCGACAAACAGGTTTATTGCGAAGGAATTTATTTTTACTTCATGATGTTGCAAAACATTTTAATGATTGTCTTGTTTGAATATTAATTTTACTAATTTTTGGATGATACTGATGCGTTTTTTTTGCACTATTATTTTTACTAAAGTACAAACTTTCAAGCATATCTGCGTGATTACGTCAGAACATTGTGAAATAATTTAAGGAAGGATATTCCTTCATGTTATATTTAACTATTAATGTATTATAAGTATTTATAATTATTAATGTATTCCACTTGTCGATAGGTTGACCCAGTGACTTTTAAGAGTGTACATTTTTTATAATATGATCTATAATCAAATGAAGGCTTCTATGAGATTCATGTTTTAAAGTGTCAATGCTAAATAATAATTTCTAATGGTTATTTATGAGTACGTTAACATTATTATATCGTTCGCAAATGAGATCCCAAGTAATTTTATAATAAATCGCTGAAAATTCAATGGATTAAATTACTTCTTTTGCTCCACCCTCCAATGCAGATCTTAAATAATGGAGATTCATTTATTACGCATTTCAATTAATTAATGACATAAATGTATCCCGGAATTCCAACCACAAATTTAGGTAATTTAATTTCAGGTAAACGAATGCTACTACAAGTTTTCGACCATTGTATATCAAGAGTTACTATTGCTTAGTAATTAACTTTAATGCATATTAAATTAATGAAGCAAATTAATATTAATCAAAGGTAGATACAATGATAAATTAATTGGTCTTGAGAAAGTAATGAAAGGAAATTAAAGAAAAGGGTACTTCTCTTTTCTTAAACTTTGTCCAGTGGATGAAATCGGCCTCCCCAATCTGGAACTGAGGGTTCGTGTCCACGGTTGCCATTTATATTCGTGCCAAATAAGGGTTACGTGAACATAAGAAAGTTAATGTTGTATGTAATGTGTAATTATGAAATGTAAGGTATAATTATAAATTCAAGTTCAAAGTATGAAGATGCGTGAGGTGATACGAGAGGCGTGCCCGAGATGATGCCTCGTCCAGAGCCAAAAGCGCAGTGCATCGGTATAGAAGAAATTCAACACGGTGAAACCGTACTATGCTTGATTGGCTGGATTACTCATTGTTCATGTCTGAATGGTGGGCCTCCCTCACAGTGGCGTGAATACCTTTAACATCAGGATCAGCTGATGTCAATCTCGAAAAATCAGTATCAACATGTGATGTGGGTTTTTGTAACACTGATGTCACAAAAACCCACATCAGCAACAACTCTAATTGTAATTAATGTCTTCCTTTGCACCACTGTGTGTAATTAAAGTAGTCTCAATAACTTATTGGTTTATCATTACAAATTTTAAAAAGCTTTGAAGTCCACTAGAACGTTAAATAACTTCCATAAAGGTAATTTTCTATTGGAGTCGTTACTAAAAGTGTCTGCTGCATATTCATTGTCTTGTGAAACTTGCGGAGAATATTTTCTTTCTGTTTGTGTGAACCAAGTGAAAGAGAAAAGCGCTAACTTAACTCTAACAAAACTTAATAGGTATTATCCGGCATAGGTACTTGTGGATAATACCTCCTAAGTTTCATTGGACTACATGTGCCACATAACTATTATGTCTCCCACACTAACCAGTCACATGCACCTTGCAATATACTATACAAATAGCCTTTCTAATATGCGACAATCATATTATAGAATTTAGCGTTATTAAAACTTCAATTACATTATTATTTTAAAATTAGTCTTTACTCTGCATAATTATTTACTAAAAACGTAATTGATTATAATTATTTCTTGACTTTAAAATTTATCACAATGTTGTAAAATAGATAATCTATAAACCTGCAAGAAAATTTTGGAATAAACTAGTACATAATTATAGTCATATTATTCCTTCCTATTGTAGCTGGTATACTTTTATTACATAGTTAAAAAAAATTTTGATTAAAAGAACAGAACAAGAAACGTGTTTATAAAGTTTTTATGACTATGTTAAAATAAGGTATATTGAACCTTATAAAACGAGAATAAGAAATTTCAAATTAAAAAAAAAACATAAGGTAAATTTGGCAATTTTACTGATCATGACGTACTTGCACAATTTTACAATAGGACATAAAATAAATAAATAACCTATATTTATATAACACAATAATTAATTATTCACCTAATGATGTAATTTTATCTAATGGCCAAACTCGACAAATAGCTCGGCTTTTGATAAGACCTTGGGGAATAGGTCCATATACTCTAGAATCGGCCGAATTTGAAGAATTGTCGCCTTCAACCCATACATGCCCTAATGGTACTATATTATTTCTCCTTGGAAAGTGGCCTTTCATTTTATCTCCGGGCATTCCAGTTATTCTTTTACATATATTTTGCTGAGGATTAACAGGATTTCTTGCAATAACAATGTCACCCCGCTGTAGGCGTTTCAACCGTGGGCTTATGTGCTCTGTCAATAATATGTTGTTGGACTGCAACGTTGGTTCCATTGAAGGCCCTGTACACTGAAAGTAAAAAAAGTACGATTTCACAACACAAGAGTGAATTAAAATTAAATAATATATTAGTAACATTTTCAACTTTTATGTGGTTCTTTTTATTATTTTTTGATATATTAAAAATATAGATAGAAAATGTAACAACAATAAGAAGTTCCCTCTTTTCAAAAGGATGTCAATATTAGGAGAGTAGAATAAATATATTATTTACATATAGCCAACGGCATATTTACCGATTCAAATTCAAGTTATTTCTATTTTAATTAGAATCGTCAGACAAAACAATATTAGACTTAGTATACCTATTATCATATTAGTAATAATAAATACAACCAAAAAGGTCGTGATTTAGTATCTAACAAATATTTTATCATTTTACGAATTTACATAAATGGTATTAGTTTCCGATAAACTTGATTAATAGTCTATTTAATCAGCACATTATACAAACTAGTATATATGTCAGTTAGATTTGAATAAGATGAATTGGTTAAAGAGAACATTATTTAAAAAGTACCATAACAAAATCTCCAATATACTCGAAAGTGCAATGAGTTAAACAAGCATATTGTATTACGTATCCGGCGAAACCGCAAAATCTAGCAAAGTACGCTGATAAAACCATTTTAAAATTTAAATTAACCTTACAAAATTTATTTACAGTTATTTAAGTTGCTTCGCCATTTTTCCTCAATTTAATTTTAATATTATTGTTGATAATTTGCGGTTATGGATAGACATGCACATACATAGGGTTATTTATACGGTAGTTGTCAAAAAAGTTGACAGCTTATTGATAGACAAAATGTATTTATTCTTAAATAGAATTTAATATACAAATATTAGGTAAATTCCTTGAGTATTATCGTATTAAAATTCACTGTTCATTTATATAATCATTATGTTCCATCTATGAGTAATGTAAATAAAAAATAATGAGTAAATAAAAAAGTTGTTTTAGGTATCCAGTATGATTTCATCTCAAACTTACTAATTTTGTAAATGGGAAAGGAACTCGTGAGTTGCTGGATTCCAAATTTTATTACACTGCACGGCTGCTGAGACAATCTTGGTTTCCAGTACTCTCTTGAAAGTTAGCATATGATTTGCGAGCTGTTTTATAAAATTAGCATTTGTTACTTACTATTTGTACGCACTATTTTGTAATCGGTTATTTATGCACACATATGCACGCATATAATTAATTTAAGGTAATATAATCAGTCCGATAAGATGGCAAATCAAAATTTTTACTACATTCTCTTGTTTTTTTCTAAAACAAAATAACAAAGTATAAGTGGGGCAATACCCATAGAAAACTAAGTAAGATGTTTAATATGAGAGAATTGGGCACATGAAACTTAACAGCAATGTGTGATTTTGTAGAACTGAATAAGGCTAGCCATAATTATTTCAATCTGTCCGCATGAAAGTCATGAATGAATATCAAAAACTGATCCCTACGGCTGGTGGTGAATTTATCACCTCGAATTTACTCTTCGGATAATTACAGACAGAAACGGTTTTGTATGTACCAAAAAATCATACCTGTTGACTGATCTTATATTTAATGTTGATTATGTACCAAAGTTTCATTATTAATAAAGGCTCTTCGATTATTTTTGACATTATTTATATTTTTATAGTTGGTCTCCTCAAGTGTTCGCAAGTTCCATATGTTTCTTTACTATTGGATAAGATGGTCTAATGTTTTAACGTCTATTCGATTGTTAAGTATAGTGATAGCTGGTAGAACTTTCTTGTGTTATAAAATAACAGCCGCTGTGTTTAAATCGCTAATAACTACGATTATAATAATGCTTTGGTTGTCATGCCGTATTTGTTTTGCCTGTAAATTTATTAGACTGGTGTAGATGCATGCGCGTGATTGTTGTAAATTAGCATTGTATGAAGTCATACATTAGTGTAGCGTGAAAACATGTTTAACTAGGATGTTGATTTGGGTAACATTGTGAGAGCTTGCGGAGCACTACATCTACAAATCCGTATTAAATAGAAAATTGGCAGTTAATCGCACCTTTTTCACTATCGGTTTACTTCCAATAGAAACTATAAGCAATACAAAGAATCGAAAAGAACATTAGTTTCTGTCTCCTTGACTTATGTATACATAATAGTAGTACAGTTAGAAAAAAAAAACCAAGCAGGTAGCTACGCCACTTATTAATACATCCTTGAAGGAATAAATTAAATGACAACAATCATAAATAATTATTTATATAGTTACGAAATATCATAATTTCCAAAGAAGACTAAATAAAAATTTAAACTAAATATATTACTGGATATATCATTATAAATTACTCTACACATTAATTGTTTTCACAACAATTAATGTACTGGAATTTTAGAAAGCTATACTTTATGCCTTCGGTGAAATTAAAAGAAAAAATGGTTTTACAAATTGAGCATCAGAGAATGATTTTAGTAAATAAACCGAATGCCAAATATATTTTAGAATAAGGATGTTATTACATATTGGCATAATATTTAAAAAGAATGCAAAACCTCAAATATAGGCAAGTAAATATATTTTTGTTTAATTATTCAAATATCGAGTTATACCTTTGACAAATATCATGTATTTAAAACATTTTATAAACGCAGTTGTCAATTTTATTATCACTTGCAAACCGACTTGATTTTTTAACAAAATACTGGTATACAAAAACATTTCTGATTAGTGCTATTCATATATGTTTAAAAACATATAAAAAATTGTCTTTGGCATAAAATCTTAACAAAAATTTGACAGTTGTTATTGTGGCGAAAGTATTTTAAGGTGATATAACGTTTTGATAATGAATTGTTGATTATTTATCATTTCGTGTTAATTAAAATATGCTACCTCACTCTTGCAAATATTTTAACTGCTGACATAAAAAGTGCTAAATCACAAATTTAACTTGACCCTTCTTCTAGTCTTTGGCTGTGCATGACGAGGAAATATCTTTTCGCAATGTGAGTAATAAAGTGAATATATTTCTAAGAAATTGACGGACAATTCCCTTTGTGTAAATTTGTTAGAAATGTCACTTTTAAGTTTATTTCCGATTAGGTGTAACTATATGTCAAATTGGCGGCCTTAGAAGTCGCTTAATCAATAGCACTGTACGAGGTAATCACTTTTAAACTTTGTGAATATTGGATGACATGTGCACTTGCTGTTTACGATTCGCAAGACATTCACGTTCGAGGTTTCCGTTGGCTCGTACATTTTGTACTTCATTACTCGTAATTTATATCTGCAAGAAAGCGACATTGAATGAATAGTGTCCAATTTTGTGTATAGATACTTGATTTTGTAAGTTGTATTTTATTTGGTGATATATCACAAGCGATAGTGTATTTATAAACTTTTATCTGAAACAAATATTTACTTGTTATTGATAGGCAAATATTTTACTTTAGTATTATATTTATAGTATATTATTATTTTAAGTGTCAAGATAGTTCAGCTCAAGCAGGTTTTAGAGTTTTTATTTATTGTGATATTTATTTAATGTAAAATTCGACTTTTCCGTCATGTTCTTAAAAATTTTATCAACAGTAATTTTTGTTATTAAATGTTAAAAGCGTCTTGGGAGAATATGTGCATTTTACAAAAAGCAATTTTTCCCAATGTTAAGAGCGTTTTCATTCTTGTGAAATTCTAGAAATATTGTAATTGCTTTTGCATTGGTTTTTTTACTTCGAAGTTTGTTCGCTGGCCAAAATTTAACGCACCAGTGGTCACTAGATAGGGATTATGTATTTTATCTATTTATATATAAAAGTAAATTATCTGTGATATTTCTGGAATTTTTTCTTTAGGAATATTATGAATATAAATATATTATTTCAATTTTAAATTGTAACATATTTGCACATACATATTAATGTTGTAGTTTTACATACATGTATGAGTCTCAGAACTGTTTGTGCATTGTTTGAAATTGTTTACAATTTTATTGGGGGTTTAACAAGTTTAAAGTCTAGTGAGGTACAGCCCCACTAGACTTCTAAGTTGTACATGAAACGTCAACTGGCAAAAAACTAGCCCGGTATCATATGATCATTCATAGTAATGATTTATTTATATCTTCATATATTAAGTTTGTTACATATTAAAACAAAATTCAATTTAGACGTGAATTTAAAATTTAGCTTTTTAGTTACTTGTATTATTTTGTTATCATATTTTATCAGTTATAGACTGAAGTGGGACACATATGAAGGTTATGTATTGGAATACTTTAAACTTGTTTTTAATTAAATATTAGTTAAGCTCAAACAACATTTTTTTTATAATGCTGTATAACTTTTTTACAAAGAAGTCAAAACGTGGGAATGCATTACACTAATAAAAATATATACACAAAGAACATTTTCATGAGTCATGCGATAAATAGCAATATGAATGAATAAAAGACATGCCAGTCATTACCTGTAAAATGCCCTTGTGTGCTGAAATTTTACTTTCATTTAATATTGTCAAATGTAATATTAAATATAGGTTAATGTACATTTTGTAAAAGGTCGGTTAATACTAATGTGTTTAGTGATGGTAGTTAGATAGAGGTTACAATATATATAATTGCTTAAGGAATTACAACCAATGTTTTATTTGTTTTTTCACATATTTTATCATTTATAAATTGATTCACTAATTGTACAAGTCTTTAACCTAATATGAAAAATTGTGAGATATGAGTTCTTTAATGGATTCTTATTACAATAATTTAAATGTAAAGTTAATTTGTGACATATAAAAATACATGTTTTGAGAAAATATTGTATTTACATTTCTAATTAGCCACAGACTATATAATTGGAGTTTGATTTTTTACACCTAAAAAGTACATTTGTGCTTTTAGTCATACTTATTATGGTTCAATGTGTGAAAATATTATAGTTATGGTGAAGTTTCTATAAATATAATATTGCAATACTATCAGGAGGGCAACAAAGCCTTTGTTGTATGTTCGGAAACTTGTAATTTATAATATGTAATAAACCATGAATGGATATTTTAGCAATATAAAATGGCAGTACGAAGTGTTTATGCACTTTTATTATAGTTTTTATCCTGACTCTTAGAAATATAGTGTGGTATATTAATTGTATGTCATGAACAAAAGTATTGCTGTTATTATTGGTGTGTAGTTTTGAAATAGTCTGAGGAAATTCAATCACAGTAATTTAGTCATCCATAATGGAAAATTATGTGTCTGATTTTCATTTGATTTGAAGTTTATTTTGGAACCATTCTATAAAAGAGAGATTTGAATTATCAATTTGTTATTGAAAAGAAGAAATTATAAGAATTATGTTATAGAGATCTCCCTTTTTTCGTTTATCAGCATACAATATTTTACTTTACTTCAATAAGCTTCTGATAAGCAATCTACTAATTTTTAAAAAGTATTTTGAATTAACTTCATTTAAATGAACTTTTTGATTTGTTACAGTGAGCATGGGGAGGTATTCAGGTAAAAAATGTCGTCTGCTGTCGATGTTATGGCTGACGGGAAGCTTTTTCTTTGTCGAGTTAATAGTTGGATATGTTACAAATTCAATGGCCCTTGTAGCTGACAGTTTTCATATGCTGAGTGATGTGGCAGCGCTTATAGTGGCTTTTCTGTCTGTCAAGGTTGGTATTATGTTTGACAATTTAAGAAATCTATATTGTATTGTTTTTCATTTTGTTACAGATTACTTTGTGGCTTAAAATATTTTGCATACTTTGTGTCTCCATTTATTTGCTGGTTTTTTATATTTTTTGTTTTGAAACATTATGCTTCATATGCATAACATATAGTAATTTCACCATCAAATGATAAATATAAATATTTGATTAAACATAAAAAAAGGAGTTGTAAATTTTTTCAAAGAAAAAATCCAATGTTAAAAATAAATTGAAGGGTACTTTTAACACGGCATCAATAGAAAGTAGATAGGAAGAAAATTTATAGTGAAAAGCTCACATTCCCTAAACTGAATTTCACAGTAAACAGTGCTTGTAACATAAAAAAGTAATTTGAGTTAGTAAAATAAGATTGTTACTTTTGCGAATGTTAGTAATAAAAGAAATTTGCAGTGAATAGCCTAGAATATGAACTGGTTAAAAAGGGGGGAAATCTACAACGAAGTCAACTAGAATATGGAGCAATGAGCTAAAGATGGAGATTTATTTTACTAGGGCGAAAATCATGATTTTCTAGGCAGAAGAATTGTTTGTTATGTGTTCTAATTTACTGTGAGTGTTCTAATTTAATTCTATGAAAAGGCTTGTAGGGACAGTCACAATTGGAAATTCTACGAAGATTTTTGAGAGTTCTTGATAACAAAAAGACCAAGTGCTGTTTTACTTCAGGGTTTCAAGACTCAATTTTACTAGTCCTGAATGGGAGAATTGCCTAAAAGTCTTTAAGCCAATGATTAACTTAGCCTAAGTGTTAATATTATTTAATAACTGAGATTATTAAAAAAAAATCATGTAACATAAATACATTTTTTAAAGAAAATAGCCTTCATTTATTGCTATGAATTTTGTCATATTATAATTTTTATATAAGATCATATTATTTTCAATTCTTTGAAAAATATTCATCACATTAGTTTTAAATTTTGATGAAAATCGGCAATAGTGCATTGCATGTAGATGTTCTTAAATAATTGTTAATAGAAAGTTCTGATAATAAACAATATCTTTGTTATAAAAAAGAATTGGGACAATTTCTTCAGAATTTTGACCTAAAACCACTGTGGTTTTTTGTAATACGAAAATAAACTGGCAAAACTGTATTAACAGTCACCTCCTGACAATTATATTCTTTATATTCTCTCAGTTTTATGAAGACACTTTGGCTAGTGCGAGATGTGCAACTTTATAAAAGATTGCGATTTACAGTAAATAACTATTTTAATAATATTACACAAAACGAGATTTACACAGTTTGACTACAGCAGTCATAAGAAATACTCAGAACAAAAACATGGTCTTTTTTTAAATGTTAGCGCTTTAACACAAAATTTTTATTGACTAATAAATACTTTTTATAATCTTTTATTTTCTTCGATAGGTACCTGGGCAAATTAATTTTTTTATGTGGAGCCAGTAAATAAGTAGTCAGTTAAGTATTAGCAATAACATATTTCAATTTAGCATAGTGTATATGCTTCATAACAAATTAAATTGAAATAGTAAACATGATTAAATAAGTACCTAATGTTTATTAGTTGTCAACATTTTGTACCTAATGTTTAATAGTCGTCAACATTTTTTCTAGCTAATTTGGGTTAGACATTCTTCTTATGGAAAACTACTTATGCATAACAATCACCGTAATACTGACCAGTAAAACATAACAACTTTCCTATTATTTTGTATTATCAATTATATTTAATTGTAGAGTTGACTAAAGTACATTGCTCATTTTTAACGGTGTGTGTTATAGTGGATAACAATTGTTTGAGATATTTAAGTGAGATAATAAAAATTTGTTTAGATGACAAATGCTCGATAAAATATTATTGGGCTATTCTTTCTATATATATTTCTTATCAATTGACTTTCGTAAATATTGATTAACCATTAATTTGTTTTAAATTTGGACACTTATCGTAATATGCAGGTAATTAAGAAAGGAGGTTATAAAAACCCCAAGTGCGCGAGTTGCTTATAAGCAGAGATTTTCTATTTACTTTTTGAATAACTTATATTTAGTTCTAAGAGAGATATTTCTACTAGCTTTTACATAAATATTTAATAAAAACTTTAGTACCTGTTAGCATTGCAACAACTTAACATATTTATACATTGTGAAATAAGCCCATATTAAAATAAAAAGATATCTCTTATTCACAAACAATAACGAACAAGTTATAGGGCAGGCGAACAGGAACAAACAAGTCAAGTGCGGATAAACAGAAATTAACAAGTTGTAGCACAGGGCGCACTGAATGTAGTGGTGGTTTCGAACGCGGGTCCTTCAGTGTGACATACACATTCTGATTACTGGACCAGTGAAGCAATTGTATAATCAGCAGTCAGTCTTTTGCAAAAACTGATATAAGTTATTTCAGGCATACTGCGAAAATTTATCTTCCAATAAAAGTAGTAAAAACTTAATGCTAACATAAATTTTTATTAGGATAAAACAGTTTTTTACTTCCGTTTAATTGCTTATACTTTTTAGGGTAATAACAAAAACTTCATTTTATAATGACTTTTTCTTTACAAGTTTTTTTTCATATGGAAATGGGGGAATTTTTATCGTCTTGTTCATTGTTGTTACACTCATAACTGTATATCAAAGGTACAAATGCTTCGACTATGTTTTAACTACATTTCTTCTCTATTTATGGAAAAAAATTCATTAGAATAAAATTAATACTTTCGGATTATTTAAAAGTCATGGAGTGAGCTCCGATGTTATATTAAAGTGGCCTGCATGTTCAAGGAGTCAAGAGATTTTAGTATTAGAACTGAATTCTCCACTACATCAGTCAGGTTTATAATAGTTTGTTGATTAGTTAAAAGATGAAAAAGGTTAATATTGTGAAATATATAATCCCATTTTTATTTGCTTGTATTTATGTGTACATTTTTATAACTACAATGAAATGGTTGTTTACAAGTTTATATGAAGATTTAACTGCTGATAAAACTTTAGGCAAATTATTCTTTCTTGTGTTTATTAGTTTTACAAAACGTTATTTAAACTTTGATATAGTCCTATTTTCAGTTTGTTAGTACAGACTATAAACGATGACAACTAGAGTATGTTTCAAACTAAAAAGTAGTAAAACTTTTGAACTTATTGTGTTTTTAATAATCTCTTCTTTATTTAACTTTTAATGAACCATGTCATATTACTTACTGTGCTAGTGTTGTCCTATAAAATGTTCTGTTTAATTATTTATGTGAAAGTATAATTTTCAATTCATTATCTGCTACTTTTGTATGAGAATTATAATTGTAAATTTTGCATACATTCATTCGTTTTCTTAGTTGGCTTTCCGGTGCAGTCATAGCTGTTATGATATCATTTCTTTTCCACATAATTCCATCGCATTCTATAAGTTGTATTATGAAGTTGTTTGAAATTTGACAGTGTATTATGATCAATCCATCATATGATCATCACTCACAGTCAGCCCAGAATCTTGTAAAATTTGTGCAAAAAAAATGTCATCAAATATACTTTTTTATGCAAATGTGTTGCATAGATGTGAATAGCAGCAGTTTATTTCATGTGAAATGTTACAGAACAATAACAAAATAAATTGCTTTATATTTCACATTTTCACTTTCGGCACAGGAATATGATTTACACTTGACAATTCTAAAAAAAAAGGTGTTGCGTCAATCAACATATTTCCTAATTACATTCATTGTTTTTGGGTTGTTGACACATTTTGCGCAATAATAAATTTTACCTGGCTTGCACATTTGATTGATTGCTGCCTTAACAGCTTAGGGAAATTTGAAATAAAATTTAATATCAAGTTGCTGTATGTATTGAAAGTACTTAGGTTGTTAAACTCATATGAATTATTTATTATCACTTGATTATAACAATAGGTAAACTGCAGCCAAAAAAATTTGGAAAATTTACATTTTTGTTAATAGCTAAAATGTATTGTGTTTTCATTTGAACATTAATCTGTTATTATCTGAAAACATAAATAAATATTATTTTATTGATGAATATTGGAGATTGTTCTAAAAAATTGAAACAACTTCATAAGTTAAATTAGAACATGCAGTAGGAGGGTTTGGTACAAAATTGGGTATATATAAAAGTTTGAACATTTTGGCGTGCATAGCCTTTCTGGTACTGTAATAGAATATCTATTAGGTTAATGGCTAGATTTATAAATATTAATATTAATTTTCACATGTAAATAAGTGTATTGCCTAGTTCAATGTACACAGGCATGAAAAAACTTGTAGAAAATCAGGAGATTTAGAATTATTGCTACGTTTTTTTGGTAAACTTTAGTAATCATATTTTTTCAAAATGTTAACTGTTTCACATTTTGAAGTGAAAACTTCTTTAGGTGCATCATGTGCACTTTTTTGAGCAGTGAACGAAACTGAGCCGTCACACTTAGGTCAGTGACACTGAATCGCATAAACTCGGCTCCCTACGGCATCGGTCAAGCAACTTCACTATTCGGGTAAATTTAGCTCCCTTCAGCATCGGCGTGACAAGTCGGATCTAGTGATAATTTATTTATTGTCAGTATGGCAAAAAGAAATAAATGTCTTATAGCCCCTGGATGTTGATACAAGCCAAATGACAAAACAATATAAATAACGAGAGAAGAAAGTAAACAAACAAAACTAAGCAAGAATCGACTTAGAACTGTAACTGAATGTTGAATTATTTAACAATCAGTTATTACACGAAAAATCTCTGAAATATATAAAAGAAAACAAAGACATTAACAAAAAAACAAAGGTTAAAACATGAATATTGAACTATTCAAGACAAATGGAGGATATTTTAATGAGGCAAAATTGTATTGATGATTTATGAATTAAATATAACTTTGTATATAACACATTTTTAGTTATTAATTATTTAATATTTCTATACTCATTGGCGGCAGTGTACACATGGAGACTATATATCTTAAATATATTTTCTATTTTAGATGTCACCAAAGAAATGGTCCAAAAACACCTTTGGCTGGGCTCGAGCTGAAGTTTTGGGCGCTCTGGTGAATGCAGTGTTCTTGGTCGCCCTGTGCTTCAGTATTACTGTCGAAGCATGCAAGCGTTTTATAGATGTAGAAGAAATTCATGAACCAATATTACTAGTGGCCGTAGGCACCCTAGGATTATTATTAAATATTATCGGACTCTGCTTGTTCCATGGTAAGATAATAAGTATAATTTGATGTGTATCATATTTCATAATTTTAACAAAATTAGATCTTACATTTATTAGTAAAATATTTTCTATAAAAATGTTATAATGAGTACAATAAATTCTTTGCTGTATTGTAGGTAGGAGTATGTTTACATGTTTCAAAAGAACATTTAGGAAAATAAAAACATATGTGTATAACTGACCTAACTATTGATTGAATTTGAAATTTACTCAAATAATTTTCAAAATGTATTTACCAAAAGTACAAAGTTAGTTGTTTCTCCCTGCGAAGACATGTGGAAAATTCTTTCCAACGCATGTTAAGATGAATGTCATTTTAATTGTGTAATTACAACAAGATAACAAGTTAACCATTAATGTTGTAATATATCTTATCGACCATAAATTTTTTTGACAATTATTGCACGCGCCTGATAAGGGGAATGACCTAGCCTGTCGCGTCGAGTACAATACTCATCAGTATTGAAGCTCATTTAAGATAGTTTTGTGTCATGAAGTGACGCTTGTATGTATTGATAGCAATATGATTGAGCATCAGGGAATCTCTGAAAAGCAATAAACACTCTTGCCTTAGTAATAAATTTTATTAATTTTTAAGAGAGTTCGGCTTTTTTCAACTTAATAAAGTTTAGAAAATTGTTAATCAGAAAAATTTCGAACATCGTTAATATTTTTTTTTCAGGCATAGTAGATTTTTCTTAGGCACAATTACATGTATATATTAGTTCACATTTTGATAACTTCATTAATGGATTTATAGATTGTCTTCAAGGTAAACCAAAATGAAATAATAAATTTTACTTGAGAATACATTTGAAGTGACTTTGATAAGTAAAGAAACCAATAATTATATGGAGAAGATATACACATTCAAAGGAAAAGATTCTAATGAAAACAATTAAGAAAAGTGATTTAACCTAGAATGAAACTGTCACTGACCTGGAAAACTAGGAGAAATTCAGGAGAAATTATGGAAATGCATCCTTGAAATATCCTGGAAAGATCATCAAATTTTTCCACTTCCAGAAATTTATTTCAATGACCTGCACTACTGAATTATTGCTTTTAGATTTTGTTCTGTTCGTAACAAAAATAACACAGTAGTACCCAAAAAATCAATAAACTGCTTTTGTTGTTGAGTTGAAAATTAATTAATTTCTTTAAAGAGTAAACTTACTGCATACAAATAATTACTTGTTTTTTTCATATTTTGTAGGATATTTTAATGAACTTATTTACATACGATTAAGAAAATATTTGCTTAAACAGAACATGGAGGAGGCCACGGTCACTCTCATGGCCACAGTGGAACACACGGCCATTCGCACGGCTTGTCGAGAAGTAGCGCTGATGCAGATGAGACTGACGAGATGTGTCCTCCACAAGTTGTCACTGGCAATAGTACTAATAAAGTTGTAAATCATTCTAAACCTCCCAAGGTTTGCGCACGCAAGAAGGATGCTGGCTACCTCAATATGAGGGGAGTCTTTCTGCATGTGCTGTCAGATGCATTGGGTGAGTGGCTATTTTTATTAGATTGGCTAAGATTGCTTGGCTAACATTGATTGTCAAAATTTTTCATTGTGATATGAAGGTTTGATTCGAACAAGTCTTATCTGAATGTATTACTCTAGATGATTTATTTTGCATTTTATAGCTTTAATAAGAAGAAAATGTATAAAAGTCGATATTACATTATATAGAGAAATATGTTTTAAGATTTGTAAAGTTATGGGGGAAACGCCATTATCTTCTATTAATATTATATCAATATATTTATCATTGTACATATTGTAGAAAATGGAGGACATAAATTGAATAGATTCTGACACCTACCTGCAAATGTATGACCTATAGCAAATTGGCTTACTGTTATGTATATTAATACTGTCAATAGTACTAATTCTTGTTGTTAATTGTTGTAAAAATAAACCATATTGATACTATGCGTAACCATATTGATACTATACCAGAGTATCAAAACATTGAAAGAAGTATTGAGCGCCTGTAAAGACATGTTTTACAAACGAAAATAATTTTGGGACACTTTCTTATGACAATTTGAAACAGTGAGATTTACTTAAAATCTAAAGGTCTTGTCAGTAGTAATGATATCTTTAACAATGTGAGGTAGGCAACTGTGATGTAGTAGTTATGTTCATGCATCAAAGTGGCAAGTGTCAGTCTTGGGCCTGCTTTTGTGAAACAACACAGAAGGCTGGCTACTCATCTTTTTTTTGGATATTCTTTTCTTCAATGCTAATTTTTTAACATTAAGTAAAATAACCGAAATAAATATTATTTAATATTGCAATATTTATATAAATTGAATAGATTCTGACCTGCAAATGTACAACTTATAGTAAATTAGCTTAAAATTATTTCATTGATGGACATATCACTGTTATGAATAGGTACATTTTACTGTTATGAATATTGGACATGTTACTGAGTTACATGTCCAGGAGGACATGTCGTTGAGTGAAGAAGCCGGGGGAAGCATAATATAGGTGATGGATTTAGTATTAGTATTGTTAAATGAAAGTTGCATACATAAAATACATGTTAAATGAAAGTTTTTAGAATGCGATAGAAACAATTAAAACCCATACTTTTTAAATTTAAATTCAAACGTTTATCATTCATCACATAAGTTTACGAGATTTTGTAGAGGAATATTAAGATATACATTTTGTGTTTACATAATGTTGAGATTTATCTAGTGCTAGAAAATTTTCAAAAATTTTAATCTCTAAATCTCAAAAAATTTACAATTGACCGGTTGTATAACACCAAATTTAAATAATAACAACACACAGCATAACACCAAATTTTTGTACAAGTTGACCATTATTTAATATTATAAAAAGTTTTTGGTCATTATTACAACTATCTTAAAGTGTATTCATTATAAAAATCAAATTAACCCTGGATTATCCCTAGTTTTATGAAAAAAACAATCACTTGTGAATAAACTCATCAAAATATTCTATTACAGCTATATTTCTAAACACCTTTAAGAACAATGTTCTGTTTTTATCGAAGTAAACTCTGTATATGTACTTGTTTGTAAATCAATATTTAAACAATGAGAAAATAAAAAAGGGAAAAAAGATTTAATTAAAAACAAGAAATTGAATTAATGGAATCATAAATTATCTTCACAAACTACGTATATATTTTTTTAAGTTAATAATTCAACCCACATAAGTTTTTGTGTTATTAATGTTTTTATAGAAATTTTTACTTTGTAAAATTTTCTTGAGGGTGTGAAAATTTTTGTATTTTAATTCCTGATTTTTGTAGGCTAAAAAATTGGTAAAGTATGAGGAATTCACAATCTTTGAGATACAGGGTCTGAATTTCGAAATTTGTAATATTTATTACGACAATTTATTAAGGTAAATTTCTTAATCTCTCATTTATATTCAATGGCACTAAGAAAAAAATATAAGTATGGTGTTTTATCAAAAACTTTTGGATAATCTGGATGCCTAAATGCACAACCATCAGTCATAACCGCCATTAGTCATCAAAATACCCCTTCCAGTTTTATTGGTTTAAAGAAAATAGTTACATTCTTGTATGAAGTTACTGTACAAAAAACCCAATTAACAATACCAAAATCTTGTGTTATGCATTGGCATTTCTTAAGCGATAATAAGCAGTTGATTTAGAAGTAATTGGATTTAAAAATATCTCTGAAGAAGAGCATAATCGGATTTTAAAATGTTAAGAACCCTTTTTTGTTTGTTTTTGTCAAATGTCGTATCGTTTTTTTAGCTATACATGTATTCAATCATACTTTACCACATAAATTAATACTGTCATTTGTATTTGTCAATATTCAGTATTGATTCTGGGACCGGTGTGTCTTTTTGGCTTAAATTCTTGTGCGAATAGTGTACATAGACTCTTACTATTTCACATATTTTCTGCATGTATCAACATATGCCCAGGATTTAGTCATTATAGAAAGCTCTGTTGCTTTTCAGTTTTATCTGCTGTTCAATTTCAGTATCAAGATTGGTTATTAAATGGTTCACAGGCCCCCTGTAATTTCCAATTATGTTTTTGATCATCGTTTCTGATTATTGTCTTTTTTTTTAAATAGTTGTTTGAGGTATAAAAATTTGTTTAATCTACTAAGCGTAAATGGTAAAAGAAGTTAATTAAAAATTTAATGAAAATTGTTATTATGTATGTGATGCAATAATTGTTAATGGATTTCAAAATTTTAAACTATTTTCAATTGAAACTATTATTGACAAGTTATTTCAATTAAATTATTTTTGTTAATTGTTAACATATAACACGCTAGTGCATTAATATGTTAGGATAACTAGATGAGAAAAGAACTTGAAAAAAACATCCTACTTACACACCAAAAAATATATATATATCTCCTCAAATGATTTGCGCGTGAGCATTTCAAAATTGTAAAAATGAATTTTATTGTTCAGCAATTTCTAGTTATTTTCCATTTACTATGTTTATTTTAAATACTATGTTCCTAGAGGAAAATTTTTACAATTTTATTTGGTTAAAAGTAACCTTTCATTAAGACGTTATCAAAGACCTTTACTGTACAACGTTATCAATGACCTTTATTATATCTTCATTGCAATATTTTTTCATGTGCATAGCTCAATGCAATGACAATTTCACAAATAAAATGTTTTGAAATAACTTAGTTGTATCATATGCCATTTTATGATATACTTGAGACAGTGACCTTGTAACACATTTTGTAATCATATCTTATTTTGGCACAATACTGGCCATATCAACACTATTTCAATGTTGTGTTTGATGTAGTGTCTGCATTGCGGTCTAAATGGCATCGATGTCTTTAAGAATTTTTGTTAACCCTGACTTGGTCCAAAAATAATTTGTTTAATGTTATGATTTTTAAACATTTTCTAAGAGAGTATTTAATAGTTCCCTATGTAATATTTTGATTTGGATCGAATTCATTGGAAACCAAGAAGTATTACATAATACAATATTTTTATTTCTTTCCATGGTTTTATTTACCCTGATTGTCTGTGGAGTATTGAAGTTACGATCGCCTAGTGGAACATACTTTATGTGTCCCTAGTGGAAGAGTGTGCTAATGAAAATTCCCCATTGGTTTTTATATTATGATAACACACCAGTCCACACTTCGAATCTATGAATTATGAATTGATTATATATTAAAAGGAAAAGATACTGCATCTGTGTTCTATATTTGAAATAACGTCTAATTAATCAATCACAATGTCAGACTGGCACCTTGTCGATTAGCCAGGAATTTCTGAACTTTTTCGATAGTTCCGACTAGTTCCGAAATTAAAGCAATACGGATATAATTTAGGTTATTTATAATTTTATCCTTTTTGCACTGAAAAAGATAAAACAACCAAAAACAACATACAAATTATCTAAAAGAACTGTTAAGTGCCAGAAGAAAGTATTTTGAAAAATATTGCTAGTAATAAATCTCAAAACTAACATAACATACTACAAACAAGTTTCATTAAAAAATGTGGAAAGCACAATTTGCAGAACTGCACTCTTGTCAATGACTTCCTTTTCCTGCTGTCATATTTACCTTGGAACTTATTGAAGGTCATTATTAGATAATGAAATGCCACATAATCTACAACAATCTACGAAGTAGAATTTGGGCCAAGGTTTTGTAATGGTACGCCAAAAAGGCGTCAAAGACACAGTTTATGTGAATAATATCTATTAAGCACAGGGTATTATGCCGATTCAATTGTAATCGTGAAGCTATGTTGCCTGTAACAAAATCAACCTTGACATGTATTTCATATTGTTTGGGATACTCGATGAAAATGTGCAATAAGCTATGGAACATCTACAGTAATCCCATGTATTATATTTTAATTTAGATACAATTATTATGATGTAGGATTGATAAATGATAACAAAATGGTGTCAATTAACACATAATGTTGCATTTGTACTTATGAGTATTTGAAAATAAATCACAATGTGTATTTCGTCATAGTTGAGAAATATCAGTGATAACTATTTCCTTAAGCAATCATTCTAGGATGTATACAGTCATATACATGGTGTGGTGTTTATACGTATGTTTGAATTAGCCAGTATTGTTAACAATAGATTCCTAAGGATGAAACAATGTGATATTTTATAAAACATACACTAGGAAAGAAGGTATCATGTATAAGTTTATTGTTTATAGTTATAGTGTATGCATATGATTATTTTTTTGCTATGGAAAGTTAAACATAAAGCATTCAAAATAAAGTATTCAATAAAGTTTGTTATTGTGTTTAAAAATATATCATAATTTTGTTTTGACAGCATCATATAGCCAATTTTTGTTTGAAAAGTTTTTAATTTATTTTAAAGCAAAAATTACAATTGTATATGGAATATGCTCTTTTTCAATCTCATTAAATTCCATTTAAATATATTTATTTGGTTAATTAAAATGGAAGATTTATTCCCCAATAGCAAGATATGTTTGCTGGTGTTTTCCCCCTTTTCTTATATGTATGTGGAGGGAATGTTAAAAATGTATAAAAGAATCTTTTTTCTCGCATTTGTCTTTTTCAATATTATTGTTTTAAACGTTTAATTACTTTAGGCCCTACGGTACTTTGGATATCATTGTATTTCCGCGAAGAACACAATGTGTACAAATTATTATCAACATTTGCTTATCGAGCATGCTATATCACTAGTTAAGCATGTAACAGTCAATGTATTTATTAGACTAATGTCCTTTGACAGTAGATTCTGTTAATGTTTGTGTGCAATTGTGTTGTCGATTATTAGTCTTATTGAATTGTTATTGTTCTTTGGATGTTGCCTATCGCTAACAATAACATCTCTTATGCTATATTGCATATGCTACAAAGCATATAGAACATTTACTTTATTGAATGCATTATAGGTGTATTCTGCCATTTAGCATTACTTGTTAGAGCTACAAATTACGTAAACAAATTTTGTAGTAGTTCACAAACTTATAGTGTTTGAGTAAAACAACTAGAAGTTGACTATTGTGTTATTGTGGATTCCACAAACAATGACCAATTAGTTTAACCGTCTTGTCGTATTTCTAGTTAAATATTTAAATGTTGCTCGTAACGCAAATTTTTCCTCATGACAACTTACTTCCTAGACTAAAAACCTTGAATGATATAGTGGAATAATTATTAATTTCCTCATGTGGCTATTCAATTTCTTATTATTGAATTCTTTTTGCTATTTTACACATCCATTATATTAATTATTTAGATGTTTGTAAAATGGGGTTTTATTGTAAAATAAGCTTTTAAGACCTTTCACTGTAGAAGTCAGTGTAGCTTTTTATTTTATTTCTTTGAAGGTGCAAGATATATTGTATGTGGGTGTATGCTGCCTTAATAGAAATTAGATCATAATTAAATAGCCAACAAAATGAATACATTCTTTTTCTGTGAATGTGCCAATATTAAAAAAATTGCCACGGCGTACTTTACCTTAGCTCTTGTACATCGCAGGGTTTGGAATTACAATTGAAAAACTTGCTCAAACTTTTTATGTATAAACATATTTTATATATAAGCAAATGTATAAAAATTCATTATGAGTACTATTTACTGTTCATATCATGTTTTTCAGATAAACAGTTTTATTTCACTTAATTTGGTAATTTTTTGTTTTCAATCTGTCTTTTTATCAAAAATCTAAAATGTTTTATTTATTAATCGGTAAATTACTATCATTTGTGGGAAAAGATAAGACTTCTTGAAAAAATATTGATTTAAAAATTTTATATAAATTTTCAAGCTAAGTATGAAAGGACATTCAAAACTTAATTTTTCATTATATACAAATTATAAAGACATCATATCAAAAGATACCCTATCTCAAGCAAACTTTTTTTAACCACTACACTTGAAATATGAATCATTGATTTAACAGTTATTTTGTATATCTAGTTAAATATTCAAAGTTGTTTCTAGCTCAAATTTTTCCTTATGACAACGTAAGTCGACTTCCCAGAGTTTAAACCTTGAAAGCTACTTATAATTAATTACCTCATGTGGCTATTTAGTTTTCTATTACGTATTTACAATATTTTCTTTATTTTTCTAATTGTTTCATATCAAAGTATCTCCTTTATTTTAATGCTAATTTCAGTTTATTATTTTAGGAGTAGTTTAGGGCACTAAATACGGAAATGATCAGATTTTAATCTACCACATTTAGATCCATCAGAAAAAAAAGCCGAAAGTCTTGTTTTATATTATTGCTTTATTTGCTTATTTCAGGTTCGGTCATTGTCGTTTGTTCGGCACTATTTGTCTGGCTCACCGATTGGAAGTACAGATTCTATATTGACCCTGCTCTAAGTATCGTCCTTGTTGTATTAATATTGCATTCTGTGTGGCCGCTTTTGAGGGAATCAGCACTCATTTTGTTACAGACAGCACCGACGCATATCCAGGTATCTCCTTGTCCTTTTACAATATTTAAATATAGAACCGGAGGGTGGTCCATTTTTAAGCATTATATTTATAAATAGATAGACATATGCTAATCTCACTTTGCATTCTGTCACAAAAATCATTGAACTTTGATTGGCAAATAGCCAGCTATTGTACGGACATTGCCCTCCAATTTTCATTTTGAGAATTTGATATATAAGACAAGTGCATACAGTAGATTCTGCTTAAGATATTCTCTTTAATATGATTTTCCACATAATACACTCTTATATTGTTCTATTAAGTTTGGTCTCATTTTTCATACAAATAATCTTGCTTAATATGTTTCATTGTCCTATTTGTAATGTCATCACAGTATAGTGCAAGAATTCATTCAGGATCAAGTTCCCCCAATAAAAACCTGAATAAGATGAGGGTGATGAAAACGACATAGCAATGATACTAACAAAGGTTGCGGGATTTTCAGTTGTCAGTTACAATACTTTAAAAATACACTTTGTTCTATGGTTATAAAGCTTCTTATATCATTAATTGACTTATGATACTTATATGAATGTACATTGTTTAAATTTATACGCAAGACTTTCCTATTTAATATGCCCTGTTCAAAGGCCTTTGAAAATCTCATGCACATTCTATTATAAATTATTTACAAATTTCCCTAAGACTGTAGTGAAATCAAATAAGCGTTTTTCTAACCTGCTACTTTCATATTCTGAATATAATAGCAAAAGTTGACTTGTAATAGATAGCAATGATCCATAGACTTGGGTGCAAATTATGCTATGTAAACATACACAATGAATTTATTGCCATTTGCAAAAAATGTGTTACCTTGAGAAAAGTTTTTTTTAAATACATATAGATAGAGATTCAATTAATTGTCTGCATAAGTTGTTAATTTCTAAAGGTAACAACACCATCTTATTGTGCCTTTTAGAGAGCTGCTGTAAACTGGATTAATCTATCTTTTAAATCGCTCATTGTAAAATGTTTGAATTTGAAAATAGCTTCCCGAATTCAATAATATTTTCAAACAGGCAAAATATAAGTAGTTTATTATGTGTATTGTATTGCTTTCGGGTTTTTAGGTACAAATGTTGTTGTTTTCAGGTTGATGCTATTCAGAGGAGGTTATTGGAAAAAGTAGATGGAGTATTAGCCGTTCATGAATTTCATGTTTGGCAGTTAGCTGGAGATAGAATAATTGCTTCGGCACACATAAGGTACAAACATTCTTGTTGTTTTATGATTATACTAAGCTAAAAAATTCTTAATTTGATGGAAAGAAATATTTTTAAAAAAAAAAAGGGGTCTGATGAAAAAAATTTGTATTTCTATATGAACACAGGTGTCGAAACTTATCTGAATACATGAAAATTGCTGAGAAGGTGAAAGAGTTTTTCCACAATGAAGGAATACATTCTACAACTATACAACCAGAGTTCGTCGAGATACCCATTGATGGCATTGATGTGAGTCTATTATTTAGTTATTCTTCTTTATTTTGTATTGCATTTATCACTTCTAAAGATAAATCTAATATGCATACCTGTCAGCTGTTTATTATTTGCATTAGCAATATGTAATAAGAACTTTTTGTAATCTCTTTTCACATATTTTTTTTTAACAAAATATATGGATTTTGGAAAACATTTTTATTTAAATACAATAAAAAAGTTGAAGATGTCATGCCTTGTCATAATGAGGATTTTATTTGAAGGGTGATAAGCCTCTATGAAGGTTGTTTACTAGAATGGGGTGATGGTTCTGATATTTTTTTATAAAATAAGTCGATCTTTCTAAAATGTAATGTCTAGGTTTTCAAACTTTGTACTTCTTATTTACAGTTCTGATATTATCTTCTTTCAGTAAATTTGAAATATATTTTTTTAGTATAATTTTACTCATTTTTAATAATTTCTTTTATAGTTTTTTATGCATCTTGTTAAATGTTACTTATGTTCTCTTTTGCCATTTGTTTAATTCTCATTTGTTATACGAAAGAAAATTCATAAATAATGGACAAGTTTGTGGCACCTTGTAGTGGATGACACACATCTTAGGGGGAAATAATATCAGTTACATTTTAGTACTTGCAGAGCGAGCACTTGTTTTGTTTCTCATATTGTAGTTTTATCTCAGTTTCGACCAGTTTTGATTAGATGAGTGATAGAAATAATACCTGCTAGGCTTACGGCAGGTACTGTGATAATTTAAGATCAAAGTTTTTCAGAAAGACTGAAATTTTACATGGCAAAAACCTGACAGAAATTTACCATGATTTAGGTGGGATTTATAGTCAGTAGACAATAGATCAGTGTCTTGTTGGGTTACTTGTTATCATGAAGGATGTGAAAGCTATGATGACCTATGTCCCGAAAGGCTGAGAATATTGGCGGACTGAAGCTTGAATGGTCGAGCACTATATGAGAAAGGGTTATCTTCGTTTGGAATAACACATCTATATTTAGTATGTTGAAAACCGATTCACAGAAAAGAAAAGCTTCGGCTCAATGGGTCCATCATTGAAAAGAAGAAGAAATGTCTAGATATAGCAATGCTATTCAGTTTTGTAGCTAAAGCTTAGGTATTCTTGTTTTGAATTGCCATCATTGATGAAACATAGTTTGTGTATGGGGCTTTGAATTGAAATCTTAGTGTGGAGAAGAAAAACGAGTGGAGAAATTC
This sequence comes from Druceiella hillmani, assembly GCA_039881145.1. Taxonomy (NCBI): domain Eukaryota; kingdom Metazoa; phylum Arthropoda; class Insecta; order Lepidoptera; family Hepialidae; genus Druceiella; species Druceiella hillmani. The sequence goes on along the minus strand of JAYKKI010000002.1, from coordinate 19,271,779 downwards.
ATACTTCTTGCGACTCAAACAATTTCAGTGGGGCAGTCAAATATCAAGTGATGTTTGCTTATGATTACCAAAAAGTCATCATAACAGAGAGGGCTTCATATGGAACATATGTGAGAGTAGCATTTTATCATAAGCTTTTGAGGATAATATACAAAAACTAAACTGATTTCCATGATTATAAGCTACCTATTTTACGTGACAATGCATGCCCTGGGGATACTAGAAACATTGTGACTGATTTGTTGCATCAGCATGAATGGAAAGTTTTGTCTCGCACTGCATATAGACCTTTTCTCAAAGTTAAAGGAACATGTGTGTAGACAGATTCCCTGCCCTTTTTTGTCCTAGGATAGCTTCCCGTGGCAGTTGAGCAGCGAATTTGATAGCTATATTGACTTTTTGACCTGACTGATAAAATTAATCTTCCTACTTGTTGATGACCAGTCATTGAGGACAGGGAAACTATACAGAAGACTGTAATGATATGTTGCCTAAAGTACTACATACTTGTGCATTATATTTGAATTGTCCTTTGTAAGAACAACGGAGATTGGTGAAAATGGGCCCGGCTTTACAGAAATATAATGTAATTTTGAAAAAATCTCTAATTTTTTAGAATGTAAGAAACCAAAAAATTGAGCCAAACATTTACATTAGGTAAAGATTAGAAATAAAATATTATTTGTAATAATAATAAATTATATAGAAAAATATATCGAAATATATTGTAAATACGTTCACAACGTAATATTTAATATTATCAAGAATAACAGTTGGTAATAAAAAATTATATATATTACATTTTGAATATGTAAATGAATTAAACTGTTAGTTGACAGTGACCTTTATCCCGTGTTTTTGTTTAAATTAATATGTTTTACATGGTTTCTTTAGGTGATTCTGTTTAGGCTGCAAGTTTTATGGATTAGTATGTTAAAATATGTATAGAGGATATGTTAGGACATAATCTATACTTTGTTTGTTTGAATTAGTTTTTTAAATACAATAGAAATTGTATTTAAAAAACGAATACGAAAAAAAAACGAATACGAAAAATAACATAATTTTTCATAAAAATATATTACATTTCCAATTATTTTGATTGTCCAATTGAATAAAACTTCTTATCTCATCTTCTTTCATTTTCTATATAAGAGTGTTACTTTAATCCCTGGGCTCAAAACCATATGCAATTTAGCTAGTCTCCTTTTAGAATTTGTTTACAGTTTTGTTCTAATACTTTATTCACATCCGTACAAATATATTTAACCACTTCAAATAATAATTCAGAGATTTAATCATAAGTAGAAAACTTGCTTCTGATTATCTAATGTAAAATTGTATTACTTTAATATTGTTTTCAGATGAGTGGGCAAAATGGATTGACGGAAGCACCATGTGCATTACATTGTCCAACAACCGATACTTGTCACAGTGCAACTTGTTGCGGAACAAATGAACAGGTATGCCATATTAGTTTTTTCAAAACGTTTATCTACATCTTATTGATAATAATATCTTTTCTAAAAAAAAGGAACTTTATCTGTATCGCCAAAATAAATTTACACGATCGTGTTATGAGGTCCATGATTAGATTTTCAATAAAATATTCCTATTTAGTTAGCTATGTGTTCTATGTGTGAAACTGACGTTGTGACTTATCGTAGCTTATCTTAAAGTAGAAATAGAGTTGTTAATCAGTATATCAGCTACTTGTAAATTACATTTAACATAACATTCTACCATTGCAGTGTTTTGTCAAGAATAATGTTAAAACTGGTTAGTTGATAACATATCCTGATGACTGACCTTTCAACCTGCACCTCATCCTATTCCTAATCTCTGGCGTCCAGAGTGTTATGAATTATTTTGTAACTGTTATTGTTCAAAATTGTCTATTTGTGATTAGTTGGTAAGCGTTGGAATAGTGAATTTCAACTTGTAAAGTAGATAAAAAATAGTAAAGGCAATGTTTATAATGATTCTGTGTTTTTTTGTTCAATTTTGTAATGTAGACCACAAAATGAGTACTAAGGTGTCAACAAAATAGCGAGAACTTTTTGGAAATCTTAGTTTAATACTAAAGTTTATTCTTGCTTTCAAAGTAGTCACTTCAGCATTCTACAGATCGAGTTGAAGGATATGTCCTGTAGTTGCTAATAAATAGCGTTATTGGACATTAACATTTTTAAAATCAGTTGTTTCCAGTCTTATGTAAAGTGGTGTTTTTATTGTGGAAGTTGTGCTTTGTTTCGTATGAGTTTCATTAGTAATTTGGTTTGAAATTAAAACCAATAATTTGGGTTTTATAAAGAAATGTATATTATATCCTATTCGAGGGGAAAATATAACCCGAGCGTTTCTCCAGAGAAAGTGGATTTCTTCAAAACTCTTGGACGTTTTTGTTCTCACCTCTACATTTTACCTTAATTTTATTCAGCTAGAAATGTGAGTTTGAATTTTGGGAATATACGGTAATCCGAGAGATGGATGTGGATGTGTAAAAATTAAAAATTTTAGTTTTATAAATTTTTGCACAATTTTAAGATTACACTGGTTTCTTACAGTACCTTATTTATGGCCATTTCAGGATATCTTTTTGTGATCGCTGCTTTCTAAGAAAATTTCTAATTTTCTCATCTTAAAATTGACATTCAAGAGAACTTCGTTTACATCTTAAACTGACACCACCAGTTTCCAGTGGGTTGTACACATTGCGTTTTTCAGAGCTTTTTCATAGGGCAGTCCACTGTCTAGATTGCTGTTTCATTTCCAATGTATAATGAGAAACTGGTATAAAATGTCGACTGTAATGAAAAGATTAAATATCTAAAAACAAACGAAAATATTTTCGAAAATGAAAACTAAACTTTTTTTATTAATGTCGGAAAACATCATTTGAATGTTTCCAAAAATGACGTGATGTCAGAATTCCAATCAACTTACAAGGACATTTAAAATTCCATCTGTTTATCAAAGTATAATGTTTATTTACATGTGTTTTTGTGATTTGCTGAATAAAAATGGAATCAGATTTTATTACAGAAGATTGGAAAAACCTGCTATAGGTAAATATAAATGGTTACGTTTTTCTTCTTAAGAAATGTCCACTTTTTGAACATGAAGATGACATAACCTAAATATAAAATACCAAAATATAACCTAAATCACTAGATGGTTTAAGTTAAATTTTGGTATTTTATGATAGGTAGTAACCAGTAGTGTTTACTACTCTTTGAAACACATATACCAAAAATTTGTTTTAGCTTCCATATTGACAGTATTTCTGACAATCTATTACATTTTGAAACTGCAGATCTGTGCTTTGTCGGCTTCTTTGTTGACGCTTAAAATAGTTTGCACTCTACAAATTTGTACTTCATTCTATTTTAACATCACATTCCACTAATAAAAGAATTAGATAAAAATAAAAAGATCGAAACAATTTCACAGAAGGGCCTATTGCATCATTTCTATAAATAAAACTTACAAATGAAGTGAACCTCATAACATATTATTTTGAATGGGATGCGTAACAAGGAACCCTCCTCTTAGCTTTTACTCACTTTTGGATCATTTGGTACCGTTAAAAACCTTTTATTAGGAAATTTTATTGAATTGGATGGGTACACAGGTACAAAACATGACAGTGATTACGAGTAGTTCTTTTTAAAAGGATGGCTTAAGGACAGTCCATTGTAGAATTTTGTTATAAATTCGGACTACTATTGTAAAGTATCTATATATATAATGTAAAATAAAATAATCGTCACTATTTAGTGATTTTATTTTATATTTGATATTAGTACTAATAAGAATTTTCTTTGAGTACGTTTCACTAGTCGCTTCCAAAGATTGTGCCCACAACTGTGATCATACCCAGTCAGTCCCAAGTGGAACAGGTTAGGATGTTTATTGTAATTATGAGTAAATGGCGGGTATTGGATAAAAATAAAGAGATTATAGTATTGTATTTTTTTATTATGTATTAATTGTTAGATAATTTACGCTAAACACCACATCGACCCACATCTATACGTGAGTCGAGATGGGCTCGAAGCAGCCGTGTACAATGATGCCATTAATAACATTTTTATCAAGATCGCAACGACCGCGGTAGCCAAGTGGAATGATACACTGATACGCGATAGCCTAGTGAGTGTTTTTTCCCATCAAATGGCGTGGTGTTTTCGCACAAATTTTTAAAACATGTATTTTTTGTTTAGTATTATTAATAAATAATTTTTATTAATAAATCATTTATGTTTTCGTTTTAATTATGTTTATAATTAAAACATATAACATAAAAATTCACCACTCATTAAGTATAAATCCTTATAGGCTAATCAAAATCAAAATGCAAGTTCTCCATAATATCAAATTCAAGAGTCTTCTCAAACGCATGCAAATAGTCAGCTGGTTGTTGTATAAAAATTTCCTTTTTTGTAAACAGTCCGGGCACCCATTTTGCGTAGTTTTTATATGTAATTGGCCATGCAAAATAAAGTAGTCCTTCTTGGGTTCCTTCTGAAGTTATACCCAACATTAACATTTGAATTGACATTTAGATATTTTTCATCTTCTCAATGTTCTTCATTTTCTCTATCTTGTATTATTCAATGTTCCTCGATGGCTTGCAATTTGGACAAATAAAACTTTTTTAACATTTAGTAGGTTTCTGACGGAATTTCTTTAAGTTTAAAGCAATTATAAGAATAGAGCTAGGAACGGAAAGGAATGAAAGTTATCTCTTTTGGGTAAAGTGTTTTATATACAATATACCCCGAAACACATAGCAGTGTCGATGTTACAATCAATTGGAATGGGCTATTTAATTACAAATTTTTTATGTAGCATCTTCCTATATGTTGTAAGCATTTTTTACACACAATCATCTCGTACTAAACATATTGACAATTTTTTAACAAAACAGCTAAACTATCATATCGAATCAGGAAGGAATGAACTGTTTAATTCATTCATGCAGTAAATTGTCGATCTTAGTTTTGTTCAATTGTTGTTTTATGTTAAGAAATAGACAAATTACTATGAAATGATGTGATTATGAAAAGAAACTTAATTGGAAAAATTATTTAAAGTTGATCAGTTATTGAAATATTTGAAATTATTCTTATATATAAATATGTAAAGCCATAATATTTCCTTCATAATTTTAAATAATAATAATTATGTCATAAGACCACAGTAGATTTTCTGTGTTTATAGTACGATAAACATACTTACAGTAATATAATCAGAATGTATATTGTCAGTTTTTTTAAACAAGTATATTTAAACACTTTGTAAAATGTAATGCTATTATAATTTAAAACTTTTTGAGTTTAGGTAATTGTCATTCTTTAAAAGTGTCATTGTTGTCTGACTTTAGTTGAATCAACTAAAGTCAGATGTTGAAAAACCTCATTCTACACCTTATAAAAATTGAATTAATGTTAAAACTGAAAAATACGTTTTTTAAATAACATCTATACATTTATCTTGTGCAAGATGCCAATTGATATGAAGAATTTGTTTGAAACTAATCCTTTTTTAATAGTTTTTTATTTTTAATAGGACCAACCACTCCATATTTGATAGGAACAAGTTTATGTTACTGAAAGATATGAAAAGGTTAGATTGGTTAATTGTATTTTCTAAGTCTTGGAGAGTTGATTTTAAGGTTTCATTCATGCTTATATGACTAACATAAGTGAATGTATTGACAGATGATCTTATATATACATTGATAAAACATCTTTTTACATCAGAAAATGTCAGCATTGTAAAGCTGAACCAACTAGTATTTTTTAAATTATGAAAAATTTTCACCTATATTACCATGTTCTTTTGAAAGAAAATATTTTAAATCTGTTCCTATTATATGAGACAGTGAACAATTATTAATATTTTTATTAATTATTGCAAATCTATGGATAAAAAAGCCAATATTGTTTGTATAATTATCCATAAGTACAAAGTAAGCTCAAAATACTAAAAATCGGCCATGTAATTTTTTTTATTAACATCTTGAATTCATTAAGGTCATACAGAAATCCAGCTTGTTTACATCTTATTTTTTTGTGTGTGATAAAAATTTGCCTGTTATTTGCAATGTTGAACAGCTTGTATGTCTGCTAAAAGTGAGATAAATTTTGTGATAACCAAATATGGTGTAAATAATGAGAATGGTATAAAATATTTTGTGTATGGGTATATAGGTGTATTCTAGTATTTAAAGAAGATTGGTCTATTTTTTTGGGTCATCAACATTGTCCTTCATAATTAGCAATTTTTAAAATGAGGTAAGTATTCATAATGGTTTTTTGAATTTTCTTCTGAAAATTCTGAATCTCTTATAGACTTAAATTTCATATAGTCATTACATCTATATTAATTATGATTATGTAATTCTTGTGGAATGATTATTTTGACAAGTTATATTTTCATCAGTTTTTGTGTCTTTGGCAACAACTTCCATTATTTGCAAAATAATGGAAGTTGTTGTTGTCTGTAGACAGTTTTGTGATTGAAATGGCTCCATTCTTTGAACTTGCATTTATGAAGAACTGCTTAGCATTTAGAGGGAACGTTACCAAGAAAGGATTGATTGATTTTGACAACTGAATGACAGGATATTAGTTTCAATCTAACATCATGGAGTATGTTCCACTACGCTCGCAACGCTCGCGCCCATGACTGCGATCAAGCTCATTTCACTAGCTTGTCGTATTCTAACTATGAGGATAGGGCAGGTATTTGACAAAAATAAAGAGATTATAGCATTGTATTTTTTTCTTATGTGTTAATTATTAGGTAATAATTTACACTTACGTTACTTGCAAAAGTGTAATTTACTTTCTTTGAAAATTTGATGATTGTTTGCATGTTTTGCATCTTTTTGTGTAACCTTTACTTTTATTATGTATTTCTCGGAGCTGCATAAAGTAATTCTCTTCGCCACCATGTTGAATTTTAAAAGACAATATAAATTTATTTACGTAAATTTCATATATCAATATGTCAAATCAAATTGACAGATAAAAGACCGCAATGACCCACGTTGATGCGTGAGTCGGCATAAGCTCGAAGCAGTCGTGAACAATGACCCCATCAATGACGTTTTGATCACGACCCTAATGACAAGTGGAATGATACAGTTAGAGTTTTGAGCGTTTGCTATCGCCTAGTTGAACGTACTCATGATATAGCTTGTTCTAAATGTAACAATAGAATTGAAGCTACTTTTTAGAGTTTTCAATTGTCTCTATGAATAAATATTGATTCAGAATCGCATTATTTCTATTATGTTTTTAAGTAAAATTTTAAAATTTTCTTCCTGTTTAATTTAATCAGCCATTTATGATTATTTTTAATATAGCAACAATTCTATCTAATATTTTAAGTTCTTTGATAGTTATTAGGCTTGGGTATGTATTTCTTATGTAATAAGACAGGCATTATATATTATTGCTGATAAGACAGGAGTGACATGTTATTTATTCAGTTAAAGTTTAAAAGGATGCATTTATTGAATTTATTGATATCAATAACAAACGCACTATAAATTTGGTTACGATTGTAGCAAGGTCGAAACTCGCCATCTCCCGCCGTTACGCCGTACATGGTTCGTCAACGCACAGGTGTTTCGCGGACTAGCAGCGGCGTGTCGGCTACCGAAAGTCATTTTGACCTCACCTCCTCCGACCACCGCCACCTCGATGCCCTCGAGAGTGGCTCTCTCCTTGCGATACCCACCGAAGACACCAAAACGTCCAACGTTTGACCCTGTGTTAAGCATCGCAAGTCACAGTGCCTACATCATCATATAGAAGTATCCAGTTAAGCTTTCCAATTGCTACAATTATATGAAAGGAAAAAATATTTGGTAATAATTAAGAAAATTGTAATGAAATATTATTAATGATGTGATGCACTTTTTAACAGGACTGTTATTGTAAATTTATCATGTTAGACAATAGTTATTATTGTGTTTGTGATATTAAAACCTTATTGAATATCAACAGGTAGATGGAGTTTGTGATTTCGTCGACGGTATTGTCTATTTTATATTTTGTGACACATATTTTGCGGTTCAGTATTATTAAGTTGTTTTTACAAATTTTGATGTTGGAAATTATATTTCAGGCTATGTTAACATAGGAATATATATTAGACAATGCAGCAGTTTAGAGCGCACCGATCTTACCTCACACCGTAGTGCTTTTTAGTAGATAAATCAATGTGTCATGCATTTAATCCAAGTTCAAATTGCTTCATATTAAATAATCCTGTACAATCTTATAGATGATGGTATTTTCAGTTTATACCATTATTTTATAACTACATATTGAGTTACTTTTTGTGTTAATTTTTTTGAATCATAACAAGCATAAGTTAGTGCTTATGAATTTTATTGTCTGCAAGTTTTATTGATTTTAATGAGTTTCATTGTACTTAAGGTATGAGTTCCTAATGGAAATATTAGAAAATGTATTCATGCAGTAATGATAATTTCACTTATTATTTGGTATTACAATTTTGAGCCGGTATTGAATTTCAATTATCTAATTTAATATTGTGTACCAAAGGTACAATGAAGGCTGTTGGAATAATTTATCAATGAGAGGCTTACAATTTGTTATACATAAAAGTTTTTAATATAACTTACTTTTTATTTACAATAACTACCAGAAGTTAATAGTTAGATAATAATGGCTATTAACAAACCTGTTATGAGCTCGATAGAAATATGGAATATTCATGGTATTAAGAAACTTTTCCATGCTTAAAATTATTGTGCAGTAGTTTAGCATTTTTATATTTGTCAAGCCCTCATTTTTTATTTCATTTTTTTTTGTATTCTTTTTACCATTTTTTAAAACAACAGGTGTGTGCAACAGAAGTAATGATTTACTTGCCAATACAACATCCTATCAGTTAATGAGAGCTCAAGTCATGGAACATTGATTAGCCTCTCACTAGTAATTTATCTTAAATATGTCACATACTTGGTGTTTTTAGGCTTATAATATTAAAGCTGTTTCTCTTAGCGACAGAAGTTATATAGGCCGGAAAAAAATTGGTAACAATTTATTATATTGCAAAATTATTATTAATATAGCTACTACCCATAGAAGTTGAAGTATTTTTTTATTCTAGATCCCGTTATCTCTACACATACTATCTTTGTTTCTAGTAGTTTCTGCCCTAATAGAAGGTAGAAAGCTTTATTCTTATGATGCTATATATACTCTTTCACTATGATGGAAATAAGCTAGAATCAATTAATAACTTTCCAGAAGTTACTGCACAAGTTTTGCTGTCTTCTGCTTCAAAGAAAATGTTATTCATTTTATATGTATGTCGTTTTATTTAAAGCTTTGACATTAGACAAGACTAAAAGATATATTTGCATTTTTATTTTCTTCAAGCCGGTGGCTGAATAAAAATATTGATTTCATTTTATTGGAGTCAAACATTTTAGTAAATCATTTTAATTTGTAAAAATTGTATATTTCTAAAAAAATTGTATCAATTAGGGACTTTATAACACAATGACTTGTTATTATTAATTTATTATGTATATGTTGTTTTTCTTATAATTAAAAAAAAGAGGGTTACGAAAATTTTCTAAATACATATTATAAAACCACAAGTATTATGCGGGCTCATTACGTGTAGAATAAAAAAATTATTTTTATTATTTTTGTTATAAATTTTAATATATATTTTATGTAGTTTACCAGATTAGTGAACTTTGCACTATCTTTATGTATATTTTGTTTTTTTTAATAAGCCTATGAAGCTTGTTCAAGTCTTTTTTTGTGTTTAATTTTGAATCAAATAAGGTATGAAAATTGCAAATCGATAATAGCTAGCTATAAAGAATAATGTTCTTTTTGGGGGGTGGTAATATTTACAAATATTTTAACTAATGTTGAATAAGTGAAATTAATATATCTAATTAATTAAGAAATTAAACTACCGAAAAATACTTAAGATGTTTACACCTGAAAATTTACATAATTTCATAAGCAGTTGTGGAAAATTATTGAAAGTTTCAAAAATATATCAAATTTAATTGTTTTTCATTATTGAGAATGTTATTTCTCAAAAATATCTTTTAACAATGTTTGCAAAGAATTCAAACTGTATAATTAATATTGGCTTTTAATAATAACAATTCTTAAAAAAGGTATTATTTGTTGTTTAATAATTTTTAATTGTTAATTTTCAGAAAATATGCAATTATTGAAATAAACAATGAATTTTGTACGTTCTGCCTATTCATAAATTTCCCATGTTTTAAACCGATAGAAGTATCGAAAAGTAAATAAAGGTTATAAGAAAAAAAACAGGAAATAGAAGTTTAAAATAAAAGTAATGAGGAATGTAAAAATTACATATTAGAATAATCCTTTGTAAGTTTCTCTGCATACCTAAGTGTTTTAAGGCTGTGTATTAAAATATAATTTTTATAAAATAAAGACAGTGACAAGGTCATATTATAGTGTAAGTTTAAGGCTATTGAGTACTTGTTATGCTAATAAAATTTCACTTTGCTTGTTCACAAGCATGATACATGCAAAAAACGCTTAAAAGTTGTATAAAACATATTTCAATATTAAATGTTGGTTCAACGAACATAATTCTTTCCTTTTGAGCAAAGGTTATCACTGTCGAAGAATATGATTTTTTTTTAAATTTTATGCCACGGGTTTCCACAATCCTTAAAACTTATAGTCGAAGTGCTCCTAATGCCCTTAGACATTAATTATAAGTTAATTTATAATTTCATAATTTTAGTATCCACTTGCAAGCATAAAACAGAAATGAGTTAGCCAGTCTTATTATAATTTTGAATAGTATCAAGGTGTGACATAAATAAAGTAGTACGGTCAATTTAATAATACATATGGGAAAGTTCACTTTCAGATCTGCCAACAATAGTTTTGTTTCATTCTGTTTAGAGTAATAGTTAATGTGTTGTTATTTACTTTTCTACAGTTTGTGTTGCATTTTAAATGTCATTCTGATAGACATTTTGTATCCATAATGTCGAAGTTAAAATTAATGACATTATATATATAAATGGTTGCAAGTTGAGATTATAGTTTATGACTTTGGAACACAATTTAGTGTATATGAGTGGGCGTATGGAAAACAAGAATCCCATTATAACATTTAAAATTAATTGTTAGTTTATAAGATGGCACATAAAATTTTGACAGTAAAATATTTAAGGATCAGTAGTGGGCGGCCAAATCTTGAATTACTTAGTTCCATATTTTTGTGTTATCATTATCATATTTCCTGTGTGTCATTACGCACTGCATTTTGTCAACACATCGGTTATCTTGTTTTTGGCAAAAGAAGCACTTTACAATATTTGTAAAGATAACGAAAACACATTATTTAAGATAGCTGCCAGTATTGGATCCTTAGATACATGATTTTTATTGTGATTTTGAAAATGTTCAGTGCTAGGTCGATGTGTTCAAGGTTTTAATTTGATTTACGATAATTTTATAATGTAGAATAAAAATGTTTATAGGACAACATAATAATGTAATGTTTAGTTATAAATTAAAAATTATAAATGATTTTGATTATATTGGTACTAGCATTCCCATCATATTTGTATATGCCAATGAAAATTTGTTCAAATAAATAGCTCAAAATATTATCAAGACTTTTAAATTGATTGCATAATTGTTTGCATTTTCAAGATATTTGTAGAGATTTTTTTTTCTAACTTGATCAGCTAGCATGACAAAGAGAACAACAGTGGTAAATGTCGTTCAATATGTTGTATCAGTAACTGATATTCTGTACCCTAAGAGGTAGTCAGAGAAACCCTAATTTACTATATGTTTATTAGCATTACACTATTGGGGTTGGTAGTGTGTTAGATGTGCAAAATAGTAATTTTTAGTTAGACTGCAACTTCTTTGTATTTACGAAAATTTCCAACATTTTTAGTCAGAAGATAAACAGCTGTAATATGATTTAGATAATTTGTCAAGAAACCAAATTATCTTTCTGACTTTAACATTGTTGAAACGCATAGCGTGCAAAGAAGCATATTTGCTTCTGTAAATATTAGTTATATAAGAGCATTGCTTCATTTGTTGTACACTTTTATTTTGTTTCGATGTTTACATGTTTAGGAAATGATGTGTGATATGTTGATGGCAACAGGATTTTGACTTAGATAATTTCATGTTGGAAAAATAAATTTAAAATGGGTAAAGATTTAGCAAGTAATTTCAAATATTTTTCCTGTCAATCACTTTTGAGTGCCAGACATCTAAATCGTTATGGTAAGGATAAAAGGATAAAATACTATGGATAAAATTGCCTAACTTTACTGTCCAAAGTAAAATATGTATTTAATATATATATTATACTTTATCTTGTACTACAGTTCATATTTTATCTGAAGTTTTAAAGTGGTTCAATAATTTGAAGTCGTACTGAAAATATAGCATGTTGAGATTTAGTTTACATTTAACTCGACAAGTCAAAATTTAACCGAGTAGCAATATCAACAGAATGCTAGCTTTGTATAAAACTTGTATTAATGCAGGGCTTAAGATAACATTAAAGGAAAGTTTTTTTCTAGAAATTACACCTTTTTTACCTAGTGCAATCGAGTTCACTTTTTCTGGCATTTGCTACGAGGAATTTATTAAGTTGAGAAGTGCAATGTGTAAATATAATTATTAGATTACATAATTATTTAGTATTTAAAATAATTACAGAGGCATTCGGAGTATAAAATTGTTACAGTGCATTGCTTCATTTCTAAAGTTATCAGAAATAAATGTGAATTTATCTCAATCTTTAAATAAATATTATTTTTCCCCATTTATGAATTTATGCATGTAGAATGTGTTAATTTTTCTTTACCGTTTGGTATAAAAGGGGTTTGCATTTCTAGAAATTAAATAGCATTGTATTATAATTTAGCAGATTGCCTCTGACGCTGTACCTACCATTAGTAATATATACTTTATTAAAGGATTTTGATTTTATATTTTGGTTTTATTTATTAATCTAGAACCACTAGTTTCAATAAAAAACTATTTCTTATACAAAAAGTTTTTATTATTTAGTTTTCTACATATACTCCATTTTTCTCTCATATGGCTTAGACCGTTCGTACAATCGCTGGAAGACTGAAAAGATTATTTTTAGAAATTGTATTTATAATAGAAGTGACATTCCTTTGGATGGATGGTCCTGTATCATAATGTCGATATTTTAACACAGATTTCATAGGTGAACGTGGGAGGATCAGCGCCGACCTATCACTCATGTATAAGATTTGGATCTATTCATTTATCTATATTATTACAAGATTGAGAACAGAAAGAAATGTATTTGTACATTGAAAATATTATCAAATTAATTAAATACATTTTTGATAAATTTAATTCCAAAGTTGAAACTACACTAAGCTTTCAACGTTGATTCCCAAGACCCAAATATTGTGTATGACTCTTTTAAAATATTTAGTAGTGAATATGTACAAAAAAGTTCAATAGAATATGTACAATAAAGTCGCCGCCGTACAAAATAATTTATATTTTAGTGTCTGGGCGACGAAGGGAATACGAATAAGTTTGTATGATATTACAATACGCCTCTTTACTAGTGATAAAGTCTTCCATAAATATGTTAAAAGATATTCAGAAATATTTAAACACGTATGTTTACAACCGAAAGATTTATAAATAAACAATAAAATTAAATTGTGTGATAACAAAACTAAAATTACATGGAAAATGATCCATTCTGAAATTAGTAAGGTAAAAAATATTAATAACACATTGACATTAAAAATAAAAGAAATATTAATAATATATTTACGTTAAAAATAAATGACGTGATCTGAGGTCTTTCTTCTAATCCCCTTGTTACTGTTAAACTGAATGTGTCTAATTTTAAATATGTGATATATAGAGATAATATAAAAATGTTTAAATCGGGAAATGTAAAAAATGCTGAAATTGTGGGGATTATCAGTTAAAGCTATTGGGTCTTGTCTCTAGCACTTATTTAAAATATGTATGTCCAAAGGCAAGTTTTCTGATTTTATGAAACGCTGTTCCTATGTATGTGCAATATTGTTCTTTTTGCACCAATATCCCACTTGATTATTCAAAATGGATAGGATAGAAGAAGACTTAACAATAATTAATGAAACTAAGTAATCTGAATAAATGGTTCTCGGTCAATAATCTGTGTTTAAATGCTAAGAAAACAAAACTCATTAAATTTTCGCTGTCTAACTTATCCCAGGTTAATTTTGAATAATAAAGTACAAGAATTAGTAACTGCTGCTACTTTCCTGGGTATAACTCTAGATCCGAAGTTACAATGAGCTACTTATATACATTTAATAGCTAGTAGGCTAAGCTCAGCCGCATTTGCAGTTAGAAAAATTAGACGTAGTAACAGGTTAGTTTATTTTGCTTATTTCCACAGCATCATGTCGCATGTCCATGGGACATGCCAGCATTAATGACAGCAGCACTGCCCCTGTGGGGTAGTACTGCTGTGATTCAAATTATTTTTATTCCGTAAAAGAAAGCAATCTGAGCCATCATATATAATATGAAATCTCTAGAATTATTACAAGATCTTTTCAAAGAGGCAAATATTCTGAATGCAGTTATATATCTATGAAAAACTATTTTATGTTAAAAAGAATTTAAATTCCTCTGTTAAAAGGTGTGACATCCGTATCCTTAATACAAGAATAAAATTCGTAATTATAAATTTAGATTACGAATAACTAATAAGTTTTTCCTGGGTAACGATGTCGCCGTTTTATCAAAATGCCTGAGGATATAATACCTTAACGTATGAAGTTCACAACTTCGGCACTCACTATATAGCATTTGACTCAAACTCATATCAATGTGACATATTAACTCTAGAAGGCTATTGTTAGTCATTTCTACTAACATGGCGAACATTTATTATTTCCTCTTTCTAACTAATGAATGGAGCACAGAGTACATCTGAGGAATGGAGACTGGCATCTATCGATAATTTAATCGATTAATGAAAAACCTCAATATAGTGTTTTCGTTAAAGCATTGTATTTTTTTTTAGGTTTAATTTGCAATCATTTTCATCATTTTATTGGTTTCAAGCTTCAAAATGACCATACACTATTAGACCGTGTACGGTTGAGGTGATCCAGTAGTGGTTAAATGAAGAAGAGGAGTAAAATGACAATGGAGAGGAGTCTAATGACAATGGAGAGGAGTCTAATTGTGGTGAGGTTATAGACCACTTCGAGGTGGAAGAAGACTAAGAAATGGATGAAAATTTGCCTTTAGAAGACTCAGGTGAAACTTTATCTTCATCAACCAACGCTGTATCTGTTAGTGTCTCTCTCAACAATTAGGAAGCTCAAGAATAATTCTATTTATTTAAAGAGTCGTCCGTGGTAAAAATAAATATATTTGGTCTACTTAAAAGACTAGGACAAATTAGAATTGTAGCAATAAAGATTACAAATAATAAGTACAACATTCCATTGGAGTGTTTTAAAATGTTTAATGTTTAAATGTTACGAGGTATTGGATGAAATAGTCAGACGGACTCCACTCAGAAAATTAGAGATAGCATTAAATTAAAAGCTTTTATTGGATTCTTAGTTTTGACTGCTGTATTCAAAGATAATTACTTATCACGAGGTGAATTATTTGACATATTTTATTATGATTCTAGACATGTGTCAACAGCGAGCAAAGAGAGATTAAAATTTTTATTATGCTGTCTTATATTTGATGATTTAACTCTATGATTAAAATTTTTATTATGCTGTCTTATATTTGATGATTTAACTCTATGATTAAAATTTTTATTATGCTGTCTTATATTTGATGATTTAACTGTATGATTAAAATTTTTATTATGCTGTCTTATATTTGATGATTTAACTCTATGATTAAAAATATAAAGTCATGACGGATTTGCAACAATTAGAAAAGTGTGGGATATATTTTTCGAGAATCACAAAAATATTTGTATACCTGGACTTTATCTAATGAGCAACGAGCAATTATTAGCCTTTAGAGTAGGGAGTCCCAACCTTTTTTGCATTGAGCCTTCCCGGGTTATAAAAATATATTCATGCAAAACACATCATTTTTACGACATATATTTCTCAGTTACAAGTATAATCAAATAAATTAAAACTTTGGTGTTACTTCTAAAAATAATTAAGTATAATTAAATAATAAAATTGCATTAATGCGAAGTTTGAACCTGCATGTTTAGAACCAGTTGGTTGATTTCAGGTTCAGTTTTTGCCAGAACTATCATTAAGTCTGTTACTGTACTGCTTAGTACTTTTTACTTGGTACTGCTTAGTTTTGATAACCTGTCTCACATAAGGAAGTCGAGGAAAATTGCACAATTATTCGCAAGGCAAGAGAGAAAACTTTGGATTAAGGAGGAAAGATTTTCTATAAAACTTTTTCAATGTCAAGAGGTGGAAGTCATCTTTCATGGTGGAATTGGCCTTCAATTCTAGAAATTCTTCTAAATATCTTGAATATTTCTTCTTTCTGAACTTCTGGTAATTGTAAGATATCGACCACAAATGGATTTCTAGTCATGTGCCATATTGGTGATTCTGAATTAATGACAATATAATATAAGTGACATTTGTGTTCCATTATTTGCCAATAAGCTGCTATATCATACAAGGTTTCGCATCTTCGTCCAGTCTTGAAGTTATTTCTATTCTATTCTTATAAAGTTTTATACTAATAATTATTTTGATTTTGTTTGAAAGTGTATACTAGCAAGATGGCATTGGAGCCCTTATAAATATGGTGATGATCTGATGATGAGGTTTCGAAATGAAAAATGGAACTGCTTAATGGATGGTTGTAAATCAAGTGTGATTTAATATATTTCCTACTGGTAGTTGTTACTTTGAAAAATAATTACACCATCGACCAGGTCAGGGTCTGATGATGAGTTTTGGAGATGAACAATGGAACTTCTTAGCGGATGATAGTAAATCAACGGTGATTCAAGGTATTTGATACAAATAGTTGTTACTTTGCAAAATAACTTTACCATCGACCAGGTTATAGTGTGATGATGAGTTTTGGAGATGAGCAATGGAACTCCTTAACGGATGGTAGTAAATCAACAGTGATTCAAAATATTTGCTACTGATAGTTGTTACTTTGCAAAATAATTTCACCATCGATCAGGTTAGAGTCCGATGATGAGTTTTGAATTTTTGCTACTAATATTTGTCAGTTTGCAAAATAACTTCACTATCGACTAGGTGAGGGTCTAATGATGAGTTTGGGAGATGAATAATGGAACTCCTTGGATGGTAGTAAAATAAACCGTGATTCAAGATATTTGCTTAGGTGGTTGCTGCGAAATAACTTCACCATTGATCAGGTCATGGTTTGATGAGGAGTTTTGGAGATGAACAATCGAATTCCTTAGCGGTTGCTAGTAAATCAACTGTGATTCAAAATATTTGCTGCTGATAGTTGTTATATTGAAAAATAACTTCACCATCGATCAGGTCAGGGTATAGTGATGAGTTTTGGAGGTGAACAATGGAACTCCTTAACGGATGCATAAATGAACCGTGATTCAACATATTAGCTTGTGATAGTTGTTACTTTGCAAAATAACTTCACCATCGACCAGGTCGGGGTCTGAGGTTGAGCTCTGGAGATGAGCAATGGAACTCCTTAATGGATGGTAGTAAATCAATCGTGATTCAGGATATTTGCTACTGATGGGTGTTGCGCGTCGGTCGCCTTTGAAATATGCCGAAAGGTCAGTATCGCCTTTGAGGCTTTAACAAAAATTGCCGCCGCCGTGTTATGCTATAATCACCTGCAAAAAGATCTCTGGACTGCAAAAGAATCAAATAGACATGACTTTTTATACGTAAATACTATTATGTAATTTCATTTTCAATTAACTATGCATTTTTAAAATATGGAAGTAGATTATTATTAACCGAAGCGCACCATTTTCGTCGGTGTTCTAATTCGAAATTGTAACTTCGTAATTGCTTGATACTGTAAATGTAAAATTTAATTTGTTAAAAAATCGGGACTTGGGAGATGTCGTTATAGAACTTGGTGTAAAATTTGAAATTTCCGTTGTCATTTCAATTTTAGAATATTTTACCGATTGCATATATAATCATTGTACGTAGGCTTACGAAGATGAGCGAAAGAAATAAAAAGGTTGGATTAATTCCTTTTCGCCGTCTTTAATTTCCTGAAAATGAGAACCGATATTGTTTAAAATAAGTAGAAATTTTATCGCTACATTGAACGCTAATTAATATAAATAATTTTTTCTTCCCTTTTTGAATATCTTTAGTATTGGACTGATTACTTACAAATTATCATAGCGGGCTTTATGACCTCTCTTTTTACTTTAATACACTATGCTAATTGTTTTATTTTGTATCAAAAAAAACAAAATTATTGGCAAAGTACCAAAATAATTTTGTAGATTAATCGATTAAGTTTTTATTAATTTTAACCTAAATTCGGCTATTTGTTGTTGTTGGAATAAACATTTTAGAAATTTAACGTGGCGTTCATAACAAAATTTCATATAAACCAAACAATGCACCACATAAATCGATGCAAATCTGTATCGTATTGCCGCAAGTAAATATATATATATACGTCGATTTCCCGGAGTTAGTGGGTAAAATTATTGAGAAGGAGCGCAGTGGAGGGGAGACGATTTTTGGCTTCAGGCGGCCACGAAGAGATTTGTGTATATATACACTCAGTGTATATATCGAGTTTCTGTGTCAGCGCCATTGCGTTTGCGACATGTATTGCGACACTTAGTATACGGGTCCTTATGATTTCTTTACGTCCCCCGAGGTCAACGCGCGTCTCGCGAGACGTGCGTCCCACTGGTTGGGAAGTCCCGCTTTAGAGATAGATGTCCCTTTAGGATGTAGATACCCAATAAACCGGTCAAATATTGAATTAAGATTGTATTGATGTGTGAAATTAAAAATAAAAAAACTATTAAGTAGGTTATTAATGTTATTTCTTATTTAGTTAAAAACACAGATACTGCAGAATTACCGCTAGGCGAATACTTCGTAAAAGAAATAATGCGACCCTTCATTATTCCAATAGAAACCTTACAACAGATAATTGGTTTGCTTTCGCTAAATAATTTCTTTGTGAATCCTACAAATTGACCATGGTTAGTAAAATGTGTTTCAACAAAAGAGAGATACCTAATCTCAAAACCAGATCAATATACTTCGCGATGAGTGACCTTAGAACGTCAGATGGATTATTAGATACAAAACAACAAGCAAGGATTATTAGACACAAAATAACAAGCGTTGAAGACGTTTGCTGGCCTGGTAACAGTTAAAACTGCGCGTATCGGCGTGTTATTGTTGCGGGAGCAGAGAAACACAAATGGTTTGCATCATATTCTGAAACATGTTTCAAATGTGTTAGAAACGTACAGATAAATTATTGTTAACAATATTTTACCATAAATACCTCTGGCTAAAGCCTATGCAAATTAACTATAGTTGAAACCTTTCGACAATTCAGGTTGTATCTTAGACTGTATGAATGCATGAAAATATTTTCCGTTTGGCACAAGGTAATTTGAAAACGCTTATTCTTAAAGAAATACGAATTAGTGTGTTATTTTTTGGGAGCAAAATGTACTGTTTTTCTGGAGTTCCACCTCGTGACAAAACTAACAAATTGTAGGCCATGAGAGAAACACTATTTGTATAGGTTGATTCCAACCAAAGAAAAGGTTTGTCCTTGGGACTTATTAATAGTTATGGCAGACCATGTTTTCACTGGAAATTGCAGCCGTTTGAAGTACACCGGGAAGTCTGTGGGAGTCATTGGAATCCTCGGGATGTTTACGAGCTGGCCAATTGCAGGGTCTGAGAGGATTCTTTTAGGAGTCTTTTAAGTCTTTAATTAGTAGCCTTGTGCCTCTGTATATACTTGGAAGGCTTAAATGTTTTAAAAGCATGGCAGTCGTACCTACTTTTAATGATAGTTCGTGGGATGGCAAGGCAGAAGAATTAAGCAAATTTAAAAATTCTGGTAGATAGTGGACTGCATCCCCAATATTGCTGACTATGTCAATCGACTTATAATTTTTGATTTAGTCAGGGACTTTTTGTGTAATCAGATTATTGATTTCATTGACAGTGTCGTTTCTAGGCGATCCTATTTCTAGTAAATTTCATCGTCAGGATGTACTGTATTTATAAGATGCAGACTGTGGACTATTCGAGCTAGTGTGTCATTTATAACGATTTCAGCACAGTTAGTACTCAAATTGGGCGAAGGAAAAACTCCTTCACTAAGTTTGACAAATTGTTGTGGGAAGTCGTTATGATTGTCTCTACTGGATAGGCTCTCATGTTAGTTTGCCAGTTTAGGGTTTGAATGTAACTCTATAAAGGAGATGATTTACGGCATGCTTTGATGATATCTGCACGCGTCCCTTTTGTAATTACGGGGAGTGTTTGTCGAAAATCACCAGCAAACACAAAAGGAACTCCCCTATCATTATAGGGGTGCCATTGCACTCGAGTTTCTAAAATTATTTAATGTTCGGTCCACAGCTTCAATATGAACTCTGTGAGTTATGGTACATTCGTCCCACATTAACAGTGACACGTCCTGTAATCATTTGCCAAGAGACCCATTTTTGTATATGGAACCATACGGCTTGTTGCTCCAGAGATACTAATAATGGACGTTTGAATGTGGAATGCGCAGTTTTCCCCTCGCTCAAAAGAGTAGCAGCAATTCCTGAAGAAGCGACTGCCAGGGATATTTTTCCTTACCTGTGCTAGTAATAAATTGATGAGGAATGTCTTTCCCATGCCTCTTGGGGTGTCCAAAAATGCTTTACCTTTATTAATTGTCACACTGTCAATCATTGTACCAAACGCCTTTAATTTATCTGTGAATAATTTTGGCAAATTTCTATTGATTAAATCTATCAACTCATTGATGTAGTACTGACGTGCCAGCATTGTACCCATCGCATCATTTCGTGAACGAATATGAGAGGGTCATCCGAAAGCACTTAAACTTTTGTCATACAATTCAAATAGCTTATTTTCTATTTGTTTCTAACCTTCATTGTACATATCGTCGTTGAAAGGCCAAGTAAAATTCTGATTTTGTTGTCGAATTCTGTGTCTGATGTCTTCACAAAAATCTTTTTTGAAGTTGTCTCACAATTTAATAGTTTAGATGACTGACAAAATAGTAGAATAACTACATAGAACGTCCTCAGCTTTAAGTTTTTGAGTTCTCTAATGAGGTTGAGCCGCGCACTTGATGCAGTTACATTCTGAAAAAAAGACACTTAGATTGAGAAGAATGTACACCATATATTCATCCCAAGGTAGCGTCTTTCTTATGTCTAGATGTCCGTCTATATTTTGACTGTGTCTTCTTCTTGAAAATTTGTTCTTAGCCCACGTATAATAGTGTGGTACTTCATGGCACAATAGAGTTTTTGCAAATTCATCCGTGTTGCAGAGCTCGAAAAAAGCTAAACGTCTGGTTTTGCGTGGGTTTTGGGCAACTTGATGTGCTGTTCCTGCCGTGAAGTACCCCTTTGATAATTTTCTAAGTGTACAGCCAAATGCACGACAGTAGGATACCGGTATCGAAAATTGTAATATTCGTCAGACAGATTCTGACTTACTTATGTATCGGCCATTTGAATAATTTTCCACCTCGTAATGTGGACTTCTTACGCTGAAAGTAAGCTTGGTCTGATCCTTTATTTATATATTTAAAAAAATATTTGATCACCTGAACTGAATGGCAGTATTCCGCGTTAATGTGGGCGTTAAATGCTCGACACAATATTAGGGAATATGTGATAATCCACCTCTTTTATATAGCAACCCTTCTTCCTCTGATATTCAAGGTAGCATTCCGACACTTTCAGCGTCACGACGACGATATACTGGATATCCATTCTCTCCGGTTTGACTGTTGTTGACGAAACGCCGAGGGAATTTTTTTGAACAAATACCGTTTTTCTTAACTGCTTCACACAGGGTCCTTTCGTCATATTTTTTGTCACAATATGAAATAATAATGGCCGTGTCAATTTCATCTGGTTGTGTTTTTCTTTCCAACTAAAACAACATCAGTATATTGCACTCAACAATGAGTATATTGCATTTGACTTTGTCGAACATCTCGTATTTTGTGAACAACTTGATAATTTTCTTCATCTTTAAATGGAATACCCTTGAAATTATATCATGACGATCGAATGATGCTGACAAGATAATAATAGCTCTTTCTTAATCTCTGGCTCTGGATTGTCAAATAATAACCATCTTCGCCTTTTAACAAACATTAAAGAGTATTGCGAAGGATCGTACGCACTGTTTAATTCAGATACTTTTTTTGAGTGACCACCTTTAAAATTAATCACTATCCCTAGGCCCTTTGTCTTCGTCTACTAATAAAACTACAACTTCCTTTACCGTACCTGAACTGTATCTTCCTTGATATTGATGTAGTAGCGTGCGGTCGACGTGGATTATCAATTTTAAGTTGTCGGATTAAAAGTTATTCTCTATGGCGCCTCAACGTAGACTGCAACACGTTGATTAAAACTATTTTTAGGTTGGGAACAATATTAAATCGCAACGGTGACATCAGATATGAAATAAATCTGTAGACACTGCGGACTTTGACCCGAAGTTGGGAGGAGACTACCAATCAAATGGTACACCTGTCCTTCTACCCTAAATGTAGGCAAAATATTTCCTTCGCGAATCTCTTTAGTACCGAATGACGTCACATGAAACAATGTATGTTAATTAAAAATTCCTATATTATGAATGACTGCCAGAAAATTACCTTTTAATGGTTGTGGTGGTTCTTGTATAATAGGGAGAACCACATTGCCTCTGGCACAACCATACCGTTTATTTCTTCACTACATTGTTTAGCAAGGCACTTAGGGCAAATTTTGTTCATTTGTCCAATTTTTACAGTGTTTTGCTGAGCATAATCTATACTTGGATCATAATTGACAGCTTATCTATTCCCATGAGCAACAATGCGATTACGCAGTCTAGTCATAGATATTCGTTGTTTTCTGCAGCTATGCGCTGGGAGTGTTTGGTGCTAAATTCCCTATCACGTGAATTTGAGACATGCTGTCTAAGGTTAATAAGCTACTTGGAGTGTTCACAGCTAGATTCCCTAGCCCGAGCCTGCGATGTTCTATATTTTGGCTAGCGAGTCGTTGCGAGCGTTTGATGCTAAATTCCCTATCACGTTCTTCTGAGACCAGCTGTCTAAGGTTAGCAAGCCGCTCGGAGTGTGCAGTGTTAGATTTCCTAGCACAGGCCTGCGATGTTCTAATGTTTTGACCAGCAATCCGCTGCGGTTAGTATTGGACTCCCTAGCACGCGCTTGTGATATATACTCTATGACTCGTGAGACGCTGCGTAGTTGAACTCTTCCACTCGGCGTATCTTAGCTGCTCTTGTCTGAGATGTTTGACGTAAAAGTTGTGATTTTCTTTTAGGCATGGTCGTTATTGGAACGAAGTTCCTTATCACTCGTCACACGCTTGGGGAATGAGAGCTAGCCAGAAAAAAGGATAAGATTTCTAATACTACTTTTGGTATAGTATAAACACAATCGTACGTCAATGTTTTTTCTGATGGCTTTCTAGCCAGTAAATTAAAATTAACCTAATTAAGTTTGTATTTTCTCAATCTATTATGTTAATTAAAGTGAATTAATATAATTTGAAATAAAATATTTAAAAGAAATAAAAGAAAATTGTAATATATATATATATATATATATATATATATATATATATATATACACTTAATTTAATTAATTCATTAGAAAATTATTCTTATAATATTTCTATTGAAAAAATAAAATTTAAAATAATTTCAATGACTTAAATAAAAATAAAAATTTTTATAAAATAGATTTTAATGTTAAAATTAATTTTGAATTTAATTTAATCTTTTAATTGTATTTAAAAATGTCAATTTTGTTACACTATCCGCCGTCACCAAAACAAAATATAACGTTGACCTTATCTTTTTGAATTTATATGAATGTTTTAGGAACCCATGTGGAACAAAATATATTCATTATTTTAAGCGACAAATAGATAAATACCGCACATTTTATTTTGTTCTTTCAAAAACACTATGGTAAAATCTAAACTACTCGTTCAAATAATGTCGCGAAAGGCAATTTTTATCTACATAAAATTTCCCTGATGATAAGCAAATTTATTTTCGTTACCCGCTTAAATTGCCCCCAACAGATTAAAATTAATTTTAAATACATCTTTTAGTAATATTTTATTAATTTGTAAATTAACCTTAACAGATAGATACATGTCGTTGCGGACTTTTTTACAGACCTTTTTAATTCTACAACTTTTTTCTAGAAAACATTCATATATCTTTTAACGTTAACGCAGCTTTCGTAAGAAACACATTCGCTCGACTGTTTTTTCGCAAAATTGGTCTCCACGAAAAGCCCTTTTATTTTCACTAGATAATATAAAAACTACGTTCACCCTGGAGGTCCATTCTAAATATTGGTGAAAGAATTTTTGAAATTAGATGAGTAGTTTCGGAGATTATCTCCTACATCAAAATATACAAACTTTACTTCTTTGTAATATTAGTGTAGAGAAAGAGTAGCAAAATGTGAAGTTGCTTGAAATAGCAAACATCAATCATTGTACTTACTAAAAAGTATAAGATTTAAAAATTACTGAAGTAGTATATATTAGTGTATATTAAGTGATAGATAGTGTATATTAATGAGAGCTTTAACCGAAATAGAGGTAGTTATTATATATTAGTGGAAATAAAGTAAAACTTATTTTTTTTCTTCACAGTATTTAATATTTCTACCTTAATAATATACTGTATTAGACATTGTCGGTAATATAGTGTATTGCTATACTACAAAATCGATTACATAAGTTATTTTGAGTGTATAAATATTGAATTTGTAGGTTATGTGAATTCTATTTTATTTGTATTATCACAGTCATATTAGAGATCGTTGTTTGGCTTATACATTTTATAAAACAAAAAGCTAACCAATATGATTATACGTATAAACTGATTCTTATCCTAAAATTTACATATTTTATGATACAAAAATATAATTTTGTGATATATTGTTCCTATACTTTTAATACAAACTAGCTTTTCAATAGTTTTTTTTTTCAAATCACGAGACAAATAACAAAAATTAGTTATTTCGCACAAGGACATTTAAAAAGTATTCCAATTATAACTAAATTTATAATTCATAAAAAATATGACGTATTTACAGTGATAACATTACACCTCGTTAAATGAAAAATAGTTCAAACATTTTTTTTCGAGACTCTTTTTTTATATAACTGATTTCATCTTTTCTATTTACCATTCTCACATTTCCTATTTCAGTAAAGCATAGAAAAATCAGTAAATTTTTCTAGTTAGCTTATTGTATTGTCATTAGATTTACATAAAATCGTTTTTAATAAAAACATTAATATCGTAAAATTTCTTAAACTATACCAGTTATATTTTTTAGCATTTAGTGAAATTTACTATTCAAAAAATTAAGGGCAATTTACAGGTGTGCCCTGCTTAATTTCAATTTACATTTTGGTTCATAAATAAAATAAACACACAAAATATAAATTACAAACAAACAATATAAAAAATATAAATCACGCTAATTCATTCCTTCTCTTACTTCCTCGAAAGAAATAGGTATCCACATTTTACCGTATTTTACAATTCTAAATCTATTATACATTCAAAAATCTATTATACATTCAAACGTGTTGGAAAAGAAATTATATATTAAAATGAAACTTAAATCAAATTTTATTTTTATATTACAAAATAAAATTTGCAAAATAAATAACTGCAAATTATTATCTAAATTGTGCTTATGGTATCGGTGTGAATTAAACAAATTTTGTATGTAGGATTATAGACTAAACAATGACTCGTGTTTTTGGTTACTTGAGACCTTGGAAAATATGTAATTTGAATATTACATTTGAAAAACCTGTGGAATTAAAGTTACGTTTAGACTACGACATTTTGGTGTATATATTCAGGGTATATATACATCGAGTGTCTGTGTGTGAACACCACTGTTTGTTCTTGCGACATTTATTGCGATGCTTGGTTTAGTGTCGCGACACCATTGTTATGTGTGAACGGCAAGACATTAGTGTCGGACATTTGTGTCTGTAGTCTATACGGGTCTTAAGAATAGAATGGGTAGGAACATATAATGAATTATATAAAAGTACCGTAAGTATATACAGCTGTGAAAGTTGTTATTATTAGGTATTTTGTGGAAAACTTGTTATATCTACACCGATACAATATAAATAGACTGAATGTGTGCATTAAGCTATTAAATATAGATCGTGATTCATCAGTATGATTCGACTGTGTTTACAATATAATTGAAACTACATATTTTTATTACATTTACTCCTATACTTATTTAATTTATAAATAAAAAAAATATAATTTCTTCGGTGAGAATTTTCCGGGTCACGCAATAAATGATAAAGTTCAGTTTAGCAAAAATGCGAATATCCTGGTTTTTTGCTTTAAATGAAAGAATATAAAAAAGGAAAATAAATAAAAGAATATAAAATTTTATAACCTCTCTTTACGCGATACTTTCTGCTTATTTTAATATTTTGGTTTTCTGAGTTTGTTTTTTTACATCATTCTTCTTTATACTTGCAAATTCTTTGTTTAGTATTATTAAGAATTAAGTCGAAAAAGTTATATCTTATACGCAGTTTGTATGGGAGTATGGGAGTTTTATTTGGTAAATACTTCGTTTTTTATTTCATTTAAAACAAAAAATACACATAAGAAATTCACATTTTCGCCAAACTTTTTCTCAATAAATTACTTAATACATAATTTCGAAATACGCACAGGACACTTGAAGCAATATTTGGTTTACATTCATTACGCTAATTGTAATAGCAATACGATTATTCTATTACGTAGTATGTAATAGATACATTTCTTAGTGTCTATATCGTTAATCAATTAACAAAGTATTTGGAATTCCGTATACCTTGAATTATTAAATAATCTTACCTTTAATTACAAAAGTATCTAGGGGACCGATTTTTAAAAAAATTCTGACGTTCTTAGGCTAATAAATAATGATTGAAATAAGCTAAAATTGTCCTCTAAATTACAAAAATATTATTACTACATTATGGTATGTCACGTTAATATTATATTTACGGTGAGAATTATAGTAGTTTATTCATGTTATTTTTACATATTAGGTAAATATTATAATAATTTCAGTCACTTCGTTTTAAACCAAATTTAATCTAACAATGTTTTTTATACATCGTCGCAAAATTTAATCAGCGGCGAAGCGCAATGTAACTGGCCAGTATTTATGCGTAAAACGGGATTAACTGTTGCAACTGTTTTTAATAACGCTAGAATAAAAACAAAATTGGTTTTTCCACACGCAAATGATTTAATACTGCTTAATGTAGATGTAGCAGTTTTTCAATTTAGGCCTGTTCTGGACGACCTGTGTTAAAGTTTGACTAATTTTCCAATGAATCATTTATAAAATGGTAATAATTATGCAGGATTGTATTGCCCGTTAATAAACAAATCAATTATTGTGTCTTTTAATAAAGCAAATGTTTAATAATACTGTTTTGATATTAATTTGGCTGCCGATTAGAAAATATCTCAAGAATAATTATCAATAAAAATGTGAAATTTCACATTCACTATCCTGCACGCAATCCTCTATGCCGACCGTCAAATCAATGTAGTGCTGTGAACAATGACGACCTGCACAGATTCTGGTACGGGTACGTAGGATGCACAAATCACCTTTAGTGTAAATGGTCTATGGCAGGACCTTACCAGGGTTATCAGTAGCGCGGTACGGCGTTCTGCAATATTTGTTGCGTTTGCTGGACTCAAAACCGCGATATTATAAAATAAATCGAAAAATGCAGTTAAAATGATGAAAGACGCGTTGCAGCATTGAGCGGGCATTGACTCCCTGCCTGCTCCCCGGTTTGCGTACAGGACAGTTGGTGGAGCACTTAATTAAACGTTCAGGATGAATCACACTTTGCACTTGTTTATAGCCAAACATAGAATTTAAATAGAATATCCTATCTACTAAAACCTAATAGCTTCTTTTTACAGTTAATCTCGCTTTACTTATTCTCTTAAAGATCAAATTTATCACTAAGTGTACATTCTCACATTGATGAAACAGCAAGTAACCTAACTTGCCTAATGAACACGGAGTATCTAATGTGAACGCTGTGTCGTTCCCGCGTGGATGGACTACGGCTGGTTCACGCTGGTAGAAAGTCGTCTTGCGCGTATTGTGCTGGGGGACCTGTGTGCAGATCGTTGGGACTTGTGAGACCTGGAGAGGCGGTGCCTAGAACGGGCGCATTTTTTTGCACATCGCTGTGCTGCACCTGTTGACAATTGAAGACGATAAAATATTAGTCTCTATGCTCGTCTCGTTAACGTCCATATTTTTAATGTTTTCTTTATATTCTTCGAAGCGATTTGTTAAAAGCGAATTTTTATTAACATACCATCAACAAAAAAATTATGTTTATGACTTTCGTTCATATTTTTTACTGGTGTAATAATGGATTGTCTTTGATTAACATTTAATGAAAAAATAAATTATTTTGAAACTGATTAAGAGTCAAAACAGGTATTAATATTTAATTACTTCATACTATATTAAGACATTCAAGTTATGCATGAAGTAACGCTTTGTAAGTGTTCTTAAAAATGCGTTCTTTCAATGTATATTATTTCAATGTAAGTGTATTGCATGTGTAAACCCGATTTCAAAATTTGTTCCATTAAACATGATGCACCCCAAA
Organism: Druceiella hillmani; assembly: GCA_039881145.1. Classification (NCBI taxonomy): domain Eukaryota; kingdom Metazoa; phylum Arthropoda; class Insecta; order Lepidoptera; family Hepialidae; genus Druceiella; species Druceiella hillmani. The sequence continues at coordinate 19,242,763 of JAYKKI010000002.1, read as the reverse complement.
TTATATACATAAACACAAACAAAATTTTCCATTTTAAACCATGGTAAACTGCCAAATAAATAACATCCACTGAAAATGTTCCATTTTCCAATTGAGCATGCATGCGTATATTTTCTTTGTGATTTTTCCTTGGCCGTACACACCGTTCATGCAATAGTGTTAGTATATTTAATTAGTATTGAAGAAATTGTTATTAGGATTTTATTTTAATAAAAATAATTGAAATTAATTTGTGTTGTCTATTTGTAACTCGATTTTTATTTGATGAACGGCAACGAAGTCACGAAAACGTCCAACAGGCGTATAAGATATTTTCGACGAAATATTAATACAGGACTCTGAGAGGTCGAGGTTAAAATTATGACCTTTTGCACGAATTCTGGTTAAATGTGGGTAAAGTTATCACTATGTTAGTTAAAATATCCCGATATAATTGAGATCAAGAGAATTTACAGTTAAAATAAAGCTATTAACCGCACTTTGAGGGTTTCGTATTCGTCTACATGACGTTTAAAGGTTTATAGTATTCCTTTTAAACTATATATTTACAAATATAAATGTTACGTAAATGTATTGCCTAGCATTTACTATCGCGTTTTTTTTAAATTATGAGATTTAGAATAATTGCTGTATCTGATAAAATATTTAGCTATTTTTCTAATAATATTACTTTTTTCGTAATTTTTGACTTTTGCAGTTTCAAAAATTGCTGGGAACAACATATTTTTTGTGGACATTTTTAATAATATTTCTATCAATACCAGATATAACATTTAAAAAAACACTTTTACCATTGACCTCCTCAATTGCCTTCTCTAAGATTTATATATATATATATATATATATATATATATATATATATATATATATATATACATGTATATTTACATCGTTTTTAAGCGTTACGTAATGAAATATATGCGCGTTAATATAATTTATGATTACACCAAATTTCAAGTTTTTATGGCAAATCGTTATAAAAAAATAGAAGTGACAGATGGATAGATGAATGATGAAGGGGCACGTAAATGATCTTATAAGGGTCTTTCATTTTTTCCTTTTGAGGTACGGAACCTTAAAAAAAGGGAAGAAACCATGTTTGATTTGCTAATGTCATTAAGATAGAGATAACACTGACAAATAAACCTTTACTTCAACTCAGTCTAACTGTAGCCACATTAGTAATAATAAAAAGAAATAATTAGTCAAGCATGCAGCGAAGGATAAAATTTGATACTGTTAGAAAGCACAGGTGGTCTTTGCTCCCCTTCAAAACTAATTTTGTTTAGTCGATAATTGAGAAAATATATCGCGTATTGTATATTCAGAGGTATATACATTATATACCTCTGATAATACACGTTTTTTTGGCGTTTTGTTATTTTAGTTATTTTCTTTACGTACGGGATTTCACTAAAGATTACTTTAGAATTTGTGTTACTTAAAAATTAGTTGTTTTTTTATTACCTATTGAAATTTTCAGCGTAATAATTTTTGTCAAATGTATTTCGGGGGATAGAAAATTCTGGCGGCAACAGTAAACGTTAGTAAGTTTAACTAGACTACCGGCATTAATATCGGGGAGCAAAGATGCGACTCGTGTTGCATGTTAGTGAGGGAGACACCCGCGTTTACCCTTGGCCCCGTGGTTGCGGCGCCGGCGCACGCGTCGCCTGCGACGACACGTGCACCTGCCGCGCATGCGTCTGCGGCCCACCTCGCCCGGCGCTCCGCCTGCCGCTCCGTTTGCCGCCGCGCTTCCCGCAGCTGCGTCCATCCGCGCGCCGCTCGCGGGCACTGCGCCCCCTCCCTCGGCCGAGCGGTCTGCGATTACGTGTGCGCTGTCCGCAGACGTCTCCTCAGCGCCCAGCCTGGGGTTCAGATTGAAGAAGATTCTGTTTTCAATTATGGTGCTGATCTCTTTAGGGATGAGATAGAGAAAATCGTTGCGAAATTAATAATTATTTACGTGGATATATCACGTATTTCAGTTATTTATTTATATATAAAAATTTACTATAACATATACTCATTTTTATCCCTTTTCAAACTATCTGTCTACCATTCTGCCTACAACGTGTTGGGTATCTAGAATGCGTTATCAACAGTACGTGAGTGGTCGGTCATAGTCTTAATTTCTCTTAAAAAACAATATAATTTATTCCAGTTAAAAAAATATGCATATTTTGAATAATTACGTATAATTACGCATATTTACGGTTTATATAATTATGTATGTCTTTCTTTTAATACCTCTCACAAAACCATCAGAACAACAAATCGGTAAAACAGCTGGTTTTTTTTGAGTATTCAAAAGTAGCCAAATCGTATTGGTTCTATTAGAAGACGGAGATGTCTCCATTTCTTGTTTAATATCTGAAATCATTCCGTACCTACTTCACAGTGATCTTACTTGCGAGGTATTGATATCACTTTAATCATTTTTTAAGATTTAATTTGGTAAACAATAGATACTCCTCTATTAAGAACATTTTATGACAAAATAATATGGAATAATAAATATGCTTAACTGAGATAAATGAAACATTATCTTAAACTGTAATTGAATTTTTCATATTAACGTAATCACAAATTTGGCATTTTAAAAAATGGGACAGGAGTTAGTTTCAGTATATAAAATTGTGGATTATATAACATAATGAATATAAAATTGTGGATTATAGTGAAAATAAGTATATGGGACATAAATAGTATTTGGACAGGGACACGGACTCTTTCATATTTGATAGTGATTACAAGTATCTGAATATTTATTAATTGGCCAGTTTCCTGAAAAATACAATCTACTCCGTATTGTCTGGCTATGGGATCTAGTAGTTTCTTACTTTTAAGATGGAGTTAGTAGAATCGGTAGACAGAGTTAGAGGTAGAGATAATGGGTCGCGTTTCGTATTTCCGTGCAACTGACAAAAAGCTGCTGGTTCGAAACGTTGAATAATAGTAATGAATAATTATGGCACATCTGCTATTACTTAACTTTTAAAATAATATAATTAGAAGTAAATAGAAAGGGTTAATAAAAGAATGAGCTAGATGATAATGAGTTATTTGAAAGAGAACTAATTTAGGTATTTCCCCAAAACAAATGAAATAAATAATCAGCTACCTACGGTAGGCACTACACTTGTCAAGTACAAAAACGAATAACATCGATAAGTGCATCTCTTTATTGCTGTTGCATTTTTATTCATAACTAATTTAAAAAATGAAACAATGCTTGGAGTACCCCTTCTATGCGACCTCGTGATAACCGCGCTCTGTTTACTTGGCGCGCGCGGCATGCGAATGACCCGTCGCCGTGGAAAACACCCCGTCCTTTTGTACCTTACGTAGGGTGAAAGTCCATCAGACAGTCTCTGACTCCACAATTTTATCTTCGAATAATGTTAGTGAGTGAACTAATCGAACATGTTTTAAGTCATCTATTAAGAAGGAATTACTCCTCATTCAGTGATGGGTTTTTCAAATAAAATAATACCAAAAAACCACACTTCCCCAAAAATTACAAAAAGAATCATACGTAAGATAACATCAAATTACAAAAGTTAAAAAACACTAACAAATATCTAAAAATATGGCTAATGATTAATATATTATTATCATATATAAATATGGCTAATGATAAATATATTATATGATAAATATTATTTATATTTTGAAGTGGAATTAATTTTAGAAACGTATCTGATTTCTCCTGTGGATGTGTTTAAGTCTCACATTTTTTTTATCTTGTTTTTTTTTTTTAATTACGTATATTATATTTTTAAATAACCAATAATAAAATATTGAATGTACAAAAGTATCGAAACCTCGCTGTATGTAACTTTATTTATTTTTGTAATCTTCAGGTCATTCAGCGTTATTATTTCATTTAATCGTCTCCAATGACAGCAATCAAATACAAACAAATCTCGTGGTGATGTGGCATTTGACAAGATATGGTTGCAAGTAGAAATAACGTATGGTTATGTGTAAGTTTTAATGTCAAGATACCTTTCGTCTCCTACTCCTCCAACACAGTAGAGAGACAGATGTCTCCATGAGCAGCCTTGTTTGCAGCATTCCTCTACTATGCCCGTGTCTCTTCGAACTCTTTCTCCTCTAGTGATGTTGTCACCTGTAAGTTAGTGATTAACCTATTATAGACAGTCATAATAAGACTTAACCAACAGCAAGCTGAATAATATTTATATAAATTTACAATAAAAAAAATAAAATTATTCAGAAAACTTCTGTTTTGTTTTAGAAAGGACCAATGCTCTTAAGTATTAAAATTTATAGGCGCAATTAAAATGGCATATTTTTATAGATATAGAATGTAGCACAAAAGAAAAAAAGAGACGCTTCATTATGTAATTCCTGTAACGACCAGTTTTGATGTGTAGAAGGCGGAAGATTATATTCTGAGGTTTTATCACGGATCGAATACGTGTTCACCATACGGCAAGTATTCGACCTATGATAAAACTTTGTTCAAAAAATTACTGCTATTTGCGAAAGATTTAGAAATGTTTTGTAAATTTTACTTTAAATTAAAACAGAAATTCTAAATGCCAGTTTTGAAGACATAATTATGTGTTTTCTATTCTCTACAAAATGTAAATATATTAATAAGTAAAGCGTATGAAATTATGTAAAAAAACAAATTGACCAAAACAAGAGAACGATCAGCTTGCATTCGTAATGTGATCGAAGAAAAGTGATGGCTGTTGTTTTGCAGTGACGCATCCAAAAAATATGTACTCTACAATCTGGGCAAATGGAAAGTTCAAGAGCCGTATCTTTGTTATTATTACGTATATTTTCACCTGTACGCGATCTCAATATTTACTTTGATAGTGTCATTGAATTAAAAGGAATGTTGCTCAATATTTACTTTGATAGTGTCATTGAATTAAATTTCTTTTTCTTTGATAGTGTCATTGAATTAAATCTCAATATTTACTTTTTTAATATTTAATTTCTCAATATTTTCTTTGATAGTGTCATTGAATTAAATCTCAATATTTACTTTGATAGTGTCATTGAATTAAAAGGAATGTTGCTTAATGTCATCGTAGTAAGTGGCTCAAGATTAGCGTATGTTATGTGGAAGATTTTGTAAGGATACATCAAAATCTGGTTATTTATGGTAACAATTATTGATATATTTCTTATTCTGAAATATACTGGAACATTCAGTGATTAGTTTTTGAAATTTTATTCTTCGAATGTTTGTTATTCTGCAGAAATATGACAAACAAGAGAGTTTATTTTATCAACTCTTTTTATATTAATCAAATCATTACTTTAACCCAATATTTTTTTCCATTTTAGTAATCACCTTATATTCAAGGAAGCGCCATGACTGATAGAAATCTCGTGAATGTTTGTTAATAATTTGGATTAGGAAAACCTCAGTGTTTGTTTCTTTTAGTAAATTTTGAATATGATTTAACCAGGATGTTATTAAAAACTTTACATTGTATTAAAACAGGACTAAAAAAGAGAAAAAGGAGATTGGGTAAGGAGCAGGCAAAATCGAATAACGAATAAAAGAAATGAAAACTTACGATCCCAGGGTGGGCTGGCGAAACCTGTCAGCTTGCAAACGGAGCTGAGGATCTTGGTGAGCCGGGGCCCGCAGTACTGTATTTTAATGTCAAGTGTAGCCGGAGACGAGATGTCCCCGTAGGGGTACGCCGAGCTGAGGTGCACGGCCAACGTCATCAGGAACACGTTTATTAATTCCATCTTGCTTTAGAGCGCTCTACGTACTCGAGGATGAAAACTGGAATGGAAGAAACGTGTCGTTGATGAAAGGTATATGATACTTGGAGCATCGACATATTAAATGAATACAAATGTAATACAGAGTTGGAGTGCCTTTGTGGGTAGGTAAATAGACGAACAAATATTTTAAAAATCGTAATATAGAGTTGGGAGTGCCTTTGTGGGTAGGTAAATAGACGAAAAAATATTTTAAAAATCGTAATATAGATTGGAGTTGCCTTTGTGGGTAGGTAAATAGACGAAAAAATATTTTAAAAATCGTTTAGAATATTACATTTTTTTTTACGTAACAAAATGTTTATTGTTCAGGCAATGAAGTAATAAATGGAAGTTACGAAAAAAAAAAGTTGGTATTAAGAAATGTTTGGCAAACATTTACTATATAAAATCATAATGCGACTTTATCCTTTCGATTACTACTTAAATAACTTATATATATAAATATATATATATATATATATATATATATATATATATATATATATATGTGTATATATATATATATATATATATATATATATATATATATATATATATATATATATATAGGATTCTATTCGATAGCCTCCTTTTTTGAATTTGGTAATTATTCGAATACTATTTTTATCAAATTTTATATAAACATTTATGTATTACTGAAAAAATATTAGTTATTTTTTATTAAATAATTAAGCCCAAGTTTTTAAAGTCCTAATTATTAAAGTTCAAGTTTGAAGTAATTTTTCTATATATTAATAAAATAGTAACAAGAAAAACATTCATCTACATTTTTGTATAGACCTTTTTATTTTAGGTTTAAACTATTAAAGTCATTAATGTATTAATTGAAATTGATAATATTTATATTACCATTTATTTTTTATGTTCACATTTATATTTATAATTGATACAGCAAATTTAGCATTCATTGTGAAAATTATATTGTATGTCTTCAAGAGAGAAGAGTCCATGTTGTACTTAAAAAAGGGTGAAAGTTTGCAGGTTAAAATATTTTTCTTCTTGTTTTTTTTTTTCAATAAACTCGCTGAATATCACACAATTTTTAAATGATGAATCAGATATTCAGGCTTTTCAATTTACACTAAGGAACAATTATATAAAGTGTTGTATTAGACAATTATGCTTTTTATATCATTTGTTACTAATATACACAATTATGTTCATATCGCAAAGATACATAATTCATACATAATTCAATGCAATTTATTTCTCATTTTTATATATTTCTTTAGTATTTAATTTGCGCTATTAAATTTCATTAGAAATATCTATAAATTATAAGTCAAGCGGTTTCTAAAAATGGCTATATCAGGCAGATAGACACGTCATTGATTTTATAAGGGTTTTGTTTTTTCTTTTGAAAGAGGAATGTGGTTCGGTTTTTTTAAAATTTTATGTATTTTTTTCAACGAAAGAAATAAAAAAAAGTCTTAAAAGCAAAAATAGAATCTAGAAGATATGATCGTAAAGTGTAAATAGTCATATATTACAGATGTTTATTCAGTTTTTAGTAGTTTACACCTGAATATATAAATATTTAGGCGTAAGAGATATTAAAAAATAAAAAAAAACACATAAATATGTTGAAAAGTATTTCGCGATTTTTAAACACTCATCAATGAACCAAATAACTTTAATAAGAGCCAATAAAGACGACGTAAATATAAACTTGATGAATTTATATATACTAGCCGGCTCTTTACGACTTATCGTGGGAGGTCCGAACGGCTAAGGGCGTGACGGCTATTGAGGGACACTGGAGAAGCGTATCAATTTGCATTCGGCCTTAATATAATTCCCAACACTTTGAACATGAGGAATAATGGAGACGGTGAGTGGCTGAAATCGTATGCTGTTACGCAGCCGGCGAGCGCGACGGCCGTTTTAAGAAGAACGTGGGAAAATGCAATAGAGCGGAATCGGTGTCAACTTTGAAGCGGACGTTGTCAATGCTAAATGATAAAACTCGGAAAAATATTGGCAAATTATTTATTACATACACTTTTGTTTTAGCGAGGTCACCGTTGTAATGGAGTTAAGATGCATTAAGAGTGACTGTAACGAATGCCGTTTGTGACAGTAATAAAGGCTTATGGTGTCCTCGCTGAGCCCTGAAGAAATCTTGGAATTTGATAAGGTATAGAGTAAAATTTTACTCACTGAATCGTATCTAAAATAAATCTGTCAAGCACGTGTAAAATTCGCATTACGAGAAGTCCGTACACGTTTAGGCACTTGTAAACATTTAAGGGTACATAGTATTTGCATCAAATTATATACAAATATTAAATTCGCAGTGTAAATGTATTGCATATGTACTTACCTTTTACAGGCATAAATATATAAAAATAGGGTACATATTTAAAAAAATAATAAGATCTAGGATAATTGCTAGTTTTTTCTTTTCTACAACCTTTGTGTAGACTTCTAAAAACCCATAATTTTTTCCTAATTTTAGATTTAGTAGTTTCGTAAGTAAGGGGGGAGCAACATATTTTTATTTGTATATTTTTCAGTATATCTCTGAAGATATACTACACAAAATTATCATTATTATTATTTTTTAATTTAAGATATTCTCTATGGGTTTGAATTAAAAAAATAAATAATTCAAAACAATTTATTTCTCATATTTAAATATTTATTTAGTATTTAATATGCGCAATTAAATTTCATTAGAAATATATTTGAGTTTTAGCTATTGATATATGTGCGGGTTACAATTTTTTCCTAATATGCAAAATGTCAGGTTTTTAAGTCAAGCGGTTTCTAAAAAATGGGTACGACAGGCAGACAGACACGTGATTGATTTTATAAGGGTTTTGTTTTTTTTCTTTTGAAAGAGGAATGTGGTTCTGTTTTTTTTTATTTTATATATTTTTTTCAACGAAAGAAATAAAAAAACAAAGTCTGAAAGTGTAAATAGTCATATATTACAGATGTTTATTCAGTTTTATTTTTTAATACCTATATAATGTACGCCTAAATATATAAATAAAAGAAAGAGATATTAAAAAATGAATCTTATACAATATAGGTAGTAAAAGAAATTATATTGCACACAACAGACGCGTTTAAGATCGGAATATGATACGCGAAAGGGTCAGCGTAGAGAGCGCCCTCAGGCATCTGCTCAGTGCCGGACACGTAATCATGTCCTTACGTCTTCTATAAATAGATCACTATTCCTCATTTATTGCGGTCTTATCACTTTATAGCCTGGCACGGATATAAATCCGTATTTCTCGACTATGTAAATATAGCAGTTATAGTTTTCTGCCATACAACTTATATTTGTACGAACAAGAATTGTGTGATTGACTTAATTACTGTTAGGCGCACCAGTTAAGTTAATGGCACAATATACACATTGTTTATCGTTTTTAACTTTCATTAGTGTGTCATAGTGTTGTTTGCCTTAGATTTATTGGTTTAGAAACTCTCTTTACTTTGCTTACAGTTTATGCGATTGTTTATAGTTAGTGACTAAGGTTTGGATGAAAATAAAATTTGACTTTTCAAATGTTTTAGCAGCAAGAAGATGCTCAGAAAAATTTAAAAATGTAAAATTAGCTTGACCTCCTTTCGTACTTGTTTTTATTTTTTTTATTAGGTTATTCCGTACATCAAGTTGCTTTATTTAATTGAAAGATGTTTTCCAATTCGATGTTTTTCAAAAAAAGTCGGGAAAAAACGTTTTTTTCTTATCTAATTCTTTTGTATATTCGATGTTGTCAGAAAGTCATTTTATTTATTTATGTACTTTAATGTTTGATAAATTAACGTATATAAATTGACACATATGGCGGATTTATTTGACATCAGTCGGGTAGATACGACTTGCACAGTATAATTAATCATCAATCGCCAAATACTAAGGTCGAAGGAATACGCAAGTTAGGCCATAGTAACATAACTGTATATGCTACGGTAAGGTAATCTTTCAGGCGAAGCCAAAACAGCCGCCCACCCCCTTTGTTGTTTGCAGTAACGATAAACAATGCAGTTTTGTAAATCGGACACTTATTACGCGCAGCGATTACGGGTAATAATAAAGTCGCGGGCCGGGCTGGCGCCAAGCGTTAATCCGAAGGTTTTATGTAAGTCGGTTCACAGTAGCATAACTGTATCAATTTCGTAACCCGATCTCCGCATCACTTCGCTATCTATTTATAGCGCTAGACGAATGCTATATGACATTTGATACTCGTTCATAATCCGTCTGCGTGCGACCGTCGCGACAAGCGGGCGAGATAAGGCAGTTACCCTTGCGGTTTACTTGCAAAATGCCTTAGAGATATAATTTTCACATTGCCGGTGTAATTGATATTATAGGTAGACCGATGGCGGAGAAGTTTTACAAGTCATGAACATTCTTTAATCACTTCTTTCTTGTGCTCTTCTACGCGGTTTCACCGGCTTGCGGTCAGGTAAGAAGCTAATGGTGTACAGCTGATGATCAGATTACTACTTGCTGGCTATATGCTACCGTTTTAAACTACATATAATTGCGATCGTATAGCTAGATTTGCACGACAAATGGTTGTACAAAGAGGTTATGTAAATGTTTATTTTTAAACTGGGGAAAACGTGTGCATTAATGGCCTTTTTAAGATAGTTGCCGCGTGACACTAACATTAATGTAACATCATTTTACATTGACTTAGTTTTTAGATAAATCGCTGGACGCCGTCTTTTCCTGTAATGTTAATTAACGACTTTTCCTGTAATCTTAATCGTATAATTTTTGAGAGTTTTTACAAAAAAATTAAACGGTAAATAATTTTTAAATTTTAAAATAATTCAGTTATTTATGAATGGAACAATATATAAAAAAAATTAAATCATGATATTGTTAAGTGTTTGAAGATATACTTATTAAATTTCGTTCTAATTTGGTACTATAAAATACGCAGCGTTTCAGATGTTTGTTTTAATAATTTCTTTAAAGGTTACATTATTTGAAATATGGAATAATTCACTTGTGTCCACCGTGTGTATTCCGTACCTCAACTCGTAAGAAAGAAATGGAACTTTTATAACGTGACACGTCCGCCCGTCTATCTGTCACAGCCATTTTTCTTAGAATCCGGTTGACGTAAAAACTTGGAATTCGGAATAATTATAAAGAATGTCAATTTGCATACATGTTAATAATAATACTCAATGGAAATTATAGAAGGGGCAAATGGTCGAAATGATTTTTTATTTCCTGTGGAATATCATTTCAAACAGGAGTTATTCTAATTTTACATAAGATAGTTATGGAGATACTTTTTAAAAGGTCAACAAAAACATATTCCCGCTCTTCTTTATGCCCGAAATAGTTTTTTTCATAATTATTACCGGATAAGTATAGAGATAAATCTAAATTTCATAGTTTTCACGAATATCTCATATTCACGATATTTTTACTCATAGAATATACTTACACTAAGCAATACTTACATCGTTAAAATACCATTAATACTTGTTTGTAAATAGTTTAAAAGAAATTCTATACACTTTCAACCATTGATACATGCCGAAATATGTTGAGACTCCTCGTAGCGCGAGTTTCTTATTACTCGCACTTATCTAGTTATACTTTTTATATAAAAAGTAAATTAGCTGCTTTATATAAATTTTATGTTTATAATTAAGAGTTGAATATGTTTTAATGTACATATTCAACTCTTAATTATCAGTATAATTTACTGAACGTTACATATTTAAGAAATATAAACCAGTTATAACTTATTGTTAGCTTTTAGCTTTCTATTCGTGAACGTTCTTTGTATTTATTTTCGCGTGGTTAAAACCACGTGAAAATAAATAACTCTATTACCATAGACGTGAATGGCCTTTAACTGTATAGTCATATGTGGTGAGTATTCCCCGATAAATGTTTTGCCTTAGAAAGGCTTAAGTGGTGGTGTTTGGAACTACCTTACTATGCTCTATTTATTTTGTAAGGAATGGTATGAAGCTTTATAACAAATAGTATGTCTACCTGTTAAGTATTTAGCAATATGTAAGAATGTAATTACCACTTATTACACTGTTAGTCAACCAAAGTCATAGACGACAACCAATTACTTAGAAGCTATACGTCAGCACACAACAGGGTCAAGGATTTGATAGTTAAAATGAGGCGCTTAGAGATAAAGCGTTAACAATTTTGTATACCCTTATTAGGTGACCCAATTAACTGCATAATTAGCGTTAATATGAATCACTACTAGTAAACATTTCGCGCAAATACTGACTTCGGATTGACTCGCCGCATAGAAAACTGCCGTGTCTAATCGCGTTACAGAGGAGGCTTGACCTGTGCTAACCCTTCACGGTTGTATAATAGTTATTTACAACATATCATTTTGACAGAATTAGGGTAGATCGTGAACTATTTGGTATCAAGTGCAAACTGCCAATAATATCAATCTAGTTCGCCGGTCTGTCCGGGCGCTGGCGGGGTTATATTTAGACGGTGATACTGCTATTATCGCATTCACGATATTAATTAACACTCAGTTATGGACGGGGAATGATTTATTGTGCGCCGGTCGGTCGCTTAGTCGGTCTCTATAGCTAATGTCTACAAAAAATGTAAACAGAACCTCGTTTGGAGTTTTGGCAGTTTTTTCGCGAAGACTTTAGCTTACGTTACCATTCATTTACTATGTGCTATTTCGTGGTAACAGCATTATAAAGACATCATTTGTATTACTTAACTTCCAGCATTGGCCCAGTTGTATTTTAGTGTCGCGTGTCCATAAGCTATGATTGACAAACCACTGTTAACTATCGGCCCGCGCTGTAGTTAATGATAACTCGTGTTAGTTGTTGTTTTGTTGTTAGCCTTGTGCCAATTATTGAGATGTAAACAGGATAATTTTAATTTTAAGTCTAGTACATATAAAGTAACTAGGTTTTAATATAAATTTTACTACCAAACATTTTGAAGTTACGATTTTTATTTTTATATATTAAAAATTTAATTGAAATAAATTTTTATTGGTGGTTCATTTTGTTCCCGTATTGGATACGATTTTTTAATTTTTAGATTTTATTAATAAATTTTATAGATTTCTGTTAACATTTTAAACCTCACAAGTTTGTTATTATGTCTATTGTATAACTCGTCTTTTTAATTTTTTTTAAACATTCCGATTAATAATTAGTTTCTAATGTAGAGTTAGGCATCATTTAATGTAGAGTTAGGTATCTTTTTCTTGGAATGTGTTCGAATTGAGGTTTTTGTTTACCATTAGTGAGGTTCATTATTCATCTACCTTCTTCGATCTTTCGTGTATTTCCATGTCTCAAGTTATTTATTAATACGTTTTTCTGTTCATTTCGTATCTTCAAGAATACTAGTAATTAATATATTTTTTATTATGCTTCGATTTATAATATTGTATTATGTTTGCAAAGACTAATATTCAAAGATTTGGTTGTACCTGTTAAGGTATTTGAAGTTACATACAGTTTTCCACTTCAATGTACGAGATGTCCCGTAGCTAGAAGACTACACTTTCCCTTAATCAATTTATTTAATTAATGTTCATCGCTTTTGGACCAGATCGAAACGAATACTGGCAGTCTTTGTGTGCGGATTGTGTTAACAAGGACGCCACCAATAATTCATTGTTCATAGACAAGATCCCATGTGTATATCTCTATGGATGCTTTGAATATTAACAACTAATTTTTTAATTTATTTTATATAGGTTGCAAATGTGCTATACAATCAACATTCAAACTTAAAACCCAAGATATATTTATTGCTCATAGCTTATCTCAACGTATACATAATAGCGAGAAGGCTACCTTGTACACTTTCCCTAAATAAATTTATTGAATTAATGGTCAAATTTATTTAATTAATGGTCGTGTTTGGACGAGATCGAAACGAATACTGGCAAGTCTTTGCGTGCGGATTGTGTTACCAAGGGCGCCAACAATAATTCGTTGTTCATAGGCAAGATTCCATATGTACATCTCTTCATTGTGGTGATGAACGCTCGATAATGATTGCGGGTTGAAGTGGTGGAGCCAGTAATATAAAAATAAGAATATTTAAAAAAAATTAAATCATTTATAAACAGAGTTTGTTATTAACGATTATTTACAGACGAAAATCGTAATAATGAATTGTACGCGAAAATACATAATTGAAAAGGGATTACGATTTGCTGAAAGAAAGTCCAGTTCGTTTTATTTATCGAGTCCTCAATAACAGCTTTACGTATAAAAAGATCGCGTGTTTATTCTGTAGCGATAATATATGTAAAAAATACAAAATATGGTATTATATGTTTGAGAGTTTAATGGATAGTATTATAATACGAATTCATTTATTTCGGGTCGGTGGTACTCTCGATAAGGTGCTTTACGTTTTTCATATAATTGTAAAATTGCATAAATTTATTTATCGAGTCTTAAATAACAGGTCTATGTATAGAAAGATGGCGTGATTATTCTGTAGCGAAAATATATGTGAAAAAATAGAAAATATGGTATTATATGTTTGAGAGTTTAATGGATAGTATTATAATACGAATTCAATTATTTTGGGTCGGTGGTACTCTTGATAAGGTGCTTTACGTTTTTCATATAATTGTCAAATTGCATAAATTTATTTATCGAGTCTTAAATAACAGGTCTATGTATAGAAAGATCGCGTGATTATTCTGTAGCGAAAATATATGTGACAAAATAGAATGATGTGGTCATGGCTGTGTAAGTCATAATGGTGGAAGATAATATGGTATTATATGTTTATATGTATAATGGATAGTACTATAATAAGAATTTATTTATTTTGCGTCGGTGGTACTCTCGATAAGGTGGGTAATTTTTTTCATATAATTGTCAAACTTCATAAACATTAAAGAGAATATTATTTGATTTACGAAAAATATAACATATCCAGAATTTAAAAATTTTAAATAATTACTGATTACTTTTAAATTAATAAATATTGGTTAATTACCTGCGATGGTAATTAAGGTGATTTTGTTACAGTTTTAATAAGAAGAGCCATGCCTGCAATAACGTAGTGCTAGTGGATTAAAGTCTTGTAATATATGCTTATTTTCTTTTGCAAGACTGAAATTGAGATTATTGTGTTTAGCAAAGAGTTATAATTACCTAAGGGTAGAACTAACACTAGTCTTCTGTGCGAACTGCTCGCGGTTACTTCAGTTTGAGGTAAGTGCAAGGTTTACCTTTCACGCCTATATCTATTGTTAGTTTGGGACTCAATGTTTTTGTATTGTTCTGACTTGAGATCACGTGTATATATATCATTGTTCTGATACGATGCCGTTTTCCGCTTATATACGTGTTATAGACTTATATTTCCTCTCAAATTACCATGATTTTCCACATTTTAACTGATATAGCCTTTATATAAATTAAATCAAGGCCATTTTCATCTTTTAGATTGAATAAAAATGTAAATAAAGTAATGTTTACTTTCGTAAAGTTTATCTTCATATTATTTTAAACGCATTGACGGAACATTACACGTACCCCAAGCATAAAAATAAGGAAAACGATAATTAATAACACCAAATTGAAAACGTAGTTCTAAATATATAGAAATAGAAATTCGAAATATATATAAATTCTAAATATATAGCAAAATATCAAAAGTTCCTCAGAAAAATATTTAAAAATAACGGTTCGATTCACAAAGGTTTTAAAGTAAATTTCGAATTCATAAATTAGGAAAATACGAGGTTTATAAAAAATTACGAAGTTATAAAATTATGCCGATGATTTAGGAAACTGTTTGCAGATTTTTATAAAATGTTATTAATATAAGACTAACATACCATTTTAAGATCTGAAAAAGTAGATAAATTAATAAAATAAAATTCTTAAACTCCCTCCTAGTTAAAAAAAGAGAATGGGCAATGGCTTAGTTCTAGGTCATTCAGCAAGGAAACTAGTTGTATTTGTTTATATTTACGTTTCAGTTACCACCTAGGTACTATTTATAGAGTTAAACTGGTGCTAACGTGTGAAATTAATACCCAAACGATGTATTATATGTCAAATGTAAATTTGTTTCTGAGTAGTTTGTAAGGTCGCGGTTAGGGGTAATATTTGAGCTCTTGTGATTTATATAGATATTATATAGAACCACGAGAAATCAATATCGAACAATGGGTATTAATGAGATTTTGTCGTAATTATTACGTTATTATTCTGCCTACATAATAGAGATTAAACACTGTGTTACATTAAATGCAATTATCATCAATGTAATTCGAAATTTTATTTGGGATTGCAGTGAGTTTAATACACCAGTATAATTAAATGATAAAGAAAGACATAATACAACAAAAAGATAAAATTGTTGAGTATGTTTGAGATCATTATACAATATCAATTTATGTAATGAAGTTATATATATATATATATATATATATATATATATATATATATATATATATATATATATATATATGAGAGATAGGAACTCTCGTAGGTACAGAGCTATATCAAAATAAACGCAATTTATTGTGATTTATGTTATGTAACATAGTAATTAGTGTAAAAACACATTTATAATGAGGTCATTTGTTAAACAATTCACTATTGTCGGATCAAATAATGCGAGGTATGGAATTGCGAGGTATGGAATGAAAAACTATTATGGTTTTGAAGAAGGAAAGAAAAAATTGTTTATTGTTTGCTTACTTTTATTCATCTTAGTTAATTTTTCAATTTCCTTCAGAATGATTCATTCAATAAATTATAACCAGTTGTTTCTTTATGCAAATATTAGAACTATAAATCGGAACAATTGACAGTCTTTTTTTGTCGGTGATGACTATAACAAAAGTTATAGTCATCACCAATATTATAATTAATCCGCGGAAAAGTAGGTACATCAGCTACAATAGGTTT
Source organism: Druceiella hillmani (assembly GCA_039881145.1). Lineage (NCBI taxonomy): Eukaryota > Metazoa > Arthropoda > Insecta > Lepidoptera > Hepialidae > Druceiella > Druceiella hillmani. The sequence continues at coordinate 19,226,065 of JAYKKI010000002.1, read as the reverse complement.
TGCCACTCCTACGATTATAATTTTGGTATTACAATTGTTCTATAACTTTAGAATGTGTTTGGTATAATGGTTTTTTTATACATTTTCCCAGCTAGTATATAAAACAGGCTTCAGTAATAAATACGTAGTCGTAAATAAAAGTTGTCACCAATATTATAATTTATCTGTGGATCAGTGGGTACATCAGCTACAATAAGTTTTGCCACTGATACGATTATAATTTTAATATTATAATTATTCTACAACTTTAGAATGTGCATAGTATTATAGTTTTTTTACACAATTTCCCAACTAGTATATAAAACAGGCTTCAGTAATAAATACGTAGCTGTAAATAAAAAGAAAAGATGTTAAAAGCAAACATGTTGGAAGACGAGCGCGGCCCGCTCTCAGAGCCGCGTTTGTCTTCCAAAATCTTTGGTTAAAAGTTATCAAAAAAAAAAAATGAAAATGTTAGTTGGATGTTTTTTATGTCTCGCAAATTATACTTTAATTTACTTTTATGTGAGAATAATTACGTCAATAAATTTTCAAATAATTTCGGAAAAAATAAAATAATTTCAAATAAACGGTTACAAGTTTATTTATGCTGATATCAGAGGTACGCACTTTATATTTTGTTTAGCAAAAATAGGTCGAATGCAGCCTTCTACGCTCAAGGCATCAAACTATAGATAGACACCTGGTGTTATTTTTGTATGCAAACACACCTTACAATTTTGGTATAAGCGAATTAACGTGGGAGATACTACGCGTCTTGCTGTTTAACCGTTACCGTGCGAGCACACGAACACGTGCGCACGCGCGACGTCTCGCACACACCTAAGTGATACCTCCCCGGTCCAACCCGCCATTACACACTTGGCTTGCGACCCGGCCTTAGGTAACAATTCGCCAGTAATGCCACGAATCAAACACAACGACAGGCCTCAGACGAACAAAAACCGAGACGGCGGCGTCTGCGTGAACCCGCGTCGCGGTGTAACGACCATGAAACTCCGCGTAATCATTGCCCGAGAGTGCGGAAGCGAGCGCTCCTACGTATCCATTATTTGGATTCTAATATAAGTCTGCACTTGGACTTTTTGTCGCCAACTTCAGCGCTGCCCGCCTTCTCAGTCTGATTTAATTACCTCTACGAATGCACCATGTGGTTTACATTTCCGCGTCACCTGGCGTAGACCGTGACTTTGGTAGCATACTTATTAAACGGTTTGCTCTGTCAATCTCTCTCAAACTTATTGTGTGCGTATTGGAAATACTAATGCACCGCAATTGCACCGAAAGCAATTATGCATCCAAGGACACCGCAACGTTATAATTTGAATATTGTCCGGAAATTGTTCGAACAAACTATTAGCAGTCTAACGACCTTTCATTTTGCGTATACAGTATTTTAGGTGACAAATATCTAATTCTAAGTGATTTAGACGATAAGTGTTTAAAAAATCGGTAAAAGTTTTCATGTAAGCACTTAGACACGCATGGATACTTTAAAATACTTATTTACTTTTCCATTGTCAAAATGTTTCTTTTACCTTTTTTCGAATATCGTGTATTCTGATAAAGAATCGAAATTTATGGCAGTAAGATAATCGAAAAGTTCCCTTCTCCAAGTTCAGTTTATTTTCGAAATAGAAATATCTGCTGGTGTAAGGTCAGGCGAGTATGCGGACTGTAAAACAATTGTTTCGCGTTACGCAAAAAATACGGATTAGAAACAGTGTGTAGGCACAAATTTGGTACCGATGTGGTGCATTTCACAATTTGGACCCAGATTTTACGGTACTTAGTATATATACATAGATTATGATATTATGATGAGATATAGATAGATTTGTTTAAATTATCCCTCCATAGGACCTTTAGTCCTCTTATTAATTCCTTCCTAGTTTTCAGTATCTTCGCCTCGATACACACACACACACATATATATATATATATATATATATATATATATATATATATATATATATATATATATATGTACACATGCAGAGTGAATTAATCAGATTTTTATATCGACTGCTAGATTTTTATGTTGGTTAATTCACCCTCTACGTCTCCGTATCTCTATTTGGAAACTTTCTTGACCAACTCTCTTAAAGTGAAAATAAAAGAAGAAATAAAAGAAGATTTATAGAGGGAAGGAGAAAAGATTTATAACACAATAACTGTCACATAGTTAAAGAATAATCGAGGAGTTAAAAGATGTTCGCTACAGAGTGTTATTAATAAATAGAAGCATTAAGACTAGTTAGACATTGTTATTTTCCAGAAGCGTACATGAACATTTCGGATGTCTCCACTAGTTAACGGTGCCTTTATACCTGCATTAAGAATTAAGTTTTTGTTAAGTTACTGCTAATTAGTGTAATTTAATTGTAGGAAGACGGCTAGAACGAAGCTTTATTAATTATTTGTTTTTTGTTTTCTTGATAGTTTTTAATTGCAATGCGTTAATTATAAAACAAAAATGATTATGATTATTTGTATAATTGAAGTAATATCAAGTCTTCTAAATATATATGAAATAACATTACTTTCATTTCATAATTATTGTTTTTTCTTTCATTTAGCTCCGTCCTTTTAAGTGAAATATCTAAATATCTCTTCAGTTTAATTGATCTTCAATAATATTAATTAATTAATTTATTTCAGTATTTATTTATGGCTATACTGGCAGACTTTTATTACACACACTCATTAATTACACGTCTTTATTTACATGTTTGGATATTCGATTTATAGCTCCTTGAATGATCTGAATGCGAGCATGTGTAGTTCGAAATAGTATTTATGTTTTTTCGATGTGTAATGATGATAATGCGTAAAATCGATGAGCGAGGGGCGATCTTCTTCTGGGCCATATCTAGAATCGAGGTAGGAGCCAAAACAACTTTTTTTCAATATTTATTGTCTTTCCGATTGTTTGTTTGGTCTGTCTTGTTTGCTAGACCATCACGCAAAGAGGGATCGCAATTCAATTACTGGCGCTCATGCAGTAACGTTCATGTTTTTTGAAGTGTAATGATGATAATGCACAAAATCGATGAGCGAGGGGAGATCTTCTTCTGGGCCGTATCTAGAATCGAGGTAGGAGCCAAAACAACTTTATTTAACGATTTATTGTCTTTCTGATTATTTGTTTGGTTTCTTTTGTCTTGTTGGCTAAAGAGTCACGAAAAAAGGGATTGCAATTCAATTACTGGCGCTCATACAGTAACCGAGTGCGTCGGTGTGGAAAACTGTTGAATAGAAATTGTTAAGACACTCTAAGTTTACACCCTAAGCTAAGATTTATACTTAAATTATAATTAACATATGTTAATTAATATATACAAATTACTTTTATCCCCCGTTCTGAAAAATAACATAATATGCCATGTGACCTGCAGAAAGAACATTCCGAAAAAAATATTTTTACAAAGAAATTCTCCAATAATCATTTCAGTTTTTTTTTTAAATTTGTTTTTATCTAAATGTCTACAAAATGTCGTGTGTTTAATTTGATTATTATCGGATTAAAACTATCCCAATTGCAATAGTAAATTGTTTTATCATTTTCGAATTTGATGTAGAATACTTTAAGTTATTATTCTTATAAATTATTAGTTGGCATAGATAGCGAACTTAAGCCAATATGAAATTGTGGTAAATTTAGCTTGTAATTTGGAATTGTTTTAATATAGGATGTGAAGTTATCTGGCTAGTTTGATCGCTGGTGAGTATGGGTGAGTACGTGTTATTCATATGTGCACCACAGTTGATGTATTTAGTGTTGGTTAACAATTACTGATATGGTGAATATTATATAAAATAAAGGTTTATTGGAATTAAAACGTAACTGACCTGTCTCTAAAAAGAGCCCACAATATTTTTTATAAAGTTGTTTACAGGTTTATTTACAATAGTCATAAATAAAACGATTACATGAATAGCTGGTAGATATGCGCGTTTAAATTGTTACACTTTATGGTTTCAACAGATGCATCCGGCACAAATGCGCGTAGCTTTTGTTGCGTAGGCAGAGATAATGTCCTCATTCATCGCCTAAACCGAATACGTTATTAATAACTCATACATAACATACGTAATATTAGTTACCGTGAACTACATTACTGAATCATAATTCGGCGGAATATAATCCATATGTTTACTCGGTTCCAGTTTCCGTCGTAGTCATTTCGATTCACGTTAAAGATTTTTTTCTACAACTGCCGGAATAAAGAAAAAGTGCTGTATGCGACGGACACTTTAATAGCCATTATACACTTTTTTATAGAGCAGTCGAAGCTTGCGGAAAGAAAGATTTTTTTCTGTGTCATTAAGTGTAACTGAACTATTTAATCTGATATCTTATTATCTATTTTGTTGTTGTTTTGTTAACGATAAGACCGCAAACAAATGGTACAAATGACAAATGATACGCTGCGCACGAAGTATTCATCTACAGTTTCGTAATAATAGTCTTTTTTGCAGCCAAATTTCAAAGGAAGTAAGACCGGTATTTGATTGGGTTTGTCAGGATGATAGATGATTTTAAGAAGTAGATATAGTTAACAATGATATGGAAGTAACACGTCATATTTATAAGGAGAGTAAAGGTTTATTTTTGTAGTAATTTTAAAAAAAAATATCGATGGAGGTGTGAATAAATAACATAGGACATAGGATTAATTGTAAGAATAAAAAAAATTGCTGTATTTTGATTACTTGCTGTAACTACCATAAACTTTTCTCATATTATGGTTCATAAACATAAATTCGCATGTAAAACGTTACGTTTTAGTGAAAATATTACCGACAGGAATATGAATAAAATTAAATAATATTTGGTTACCAAAATTGCCAGTATCTCATAATTACTGTATTATATTATACTTTAAAACTTTGTTGTATTTTATTGAAACTTCCAGTATAATATTATTACTGTATTATATTATACTTTTTAACTTCTGTTGTATTTTACTGAAACTTTCCAGAAACAAATTTGCTAGTATAATAATTATTACTGTATTATATTAAACTTTTAAACTCTGTTGTATTTTATTGAAACTTCCAGTATAATATTATTACTGTATTATATTATACTTTTTAACTTCTGTTGTATTTTATTGAAACTTTCCGGAAACAAAATTGCCAGTACAATAATTATTACTGTATTATATTATACTTTTAAACTGTGTTGTATTTTATTGAAACTTCTTCTAAACACGACAGAAGTAAGGATTCTTACCCGCATACTATTTACAAATTTTAGTACGCAAAACATTTGGATCAATGAATGCTAATTTAATTTAATGTATATTTTTACTAGGCATGTTAAACAATAATGTTATAGCAATATTATTTTAAGAATGGAATTTATCAGGGTTGGTGCTGTTGGGGCAAATAAATGAAATTTAATCTGTATCAAATGTTTTGTTCACTTTATAATCGCATGTAAGTATTTGGTACAACTTATACACTTGTTTACATACTGAGGAGATTGCAGCGTTTAATTATATTAAAAGATTTCAGATTCAGAAATTAATGTCATCATAAAGGTTAGGCATTTCATTAGATCAAACTAAGAAAATACACTTTATGGTTTAATTAGCTTTATGGTCATTGTCTTATATTAAATACTTTTTAAAATTTATTATAGCAATTTTGCAATTTATACGCTGGTGGATGATTCTAATGGGATTATTAAAAAAAAGTTAAACAAACCTTATAATTTATTTGGCGATATAAATAATATATTTGGCGTTAATTTTATAGAAATTCATTACAATTAAATTAATTTTTTCTCAACTAAATGAAACTACGTGATGTAATATTATTATTACTTTATTTAAATTAATAACCATGACCTAGGTTTCGTAGTATGACAACATCTTCCGGTGGGCAATTTGTTAAGATTGGAAAATGTTATTTTTTCTATTCATTTATTCTTGTTTCAATTTTGTGATAATTGTACTTCTTGGTTTCGGGTAAAATAGTAATAGCTGTATGCAGCGAAATTATCCATGTAATTTAGATCAAGTTAAAATGGCTAGATACATTAATACAAAAATACTTACGTATAACTTAGAGATAGATATTAAAGTGATCCCTAAGGTCTAATTTGTAGTTTCGACAACGCAAATTTTATCGCAAGCGTTATGGTATATCATAACTACAGTGTTTTGAGATAGACATAAACCAGAGTGTTATGAGCTTGAAAGTGGTTTAACAAAGTTACATGAATGTTGAAAACACATAAAACGTAACAATTAGTTAACGGATCTAGGTTAATGAGTGAGCGCATAATATGATAGTGTTACTATTGTTAGCATTTAACCTGGATACAAGACAAGTGTCTTACATAAATCGCGAGGCGTAAGTTAATTTCATTTATCTCATTTTAACAAGCCTTGCCCTGTATTTGTAGAACGACATAGTTTCAATCGACCTGTTCATAGCAATTTTTACTTGCAATTATTTCTTATTTCCAAACCAAAAATTCTTATTATTTCACAAGTCAACTTAGCAAAGGAAGTCGCATGTGACTTCTTTCGTACAAAAATTGATTTATGATGGACAAAGCAACGATAGTGCTACCTAGGGGAGTCACAAGAAAGCTTCTTTGTTGTTCCTAGAGGAACTACGGGTTTTTCCGGGATGATGCATATTCCATTGTATATGTTAGTCTGTGTACATTTTATTAGTGTGCAGTTAAATATTGTGGTTAAGCTTTGTTTTAGGCATAAATTTAATGACATATACGGAATTTTCAATAGTCATAAGTTTTAGTAATACGTGTTGTTTTGGACTTTCCGGCTTATTTGGCTAAATAAATATTAAACTATTTATATCAGTATAGCACATATAAAAATATTTTAAGATATGTATTAAATAGTATATTTTATTCCATTTAGTGTCTAGAATATATAAACGGTTAAAGGAAAATTCATTTAAGATACATAGAGATTAGTGGATGCGTCTCGTTCGATTTTGATTTCGCCCGTGAGTTAAACTGGATTTTGATAGGACTTGTGTTGATTTAAATTTTGTGCCACTCTTTAGTCATTTACATAAATTTCTTGTTCATTTTTATAACACGGGCACCTTGTAAACGTCCATTCGAATAAGCGTTCATGGTTTGCAATAACTGCTGTATCTGTTACGCAGGTGACTGATGAAACTTGTTAATTTTTTATAAAGTTAATCAAGGACACACCGTTCATGTAAAAGTTGATGGATTGCGTATGCAGTAATTGTCATATAAATAAAAAACTTATATTCCAAATATCGATAATCGAGTTTATATTGTAAATACCGATACTCATCCCAGGGAAAAAGTTAAAAGATTTATAATTTCTTTTGATTACATATTTACATTTTTTACTAACGTGCTAATGTGACCAATGGGGTAAAAATATATTAAATTTGAAAGGTTGATGAAAGTAAAGCGAAAAAAGTTCATGAATACTGACTAGAATTCAGGAATTATTGAAAGATTGTCATATATAGCAAGTATGTAGTTGTTGCAGCTAAGTAATAGAAGTACTCGCATAGGTTTTTGTTTAAATCTACCATTGAAATGATACGTTTACATTAACTTTTCTATAGAGTAAGTTTTTTTATCGCCCTTCACAATCAAGAAGTGCAAGTTTTTCAAAAATCCGTTCAAAGATCCGACAGGCGTCTCCATAAAATTATTATCCGCTTTTGAGATTTGCGCTACTTAGTAATCTGATTTCCATATGATATCGGTTCAAAAAAGAAGCGCAAGTCCATGTAATGTCGCGTACCTTTTACTCTGACCACAGTTGATGTGATGATGTAAATAGGTACAGTGCTGTTATTACATATCTCGTGCAAAGAATGTTAAAGTAAAATTACAACTTCTCAATGGCACCCGGCTCCACTCGTTAACCAGACTGTTAAACTTATTTCAAGCGCCAATGCATTGTGTTGTTATTAGTTTGCTTCTGAAATCTATCATACAACTCGGAAACTGTGCCACTTTAATGTTTACGACTGTGCAGCAATGAGGCACTGCTTGCAGTTGCTAGATAAAAGTGCAGACGGAGATCGAGTTTGCACGTTATATTCGTCTTTTCAGTCGTTAAACGTCTTTTTATGTTTGTATGGTGTAGATTCCTATTCCATTCAAACGTCTCACAGAATAATTTCTTTTCAATAGTTAAAGAAAGAAGCGTCAGATTTCACATTTAACACAATGGTTATTCTGAGTGTTTAGACCCTGTTAAATTATTTTTTTTTTATTTGTCAGAATTTGCCCTTTTACTTAGAAATTTACTCTAGGAAATACAGGCGTAACGTTAGTTTATGATATTAGAGAGTTGTTAAGTCAACATTAAAATCCGAAATGTGTTAATATTTTGTTAATAGCTCATAAGATATCTTGTACTATGAAATATTTAAAATTGGATATTATGTTATTTGGTAAGTTTCATATTTTACATTTTAAATAAGTTTTAAAATTGGCAGTGGTAATAAAATTATAAATAAGATGTAATATAAACATATGAACAAAAATTAATTAAAATTAATTTTGCACATATGGTGTAAAACCAATTTCTTCTTGTCATGAAACCATGTGCTTTATTTTTTTTACGTTTGAGTTAATTTAAGTTTTGATATGTCGCAGAAGATTATTGTATTATGAACGTAGTTACATCTAAAATCATTCGTTAAATGTAACGATAATACCGACTGGACAGAAGAACTAAATACTTCAGGAAGTAAGTCTTCCTTCAAATAAGAAATTTAAATGTGTTAAGCTACTTGTAAAAGAATACACGTTGAGAGGGTTCAAATGGGGGTGGGGGTCTTATTTGTGTTTAATTTGTATTTTCTGACGTGGATTTTTTTGTAAAGGTTCATTTCCCATTATACATGCATATTTTTTTCCATCAAACTATGTTGCTATGATTTTTAAAAAAGCTTAATGCTTGTAAAACTACCCATTATAATTTTAAAACGACGTAGAAAACAAAGAAAATAATGTAAAATAAATATGACAGGTGTAACTATGTAGCTCAAATAAATTGAAAATAATTGAAATATCCGATTTTAATAATTCTTAAAAAATCAATCGGATGTGTGTAAGTGATAGCAGTGGATAAAACAAAATACGATTTCTGGCCGTGTTAAAATAAACAACCACAACAATGTTATATACGTCCTTATGAAAATAATTTTTCAAATACCAAATTAAATAAAAAATTAATCATTCACATATTTCTTCTAAAATTATGATTTCGCGATAAATTCAAATTGTATGCCGAATTGATACTGGGATTTAGTTCCCGTAATAATTTTGGTATTTTGACTAACTTTCGGAAATTTGACTAATCAACAACGCAAATATGGAACTGGTTGATAAGAGAGTCTATTCCAAGAAAATAAAGAAATCAACAGGATTGGCTCATACTACTTTATTATCCTGTGTAATGAAGTGTATTAAATTTTTTGAGCGTATTCCTATTTGTATTCGATTGATCGTGATAGGCGTCGGAGGATCTTATCTGCGTGTCAGATATTGTTAATACTTACCTAACTTATAATAACAATCTCGCTCGTTAAATGTCAAGGGCGAGTTACATAAATCTCATTTCGGTTCAGGCAACGTTATTAATGCTAAAATGGAGGGTTATATCGTACTGGTTATGGTAGTGACGAAAAAGAAGCTACATAGTGATTTATTAAATCGATTTCACGGGAGAAAAAAAATGTTTTTTTTTCCTTTTCGGTTATTGCATGCAATATACTTAATTAAATAAACTCCGCATATATATTTTATTTACTTGAATTTATTTTTATGTACTGAGTATTGATTTTAATTTGCGCGCTTACTGTAAGATTTCGAACAAGTTTCAAAGTTGCGTGAAAGCTTCTCGCTCGCGTGTTATTTAACCGACTTTAAGTAAAAAGACTAAAGCGTGGCAAAATTTTTAGTTATATTTGCAAACATTTTGAATTTAATTAATTTTTGTTTTGCTCACTGTAGCTCTACATTCTCTTGGAAAGCACGTTATAATAAATAATTATGGTAAATTTTAAGACAGGCATAGCGAATCGTAGATAAAATTAATTTTGAGTCTGCGACAAAAGATTATGCTTGCACGCGCTTTTATTACGCAAGTTCCGGACAAATTTTGTTTCCATACTTATTTATTTGCATTTAAAAATGGCGAATGTGCCAGTTTTACCGATATTGTAGAAAGAAAATAGTTTTTTAATCCTAATATTTTCTAAAAGTTTGTTCAATTCTAATCATATAAACGAATACAAAAAAGTTTGTCTGAAAGTAAGTTTATCGGTGATTCCAAAATTGTAATACATTAAAATGTAATTTAAATACAATTAAAATGTTTAAGATGGTAAGAATGATTATTTCATGTAAACGTGATAGTACCATTATAGGATTGTTTGACGTATTAAGATAATCGTGTTATCAGGATTATTATAATTATGAAACATTCGTATAGTTTGAAAGGGCTCTAATGCTTTCATATATATTTCGAGGCAATTGTTCTTTATCACAATTTTTATGAGTTGCTAAAGGCTTTCTTTGTATTATGTTTTAGTGATTGCAAAAGTCATTTGGCTCTACATGTTTTATGTGTACGAAGAAACAATGGTAATAAAATTTATATATTTTTCTTGGGATAATAAATATCTTCCATGTTAGTTAATACAACGCTATCTGTGTGATGTAGAACATTCATTTGTTTTTATGTGAGCCTTTGTTTCGACTTGTGAGACTTTGTTAAAACTTTGTTTTAACTTGCAACAATATTATTTTGGCAATGTAGATACAAAGATACCTAGTTATAAACATTTTGAATAGAATAATGAAATATTATATCGCTTGTTATTTTTCCATTTGTGTGAATTAATTTTCAATAATATGACGCGCGAAAGTTAAACGAGGATTTGACAAGTTTTTTTTTGTGAAAATCGATATAAACGATGAACAGATAAAAGAATAAAACAAATAAAATAACTTACGTGTTAAAAGTTTCAATACTTTCTTTGCGAAGATGTATTCGTATGCACTTCTATTTTTTGACGATGTCTTCCTTTTATCGAAAATATTTCAGTATTTATAATACGACACTTAAATACTTGAAATAATTTTTTTCTTTCACGAAATATACTGAGACTAAGAGTCCATATTTTTGTAAGATAAAATCCGATTTGCTTAAAAACCCTCAACCTCTTTGAGAAATGGTCGTAGTTATCCAGTTTAAGGTTTAATCGAATTCGTAGAATTTACTTTGGCCGTCGTAAAGTTATAAATAATTTTAAAATTTTGATTATTAATAAAAATAACAGCACATTTACGTTTAGAAATTTTCACTATTTATACGAAATAAACTAAAGTGAAAGTTTATATTGTTTATTTTTAGTTATTCGAGTAAATAGCCAAAGTCAATCGGTACTATTGCAGCGATGTTTGTAGCGGATGCGTGCATAAGTCGCGCACTCTTCCTCCTCACAAGCACTCGTCGGCGGACTGGCGGTCTCGTCAACCTTATCAGACGCTGAGACTGATGATGACTGAGAAACGCCATCTGTCATTTGACGTTTTAAATAAGGCGGGAGTAGGCGCCCCTCCTCGCGTCCCGCCCCGCCCCCCACCACAGACGTCTGGAGCTCGGCGTGCTCTCTCCTCTGCGTATCCGTCATCTTATTATTCACATACGGACAGTTGATGTGTTTGTTACATTGTAAACAGAGTGTTATTGATAATTATGTACATTCGCCCCAACGTTATCCATCGCGATAGTCCGATGTAAGAATGCAATAATTATTAAACGCCCGTCCCCTTGGGTACTTACATAAGTTAGCGGAGCGCGATAATGTTGTGCTTAATGGCACAATTAACTTTGTAGCTTAATAATTTAAAGGTGGACAGTACCGACTTGACAACAGCCTCCAATAACGAACACGCTCCGCGATAGGTTCGCGTGCTGGTTACGCTCTGCCACATCGATAAACAATATGAACGGGTCGACTCTGCTCGCTGCAGCCACGGCCTTTCTGATAAGCAAATAGCAGTCAGATCATGAAGCTTATTTCGTGTCAAAGATTACAAACTGTCGTCTTTACATTTGTTCATCTTTACCATTTATTTGACGAAGAACGCCAATTCGAGTCGGAGCTCTCCTGGACTGTTTGCAACCAATTTTAATCAACATTTGTTTAAGCACTGCGTTATCAAAACATAGAAATGTCTTTAAGGAAAAAACTTAAATAAATTTTCTGAAATACATTGTCTGCTAAAGTATTTTGTTTAAGATTATAATATATTAGGTTTTCAAAAACGAAAATTTGGTAGTTATTAATCAAATCGTAATTATTTTTTACATTAACTATTTCTATCATATTTTAGGTAATGTTTTAAAAGGCGCCTGCGGGGTGATTTTGCGAAGTAAGAGAGGCTCTGGCCCCTTAACGTATTAGGTTTTTGGCCACGTCCGTTGGTTTGTTTGTGCGGTGTACGTATGCACATGCGGAAATGTTCCACAAAATTGACCTGATTTGTTATTCTCTTCACATGTTATTAAAACTGATTTGTAATAACTTATTGTCGGTCTTTTAGTTAGATTGCTATAGGTAATTTTTTCACAATTAATTTTCAGTGCTCATGTCGACCTTTGTCTCGATTTGGTTACGAAATGAAGTAGATCGAAGTTATTGTTTTTACTGTATATCTTTATAGTTTCGTGTACAGTTTTATTAGTTACTGTCTATTAGTGTTTATATTAATGAATATATTGGACCAAATTGGTGCCGGGAAATTAAAATTAGGAAGATGAAAAGACTCAATTTTGAAATAGTCAATCCATTGATTTTCTAAAATGCTTTAGTTTTAAAATTCAGTTTTCTACGATCTCTGCAGTCTATTTCAGCTTTCAATTGAAATACTAGAGTTAAGATAAAATTGTCAGAAGCCACGTGCCCTTGCTACTATAATAGGGCGTAATGGCCTGCTATGCAGCTTTAGTGTCGATAGGAGGGCGCTACGATTTCTTTTTTGAAATGAGCTACACATTTTTAGTTTTAGTAGACTCGGATTAATACTTGAAAACTTTTTTGCAAATCCTTCACTACATAATTTTTCGATGAATATTTATTTATAACGTGCCGTTAATTTGTGCAAAAAATTGGACTCCCTGACATAAGTGGTGTCGTGCGTTTTTACATTTAAGATTTGCTGTACTCTGTTAGAATTTGTGATCAACTCTACATATTTTAAAATTTTTTGCTCTTTTCGTTTATCGTAATAATCATAAGTAAGTTCTCAATGATTGTTTATATTGAGTATATAAGCATTAAAAAAAAAAGAAATAAAGATACTTTCATAAAAAATAAGCGAAAAAATTTCAAAAATACTTTTAACAAATTTTTTCCTTTCAAACTGAAATAATTGTACACCTCGTTTTGTTATTTGACTGAATAATTAGTTTCATCGTGCCTTTAAACGTCAAGTGACATAAATCTAAATAATTTAGTTCAGTTGCCTGCAATAAGGGTTACGGATATCTTTTTATTTGAGTATGTCGTAAGAATATGAAGAAAATAATCTTGTTTATGGAAAGGCATCTAGATTTTTACTTTAAGATATATTTGCCTTAGTATACCAGTATTTAAATACTCATAAGAGTTAGTTTTGACTTGGTGATGTTTTACTCCAAGTTTATTTGGTCGTCAAGAAATTTAATTTCAAAATTTATTTGTAGTCGCAATACCTCTGTTAGCTAACAAGCACGAAAAGAGTGTAGTGAAAGCAGGTATACTCACATTTAGACAACAAAAAATATTGTTTGCAAAGTTGTAAGCCATTTTTATAATTTTTCATCCTTTGTTAATGTTTTTCCCGTGTCTTGAAGTCGTTAACAATTACAATAGTTGTTTAGTTGTTTAAATAGTTGTTTAAAGGTAAAGTCATTAAAATTTATCTGAATCCAATGGAGTTTTGTTAAAGGCCGCTATTAATTATATCGGTTTACGAATGTTTAAATGGTACATGCTTAGGAGACGAAGGTTAAACTTCAGTACATAGTTGCATCGTTCTACTGGTTTTAGGTTATCACTATTTACTATTAACGCCATTTATGTAAAATATACCTTACGTGATTAGATATTAAAATAAACAAGGCCGTTTTACATATTAAACATCATGTATATTTCAATGCTATACAACATATAAATATGGCAACTCTCCAAAGAGTTGGTCGTGAAAATTACGCCGAATGGAAATGTTTTCTGGTTTAGTTCGGATTTTGTCGTAAATCTAAGCTTTCATATTTGATAGTGCTGAGTTAATCAATTAATTTATAAGTTTATAAAGCTTAAAATATCGATAGTTTGCTTATTAACTTAGCCCTTTATATAGATGTGTTGTTAAAAAGTTAAGTTTTGATTCTGGATGTAATTGGGAAATAAAAACACAAATTTATCTGATGAATTTCTTTATGAATTTATTTAGACGTTTTTCGGGAAAAACGCTTAAAATTGCTGTCTCTTATCCCTTTCATCATAAGGATAGTTCAGAAATTTCTGAAAAAAATCATGAATATTGAGAATACATTGAACCAAAATTATAAGGATTGAATATTTCTAGTGCAATTAATTGTTATAAAATATTTAATTGTCTATATTCTTATAACTGCTGCATTATTGATTTTAGAGAAATAGTTTCTCAACAAAAACTATTTCTCACGATATAAGGAACAACTTTTTGAATTTGAATTGATGTTATTTTTATTTAGTGCATATTTTAAGTGAAAACAAACATATTATATTTGTGTTAAGATATATATATACTGTATCCCCTTTATAGAAACGTCTTACAAGTTTTACGACGTTGTAAAGTGTCAGCTACTAGACCATACTTGCCTATGGCCTTCCAAGTGGTCATGACAAACGGAAACAATCAATAAACACTGAACAACTGGTATTGGCAAATACAAATTTACGATATGAGCTAAAAATACACAAGATGTGATGCTTTTAATAATAGGGTAAAATGAAAAGTGTGACTTCATAGACCACATTCGCTTACGATCTTCTATGTGATCATACTAAATGGAAACAATCAAAAGCCATTGAACAAGCGGAATTGGCAAATACGGATTCACGATATGAGCTGAAAATATACATTATAAGATAAGATGCTTTTAATACCAGGGTTCAATTTAAAACGGACGACCCAATTAAGGAATGTTATGCTTAAAATCTGACTTCTGACAGCTAATTAGAGAGCAAAAGACCAGAATGACAGTATTATCTACATTTGTATTAATAACGATTTTGTAATGTTGTTTGTGTTGTACGTCATATTTGATTCCAAATTATTGTGTTGCCTAAATTAAATTGACACGGGATAACCATTTGTGTTTGTATCAACATATAATTAATTATATGTAGGCTTATACGAATGTTTCTCTGTCAATATTATCGACCCATTTAATATTGTTTCCTAGTTTTGTAACGAGATAGTGCGCTTCGGAAGACTTCATTCGTCGTGTTTACTAAATTGTCTGTGGTGACTGTGAAAGATGACATTCTGTATACGAATAGGGTGACTATAAAGCCTGTGATATCCGTGCGCGATGACATCCCTATCTACGAGTAGGGTGACTATAAAAATATACTTTGCTGTGATCTTATTCGAATTTCTTGTTTTCATATCTATTCTATGTACAAGCTAAACTGTTTTTGTGCGGTGCACTTTAATCGTGGTATTATCAGATATGGTATAGATAATAATACCTTTTTTTTTCTTAAATTTTCAAATACACGAAATCTAATGCCGTTGTTAATTAATTCTAGTCTAGTGAAAAATATTTTTTACACACTGTGCTGATGAAATCAAGTTTAAAAAGCTACTAGCGTACTATGTAACGATTTATAGAAATTATTTTTCTACATTTTGCATACTTATAAGTAGAAAAGTAGAAAAAATATTTTTCGTATGAATATACTTAAATGATTGACCTGAACTGTTTTTGTATTATATTTAGTTATATGGGCGTTTGTTTTTTTTATTTATTTAATTTTTTTCCGTTCATACTTTCGTTTATTGTTGTACCAAATAACTCCGAAAGCATAAGAATATTTCGAATTTCTTTTGGAAAAATACATATCTGTGCTTAACTCATGCTATTGAATTTAATAAGTTTAATAAATATTTTAGGATATTTCCTGGAAATAATTTTTGAAATATTTTTAAGATGAAAGTGACACCAAAGCCGCCAGTCTTTTATAAATTTGAATACGTTGACGTTTTATATTGACGTCACACAGAACAGCCCTTATGTTTGGAACAAGATAATATTAGATCGAGACCAATATCATTTTGTGTCTTTCAAAAGAGACTCACTGCATGAGACTTATCTAGAAAATTTTAAAATATTTGTTTCGAAATTCATCGAGCATTCAAATACTATTAAATTATTGTCACTACTAACTTACTATATGTGTGTGTGTGTGTGTGTGTGTGTATATATATATATATATATATATATATATATATATATATATATATATATGTATATATATATATTTATATATGCACATATATTTTTTTTACTTGAAGTATGCAAATTCCATCATTAGTAAATGTTTGATGGAATTCGTTGTGAAAGGTTAGTAACAAAGAAATTTTATTTCTACGTAATGTGGTATCCTGGATGGGAGATATGAATGTTTAATCATGACAACTCTTCTACATGCATATTGGCCTTGATGTTTAATTTTTTATCAAATTCAATACGAAAGCCGTTTTTTATTTACCTGCCATATCAGCCAATATAAAAACGGCTGCCAAAAATGTCTTCGTTATATTTAAAATTAGGTTTTGGCAGTATTAAGTATTAAGTAGGCAGTATTGAGTAGTTACGTAAGTACTTAAATTAGATATTGGGTTAAAACTTAATAGTAGAAAGTGATATATTCTACTTTTTGTTCTTGAAATTACTTGTACTTAATTAGATTGAATGTCGTTTTCAATTTACTTTAGTTTCATAGTCTAATTGGATTGATTTTTTTATAAATTATTACATGCGAAGCATTTGTTGTTGGATCACAGCTAAGAAAATATATATTTGTAAAATATTTGTTGAAGGACAGATAGATTTTCAAAAAATAGCTTGAATATTATACCATTAGCCATTTTGCGAATTATACTACTTTGATTTACGTTCTTAATTTTCGGAAAAACTTAAGCAAATAAAGGTATCCGTCAGTTGAATTCACGTTAGTGAATTTGTACATTGCATCATTATGAATATTTGACTAAAGAAAATGTTAATGGTTTAATTTATTTTACATTTGTTTCACAACACTCTCTTGTATATGGTAACCCTGGCAAACACCGGCGCGTGCGCAGTCTCTGAGAGTAAACAAACAGCATGCGGTCGCTGAGTGCATTCTGTATGCAGCGTGATATAATGCCGTATAACGTTTGTGCATTCGCATTTGTCGTTTGACAGTCAAGACTAGTTATTTACAGCTTTCGTTCTGTATCGTTGTTTTTACGGGGGCTATTATTGGCGATTACGGAATGGAAATGTTTTCGGGATTCGTTATCGATTTTGACAAACTGCTGGTTGACATTTACGTACACTCGTCTTCCTGTTTCAAACTCGTAGACGATAAGGGTATTATTCCTTTTTTATATGACCCACCATTACAAATACTTAATCATGTTATTTTTAGGTGAGGATATTTTATGATCTTTTTCCTTTTGAATGGATATTTTACGATATTTTTTTTGGATGGGATTTTTTTCCAAGTTACAAAACTTTTTAATAAGTTGGATTGCACGATAAATGACTCCAAAAAACGTATGAAAAGTCTATCTTTTTAATCACTATTCGTTGTGAAATTTGATTTGTTTCTTTTTCTCACATGCTTTTACGGCAAATAATATAGGAACTCAAAATATAATAAAATGTTTGTAAAATTTTATACGTCTTTGGTGATATCATGGTAGGGTAAAGGGAGTAGGACGTGACAAGAGAGATATTTGGGAAAGTGGAATTATGATATGTACTTACTATTTTAATTTGATGTTTCTATTTTTTAAATATTATCAAGATTGATCTAAGTTTCACGTATATATCTGTTTCGGAAGATTTTGTATGAGGCTTTTCAAGAGGGCTTGTCTCTTTTTATGTATATACATATCGCTCTAGTCGTCTTTAAAAATACTTCTATTTATTTTATAAAAACCGAATTAAAATTAATTCCTATTTGTCGATTTTCAGCTGAGACTGTCCGATTCTTTCAGAATCGGAAAAATGTGCTATTTTATGATAGGATGATTTAACAGGCAAATTTTTGGCAAAGTTAGAAAACTTTTAATCAATCTTTTGAATCAAATTGATCTTGAGTTGTCATGCGCATTGAACATACTTATGTTGATGTAAACATATTTACAGCAATGAGTAAGCAGAATGGAGCGCTGCAATTTTCGCTACTCAATTACTCATTGTTGGCGTTAAATTGCAGTAGGAGATCATTGGTGCTTGTTGGCGTACTAGTTCCAGAACTCTATGGACAAGTTTCGACGAGACGTAGATAGTGAAGTTACATACACTGAGATTTTAATTGTTTGTTTTTTTTAGAGAATATAAGGTTAAATAAGGCTAGAAATAATACGGTCCAGTTGTTGTTAATCCACTACTTCATATCATGCATGTTGTTAATCCAATACTTATTATCAAGCATGTTGTTATTTCACTATTTCATTTCAAGCATGTTCTTAATCCACTACTTCATACCGAGCGTGTTGTTAATCCATTACTTCATATCAAGCGTGTAGTTAATCCACTATTTCATATCAAGCATGTTATTAATCCACTACATCATACCAAGCGTGTTGTCAATCCACTACTTGATATCAAACATGTTGTTAATCCACTACTTCATATCAAGCATGTTGTTATTTCACTACTTCATATCAAGCAGTGATTAGAATACTAATAAACAATAAACTTGGATTCAGAAGATTTTTAGTAAATGTTTCATTGAAGCAACGTTTGTGTTTATTTTTGAAATAATTTTTGGCGAATAAAATAGTTTTAAGGAGTCACATGGATAATATTTTTAGATAACTGGCAATATCTGGGTGGAAATAAATTTTATACAGCTATGGTCAAAAGAAAATACTAGATTCTTAGGATTTTAATACAGTTTTATAATAGAAGTATCGAAATACCCGTAACTTCTCGATTAATAGTAAAGGTTTATTTAGGTAATTTTACAATATCGATAAATTATTAGAAAGTATAGTGACAAAATTCGATTATCAACTGCATAAACTATATTTATTTATTTGTGCCATTTATTAAAAAGTAGTAAAAGAAATAATTATTTTGTTTTCATTCTTAAAAAAATAGGAAATTTGATTGAATGATTACATAACAAACAATAATGGTATATAAAATTCTTATGAATGATATATGTTCGATCGACAATATCCTTAAACCTCTGGATTGATTTTAATAGATCATTTACCAATACGATTTATAAAATGTTTGAAATGTAATAGAGTTTTGTCGAAAAAAAAACCTAATCACTACGATATGACTCGACGAAAGTAAAACCACAAAAATGATATAGCGAAGTGACTAACGTGACCAACTGACTAAATATCTCGTTGCCTTCCAGGAACCATGGGGGATATTAAAATGGCTCATTTAGAATAAAAATGCTTCGCTTATAGAGCCCACACTGTACGTATATGTCTTCCAGGATAATTACATATATAAAGTCATGGATCAATAAAACGAAAATTGTGGCAAAACATGGAGAATATTTAAATAAAAATTTAAAACAAACAAAGTCAGGTAGGTGTGTATTACTTTAACGAAAATAACATTATATATATATATGTGTGTGTGTGTGTGTGTGTGTGTGTGTGTGTGTGTGTGTGTGTGTGAGCGTGTGTGTGTTATATATACATATTAAATTAAATAAAAAGCCTAGTGACCCTTATGTTGACCTCTTACCTGTTGGATAGCCAAAGCATCAAAGGTATTGTTTTCAAAGAAACTTATAATGATTAAACATTGTCGGTTCCAGCTATATTTACGTAAAAGAAGATTATTTACATATAGAAACTTAAAATAGTACTAAAACAATCTTAAAAGACTAAGTTGAATATTTTAAATACTGGTGCCTCTTCATTCAGAACAGTGACTGTAGTCTTGTGAAGCAAATGATGAAAATACCTCTGAAAACGTAATTGAATTGTAATCAAACCAGGTTATATGTGTTTGCGTTATCTATCGTGAGTCTCTTATGACATTTTTTCTACACCTCACATTATTCCCGATTGTAAAATATTACTTTGTTGCTTGAAATAATAACATTATACTTATTACGACTATCAAGTTATCCTTCATAACAAACATAATATATGAAAATTACAACGTAAGACGTCTAATACAGGAAAACATCATCGCGACCATTATCCAAATAGCTTCAAAGCAAATAGTCAATACGTCCAATAAACAATCAGAACTCAATCTTGCATATACCCATTGTGTTGAAAATGCATGAACAGAAAATCACTTTAATTTACTTTATTGGATTTTGCACTTAATAGATGGTAAAATAGCATCTGAACTAAAGGCTGACTTAATGAAAGCATAGAATACTTTAAGGTCTTACTGCTTAGTCTATTGACTGAGAAATAAAGTTATATTTTACAGGCCACCTGCATCACTGTTGGTCAACTAGTGTCAGTTAATAACATTTTTTTAAATTCCTTTAAGATGTCTATGGGATACTGGATATCTTAGTAATTTTAATACAGAATTTTTTTTTATGGGTGAACATTAAATCTAACTTTATGTTTGTTTTTATGTTGTTTGTTAACCAAATATGGTTGTTTTCAAATCCCTCAAAACAGTTGTTTGAATTTTGCCTAAATCTTTATATCTACTTTTGTGACTACTTATACATAGTGGTTAGGTAGTACTTTCATACAGCTCTATTTTTTCGTAGAAAATAGCTTTTTAAAAGAAAATTCATAAATATTTGGTTATATTAGTCCTATTTCTGTTTGAATAATTTTACTTATTTGTCTATTAGTCAATCTCGAAATAAAAGTAATATCAACTAAAATAAAATATTATCAAACGTGGACCATTTGAAATCACACAATCATATTCTGAAAATAACAGTCGACCCAAAGAAAATGTGAAAAACCTGCAACATCAAATAGCTGCAAAGCTGCAAGCGACTGGGTTAGAAGAACTCGTAGTTACATTGACACGCGGTAAGCACTTACGTTTTAGTGGCCTTTTAACAAATTATTCAGCAATATTTATTCAATAAACATCGACAAAGCGTTGAGAATGACCAATACCAAACATGAATGCTATTTATATGCTCTTTGAGGAAAAGTAATGAATATTTATTTTATCTGCATCAACTGCGTAACTCACGACCGAATGACATTTCACGTGTTTGTTATCAGGTACAATGGTTGACAGTACTTTTAGAAAATGTGTTTGCACTTATTTATACGATTTACTCCCCATGGAGGCTGAAGATTTTCACAAAAATAAAAATTTGTTTTAACAAAAATATTCCGTATTACAGAAATTGTAAACACTAAACACTTCAAAATTGACAGATTGTTTTATTAACATAAACATATAGGTGTTTGTTTTTAAATTATTTTGTCATGTATATCAGCGGAAAATCCAAACCGTTGAGTTAAGAAATCTCAAATTTTGCAAGGGGTCTCCTTTTAAGCCACATATTAAGAAAAGATTTTGTGAAATTCTCACGTTAACGGGTAAAATATGATCGTCTCTGATGACGACGCTGATGATATTCTAGGTTACTCAAATAATATCATGGCCTCAATTTTCGCTTCTAGAAATCTGAAATTAAATTCTGATAAAAGTAAATATAAATAGTCCATAAAAGTATATCGTTTCCAACAAAGACACTCGATTGCGTTACGTGAGAATTAAAACGTGTTATGATTTAACAATTCGAGAAAATATATAAACGTTTAGGTGTTTCGTTGGACGTGCCTCTTTAGGAGGCATTCGCGATTCTACTATTGCTGTGTTGTTGTACCTATTTTAGATGACAATTAATGATAAACAAGGTTATAAGATTAGGTTTTCCGGGAATGATCTGAGGGAAATAAAAAATTCACTCGTGCGAATCACGAGTAAAATAATTAAGGTTTATTACTTTTATACTGGTGGCGATAGTTCTAGGATTTTGACATGCCCAAAAACTTTAAGTTCCTCATGTTGATTTATTAATATATATATATAGATGTGCTGATTTTTCAGATGTTTTTAAAAAACGTATGTTTTTACACTAATCCCAACGAGATGAGTATACTTCTAGCTTAGTGTTTCAGTAATTGGTTAATTTTTAGCAAGATTTTTTTCGATGAATCGTCCATATAAGTATTTTAAAACAATTTTGTTAAATTGTGAACTAAACTACTACATTGGAGATTACAACATCCACGTTTTGTATTAATATGTTATCAACTATTTTTCGAAATATCCTGCTATAATACTATTTATCAGAATTTGTCAAATTACTTAAATTAGAAAAAATGTACTTTAACGCAAACGGAAATTTCGTTGTTTGTTGATTATTAAATGAAAAAATATACATTAAAAATAATATAATAAACATAAATAATTACCACTAATAATATAAAGACTACTTCATAATAAAACAATTATTTCTAAGGTATTTCCCATACAAACCGAGTTTTTTGTAATAAATTGCCTGTTCAATTTTTTTAAATTAATTTTCATTTTTAATGACACTAACCACTGAATAAGCATATGCATATACCAATTTGCACAAAATATTTAAAAATTTAAATAAGCGAAAATGATTATATAAGAAGAGATTATAAGTTTGATGTTTGACAACCCTTTCCTAACAGGAAAAGCGTTTTTCAAATCGATTTTTTCTGTTAACATCATCACGAGTGGAATATTTTTATCGATTACCTTGTTATTTAGGAATATTCTTTCATTTACAGAAAGAAAAATTATCACAAAGGCTAGCACTGAATTTTATTCAAAATATAACTACCGGCTAACAGCAAACACTTGTCATACATGAAAACGCCGTACAATATATTTATTAAGGACTCGTAATTTCAGAACTGACTTCGGTCTATCATTCTCACTTACAATATTTTTTTCACTAAAATGTAATTTGAAAAATATCAATTGAATGTCAGCTCACGGAGCAACAAAACTTCCAGTCACGATGAAAATACCATTCACGATAACAATTCACTGTCAAATATAGTAAGTATATTTTTAAAATGGAAAACGGCTATTTTTACTCTGTTTTTAATTTGTTTACATTGAACGACAGATAATCAGTGAATTACAGTATAGTTGTCATTTTATTTTTCCCTCGGAATTTCTTTTATTCGGAATATAGCCATAAGCTAGCCGGAGCCAGCTTGCTCTGGCGCTAAACGTCGGGCACAAATCGGTTGTTTGAATATGTCAGCATATAAATTGCGAACTTCGTTCGATTATCATAAATTTAATGCATTTAAATATTCGTAAATATGTGGTATACACACACACACACACACACATATATATATATATATATATATATAATATATAATAAATATATATATATAAATATATATATATATATATATATATATATATATATATATATATATATATATATGCTAAAGACTTAAAAAATCTGTTTGGGTGAATATTACGATATTGGTACTGCCAACGCCATTTATTTAATGTTTTTATTAATAGTAATAATAGTTTCGACAGTTAAACTTACTTTTAGGCGAGTGAAACTGTGGTACTCAGCAAGTATTTAGTTGGAAAATTTCGTTGGACCTACGTGGTCAAAATCTCTAGAAAGTGTGAAGCTGCGGTAGATTTCTGTCTTAATATGGAAACCTAAAAAGAGTAATGTTTGTTTCTTTTATTAAATGTATATGTTTGGAAAAAAAAAGAAAATTAAAGCTAGCAATTTTTCTTCAATGATATATGATGAAATAAAAAACAGTTTATAAAGTTGCTTCGAAAAGCTTTTGAAAAAAAACAAAAATTATATTAAACTTGACATGAAATAACAATTGTATACGCTATTCAACTTATGCGTGTTGAATTTTATTGACTATTGTCCAGCGACCGACACATGAGTTAGCTTCTCAGAAGTGAGTGCAGGCGGCACGATGCTCCGCTTAATTGAAGGATGCCCAACCACAATTGGTGATTATTTGGCTAACGGTAATTTTACGGAAATTAATTCGGCTTCGCATAAGGCGGCGGAGCACAGCGACGAGCTAAAATCACAATAGCTAATTGTCTCCCTTTCGTTTCCCCGCAATGTAGTCGGAGAGTGGCCGCCAACCATTTTTGAACGTCTCTCTCATTGTATTATATCGTCTCGACCCGTTAGGCGAGGCCGATCTTGTTTGACGACACAATATCTACTCTATAATCTTAAAAATAGCACTGAGCTTATCTTTTGTTCGATGAAGTAAATATCACTAGGCGTGTATCCTGGTTTTCCGTCGTCTCGATTCGAAAATTACAGCTTTATGTGTTATAATTTGGAAATGGTCAATTATTTATTATTATTCCAATTATTGAAGTAAAATAACGAAAAAAATAAAAATATTAAAAAAATATTATACAGTTTGGAAACTTGTCGTTTATTCCATTTATTTGTTTTTAACTTGGTGGTAAGATACTATGGAGAGGGTATCAAATATATTTTACATGGAAACCTAACTTGCTACTAAAACGTATGAAATAAAGAGGGAAATTACAAAGTCGTGTAAAGAAATCCATAATATCAGCCTTTAAATAATAGAGTATCCAGTTGAGAAAGAGCGATGCCAATACAATATTTGTACTACTTGTGGCTACTATCGTCTGTTCTTTTTGTTTTATTTCCATGTCTTTTGAATAGATTATCGCGGTAAATCGCAACAATGAACCGAAGAATTAATATAAATATATGTTATCTACAAGATTTCATAAAAAAAAGGGGTCGCACTTTTCCTCAATTCGAAATGTTAACGAAGGAGTGAAGTGAGGAATTTTTAAGCGATTTGCTAAAATTATTTTCATTTTTCATAAATAATTTTATGTTCTGTCAAAAACTTGCCAAATTTTTTTCTTAAAATTTAATTCTTTATGCACATATACCATCTTCTTTAGTGCTGTAACACACACACACACTTATGGCTTAAAAGGAGACCCCTTGCAAAATTTAAGATTTCTTGCTAGCGGAATATTTTTATCGACTTTTTTATAACTACACATGCCTTTTTTTGCTATGGCATGTATACTAACTACATGCCTATTTTTGCAAAAATATGAGAAGCAAGACCAGAAGCATATAATTTTAACGGGGAAATATCCATTTATCTGTCCTAACTGTTACTACGACGAACAAATTTAAATATTGTAATTATATTAAAATTTGTTCGTCGTATATATAAGTACAATTTTGAAACGTGGAAAAGTCTTAAAAACTGAATTTCATTTCAATGAATCTTTTTAAAAACAGAAATTCAGAGTTATTCAATTAAATAGAGTCACAAAATATCTCAATATTGGCTGGAGTGCGGTTATCGAGTGTTTTATAGCAAATAAATATAAATTTCCTCGTGCACACCTCAACAGTACAAATTTAATGAAGGAATTGTCCATTAAAAAATTCATTTGTATCTTTTTTCCCATATCATAAAGCAGCCAGTTGTGAAATCATGCAGACACACGGTATAGTTTCTTTTTTTGTAACCAGTTATTAATATTACATCTAAGATTATTTATTCATGTTTTTCAAAGAACTTTTGGAACTCTTTTGGAACTTTTAAATAAAAATTAATGGATCATACAAATGGTTATAAATGTATGAATTGTAGTAGTCATACAAATAAAAGGGTTAAGAAAATATCATGCTGGAAAATGACTTAGAATATGTAAAAATATCAATATAAATGATATATTAAGAAAAAATAATTTAACGCCATTTTAGTGGAAAAAGAAAACTTCAAAATAGCGGAAGATATTTTATATCTTTTTAATTATTGTTTTGATTAAATACCGAAACATTGTCCTTGAAATATATTTCCATTAAAACTTCAATTCATATGTATATAATAATTATTATCTTAGCCAAAATGTTATATCGACAATGAACTGAGTGAGTTTCAGCAATTCAATTAATATTTTGAACGAAAAATATTCGGTAGTTGAGTAAACTATCAAAATTTGAGTAAACTATCCAAATTGCTCTAAGGTTTTATTTACCAATAAAGTAATTATCTGGAAATTAATGTAATAAACAATTTCCTATCGAAATATTTAACGCAGAATGCAATATCATATTTTTAAAAATTAATGTTATCGATCTAGGGTACGTCACTTAATACATAATTAATTTAAAATGACGGTTAATTGTTTATGAATAATATATACTACAAAAAATTAAATAAAAGTGGACTTAGTGATATTATTTTTAAATTCACTTATATTCAAGCCATATTTTTTTGCACCTTTTGACGACACACCCAACTATTTTCAAACAAAGATAAATATATATATTAGAAAGGGGAAGAGTCTTTTGGCTCAGTTCGACCGACATTAAAATGTGACTACGTATACAAATTGAGTCTACGGTTAAACGATGAATTTGATGTGAGTCTGTTTACAAAAATTATGTAAACAATTGACAAACTCTCTACAACGCGAAGTGTGAATGTACACTCACTCCTTAGTTTCTTACCTCCAAGGTTTTTATATTTGTAAATAGTTTTTTCAACTTGATATATCCATATGAATGCTTTCCTGTTCTTGTTATTCTGGGATGTCATAAAAAATATACACAGTCTTAAATGTTTCCTGCTGTCTGGGAATATATTAAAAATAGAAGGTTGCGTTACTATCTTTATTAAAGATTAATTATAATTTTTAGCATACCCACCTAATTATCTGTTATTTTGGAATAAATGAACTGTAATTATACAGGTAAAGTTAAAAAGTACATTGAACTTTTGCTCTACGAAACCACGATCCAATAAATTAGGGCAATAATTATATATTTAGATTCATTCAGATGTTGTATTCTCTCAAAACTTCGTATTCTTGACCCTTTGAGAGATTGCTTAGTACATATATGTATACAATTAAATTAAACTACATGATGTAGTATTATTTCTACTTTCTTTAAGTTCTTTACCGCGACCTAGGTTTCGTTGCATTACAACATCTTCAGGTGGGCTGTTAGCGAAGATCTTTGCTAATAGCCCATGCTGAATATGTTGTAATACAACGAAACCTAGGTCGTGGTAAAGAACTTAAATAAATTAGAAATAATACTACGTCAAGTAGTTTCATTTAATTGTGAATAATGAATTTCTACAAAATTAACGCCAAATATATTCAACATATATGTATATTTATACTGGTATATCAGGCGTACATGCAAATATTCCACAGATGCTGTTAAGCTATTAATATAGTTTTTTTACGATGTTGATAATATACTATTTTTAAATATTTAAAATATTAATAAATCGATTTACGGTAGCAATTTTTCGTAAACCAGAATTGCTAAGATAAATTAAATTTCGAAATTAAACTTTAGACGATATGGCGCAGACGTTTAACTGTGGTAGATTTTCAGGTGTCATTCCTTTTTGAAATGTAACAAACCATTTAATACATTAAAAATTAGCATACAAGAAAACATTATTCCATTGTTTGTCAATAATTACTATTTGCGGATATGTACGTCACACAGTCCCAGGCTGTTAGTTTTCTTGCTGTCAAACGTTCTAGTTTTCCAAGATTGGCTTCGTTTAATCTAATCTTCATAGTCTTCACAGTCACCACGTCACAGAGTAGATATACTATATTTCATGGCCACATGCAATGTCATCGGAAATAAGGAGAATGGAAATTTTTTATTAAAGCTCATCGATTTAAAGATTAATTAATGTCAGAAAAAACTCTGTTAATAACACCTGCGTATAAAAATTGTGTCCACGGTTAAATGTTGAAGTACCTTGTTTTATGTCATGGTATTTCTTACAAGTGATCGTTGTAGCTTAGCTCTATAAATACTGAGATTGTGAATGCAACTTTAATGAAGGTATATGGATTTGAACCTTGCCTCAAAAATATTTCTTGTCTTACACAAATTCAAATTGAACAATAATAAGGAATATTTTTGAGGTTGAGGCGAAAAAATTGGTCTGAAACTTTTTTTGATCGATCTTATGAAGGCAAAGAGTTCAAAGTTAAATTTCAAATGTTACAAAGTTTTTTTTTCACTTTTTCGTGTAGTTTTTTCTCTTTTTAGTATAAAGTATTTAGTAAAAATAAAAAAAATAAGGGAATTAAAAAAATATAAGAAGTGATACGTTGCGAAAATAGTGATTTGTTTTAAAAATTTAATTTGTATGGGAATTTTTTTTACACAAATGTTTCATGAATAAAATTGTGAGCACCTATTTTGAATATTTAAAACTATTATAAGTTTTTTAAAAGTCTATTACAAGTTTTCTTTCAATAAGATAGTAAAAACTCTATTTTTGATAAGGTGCACATAAATTTAAACATGATATTTAAATCTACACCTGTCCTTAACAGCTATACATAAAACATTATAAGCTATTTTGCAGTGGATGTGGATAATAAACCAAAGTATTATGGTAACTGGTAATTTTATCATACTGACGTATGTAATATCCTTATTTTTGTGCAAAAAAATAGTATTAAGTATTTCTTTTATACGTATCAAGTAGTAATTTATTTCAAAAGGTGAACCAATAACTATTTTATAAGCATAATTTTTTTCTATACCCTTGTCGTTTTATGAAATTCGCCTGTCCTATAATTTTGTTAACACATTGACATGATTATTTCTGATTAATTTTTTATGGTTTATTTATTTGTTTGTTTAGTACCAAACTTAATGAATCAGGTTTTTAAAATATTACTCCGAATACTACATTCAAGAATGCATCAAGAAATAGAAGACCAAATGGGTGATGCACAGTGTGGAATCAACAATATTGGGGCGAGGGAAGTGTTGTTCGGTATTAAAGTTATGTTACATAGGTGTTGAGATGTCGAACACCCACTTGTAGGAGTAATAAGAACAATAAAGAGACAAAAATATGGAATATAATTTAATCTAATAATACAGGTAAGATAATCGGAAGAATAGGTTCAGGTCGAAGAAACACGTCATGGTTTCGTACATGAAGATAAAGTTTAATATATCTATTGTATTCTTTTTCAGAGCTGCTACCGACAAAATGATTACAGCAAATTTTATAGCCAATTCATAATAATCCGACTAGGCACAAAAAGAAAAATGTTATGTTCATTAGTCAGTCGTATTGTTGTAACACATATGACTTAAATATATTATCGGTTTTATGAGTAATGCTCATGAGAATAAAGGAACCTGTTAAGTATCATTAGAATAGGGAGATAAGGAAGTTAAAGATGTCACTAGATAAATATAGATAGAGAATAAATATAAAGCAGATAAGAAAATTAGAAATGTTAACACAAGAAAACTTCTAGTCTTCTGACACTTTGGTTTATTTTTCACATCCGCTACGAAATAGTACGCGAGGATTAAATTTCTTGATTCACCACATTCTTGCTTCTAGAAATATTCATGTTTGATACTAGACCTTGGTAAGAACACTAGCTATATGACTTAGTTATATAACTAATATTTTCAAGAATTTAAAATATCTCTTTAATGACTTCCAAATATATCGGTCAGCAAGAAAAAATCTTGGGATGAATGTTGACGAGTTTGATGCATGGCGATGTATTTAAAACACTTAAAATATTTATTCATTATTTTTATGTATTCAGGCTATTTAACTATGTCTTTATGCAAAATTGATCTTAAACTGAAGGAATTTAATGCACAGAACCATAGATCTATTCGTACGCACGATAAATGCATATGACCATTTTTGTCATTTGGTTACGGGACACTAAAAACAAAAGTATATTTTATATTCTCACTTTCTCAGTATATGGAGAGGATCAATTGAATTTAGTTTTGTTTAGTTAAATAATTTTATGTGCTTTCGATTATTTTGTGATATTAATTAATAGAGGATTACCAAGAATTCATTGAAATTAATTCAAAAAGTGCTCACGTACTCGCTGCAATCGATTGGTCACAAAGCCATTGTGGGTAATGTCCAGATTCTGAAAAAAACTTATACATTATTTTGTAGCAAAAACTATTAATGGTATTATTCAAAACCAATTTTTAATATAGTAACACTACCGAAAAAAAATTGCGACTCTGGTACTGCTCTGGTGGTCTGGTCTATGTAGTTTTTATGTTCGCGAAGGAATGTACAATAAACTGTTTCTGCACTGGCGATGGTAACTGGCAATTAATATAAATTATGGGGGACTGATTCGACAGGAGACGTGAAATTTAATAGGAATAGTTAGTTGTCTATTATGTGATAATAGACTCTAGACGGCCTACAGGTTCGGGGTTAATTTGCTATATTGGCCAGGAGCTATACATGGTGCCATTAACCTGGGGTCTGGCGGCGACTGTTCAACATACATTGAACGGATCGTCGTTCGACATTGCGCTGCGACAGTTGTGGATACGTTGGCTTAGGTCATGATCAATCAGATCTCATCAGCGGTAAATTGTGGGATGGTAGAGTTCCGGTAGCACTCACTGCGATTGCGTCAGCACCTGCGATAGTGGAGATTGACGGAGCATAAGAATAAATATTAATCTAGTTACTATTACTATCATAATTATCCTTTTCGTCGATACGATATTTATTAATTGTATAAGTAAGAGAATTGTGTGAATTGTTTAAAAGGTTTTATGTATATATATATATATATATATATATATATATATATATATATATATATATATATATATATATATATATATATATATATATATATATATAATATATTCATAACGTTGAGGTACGAGTATGATGGCATAAGTTAATAACTAAGTTTTCATATAAAAGCTAACTCAAATCTCACTAAGTGCGGTTGTCTAATAGGCTATAATAGGTACAGGTTTTCGGAAACATGTAACTATCAATTTAATGGTGGTACTAGAGACAATTTCAATTTACTTTTTTAACCTCTTCCCATGTTATTAGAATAGATCGTATTACAATTTGTCATTATTCTATAGTTAATAGTTTTTCTCTTAATTAATTATTTATAATCATTCCACACTTAGTACCATCTTGTAGTTAATTGTTGTAGATAATTATTTAGGCGTCGAATTAAAGTGACGATTTATTTGCTTTCTTTTGTATAATAACTTAATTTTTCTCCGGTCTTGTGAATATATTTGAAGTAAATTTACTTTTATTGTGACACATTAACTATTAATTGCTTCTTTATATAAAAAATTAACCGTTACATAATTTGTCCACTTCCATTGCATTATCAACATAAAACATTCGAAACTAAATGAATAGAATTTAAGGAATATTTTTTTTATATATTTTTGATGATTTTTTAGATATTTTTGATGAATACTGACTTGGCTTTGGTTCGCTTTTTTCATTTCGTTTCTATATTGTATTCCGCATAGTATAAATGATAATTGATCCAATTTCTATCGTAAATGCCAAAGATGTTATGCGCAAAGACACGTTATACCCATGGAAAAGGAACAAAAAATATGACGACAAATAGCACCACACGCGAATTGCGATAAAAGAGACAGTCTGAAATCACCCATTTAAGAGAGATAGTTGTATTGAAATGGACAAATTACCTCAAATTGTGAGGACTATTTACAGGGCGCTAATAACATGTCTATATAACATAATATCATTGATAAATACCATAATGCATTTAAACTTATAGTTTTAAAATTATACTCGTTTAAAGTAACATCTCGGCGAACAGAATTTCAATGCAAATTTCGATACATAAGTTATTCACAATAACATACAGCATAAATAACATAGTTTTTGTTTAGCGTAATCACGGTTACAATAAAACGTGTTTAAATTTTGTACAAATAATGATTTTTATAAATAGTTTTTTATTTGCGATCCATTACGATGTTTTTTAAATTTTTTTTAATATCCTTCACAGGTTTCACATATAGATATTTATTGACATTTGAAATAAATTTAATTTGAATGGGATAAATTTATGTTTGCATAACATTCGTAAACACGTAAAATTTGAATGAACATTCGCAAAAATCTAGCGAGCATAATCAGTTGAAGAAATTTCTAGTCTAAATCATAAATACAAGAAAATATTTAATGTAAAAATAACTGAAAATAGAAATATCATCCTACAATTCGTAGTGCGCGTATTCCTTATGAAAACATATTTTGAAATATCATCCTATAATCTGGCGCGTGTACTCCCTACGAAAACATATTCTGGAATATCATTCTACAATTTGTGGGCCGGGTATTCGCTACGAAAACATATTCTGAATTATCGACCTACAATTTGGCAAGCATATTCTCTACGAAAACGTATTCTTAAATATCGTTTTACAAATCGTGGCGCGCGTATCCCCTACGAAAACGTATTCTGAAATATCGCCCTGCAATCTGGCAAGCATATTCTCTAATGTATTCTGAAAAATCATTCTACAAATCGTGTCGTGCTTATTCCCTACCAAAACATTTTCTGAAATATCATCGTATAATCTAGAGCGCGTATTCCCTACATATTCTGCCGTTTTTGCCTCCTCCACCAGAGTAAACTTTGATACGAAGGTAAGTAAAGAAAAATACCATTAGTTCTTTATTTCATTTTTCGTCACAATATTTTGTTAATTATATACTTAAGTGAGTAATTTTTTTGTTGATCAAGGTTTACTTTTTAAATTATTTTTGTTTATGTTAAGTTACTGAATCTGATAAAATGAACGCAATCCAGAAAATCATTAACCATCGCAGCTTAGAACCTTTAGTTCGACATGTTAAATTTATATTTAACAAAATCTATATTTACTGTAACTCAGAAACATTACAAAATATATTGTTCGCGGGATGCGATTGATAACTAAGGGGCATAATTACGATGCTTGGCCCCAGAATTGATCCGGTCACCGAAATATCTGGCGGCCGTAACCACCGCCTTATCGGTCGTTGTGTATTTTTAAATGGAATGCTAGTATTTTTTACATACAGGTCGTGCAAGACGCGATACTGAGGCAATGACTTTCATGCTCTTTCTCACGCTTGGCCTGTCTCGAAATTTGTGTTTGATCTTCAACAAATATATCAGAAACACATAATAAATAAAATGTACATATGACTAATAAGCTCTATTTGAAAAATATTCAAGTCTATTGATACTTTTGGAGGTAACATTCTTGACACTAACCGAGCTTAATAATATAAATTTCAGAAGGTGCTAAAACGGAACTACTTCACGCTACTGAAAAAGAAATAACCATTGATTTTATATGTTTATCAAGGAATGGAATATCTTTGGAAATAACACATCTTTAATACGAAATACTTTTTCTTAAACTTGAAAAAGTATTTATCGAATCTATACCTAAATATTTTAATTATGTATTTCGGTAGATGGAAACGTATAATATGGAAATGACATGCTTAATCATTAAGGAAGATTTGATATTAGCACATTTTCTTCCTGTAATATCCCTCTTACTAAGGACAATATGTGTATTCATTTGAAACATATAATCTTTTCTCCTACAAATAACACAATAAAAAGTGATGCTCCGGTAACAATCTTCGAAAGTATCAACTTTCGTTTTTGAAATTGATTAAAACCTATTTCTCAATATCTTGGGAGAGGAGCGGAAACGTGTGGAAAATGAGTATATAATAATTTTCATAACTTTTTGAACGATGGTAATGTATCTGAATAATTAGAAACGAGTAAGGTATGCTATGAACGCACGATGCAGCATACTGCTTTCTATATTAACAACAGTAAATAGACCAGTGAGTGAGGTAGGAGTATGTGAGGTTGATTTGGAAAGGTTTTCAACCTTTTTACTTAATGAATCAGTTGTTACACATTTTTCAATACAACATAGCGACAACATTATGCCACATTCTGATGAAAATTGTGACCTGATATTTTCTTAATCGTTGCTAAAATTGTTATGTTCTGTTTTCATGTAATGAATGAATTAATATGAAATTTTATGCAAGGAGGAACTTTTTTTTATCTACTTAATATACTGATATAACTTTAAACTGAGCTAAATGATAATTTTAAAAGTCAAAATGGTCACCATATATAAAAAACAGCGAGAGGAGCATGGTCAATGTGATAATATATTTTTAGGTACATAAAAAAGTGATAATGATTTTTTTGGACTTTGTAACACATAAAGCGGAAAAGTTTCGTCTGCTCTTTGTCTGCCCTAATCTTCGGAACTACATGTCCAATTACAAAAATTGTTATGTTAGAAATACCATTTACATATTAAGTGTGAAAGCGGGGTGCCCATAATTTTTTTACGGAACCTAAGTCCACCAAGATTGTATAATGGTAGTCGATTTAAAGTGATATTGCCGCAGCCAAATATACTCGAAGCGGTGGTGTTGATGGGATGAGCTGCGGGAGAACGTGTGATTAATTTATTCCTCGCATACCATTGATCACCAGCAACTTCCTTTTCTGCTTTAAATGCATGCAAATCCCAATCAGCATCTGCTTTGTTATGACCATCAACAAAACGCTAAAGCGGACGCTACACACCGCAAGCTTGGATGTATGTAAGTGCCTCCTGGTTCTCTCACGGACAACGTCATGTTGCGCTCTGAAGTGTAAGCAACGCGAAAAATTTATTTGTATATAGTCGAAATAATACTATCCTAAATGTTGTTTATAGTTTCTTAGTAGTCTTGTAAGAAGTATTTTAAATTCATTCATGTGTATTTTAATGTTACCCTATTAAGGCAAACGGAAAAAAATGTAATATATAAAAAAATAAAATAAAAACAAAAATAACAAATAAAGCAGAGAAATGATAATGTTAATTATTCCTAATAACTTTTCTTGTTCAGAATTCCTCCCGGACCAAGTAGCGGGCACAGCTAGTCTTTACATATAATAAAATTTTAACAGATTGAATTCAGTACATGTAAAATAAAAAAGTCAGAAAACCTGTTTTTATAATTTTTATTCGTCTGTCTGTATGTTAATTTGTTCGTCAATCACGCGATATCTACTGGATGGATTTTGTTGAAATTTTGCATGGTAATAGTTTATGCTCAAGAGCAACATATTTTCTATGCATTTTGTACATCTGTTGATTTGAATTAATAAAGATAAGGGTTTTGTTTCCTATAAAATTTATAGCGGGCATATTCGAATGTCTATTTAATCTGATAGGATCTTCGTCTTAGGTTTGTTGGTGCTTTATTTCCCCAGCGTATTACGTGAACAAGAAGGAGTCATTTTGTCTCCCTAAAAGTATATTGGGCGGTTTTTGTGAGTTACGTTGCTTAAAATGATCTTGTGAGATGCGTTTAATCTTTATATTTTTTTGCTTCAGGGTTGATATTATGGCTTTCCATCATGATTGATTATTGACCATTAGTTAGTGTTCTGTCAATTTTTATCTATTTTTGTATTACTTGTTAGTATTTTGTTGTGCCTTTTGAGATTATTTTCGTGATTTCTGTTAATATACCTTAAACATTTTAGATCCATTTATATATATTTTTAAGTTTTAGTATATAAATGCATATTATGGCAATTTTCATAGAATTTTGCACCTAAATTACTACGTTTATGTAATTTCGATTGGCCTTCGATTTTAGCTCCTTTCTGAATCGTATACGAGAATAACAATCAATCAAAAATTGTTGGTAAAACCATTTTCCACAACTTGCTTTACAGAATGTGAAATGTCTCTGCTTCTCACAAAATTCAGTTATATTAAATGAAATGAATAAAATTTTGATTCGTTTAGCGGCAAAAAAAAATTAATAAAATTAAAAAAAAGAAAAATACATGGTGAATTTATCTTTCATTTGATTCCCGAATATTATAATTTGGTAAATAAATGTTTAAAAGAAAATTGTTTCAATTATTAACTGTCAGTTATTACTAAGAAAAAAATAGATTTTTGGTAATATTTCTTAAATGGACCTAAATATATGATTTCCATTTTTGAGGGTACAGCCGAAAAGAGATTATTTAGATTTAATTACTAGCACATTTAATGTTAATTTATTAGTTCCACTAAAAAGAAGTTTAAAATAACATTACATTTATAAAACCAGAAAAGCAAATTGAAATGGTTTTTTTTTGTTTTAAATATATTTGATGAAATGAATTAATAAGCATTCCATAAACATAAATATATAATAATTTCCTGCACACTATTTGCAAATCACACTGTGCTTTTTTAAAATAAAAAAAATAAGTGTGTAAAGACCGTGTTCACTGAAAGAAAAAAAATTAAGCAGGAAGGTATTTCAAGCTAACTTGAAGTTCGATTTATTTCAATAATATTGGTGCATTTCTATGTAACAATTATTTTTTGCTCATAACGTACTTATTGCTCTAAACTTTATATTTTAGTTAATAGATACGATTCCTATTAAAGAATAATAAATGGCGTTTGGATCGCTTAACGTGTCATCGCCGTACGTAACGGTTTTATATTTGTCTACAACAAATGCATAGGGTAGAGTTCCGAAGTTATGAACGTTTATTAAAATGACTGGGGTCAGTTAACCAAAATAACTTAAATTAAAGGTTCTATTTAAGCATCAGGCATATTACCGTAATTTGAACACTTAAAATTTCGCAAACAAGGTTTAAAAATTATAAATAGTAAATGAAACAGCAATTTTATTTTATAAGCACTGTCCCATTATACCTCGAAAATATATATACCTCTACTTTACATGTTTGGAGAGGTACATTACAGACTTATATATTTTGGTACGTACGTATAATTTGTAGATCGGTACCAATCTACTTACATGATTTAAGTAAAATGGATGATCTACGGTGATACAATGTAAATTTCATTCAAAATGACGCAGATGTTTTGGAATTATCTATTTTTATAAAAGAAAATTCTCTATGTATCAAGTCGTACATTCTCATTTATAGAGTTATTAAAAATCATATAAAAGATTAAGAATTTTTGGGAAATTATTAGGAAATTGAAGAGTATACTATACTTCAAAAAATTTACATAAAATATGAGCAGCAAAGCGGAAATGACTTTACGGAGATGTTTCATGTGTGATGTGAAGGTCTTAGATGCACGTAGATACATGGAAGTGAAGAAATGGCGTAAAAAGAAATAGCTTGTCCCCTGTAGAAGGGAGAATGTTACCGTGATGTGATATCACATACTTAAAAGTATGTTAATATTATACAAAAATAAATATTATTTTGGGATAAACATTTCAATTAAATGCTATTGGTATTTTTATGTCATATTGCTCCAGCTAATAATAAGTGCGGGCAATCGATTCCGTGACGTTGTTCTAGCATGCTTGACAAAGGTGCAATTTTATTGAGACGTAACATTCGGAGCTTTGAACGGGGATGTGGTTTCCAAAATTTTGTTCACATTTTTCTCGAGGAAAGACATGGAGTATGCAATCAAAATATAATTAGTCGAAGTTGCGACTCGTGAAATGTAGGAACTGAAAGATTGGATTACTCTTATATTGCCAACATTTACAGTACAAGTCTGCTTAACAATCTGCCACCTGTTAGCTGGCAATATTTTGGAGTTGATAAAGATTCACATTCTATTGGTTAGTGACCGTGAAAACGTCGAGGATTTAGAATACTGGTCAGTATCCTGACTTGTCGTTGAATAACATATAAAGCTAGAACTGGGGTAGGTATTGGAAAAAATGCTATCAGGTTTTGCTATTTTATGAGAAGCAAACTAATGTTTTTATTCATACCGGAAAATGAGCAAAATAACCATATATTATATGTTGAAATGTCACAAGACTTGTTCCTATGTATATATTCTAATATATATATTCGGAAAAATTTAAGTAGTGAATCATTTTTCACATTTATTTATAAATAGTTAAAACGATTCAGGATCACTCTTGACACAGCCTGTATGATCTTATCAATGGAGTAACTTATTAAAATAACATTTTCTAATGTGCACGACAATATGTCCACGAACGGAGTGTCCTAAGGTCATTGTTTATTTATAGTTTGTAAACATATTTAATTAGCTATCGGTAATTAAATTTGTTTACATGTAGACGGTCGTTGTCTACGGCAACCGTCTTTCTGTGTATAGTTTGTTTCTAAGTACATTGCTAGACAGGGCACGTGTCATTTAGTTTTAGTCCTGGTGGTGAGGAATTCACTTACAATGTTAAAATTTTGACAATTTTATACGATGATTAAATTAAACATCAGGCGAATATTTTAATTGCGATAATACGCGAGCGTTTATGTCAGATATGATTTCCTAAAGCGAGTAGTCCTATGGATTTCAAACACATTTAAGTCTCTTCATGATTGTAAGAAGGCTGTAAAACGCATTTGGATATAAGATATTTTATTGTATGAAAAGTGTAAAACATATAATGATTATTAATTGCATTTTTGCAAGGATGTTGATTATATCACCAGTTAGATGAAGATCTCCTATAAGTATGAGGGAGATTTTCTTTCTAGAAATATCGCATGGTAAAAGATTTCCATTTAAAAATGTATCTCAGTCATAGAAAAGTTTTCTGTCAATAACTCAACTCCGGTATGAGGTCGATTAAATTATTTATTGATAGAAGTAAATACATCTTGTTAACCCTGGTTTTTCAGTTTTTGTCAATTTACCATCATATAGTGAAATATAATACTCACAGTACTCATAGATTACTGAAATATTAATGCTTTTTGGGATTTATCATTTTGATATGGTCCAATTTAAATTTTTTCATGTTGCTTAAAAATATTTTTTAAATTTCATACTATGAGAATATGTTTTTTACATATTCTCATAGTATGGAATGTATTAACGAATTTCAGTTAGTAAATTAGTAGGACATACGACAATTTGACGTATAATAAATAATTCATTAGCAGTGAGGAGGCGTTGTCCAGTAACATGTATGACAGGATATGGAGTGCGTAAACAAGTGTGATGTGGTATTTCAAAGCTTAGTGAAAGTAGGGTAAATGATATTTTATTTGGACTTTAGGTATTTTGAAATTATATACAGAATATGAATTAATTAAGTACCCCTTGTTAAATTTAACAATTAATTTATTTTGAAGTACAAAAGAGAGGAGTAAATTATTAAAAAAAATTTATATTACACAAAAATATCATAAAAAATATTAAATAACATAAATGCATAAAAAAGAGGTAAATAAAATGTGTGATTTAATTCACAAATCTAAAATAAGTAGCTTAAGTAATTTGTGAAAAATATCCTAAAATTAGTAATAACAATTTAACGAAACTTGTTATTACTAATTTTGAAGAATGGAATGTTATACAAAATGAGATAGCATTTTAAGAAGTCTTGCATTTTTCAGCTTCTTTCTTTGCCTTGCAGTTTTCATGAAACTAAAAATTTCACTGGCATATTAATTATTAAAGGCAAAATTTATTCTTGAAACATATTCTTATCGAGTTTACGTACATAAAAAAATACACTGTGGCAGAGCCACGTGGCGCCGTGACCGTAGCAGCTGAACTTTTAACTTTAATTAGCATCTTGCTTGTTTTGAATGAAACCTGAACAACAACTTGCTTCTCTAATTGATGAACATAACACGGGCGATAATGCAATCTTAAATATAACATGGAAATGATTAAAATGGATCAAAATAATATTCATTAGCCAAATAAGAACCCGGTAACGACAATTTATTAGAGACGCAACATAAGTTGTTGTTGTTTTGCATTTTATTTACATTCAAGCAAGGTGTTTTGAAAGGTTTTCACGGAAATTAACTTATTTAAATTATTTGCAGCTAACTTAGACTTAAACAGGTAATAAAATTAGAAACAAATACAATCGATAAGTTGTTAGCGCTATTTACCTTTCTTTTATGTCACCTAATATTTTCACATTTTTTTTATAAAAAAATTATAAATAAACACATGATTCAAAACATGTTATGTTCATGTGTAGTTTGGGCCTTATA
Source organism: Druceiella hillmani (assembly GCA_039881145.1). Taxonomy (NCBI): domain Eukaryota; kingdom Metazoa; phylum Arthropoda; class Insecta; order Lepidoptera; family Hepialidae; genus Druceiella; species Druceiella hillmani. The sequence continues at coordinate 19,185,869 of JAYKKI010000002.1, read as the reverse complement.
GGCCTGTAAGTGCCGTAATTACAGCATTCCAAGAAAAACATGTTTGAAATAATCTGTATATATTCAATCAGAAATAAACCGAAATAATTTAGACCATAAGGTTTGTTTACTCAGAGCCAGGATTTATAGGGCGTTGATAATTGAAGTCACTAAATGTTTAGTGCTTATAGAGTTTATTTCAATAATTAACGACGAACATTTCACGAGTGTTTGAAGTCCCAAATCAGAATTATTTTACTGTCTAATAAGAATTTCTATAAATTTTCGGAACTTAACATAAATCAAACAGTATGCTTGTGTACGTAAAAGTAAAATCTATGGATGTGTATACATAGTTAAATATTATAGTATATATTGCAGAATGAATAACCAGTGATTGGACATGCATCGATATATTTCTTAATACATTTTTCACTACCATCAGCAATATTTGAATGGCATTTGATGAAGTTCCCATTAGGTATAAACGAATTTGTTTTATTTTTTATATAAAAAAGGATATCATAAGCCATGACGAAAACTACTCGCAATCTAAACATTTCAATAATTATCAGCACTTGTTTAGGAAACAGTGACGTTCTTAAAACACACTGATTGCCATTTTTTAGTGTTAACACTTTCGACGGTACTGAACTATGAGAAATATGTTGAAATGAGCATTACATCTTCTCGCATTAAGTTAAAATATTGTTCTTATTAAACACATTTTACTTTATGCAGCTTGTCGCGGGTTGTGATCGCCTTTTAATCCGTGTCTTTAAAAAGCTTTGCCCTCTAGGGTAACTATAAGTTGTGGCTGCAAAAATACTACTTTTATGCTTCTACTTAACGAATTGCAATTAAGCAAATGATTCACTGTGGGTTTTTTATTAGAATTTCCACTTTAAAATGGTAAATTTCTTTCAGAAACAAATGGTCGTTTTTTGATTAACTTTTATAAATAGACAGAGAGACCCAATTATTGAGTACAATACATGTCATCTTAAGTTATTATGCAATTTCAATAAAGATTACGACAGATGTTAAAATATTTTATTTTGTTGATAAATATATCGGCATAAAATTGTATGTTACCATCATTCTTCATAGGGTGAGGTTTAATAAGTGGTCTTTCATGTTTTCTATTCACTCCAGTTTTATTACGAGTATTGTTTTCAGGTTCTAATGGTGTTTCGAAGTAGAACATGGCTTACCCAGAGAAGATAGGTTGTCTTGTTTCTTGAATACTTCCTATTTTTTAGTTCAGGCCAAGATATTTCTCTTTTCAGTGATATGGAAAGCATGTAAAGAGATATAATCTTCTCATTCCTTTTTATTATCTTCACGTTTCGTGTGCTAGTTGAACAGTGGCTATTAAAGATGCGAGGCACCACTATGGATGTTATAATGTTACTTAATGGAACTATATATACCTAACGTAGATTATAACGTAGATTATGTCCTCGAGATCATTAAAACTATTTTACGTAATCATCTGATGAAAATTTGTCATTTGAATTTATGTAAAAAAATCATCATAATTACAAATGTACTGTAGCTTTGAACATAACACAACGTAAATAGAAAGTTGATTACAAATTAGCTACCGAATCGTGCTAGAAATAATACGTTGACATAAACATACTGATAATTGTTATAAACAAAAATATTATTGTGACTTACTTAACTTTCGTTGACTATAATGTAACTACGCATCTACTGCCGAAAGCTCTATCCGTTATTTGGCACGTGGTTGATTCGTGGCGCGGGCAATGAGATTTATCTATGAGCGATAGAGTCGAGGGGGACTTTAGACAAATTTTTATCGGATATTGACACAAAAAGTCAAGTTACGCACTTGACGAATCTGACGGCGGACTGTTGTCATCTATGATCGGGTTACGCGCATGTCAAGGTTGTTTGAGTGCACGATGTTGTCGTTCCACGTAGCACTATGTAGTCAATAATGTGATGGCAAAGAGGATACGATATAAGCAAATTTGAGTCATTTTAGAGTTATTTTATGGTGAACTACTAAAATATAGTTTATTTTTCTTTCATTTCTTAATAAGGACGATCTCTTTAATAGGTTTACCCATCTTTAAATATTTATAAGTTTCTAATATACCATAAACAATTATGAAAAATATTAAGAGAAAAGAAAAGTGACTTGGAAAACATACTTTTCGATTATAAAATTTAAAATGATAATTATTTACCCTAATTAAATAATTGTACCTCAATTAACATAAATGGGCATTAGGTACTAATCATTATTAGTTTTTTTTGAGTAGGTATTAAGTGGAAACACGAATAAAAAGGCATAATAACGAAATCCAATGTAAGCTTCATTTGACTTCTATTTCTTTGTTCTGTTCATTTTTGCTTAGACTTGGCACTGACTAAAAAACTAATAAATGTTAGGCCGTCCTTAGAAGATATTAGTGTAAATTATTATTATAGTATTTAGTTAGGATAAATAACAATTTTTTTTAAACTTTTCTTTGCTTCGTAAGAAAGTAGTTATTTGACGTCGGTTTTTGTTTTTCTTAATTTTATTATTTGATATTCTGTATTACTTTAGTTTGACTAACCCGTTTTTCAGACTTCAACAAAGCTAAATTATCCTATTTATCTCTTGTGGTTAACTAGAACAGGTTATTTCTATAGCAAAATATATATTTTTAAATAAAATGTGAAAGAGAAAAAATGATATGGGTCTCTTGAGATAAGTACGACGGAGTAAATGACAAGATTTTAAACCTTCAACTACATTTAAATGACGTATTTTGGAATTGCATATAGTTGAATGCTACCATATATTAGTTGTAGAGCAAACAGTTGATGTAACAAATTACGGAAATATAACTACAGTTAAAGGTAGAGACAAAGGCACATTCGTTGTGTAAAGGGCTTCGTTATTATTTTTTATTTTTAAAGCTTTTGTGTGTTGCATCTTTGAAAGTTTATTTATTATTGTTTTCTTGTGTTTATTCTATTATTAATGCGATCTTATATTTAAAGACTTTATGATCAGAGAATAAGATAAATGAAGCAAAGGACTGTTTTTCATATTATACACTTCTACATACTACTAGGATTATGAAATTTTAACCACTTATGACTTGTGATTGTTTGGATGTTTTGTATATATTTTGGAATTTTTTTAACCAGAAAAGTTACGTTATGTTGACTAAAATGTATAAGAAAAATAATTTAAATTTACTATGAAAACCACATAAAAATACATTTGACGTGACAGATAAATGTATTTGCAAGTTGATTTTTTTCTCATTTTCACTGTGTATATTAATACAAAATAAAAAGACAACGGTTTTAGTTGAGTGAATTATCCCATTCTTACATACATTTGACGTGACGTTAATTCACGTATTATAAATGATCGACTTGTTATTAACCTAAAACAATTTTCTACATAATCCCAATAAAACAAATTATGAACCCTAGATAATGGCAAATAGCGACTTTTACTCTTTATCATCATATGTTTTTCCTAGCGTCTTTTGCCATTTGGCTAATGATACTTGGCTTCGTTAGGTAACTTATCGATATTCGGTGTATTAAGGTTACTTGAATAGAGTCGCGATGTCTGTGGATACTCTAGAATTGAAAATTTGAAATTTTTTTAAATTTTGGAAAACTGCTGTATAACTTTATTGTAATGAAAATATAAATACCTCTCTACCTCTCAGAATATTTTAGACTTTTTTGGGGATTTTATTTTTAGTATATATATATATATATATATATATATATATATACATATATATATATATATATATATATATATATATATATATATATATATATATTTTGTACTTCATGGTGAAGATTTTTGAGTTTTAATTAATCAACATCAGGTGACTCGTTTGGACACAGTCTGGTAACTCGTTTGGGTAAAAAATATTTATTTTCTGCAAATAACATTTTTAGTTGGAAATGATAATTAAAATGTGTTTTAGAATTATTGCTATATATAGACAAAGCAGTTTTGTGTCATGTTATATTCTAAACTTGAAGTTAATAGTTTTAGTCATTGCACATTACTTGCATTCATGACTCTTACAAAATAGATATAAAATGAAACAGACATCATTAAATAATCATAAAAATGGACATTTTTCAACTTATTTCATTAAGTTAAAAGAAACACTTTGCCTCGTAGTTTATTACTTTACTAAATGTCCACAACTTTTTACGGTCTATCGTACAAATCTAATTTATTCTTTTCATGTTTACTTTAATATTTAAAACGTTACCATTTTATTTTGGTTCTTTGTTTTCCAAATTTATCAATTTCCTGTTTATTTCTAGATATTTAAAAACCATTAGGGTTTTTATCTAATATAATCCTAACTAAAATAAAATATATAATTGAAACTCTACTCTGTGTATGAAAATATTTTAATGATTAATTTAATTTTCTTTAGAACGGATTTTCTTATCACTTTTATAGAGTGAGCTTTATAAAATAAAAAAAAAAGTTTTTTTAAATAAATAATTTTAAGTAATACTCGTCTGAAAGTTTGGGGAATTTCTTTGTTTGTTATTAATCGAAATATCTGTAAAAATATTGAAAAATCGAGACAAATATGCATAATTAAGTTTGGGTATTGATATTATACAATTAAGTAATTTTTCACGGTTTTCGTCCTTTTCCATCCTTTTTTTTAAACCCTTGTGGAGCAAAATATTCCAAGGGTATTTTATTTTAAAAATAGAGTAGGAACAGTTTTAAATTGTCACCGGTGTAGCATAACAAATGTTAATAACAAATTAAAGTTGATACTGGCTTGTTTTAAAATACATAAATATGAATGATTGAATATATATGAGTATATTTCAAGAATTTTGTATGATTTAATTATATCAACTCAACACTATAATAACAATTCGCCATTATACCCAATTTAGACTCAATCTAACTGGTTACATTTAGACTAAAAGAGGTGAGCAGAAAATTGTTGTAGCCAAAGTTAAGATTTAGAAATCATCACTTAGATCACAATAAATATATGTACTGTTAAGCTATATTATAAATTTATAAATACTGTTACTGCTATAATCTGATTGGTTACATTTAGACTAAAAGAGGTGAGCAGAAAATTGTTGTAGCCAAAATTAAGATTTAGATGTCATCACTTAGATCACAGTAAATATATTTACCATTAAGCTATATTATTCGTTTATAAATACTGTTACTGCTATAATCTAACAGGTTACATTTAGACTAAAAGAGGTGAGCAGAAAATTGTTGTAGCCAAAGTTAAGATTTAGAAGTTATCACTTAGATCACAATAAATATATTTACCATTAAGCTATATTATACATTTATAAATATCGTTGCTGCTAAGCTATGGCGATCTAATAGATAAGTTATCGCAATTTTATTGAATTTTTTTCGCGCCCGTTAAAAAATAAATCTAGAATATTTAATAAAAAAAATGGTTACCTAACGTAAGTTATACTTAGTTATCTATTGAAATTTCACATATTTATGATTCCCTTATTAGAAATATTCATTATAGTAAAATTCGAAGTGCCAATCCCACATGGTAAAGAGTAAAGCGATTTTATATTTACACCAGGTTTACGATCTCACGCCATTACGTTTTATGAGCATAAAGTCTTTTTATTAATATAAACCTTAACGGCATAATAAAATTCTTCAAGTGGGATGTTAAGAAAGTTAATGAAGGATTCCACAGCGTCATGAGTGAACTAAAACGAAGGTTGCCAGTGGACACCGCCTACTCGGTGTGAAAAGAGACAGCATGCGAACAGTTTGAAATACGTTTACGACTATTTCTTTACGTGCATCGCGTGGGGGTATTAACATTAAAGCGAAATAATTGTTCATAAACCTTGCTAGCCGTATAATTGACAAGAATGTAAATTATTAATAGAATGAGAAGGAATACTTTGTTTTCCGTCTAATATATATAAAATTGCGATAGCTTATCTATTAGATCGCCATAGCTTAGCAGCAACGGTATTTATAAATGTATAATATAGCTTAATGGTAAATATATTTATTGTGATCTAAGTGATGACTTCTAAATCTTAACTTTGGCTATAACAATTTTGTGCTCACCTCTTTTAGTCTAAATGTAACCTGTTAGATTATAGCAGTATCAGTATTTATAAACGAATAATATAGCTTAATGGTAAATATATTTACTGTGATCTAAGTGATGACATCTAAATCTTAATTTTGGCTACAACAATTTTCTGCTCACCTCTTTTAGTCTAAATGTAACCAATCAGATTATAGCAGTAACAGTATTTATAAATTTATAATATAGCTTAACGGTAAATATATTTACTGTGATCTAAGTGATGATTTCTAAACCTTAACTTTGGCTACAACAATTTTCTGCTCACCACTTTTAGTCTAAATGTAACCTGTTAGATTGAGTCTAAATTGGGTATAATGGCGAATTGTTATTGTAGTGTTGAGTTGATATAATTAAATCATACAAAATTATCTCGTAACAATAATAATATGACCCTAAGTAGACCGTGACGATGGAAGCAGTCAGATAAATGTGTAATAAATTTGTGCTATCAAGCTTATAGAAAAACAATCAATGTTAGACTTATATTAAAAAATGTTATGTAATTATATCAAATTGGCAACGCCTATCGAAATATATAATAAAAGGTTGAACGTAATTTTGATTTGGTTTGTGCATTAAATGAAATTATATAAATCAGGTCGAAATTACATTCGACAGCAAAAAAATAAAAAAATTGGAAGCAGAACTACCTAACCAAAAAAAGCAGGAAATTTCGCAAAATTTGATATTTTAAATACCCATTTTGTTAAGAATACTTTCTGAGCTATACCCTATACGTCAATATTTTTTTATTAAATACTTAATATTTAATGAAAAAGATATTGATGTAAAGAGTATCGCTCAGATTTGACTGAAATAAAGCAGCAATAATATATTGAAGTAGGTTTAAATAACAAATATTTTGTTCTGTATTGTCTTCTAGTCAAACTCTCTTATTATTCTATTAGTTGACTATAAAGATGTATGCTGTATGGTCCTTATTGAAGATTGCTTAAATATTTGTATTGGAAAGTTTTCAAAATCTGTATACTCGCTATATATACGGTTCTTTATTTATTCTTAAGTTCTTCTCTGAACATGAATTCTATAAATATAAAACTGCAATAACAATGCAGTGGACGTTTTCTTACGTCCATTGCATTGTTATTGTGATGTTATATTTATAGACTTCATGTTCAGAGAATAATTTAGAGTTAGTAAAGAACTGGTTTTCATATTATACATTACCACGATTAAATTAATTTTATATCCATACATAGACAAATAGTTCCAAACCCCGTTTAAATCAGCATGAAGCTGTACTTTTTTGGAAAGCTAAGGGCTTTCCAGAGAGTGACAAGATTATCGAAGAGACCGGAACCCTTGGTACATGAATTTGTATGATTATGAAATTTTAAGAACTTATTATGAATGACAGTTTGGCTGTTTTGTATAAATCTTAGAATTTTTTGAACCAGGATAGTCACGTTGTGTTAATTATAAGTTATGAAAAAAATTATTGAAATATACCATGAAAGCCAATATAAAAATGCATTTAACTTGACACACATGTATTCGAAAGTCGACTTTTTGTTCATTTTCACTGTATGTATTAATACAAAATAAAAAAAACAATGATTTTAGCTAAATGAATTGAATAGCCTTTTTTCTACTCGCATGTACGAGTCTTTTTTATTTGCAGATTATAAATAATTGACTGATTAATAACATAAAACCGATAGTATGGTAAAGAACCCATAGTGCTGCCTCTAAATCCATGGCTGAATATTTTTTCGTACAGTATGATATACATCAAAGGGAAATACTAAATACTTTAAGGAATTAGGAATATTGCATTAATAAGGAATTAAGTTATTGTAAGGGATTAGTTAATATTTCTACTTAATGATGTTTATAATCTAAAGATTGACTATAAAAAGCGACCTTTCTTCTCAACATTAAACGGTGCTCAGATTCAAAAACGGACCTATTTTTAAATAAACTTCATCCGGAAATCTCTATTTTTTTCTCAACAAATTCTATCTCTTACTGTATACTACTAATCTATGGAATAAATTAGATTCTAATATCCAGGATCCATCATCAGTGCATACATTCATAGATTCTCTGAAGGATTGTTTCTTCTGTTATTCTTATTCCCCTTTTTGAATTGTTGTTTTTATTTTTCGTTAGATTGTATATGTTTATGGTTATTTTTTTTGTTACAAAATATAGTCAGTTGCAGTTTGGTTGTTTTGTAACTACGTTCACTAAATATTTTTATGTATTGAAAATAGTGCTATAAAATATTTTTGTAGTAACTTACAACAAAAATATTTTACGGTTACATATACATATTAAAACATATTTTAATTTTTAATTATATTTTTTGTAAAGACATATTTAAATTTTAATTATATTTTTTGTAAAGAAAATTTTAAGTAAGGTTCACTTAATTATATGTTTAGCCATTTGTGTGTTTAGCCACTTTTGTTTCATTATTACCATCTTGACGAAAGCTGATGTGAAATTTATAAACACAGATAATTTTCCATTCTTCATTCGTCGATTTCAACTGTGTCATCAACTGTTGCTTTCTTCATTACTTCCAGCAATTTAATATTTAATTATATCTTGTTTTTCATTTTAACTTGTTATTAAAATGAATTTACAGGACACCGCATAATATTTTTTTATCAACATTCAGGGCTATATTTAACTAATCAACATTTAAATTCATGTTGTGAAAAACAGTCGCTTTTATAGAGTCACTCTTTGGATTATAAACGTTATTACGTAGAAATAGTAACTAATCCGTCACAATAATCTTACAATATTGCTAATTCCTTAAAGTATTGAATATTTCGTTTTGATGTATTTCATGCCGTAGGAAAAACATTTCAAGGTATGAATTTAGAGGACAACGCATAACCAATATGCGTATTAAGTTGTCAAGTGGAGGAGTTTGACATGTTTATCCACTAATGCCTATCTGCAGTGTAATGTGTCATTTCCGTAAATAAATTCACTTCCCAAAAACTATCTTTGATTTTTATCCTCAATGGATCCACAAAACAAAACTTAATTTTAAAAGAAATCAATATAAAATATCGATTTAATGTGTGACCAAAATATCGAGTTTTCTTTGACTTAATAAATCATGATAATATCCACATTTACTATTTTTTCTTAATTACGCCAACAGCACCAATTCAGTCCTAAGCATTAATCGCAAGTCATTAGTACTAAACGCCATGTTACCAATAAGTAATAAAGAACCCTAACTTCGTCAGCTGACAATGGCTAAACAGAAATGAGTGATTAACAGTATTTATTTACTCGTTTATCAAAAGCTCTCAAATCAAATGGTTTTGAAAAACCTTATGTTTTAAATATTGAATACATTTGGCGTTAATTTTGTAGAAATTCATTATTCACAGTTAAATGAAACTACGTGATGTAGTTTTATTTCTACTTACTTTAATTTTTTTACCACGACCTAGGTTTCGTTGTATTACAACATCTTCAGGTGGGATATTAGCAAAGAAATCACAATTCTTTGCTAATATCCCACCTGAAGATGTAATACAACGAAACCTAGGTCGTGGTAAAGAAATTAAAGAAAGTAGAAATAATACTACATCACGTAGTTTCATTTAATTGTGACTTATGTTTTAATTCAAATGACGGGCAAAATGATTATGAATAAATTTTCAATGTTATATTTCAATCAAAAGTTATTTTACACCGAAAATAGCCTTCAAATAAATTAACAAGCACGTGCTATTTATATGTTACACTATAACTACAAAATAGTACCTGGAAAGGAATGTATTTTATCGTATAACTCTGTTGTTTTCGGATAGATTTGAAGGATTAAAAACCTGAATCTAGGTAGATTATTGATTATATGCTATCAGTTGGATAACTATATGTACAATATGAAAAATACTCTTCTAGATAGAAATATCTGTTGACAGTCTTTTCAGATAGATGTCCTAAAATATAAATAAGATTATAATGATTTGCGGTTGCTTTAATAAATTGCCGTTACAGTTAACACGCACGCAACAAACTACACACTAAAATACTAACATACTACCAACTTACACCAAAACATCGCAGCTGAGCTTCCCTTGATATTTTCGTTCCATTGTGCACGCCTTTCATGCAGAGCACAATGGTCCAGTGAATGCGTGAATGCGACGACAGCGAGCGCTACAACGAGATGATTGTGAGATCAGACGCCGAGACAAGTAGTTCCCCTATCAGTAGGTCACGCGAGCATCGCGGCATTGACCAATTGTTTACAAGCGAAATGATCAATCGTCGAGCAAAATAAGTTCGTTCATTAAAAATTCTTACCACTCCGCACCTATTAATAGCTTTGTTTTCCTCCTTATCGGCATTAGGTTTTTAGTTAGATAGCGGGGCGAGGTCGTCGACGGATAACAGTTCCGCTGATCGCTATCCAAATGTATTAGACTTTACATATCATCAGTACAAGTTAGTATCGTTTAAAATAAATATTATTAAAGATAATGACAAAAATATACGAGAAACAATAACTGAAGAACAAAAAGATAATAAAAAATTGTCCGGGAACCAACAGTAGATACTAAAAAGAATTTCAGAACCACATTTTAAAACATATCTGGAGTTCGCCAAAGTTTTATCTTTTTTTTTTCTTTAAAAATAACTATTTATTTTCGAACAGCAACAATGCCAGTGAAAAACTAAAACTAAACTTTCTTCAAAAAAGTTAAGGATTTCGGATATGGGTTGTAAAGATCATTTGATCTGCAACTAAGGTAAGAGATAATTCCAATCACATTATTATTCTCCGAATGGTAATAAAAAATGCTATGCATATTCTGTAAATTCATGTTAATAACAATTCCTATTTTTTTATTAATATGATTTGGGGACGAAATGAAAAAAAAATATGATTAAATGTTTGTTATTATGCGATATTTTCTTTTTCCTTTTGTAATATTTTATTCTTAGTAAGAACGCATGATTTTCCAGAAAGTGGAATAAATTAAATATTTTGACACGTCTGAAATTCTTGTCCAAAATGTTTCCAAAGTAAAAGGATTTCATGTAGAATGATTAAGGTATGTCTCTTTTATCTCAATAGTTTAAACCATTACAAATTCATAAAGCTATTAGCCTTTACATGCACAACCTGTGCATATATATATATATATATATATATATATATATATATATATATATATATATATACATATATTCTTGACACGTAACAGCTAAATGTGCAATAGTGACTAAATAGTTTCCGATTAATTATCTCAGGTGAAATGCACCGATGCCAGCGGTGATTAAGAGGTTCCGACGTAACGTAAATACGGAATGAATAGCGGCAGTTGCAACGTACAAACAATGGCGCCAACTTATATCACAATGAGTGTTTTTCAACATCCTTTCATATTTCAATAATAGCGGATTGTTTATACATGCCTTCGGCAACGGGTACGGTGATATGGATACCAAGAATGTAAATAATTGGGAGTTACCATCGTATAGCGTACTTTGGTTTTAATTCACGTAGTAGCGAGTATAGTAAATTGCCTTGTTTCATAAAAAAATATTAACATAAAGATGACATAGCTTAATCTTCACAAGTATAATATAGGTAATGTTTATTTGTTTGTGTGTCTGCATGAACTCTTTAAAACAATAAATACCTATAAAACATTATGGATATCGTGTGATACTTTCAGGAGTTTATCTAACCCGGGACACGATGTCTCGTCATCTCCATCTGTATGCCGTCAATCTGATGCACTAGTGCATGGGGCCGCCCACAGCAGATTTAATATGAAGCTTTGTTTCTGTCCTGAGACATGGACATGTCTGTGGACAAAAACAAAACTTAATATATATATATATATATATATATATATATATATATATATATATATATATATATATATATATTTATATTAAGGTCTTAAATTCTGGAAATTGTGCGAATTTTAAAGACGGATGACTGAAAAGGCGGACGAATATAATAAACTTGTATCACTTTTGAACCCTAAAAATAAAAAGACAATAGAAAGTAAAAGCAACTTCGCAGTTTAATATAATGCTTTTAATAACACGGACGACGGGGAAAACGATTTCCAGTAAATTAACACGTTATGTCACGTATCAACCATCGCAATGAATCGCACCAGATTTCAGTAGATATCGTTGATTAAGTCCCACAGTCTCCATTTGTGAAGAATTTAAAGAAGGAAATGGGGCATTGTATTATAACTTTCAAAATATTTACTTTCTAGGGCACTACAATAACAAACATCTATAAGTGATAATTTATGTAAAAAGCTTGCTGAATTTAGGCCAACAGAAGATTTACAGAGGGTATTTAATCTAAAGGTGAACCATAAAACCTTGGTTTTTATTTTTCATCTAACACTATAGTGATTAAATTATATAACAGACTGTCATTTTCACACATATGTGAAAACTACATAAATATACATGAAATTTTCAGTTCCTGCTATTTGAACCGGGTATTTTATTTTAGTAATTTATGTTTTAGATATTGTGCGGTTTTTACATTTTCTCCTTACAACTTAGTTACATTGTTTTAATTCTTAATAACCGTAACCATAACTCCCCAATCAATTAATTGGTTCCGTTTACTGAACCCTTATCCATCGTTGCGAACTAGTCTTTGTATAAAGATTAAGTAGGAATCATTATAAAGATTAAGTTATCATTTAAATGAGGACATAGAAAGTACCGATTATAAGGAGCAGAGACATAATAAGGGGAAAAGGTCCCGGCAGGGAAGGTAACTAAGGAAGTGCAGGTAAGATTATCAGATTTCATTACCAATTGTTGTCGTATAATACTAAACATTTAGATCTAACGATTTTTGGAATGTTGTTTTTCAAATTAGTAATAATTTTGTACTAATACTTCTTTTATTTATCTTTATAATACTAGTTTATATCCAAGGTTTCTCATTGGTATTAAATAAAAATTAATAGTTATCAATTATCATTTCAATGATTGTGCTTTATAATATATAAGAATAAAGTCAGTTCGTTATTCTCTCTTTTTTCTTCATATCCTATATCCCCTCGATAAGGCAAAGGGCATTTTCGGTGCTTTGACATGATGATCGGTCCTGTACACCACAACTTGCTTCATTCCAAGTCTTGCCGATAAACTTTTGTACCGGCAGCTCAGTCCCCCGTTATGTTCACTTCGGACTGCCACGTTTGCTCTTCCCTTGAGGATTCAATTCCAAAGCCTATTTGAGGATATGGACTTGTCCTCTTGTGAGCATATGGTCAATCCAGTTCCCTACCCGGCGCTTTATTTGGTGTTTCTTGCATCGTTGTAGCATATCGTCGTTAGATATTTTTATTGGTTATTAATGGTTAGTCGATGTTTTTTTCCCCTATGATATGAAATCCAATGCTATTCATACCCAGACATTCTCTCTGATATCTCAAGGCTTCTCTCCTTTCTACATTCGCAAGTACATTCACATTCATCCACATACAGATGACTGCTACCTTTCACTTGGCACAGACGCCAAAAATCTCTAGCAGTTTAGTATTTGCATATTTATTTATGTTCCGAAACGATATACTACCATAAAAGTTGAAACTGAGTAGTCATTTTTTTTCATTATTTCATGCTTTTCTGTGGGCTTCTTCTTTGAAATCAGTTCATTTTTTTATAATAAATGTTTTATTTTTTCCATTTTGGTGCCTGTGATATCCACAAATTCAAGAACTGGCGATGCATTCGATATAAGTAATATCTCATTTATGAAATCGGGACAGGCGCTTGCAGTATTTAATGAATCTAAATATAATTCTATATATATATATATATATATATATATATATATATATATATATACACACACATCTAAATACAAGAAATTAATTACATTTATTTAAAAAACAATTAAGTACATATATAAATACATATATATATATATATATATATATATATATATATATATATATATATATATATATATATATATCATATTCCCTCTTTTTGTTTCACAGTAGTCAGTGCTCTAAGCTTTTACATACTAATTATCTACCTGTATATACTTACTTGCTTACCTACCTAAGTACTAATGTTTGGTCATTTCATATGTTATATACCTGTACCTAGTTACTTGTCTACTTACCAATTAATAACTTAGTTGCATCATACCTTTGTATGTACCTGTATTTATTTTCCTACCTATTTACTTTTTTATTTTCTTGCTTACGTCAACACAAGTGAAACGACTCCATATTAGATGATATGAACTTGATAAGGAGTAAATCGAATAAAAAGTTCATCAGGGAAAGTTCTTGTCACCATCACTCGGCTCCATCACTGTACCCGTCCTTTTGCAAGATACTTTATTACTAGATTTTCATTAGACCTACATCATCTAACGTTGATCACGGAGCCAGTGCTTTGGATTATTGAAGAATTGTATGGATTACCTTTCACTTTCATGGTCAAATGCTAACCAATTTTTTATGACACCGCACTGATTCCATTCAAATAAAAAAATAATCCAACTTGTTTGATTAATGCTGAAGACTGAGTTAATTAATACACAAAACTTGCCGTACCACTGCAGCATCAGGCTGAGGAATGGGAATCCACAATATAATGGCAGGTCTTAAAGTCTCATGATTTAAGTAGGCAGTACCCCGTCAACGTGAGAAGTAGGAATTTGGAGTTGAATCATAAAGTTCCCGCTTGTGACCCACAATTCCAATTTTAAAAACACAGGTCCTTAAGTTTCACAGTTTAGGCAGCCTAGTTACCAATATCGGCCTATATGAGACGAACATATGACCAGACGCGGAAGATATGACAAACAAAGAAAAGGCCGATCAAAAAATAGAAAGAAAGAAAACAAATTAGAAAGGCGCCCAAGCGATATCGGATTTAATAATAAAAATCAAATATTTGTGACTGGAAAGTTGAAAAATTATATTTTTCCGGGGCTATCAGTGTGCGCATGTCCTCTAATCTAGTTTATTTTATCTACGCTAACCCCTTCATACTAGATGGCGAGAAATAAGTGAATAATCATAAGTCTAATACATGTACCTATCATAACCGCGGGTGATTTTAACATGGGGGACAACTATGGAAAGGCAAAATTTGTCGAGTTTCTGTGCCGTCAGTTCGGAGTCAGTACGCTGGAAATTACGGGATCGACCCCATTGGGCAACACGGTGATTGACATGACATTCGCTCGGCATTGGAATTCGATCCAGTTTACGCCACATGTTTCATACTTTAGTTACAGACTACCAATACTGCAACGGATCATATTGTAAAGTACGTGAATTTAGATTTAAGTAGAACGTAGATCTAGAATAAAATTTTACGTGGATCTACATGTATACGTATGTTTTTCCAATATTGTAGAATCAAATAGTAACAAAGGTTCCTGGTATTGATAAAGAAAACCTTTTATTACAATCAAAGAAATATCTTGTATTTCTTTGATTAAAATCTTGCAAAGATGCCACGAAATCAGAGAACATGATAGGCTTACTATTTTGTTTTCTAAAATTCTGCCAACAATTCTATACGGCTTGTTCGTAAAATACATTTTCAGGAATCGAGTTTTTAGAGAATAAAAACGTAATGAAGTTCAGGATGGCAAGGAAAATCCAGTGTTGGATACTTCATGATGATTTTATGTTACTGCGTACCTTCGATACACTTTTTGGCTACCTTGGCGATCGACTGACTTGAGAGCGGGTTTTTCATGATCAAGGATCTAAATTTGATAAGTTACATTATTCTTGTGCGAAGTAGCATATTGCCCAATACTCATGATATGACTTGTTTTTCTTTTGTAAAATTAAAATATGAAAGAAAACTTTTTGAAAACGAGTCTTACTTAGTTTTTATGAAACTTTATTTGGGTCACTTTCTTTTAGGCTACCCAATAAATTGTATATTAATCATAAATAGTTCCTCGATAATTATATATAAATTTGAATATATTTGGCGTTAATTTTGTAGAAATTTATTATTCACAATTAAATGAAACTACGTGATGTAGTATTATTTCTACTATCTTTAATTTCTTTACCACGACCTAGGTTTCGTTGTATTACATCTTCAGGTGGGATATTAGCAAAGATAAAATCTTTGCTAATATCCCACCTGAAGATGTTGTCATACACGTAGTTTCATTTAATTGTGTATATATAAATTCTCAGTTAATAAAACTCAAATAAAAATATGATGGAATAAAAAAAGAAATGTATCCATTTCTTTTTTTATTTTTATTTTGGACCATTTGATGATTGGATTCGTTCCGTGATTACAAAGAAACATCCGATTTATCGATTTACCTGTCATTAATTTTTTTCCTATTATTTATTTTTTTTATTACCACTCAGGAGAAAAAGTCTTCAGTAACAGTGCTGTGAAAACTTTAAAACTAGAAGTTCACATTAACAGAATTCACCCTGACAAAAAGATAAAGTTCGGTGACACTTTTAATCATTTAAATATAAAATTTTGATGAGACCTACGGTAGATGCTATGTTTATTTCACTACCGAAGCAAAATCACTATGGATTAAGAACATCGTACAACCTCTCTCTATTCATTGCGAAATTTGGTAATCCACTCACCATTAGAGAGAAATTGATTCTATGGGCTGTTGCGTAGGTATTAAATATTTTACCCCACGTCCACGTCCCCGTGATATTATGAGGAGGATTCCTTTGAGCAATAACACGTTCAAATACATGTCGACACTTATTTGCAAAAAGAATTTGTTTTTTTCTACAGTTAGACGAGTCAAAAGTATTAAAGAAGCTTCATTGCTGCGTATCTTTGCTTTATTCAAGACAAAGTTTTGCCCGTGAATTTGTTCATGTGGATAATGGAAATGGGGTAATGGATATATTTGAGAGGTTCACCTATATATTTTTTGTTGTATTTTTCATTTTATAATTTTTTTTATTGTTAATAGCTTTCATATCCTCTGTATTTATGTATCGTAAGAGTTTTATTATTTTGAAAGTGATCGCACGGGATCCATGAGATAGGCGGAGTTTGTGCTTTTCCAACGCTCGTCGGCCCACCAATGCTCAGTCAGTATTCGCAATCGCAGCCGACCACTAAGGCGGTTGGTGGCACGAAGCACGGAATTTGCAAGTAGTACAGTTGAGGACGGGGAAGGACAGGCTTAGTGTCAATTTTCATATGACATAATCAGAGGATTACTTTAATTTACACCACAGAGAGCGGTTTTTTCAGACACTTTACATATAGAATGACGCTATAAAGAGTTGTTTTTTGGGTAAAGTGTTCCTCTTAAAACTTTTACTCAATTTAGAATAATGGTTCCACCTTCTATTTTTTCTTTCATGCTGCCACCAAAGGTGGCTATGCAAACTTCTATTTACTATGAAGCATAGTTTAGTTATATTTGTGAAATAAAGGAATTTTTCTTCGACTTTTGTAATTTTTGTAGAAATCCAATTTAAAAATTTGTTTAAAAGTTACTTATGTTGCTAATATAAAAGAAAATCGAAAAAATTACCAAGCTATTTCTTACAGATACGTGTTGGGTGCCTTGGAACTTTTTTCATAACTTTTCATTGCTTATAAATTTTCCACAGTTTATTTTAATATATTTATTTATTAACTGTTCGAATGTAGGCACACCTTTCCATTGGTAGAAAGCAGGGTAAATAAAAATTGGAAATTTTTCATTTCCATTTATGTTTAGTTATGCATACATACCCATTACTTTTTAGTGTATTTATTTATTTCAATGAACATGATTTTGTGTATCGTAGTCAGAAAGCGGTAAGTCGGTTTTGGTGGTGATCGTATTAAAAAACGAAATCGGTTCCGTAATTTTTCTTTGTCTTAAATTTTGAATTGTCATTAACATGCGAATATAAACAAAATTCTCCAGCTGTGGTTACTTGTTTCAAGTAAATTTAATAAAAATTAGAACAAAGATAACTATATTTCTGAATATTTATATTTTTATTCCGTCTAAAATGTTTACATTAACTGTAGTCGCACATCAAAACAAGCTTCTTTTATATTCAAGCTTCTGCTGATTGTGATATTTCAACTGTGATGTTGCAACTTTTTTATTGGAAAAAGTTGCAACAACAATGAAACTACTTTAGAGTACTTTAGTCATTAGAACTACTTTACGAACAATTTAAGAATTGAATGAACAACTTTTCCTTGAAGTATTTTTTCTTTGTAGCAAAATTTGAAAAATTTTGCAATTTGTGTAAATTTCGAAAATATCTTAAATTGATGCAATGCTAAAAATTTGAAAAGTCAGTCCATCACACTTCTGCTGACAAAGGTATGGTAAAATAAAACAAATGCATGCCGTAATCTCTTACGACTGGTAAAGCAGGTACACTCCGCTCGAATATAGTCGCGGTATTATTTTTACAAATATGAAATGAGCGATATCCTCCAGACATACGTTTATCTGTTCCTTCAATGACATACGAGTATCATTCAACCTACAGGCGAGTTCTTGTTACTTTCAATGTCACCGTCGTCGTTAGTAAGAACTGGGAGCTATTCAGTTACGCCTTATGTAGATGTCTATGCATATTTTTCTCTTTCACCTTACATACTTTATTATTTCGATAGCAGCTAATAATATATGAGTTCTAAGTTACTAAACCAAACAAAAATAACTTGTGTATAATTTTCAGAATCACGTTCCACTTTACACCATGCTCTTGTTTAACGTTTTTGTTTTTGTTCCACAATGATCTTGTTTCCACGAAATTCGCATTGTGTACAATGTCCAATCTCCTACGCAGCGATTGTTACCATTCCATGTTTTGATGTGCTTTAAATCTTTTTCAATAGGGCTCCAGATATATTTATGTCTCTTGGTTAGCCAATAGGAGAATTCATAATTTTGTACAATATATTTTAAAATTATTTTTATTATAAATTTAGAATAAATTCCTGACGTAATTCTGTACTATATTTTGTAATAATTGTATAGTAAATAACTCGAAACAATTGCTTTCGTGACCGTGATTTCCCATATCGATGCCTGGTGTTTTTGTTTTGTTGTTTATTTTCTTTCTATATATATTCCTGTTCTCTAACCTACAGTTTTATATACAAGATTAGTGATATTTACATTAAAAAAAATGATAAATGATATTGAAATGTAAAAAAAAATATTGTTGAGAGGAATAGATAAACAGATAATAACAATTAAATTGAAAATAATATTGAACAATACTCATTCATGTAGCATCTATCAAATCCATAATTGAAGAAAGAGGAAATATTTGCGGACCTCGCTTTCAGTATTACAAACGATTCCGGTACCTGCAAGTAAAGATTAGGTTTCAACCAGGCTGTCACATTTGAGTCTGAAAAATTGAAATGTAATTATAAAAAAAAATTAAAATCAGGAAAGATTAAGTACAATTTTAGTTTGTTCTTGTTTTGTATAATATGTTTATGTGCATATTATTAAAGTATGTTATGAATAGACATATAATAGGGGTTTATATATACCTACATTTATAAAAAAGGTCAAGGCCTGTTTCTACGTATGTATGTATTTAACCAAAAATGTCCATAAAAAAAATTTTTTATTACTAAGTATGACTTTATAAATTTTTTTGTTACATCTTTAATAGAATAACAATTTTTCAATTTATAACCATGAAACATTGAATAAAACGTTTTCAAAATTTGGATTCATTTTTACAATCAGGACTCTAAAAAACCTATGTACATCAAATTAAAAAAAAAGAATGCGCATCAAGGGCTTAAGACTCTTGAGGGAAAACTAGAAATTCACCATGATCATTATATATAAGACTTAACATATATATGCACAATTGTATCAGTATAGAAATTAGCTCAGAAAGCCTGATTAATTATCAATGTAAAATTATGTAAACATTCTTAGACAACAAGTGTGTTTTTTGTGTTTCATTCTTTTACAATTTTATATTATTTAACGTAACATGATTATTGAAAGCTCAACTAAACCCATATGCAGATTGAATACCTTGGTGTCATGGTTTATATTACTTTTAAAAATAGAGTTTTGAAATACGGATAGGGGGAAAAACGCGGTAATCGAAAAATAACTAGTCAAATAGCTTCTGTTTCCCTAAGTAATATTGTATCGGTACATCGTAAGACGACTGATACAAAAGTCTAAAGGTATACAGATAAACGAATATAAATAGATGTTCTTTGTTGTGATCCATAACTGGTTATATGTGCTTCTAGATACACGAGGTGCTGACTGTTGTTTACCGTCTAGAAATCCAAGTTCCCTATTCCTCTTAAAGGTCAGGCTGGGGCAATCTGTGTAGTTGGTGGAACCTAGTGCTAAGAGAAGGCACCTTATCAACATGTGTACACGTTATAAAAACTTCTGAGCTTAGTGGAAATTTTATTGTGCACCTTGTGTTGTGTGCAACTAGGGTAACCAAAATTGAATGTGGTAAGCTATAAATCTCGGTTAGTATGTTCACACAGCCTAGACCCTTGAACTGTTAAAGATCATATTCGAGTTTGAAATGATTTATGGCTTTAAGTTTAAACTATTCAGATAGAACCAATGAAAATTATATTGTCTCAGTCATTTTTATTTACCTTACTAATCATAACCAAAAAATATTACGTGTGGTTGAAAATATAGCTATTACAATATTTTATAAACAACATTGCATAAACAATGAAAAAATTTAAAACCAATCTAAAGGTTTAATTTAATATCTGCAACTTAAATAAACACGTAAGATTACTACACAACTTTAAAAACGAAATCAACAGTAGAGTACATTTTGTATGCACACCTTAGCACATTGGTCACTGTGCATAAATTTGAATTTTTTTTAATAACTCTTATAGAGAGTTTTAAATATTCCTGGCAAGTCATTATAAAAATGTATTTAGTCTCACCAATTTAAAATACGATTTTTGGTATTCGTTTCTTTCTATAATGAATAAAATATCATTGATTAGTTTATGTGTTAAATAAATGAAAATCGTTTTTTTAAAAACCTTGGATGCATTCCCCCATACTAGGAGTGTTTAATACGAGGACAGTGTCCTTAAAGAGGACGAATGGCAGTCCTATATGGAAAATAAACGAAGTGTGTTGTATTTTCGTTTAGTGTATTCAGCTGAAGCGTTTTAATAAAATAACTTTTTTGCAAATACTTTGTTTATTTCTGTTATGACATAACTCTCAACTATCATCATTACTTTTTTCTAACTGTAGGTGGTATTGTGGTTAGTTGTAATGTTAGATCATTCGTTTAATCGTATGTTATACCCATTTTGTTTCCCAAGGTGTTAATTATAAATAGTTGTTTTTTTAATTTACTGAAGTATATCCCAAATTTTTTGCTTGACAATTTTTCAATAAGCATTGACAAATAATACATTGCAAAATTTATGTTTCATGCCCGTGATCCCATGAATGTACATGTACAAAATTATAAGTTTCATCAGTTATATTTAATAACTTACGTTAATAACAGGACAGTTAAATGATTTAAATTTGTGTCGAATTTAGTTTAGAATAATTTTAATATTATATGGACTTATATGTGTACCTTATGAATTTGAACTTGTTCCAACTAACCTCTCTTTTGCATAATTTATTATCCGATATCGCCAAAATATACGGTTTTATTGGAAACGGCGAATAAATCATGTATTGAAAATATTATATTCAATTTTATTAATAGAAATGAAAGATTTTAATTCTTTTTTCATCCCAGAGTGAGTCATGCAACAAGTGGTCCTGAATTACTTCTCACATTTATTTTATATTATAACCACTTATCGACAAAGGCCGAATATAAGGTCCCCTAAATACTTACGTATGTATATTTGTTATTTGTTTGGCCTTTAAAAAGGTGACTACGTACTTATGTTTACGCATAGGTCATTACCCGAATGTGTGGCGAATAGTGTTCGCGCAATCTTTTTGTGATATGTTTTTTCCAGTGTTTACAAACAACTTGTACAGACAGTGTTATGTAAGTTGTTATTAGAATCGGCTTTGGTCGGCGATTTCGCTAGCTTGGGTTTCGACATGTGCCAAAATTCTCGACAATTTTCTACAGCATGAGTGTATTGTTGTTTTATTTACATAATTCGTTTGTCAGTTTGTTTATGTTCGAAATCGTTTATTTGGTTCTTTGAAAACATAGTGTGACAGTTCTTACTAACTGAGGAGGATTATTTACCAATATAATATTACTTACCAATAGAATAGTAATACCCATCAACATTTATAATATAACAGTGATATTAAATCAAAATATATAATGTTTTAGTGATATCTTATTAAAATAAGTCTAGCCGCTTTTACGTGATAATAACCCAAACAAATAGATAAATAGATAGGTACATTAAAACGACTATAGTTTTAATAACTTTTAATTATAAAATGCTGAAATACTCGTTTCTAAAATAGGCCTGGCATTACAGAAATAAATATAATTTTTAATTAAGTTTTCTTTTTAAATATCAAAAAGCAAACAATTCACTCACAAACCTTATAATAAACAAAAAAATCTGTCATCATAATCTTACGAGATGTTTAAAAAAATTATCAATATCGATTGCTTTTTTTAATGTGTTACCATTATCTAAGTAAATTAAAAATAAACTCACAATTAAATGAAACTACGTGATGTAGTATTATTTCTACTTTCTTTGATTTCTTTACCACGACCTAGGTTTCGTTGTATTACAACATCTTCAGGGGGGATATTAGAAGATCTTTGCTAATATTCCACCTGAAGATGTTGTAATACAACGAAACCTAGGTCGTGGTAAAGAACTTAAAGGAAATAGAAATAATGCTACACGTAGTTTCATTTAATTGTGAATAATGAATTTCTACAAAATTAACGCCAAATATATTCAATATTTAAAAATAAACTATTAACGAAAATTGAAAATTTTTAGTTGTAAAAATGTATATCTTTTTAGTTCTTTTATGTGTCTTTTTTCGAAGATACTGTCGAGCGAGTTTTACATGTCTTTTTTCGAAGATACTCGCGAGCGAGTTTTACGTGTCTTTTTTCGCTTAATATGTTACAACTATTAAGGGAAAGTAAGACGGTGCGCAATTTTCACTTTGTTTCAATGTGTTATTTCAAAGAGTACGTTGTACATAGAATTAATTAAGTATTAGGAAAAATAGCTTGATATTTTATAAAATATACAATATTTCTCACTTGTCTGATTGATGACTTAAATATACCTTTCAAGAAACTTATTTCTTTACATTCTCTTCTTGTGTGTGTCATTTTTATTCTTGTACTACGTCTTGGGTCTAACACTATATAGTCTTTGGACAGTCACCTTTGCGCTAAAAATAAAATTATACAAGTTTATTTTTCATCATCATATAGACTACGGTGTCCAAATGGGTACAGAGTACACAGTCTCTATTTCAATACTCTAAAAGGGTTCGAGTATTTTTGAGTTCAACTTTTAAAGCATTACAGTTACAATAAAATAATGTATGGAAATTTTCTAAATAACATCAAAATCTATAGAAAAGTTTCAGGGTGTATATGGCTTATATTATTGATTGTTTCTTATAAGCGTCTTAAATAATAAGATTAGCCCGTACAGTTTTGTACTCAATTAAAGTATAGAATAAATAACTAATTGGCTTATAATATCGTTAATAAATTAACCGTAAATAAATATTGAATAAAAAAGCAAACGAAACAAAATACAGTCATGGTCCCTTTTTTGTCCGGACAAAGACGAAACGGGCAGTTAGCGTTATATATTTGTAAAGAAGCTATCGTATATACGAATTTTTTACCATGTAGTGAGTCATTTATGAAGTGGTTTTTATAATTAATTTATATTAAAACTTCACACTTCCTGAATTGACGCGGGCCGAATGAATCTCTAAAATACGTGTATTTGTTTTTTGTTTGATCTTGTACACGAACGTACGTAATCACTTCATTCTGTTGGTTGTGCGTAGATGAGCAGCGTTTAGCAAGGTACAATAAATATGCCACATGGTTATAAAGAAAAGGTAGTCGCAGTAGCTAAGCGCTATAAGGGTTTAAATTATATATAGATGACAAAATATTTTCTGGCCCATTATATTTATATTTTCTGTTATTTTTATAACTTTAATAGACCACTGAAATCAAGAATATAAACCCGCAAATGACATTTCAGTTAAATGAAAATTGCTGGTCTCACAAAATTTGTCTTTATTGCTAATGTGATAGAATTGAAATGGGTGATTAGGATAGACTAAATGTAATGTAATAAAAAAACGTATATTTAGTTAATTTTTATTATTATTGTATTTATTTCGTCCTAGTTCTGCCCCAAGGTTTCTCGAGGAAATCCGTCTATTAGATTTTGTGTGATTATCGCACAAAGTACATACATAGAAAAACACAGCGAAAAATTCTAAAAAAGAGTTTTCCGGTTTCTATTGTCATTTTATACGCTAAATCAATCACTGTTTAAAATATTTTCTTTGTACAGAATTTATTCTGTTATAATTCTATTATATGTATAGATATGTAAAAATTATGTATAAGCGATAAATGTCCTTTTGACGTTTAAGAGATTTTTGTCGAAGATTCCGTTCGATTTCACAATTACGTCAAATTATTTTAGTCATTAGTAGGTTCGGCGCTAAAAACATATAAATATACAATCAAAAGACGGCTGTCGTATTATTGCTGTTGCTATGGTGAAATTTCGTTTTGACAGTATGTCCTCGATATTTTGTTCAGACATAGCACTCTGTAATTACGTATTGTTCGAGGATTTTATGTTAATTTTGTTTAATAATTTCTCTAATTAAAATGTGAAGTCCTTATTTCTGAAATCAATATTGTGACGTACGTAAGTGATCGTACATATTTGTTCACATTAAGTTTTTTTTAGCTGAATGAAATTTACTATTGGGTTTTTATGACTTTTTTATAGTATGTCAGTCAGTATTTAGTATTAGGTATAGATTTGTTATCGATAATCACTTATATATCAAAACAAACTCAAGTAAAATATTAATTCACTAGTATTAATTCATGTTTCTCAAGTGACCACATATCCTTATGCTTCAAAAACGACTATAACATTGGTTTCTCATATAATATTTTAGTCACAATGACACTGGTTGAGCTTTGATACACATAGTAAGGTAAAAAATAAATTTGTCAGTTTTAATTGTTTGCGTCTAAAGGTTTTTTCAGAAGGTTTTTTTCGAGAAGGCCTTAAGCAAATTTAAATAAATAATAAACGTTACGGCGAGGTAGCATACACTATCTTGCGCAATGGAAATAGTGTCAATTGACAGAAAAACTGCTCTAAATCGATTATTCACGGGATAACGTGTTACGTCGTGTGACAACTTTAAAAGAAACAAGCATTGGATCTGTTTTTCGGAAAAAGGAATTTAATGATTTTTTTTCTATTTAAAGTATCTTGAATTTTCAAGTGAGGAAAAATAAAAAAATGGCTTGTGTCTACAAGATAAAGAATAATATACATCAAATTTCACCCAGATTGTTGACCAACATTTCTCCATCCAGACCGTTCAGGTGTTAGACCGATGGATACACAACGCATTCCTGTACGCGCGCATATTTGTGACACGTCGCAGCGTATAAGTAACCTATTCTATTATAATTATTCTCCAATTATATCCTCTGTTCACCAATCTTGGTTTCTTTCCGCGGTTTTTTATAAAACGATTTGCTCCAAAGTCCTTTCCCGGTTACCTAATATCGTTTTGGTAGACACAAACTGCTTCCTCGATATATCTCGCGTCATACATGTTGTGTTTCTACTTTGAAGATGTTTACTATATTTGAAACATAAACTAGAAGTTAGCCACAACTTATAATGACAACAAAAACATTCCTATTGATCTCCTTCATTCACGCAATCATAACATGATTTTTTAAGTGTTCGCAGAAAGTCGAGAAAAACAAAGTGTCAGAGGTTCTTTCTAAATTTGTTTATCGGACTGTCAGTTGTAGATGCACTATGCGGGTCGTTAGTCATTGTTGTCAGCGCACGAGTTGTTTACCATCGGGCGGGGTTCTGGACCGCTCGCCCCTTCTTCGTGTCTTCGATAAGACGGATCCGCGTCTGCTTGCCTGACGAGATGACATTTCGGCAGATTGTGGAGGTCGTTCACTAATTAAACTTACGGGATAAATTGGCGATTGGGGTTAAAAGGGTTTGATATTGATGTACAGCATGGCTGTGAGGTGTCATTAGAAGATAATGCGCGGTTCAGTTTAAATGATTAATTACGAGTGAATATATTTTATGGTAGTGTAATTTTAAGAAACTGTAATTAGCTATTTATATTCGAAAAATTCACTAAAATTAACTATGTTTAAAATATAGTATTTTGTTAAAATAATAAAATTTATCTACCTGTTACCCAAAACTACTAGAGCTTTAAGTCATATTTTGGTAAAAAATTAACATTAAAGGGAAGGTAAAATAAAGTAAATAAATTATGAATTATATTTGAAACTATATTTTAAAGGATCCTTTGCACAGAAGACAAAGACGTCATATTATGCAGACAAATCAATAGCGCCTGAAAAGTTACCCTCAAACGTTGAATTAATTTTCAAATGCATCACGACTATCTCTTTTATATTCGTGATTTCTTTGGCTGTCTATTTTTTTCATAATAGTTCAATTGTAGGCTAATTGGCACCGTACTTTTTGTTAACTTTTTATATGGGTATAACGTGTCTAAGAGTACTCGTGCAACGTCATCGATGAAGGTCTCTACTACTTTTGAAACCCTTATCATTTATATCTAATCTGACGTTTCAGGACATACTGAAATTCAGAATGGTTTTGAAACAATATCTGAATTTCGACATGTAAAGAAGGCTGTTAGAAATGAATTAAATTTGGTTTTCGTGCGAAAAGTAAAAAAAATATAAAATTATTACTCAATAAATAGAATATATTAATTATATGAAACGATTACTAGAAAACGATGGGAAGGAAGGTTTTTGGAATGTTTTAACTATGTTACGATGGGAAGGTTTTTTAGAATGTTTTGAAAATGTCGCTATAGGATTTCTGAAGTATCACTGAAAACATTTTTAGACATAAAATTTGTTTTTGTTTCTTGGATGTAATGTTTTCGCTGCTTACCTTACTCACATTTATATTTCTCTACAAATTTCATTTTTTACCTTGGACAAAAATGTGAGAATCTTTATTTTGTGTGGCATTTGTGAGTTACTTGACGTACTATATTATAAAATGTAACACCTCTTAAGTCAAGATTAGACATTCTAAGAGTAGTTTCGTAGTCCGCAAAATACCTGAATATATAAATTTTCATAAGTTTCAGAGACAATGATACATCATAATAATTCGTGTAACAGAAGTTGATATTGTCATTGAATAGACACATTTTTTGAAATACTTGAGACATTATAAAACAGTTTCCTTCACTTCCGGGACACATATTTGTATTTTCTGTTTATTGAGGATCTAAGCAATACTTTTTTACATTCTCTACTTTACGTAGGCGGGCAAATTAAACTGTGTCTTAACACCTTCCCAATATTTCGTATCCATCGGACATTGGAACACTTATTAGACACATATATGAAGTAAATGAGGAGGATGCTAGTTTTATGGGAGCAATGTGATTTTAGTGAGCGATAATAGGAAAAATGTTCACAGTGAGCGATAATAGGAAAAACGTTCACAGTGAGCGATAATAGGAAAAACGTTCACAGTGAGCGATAATAGGAAAAACGTTCACAGTGAGCGATAATAGGAAAATCGTTCACAGTGAGCGATAATAGGAAAAACGTTCTTTTGCGTCTTGCCTAGTATAAGGATTGAACAAATGTCTTTAATGGTCCCGCGTCGCATTGCTATGTGAAGGTAGATCGTAAAACGGGCAACAAGTATCGTCATTTAAATTTTATACGTCACGAGAATTATATTCAATAACCAAAAAAGAATGGCATTCTATTGATGAATGCCATTCTTTTTCTCAGTCCTTATTACAGTGACGTAACGTAACGTTATTCTTAGTACAGTGACGTAACCATCCTATCAATTGTCTTGTAGATGAGTGATACGCTCACAGAATACATCATCATTCCTCTTTATCAGCTGTTTTTCAGGAGCATTCTGTATTACCAGGCGTTCAATTGTATCGTTGATGTGCCATCCGAAGAACTTTATAATACAAGTTTGTGTAATATATTCGAAAAAACACTGCTTATATCGAGTTCTTGGAGTATGGTTGCAATATAGAGAATCGGCCCACGATAATCCAAGCATATATCTCCAGCAACATATTTCCAGGGCGTCTATTTTTCGTGATATTTTTCATAGGTATTTTTTCGTAGTATCCACGAGGAAAATGGAGAATATTAATGCTGGAACGAGTCGAGTTTTTGTTGTTTTTGTGATGTTACCGTTCTTCCATTGCCTTCAACAGCTTGTCCATACATATCTATTAGTCGTCATGCACCTTTTGATTTCATCAGTATATCCACAATTATTGAAAATGAATCCCCTCAAATGGTCGTATGATTGAACCACTTTGCAATTCGCTAACTGTGTGATGATGGGCGAGTTATCATTAGCACAGTCAATAATCATAATCTTCGTGTTATTGTGATAAATTTTGATGATTTCAAGGCTAATGTTTTCCATTCTTTGCGATAGACTTTCCACATGACGAATACAAGTTTTGAAAAAGTGGTACCATCCGCAGATTAAAGATTCAAAATATTTGAGCAACCGATCGTAATTCTATCCACGCACTTCTCGAGAACAATTCTCATTATCAACTCCGTATAGATGTTAAGTAGGAACTACGAGATTATACATCTTTGACGAACACCTTCACTGGGGTGGAAGTAACTCGACAATACATCATCTGTTCTGACTGAGGTTATTTCATTTTCATAAAACCGCCTGAGTAGGTAGACAAGGTGTTTCAGCGTACTCATTTCGAGTAGCGTTTCCCCAAGGTTTGGGTATTTAACAGATTAAAATGTTTTGGAAAATTTAACGAAACAAATATAGGTGCTTAGTTAATCAAGAATGTTGGAATGCCAGAGTTACTTTTAAAGCATCATACGTTTTGTTTGTAATCGTCTTTTACTTCATTTTGAGTAAAATGGGGATGGTAATAAAAATGGTGTTTTTGACCCATTTGTGGAATTAACAATTTTCAATTAAATTGTAGTCTAAATGATACTTATTTTGAGACATTAATTCCGTAAATATAAATAGTGATTTTAGTGCAATTTGAAATTAATAGTAGTGATATGATACGTATTTAAGACATTTTCAATATTACAATTTCTAATTATATATAAAATGAAAATAAAATATGGATTCATTTTACTATCTCACGAATTTCCTCCATTGTCTATTTTGTAAGCCATTTAAATTTAATTCATAAAATTTAATTTCATTCAAAAACATTTATCCAATATGTAATTTAAATATTTTGGCTTTGTGAATTACAGCCCAAAAATATCCAGCTGTAATAGAGCCACGTGTCCTTTGAAATCAAATATTAATACAGCAGCTGTCTAATGTGTGTGATCTTAAAGGATATATGTATATTTATGTCTTCCAACGGTTTCCTGTTTTTAAGGTGATAAAGGAATGCCATATCCCTCCACGTTTTTGTATTTCTTTTGCTTTACTCGTTCTATATACTTCCTTTATTTTAAACAGCTATAACAAATGAGCGAAGAAATTACAGTCAAATTAATTCAATGAATGTAATATAGTAAACAATGGAAGTTATGTGGCAAGCCGCCAAAATGTGCTTAACCTTGTTGCATAGCAGTGACTTACAGAACAAATTTATATTTAGTTTAGTGAATGCCAAGTTCATACTCCATGCCTTTACACTGTGTGAAAATGTTTAACCCTTAAATATACGATATAGAGAACTTTAAATCAGTCCTTTTAAATTTTGATCTGGCCATCTTCTTATTATCATTTTCTTTTGTTATAAGTCATATTTTGTTGTGAATTTTCTCATGAAAATAAAAAAAATGTACTTTTTAGGTAACTTGGAACAGACTTGTTACGTACAAGAATCATATTCGATATGACATGATTATTCTACATCTTACAGTTCCGACCCAGGGATACTGAATTCTTACCATGATATTGGAGTCTAACAAACTTTATCATAGAAGTGATACCCACTTAAATGGAAAATATGTTACATTTTCAAGTCATATTGATATCAAATCGACCATTAAACAAAATTAGTAAAGGTAATTTTTTTCGCTTCGACTGATTCCTTCGTATAAAATAGTATACATTCAAGAAACTTGTACGAATATACTTCAATACGTCGTGTAAAAATTTACTTAGCATAGATTTATATTATAAAAATCATGAATGTCATGATGATTATAATATCAATTTGAATTAAATGATGGATATCTCAATGCTAAGTAAATTTTTAACCGACGTATTTAAATCACGTGTGTCACACGAACAGAAACTGTTTTTATCCGACTACAACGTAGTCAAGGAAGGGTAATGAATTTAACAGTCTACGTATGTATGTATGTATATATCTATGTATGTACGTTCGTATCTGTGTATGTATGTTTGATCGTAGCCCAACAAATCTGTTGAACCAATGATGTATCATTCAGGTTCTATTCAATACTAGAGTTTTTTTACAGGCTAGGTTTTTAGAGACAAAATACTTTTTGGCGGACTTATGATAAAAAAAAGAATTGAAAAATTTTCTTTTGTGTATCTCATCGAAAAGGATGTCATTCGAAAGGTTTTTAAAAATAATTATGAGGTTTCTTCAACCATTTTTTCATAAATATGAAAAAATAGCCAAATTTCAAAAATATTATTAAAAATTAAATATTGCTTAACATGTATTAAGCAATTCTGTAATAGCCAATATAGTTAGCCAAACATTTGAAAATGTCGATAGAGACAGCAATAAACAGTACTCAAATATTTACAACATTGACATCTTTCTCAACTGTTATTATTGGTGTTGAAAGTCTCAGGAAAGGCTCTAAAATATAAAGATACGATGAAAATTATCTAT
Source organism: Druceiella hillmani (assembly GCA_039881145.1). Classification (NCBI taxonomy): domain Eukaryota; kingdom Metazoa; phylum Arthropoda; class Insecta; order Lepidoptera; family Hepialidae; genus Druceiella; species Druceiella hillmani. Next base: position 19,154,663 of record JAYKKI010000002.1, on the reverse strand, counting down.
ATGCAAGAGAGAAAACGGAAAATCAAAATTATCAAACAGGCACATAGCGAATTAGGCGTTACAAAGAAACTCAACGAGTGGTTAATATGTATTTTTGGTGTTTACTTGGAAAGCAACTTTAACTGATAACTTTGATTAGATTGTTTCACTTATGAGAATGACAATTGGAAAAATTCTAAAAATAGTAAAAGTAAAATAAAAATATTGTAATAACGGTAATGAACATTTAAAATCGTTTTTTGGTTTTGGAGTGACGTAAAGACATGAACTTTCATAGTTTCAACAGGCCAATTAAAACTTACTAATCAAAAGACAAATCAACTATAAGTATTTAATCAACAACCGAATACCAGCAGGGGTATATAAAACTTAGCAATGAAAGAAATCAGATAAACAGACGATTTCACATTCCAGTTGAATTCGAAATATGGTCATAGACACTAACCAACCAAAATTTCACTATTTTCAAAATCTATCACCGAAAAATTCTTACCTTCGTCTATAGATCGTCGTTAAATTTATAGAAATATTATGATTATTTGATTCTTCCTAAACTTCTTTACATTAACTAAGAGCCTACGCTCTTGGTTTTTGAGAAGTGTACCCCCTTCTCGAGAACCAAGAGCCTACGTTATATTATTTATATTCCAAATTTCCAGTTTAAAAAACCAGTAGTATAGTTTAGATTAAGTCAATAAAAGCCATTAACTCTTTTTATAGTTTTGGGAGTTTGTGCGTTTATTCAGGTTATAAAAGTATACAAATATATACATGTGTGTGTGTATTTGTTTGAATGGCCATTGGATATAACGGGCATTTCCGCTATATTACTATTAGCTAATTAAAAAACGGTAAAGTGTGTATCAGGCCACGTTTAAATTAGGGTTCCGTAGATATTTCTCAAAATATGTGTGCCCATAAAGATTAATTGCACCTGAATAAGAATTCTAATACCTTGACATTTAGACCGGCTACTGCGCGTGTAATTCGTCTTATTTTTAAAGGTATCACGCAATAATGTATGCTAAATTATTTTCGTTACGTATTAATTGAGATTTTTATGTGAAGCATATACATGCAAACTTTTATGTACGTAGATCTAAATTTGTAGATATTACGAGGGTGTGACAGACGGACGAACACACGCACGTACATTACGGTATTATAAAAGTTCCGTGTTTGACTGTGGAATCACAAAAGTTATGTATTACCCTTAATATATTATTAATAATAAAGAATTTAGATATAAAATATTACTTCTGAATTTTTTGGTTCATGATAAGTCTTAATTTTCCTTCACCTATTTTGATTTAGGTTCTAGTTAGTTAAAAATATATATTTACAAATATTTTAAATGGATGGCCATTTGATGATGTAATATTGCCAATCTTCACTGTAACTGCTAAAGTTATGAAGCCTATTTGACACTGACATTCCTAATATAAATATTTGGAAAAATTGTGGATATCGGGTTATTTTATTTGACAGATAAATAATGTTTTGTAAGTCATGTAATTTAAAGATTTTGAATTTATTGAAAATGTTTACGCGGAGATTTATTTCTCAGGTTCTATTTTTTAAGCCACGGTTTCTTCTCAGGTTTTTTTAGTACAGTCTAATTAATGATTTATAGTATGTTTATAAAATTAGATACGAACTTAAAAATATTTTAAATATCAATATAAATCTATGAAAATGTAATTCCAAAATGCTATTGTTATGCTTAGTTTCATTGGCATTTCCTAGCCATACATAAAAATTTGCGCGCACGAAAAAAGCGCGTATAAAACAGATGTTACTATTTTGTTAAGCGTAGAATAAAACTCTATAACTTTTTTTTGCATTATCAACAAAAATATTATGAAAACGAAAATCTAACCACGTTAAATTCTTTCTTTTTCCATTTCGAATTTCTTTCTTCATTATGAGTCACTGCAATATTATCAAAAAGACCTTGATATACGTTTTTGTAAATGAATATACATCTTTGTAGTATTTAGCGACTTTGATTCAGTCTTACGATATCTATATATTAAGAAAATTATAGAGGTAATTAGTTAATAAATTGCTCTACAATTTTATTGTTTTATCGATGTAAGAAGAGAAAGGTGTTGATCTCGAAATAAGTAATTAATCTTATAAGTATTCGGTACATAAATAAATAAATAGTATAAGTATTAAGTACTTCTATGTAACAATTAATAATGAAAAGGATTTTAATAATAATTTATAGAATATTAGAGTTAAAGCATACGGCGAACTCGTTTTAGTTAGAGCCAGAGTGCATTTAAACTGAAATGCAGTAATTCCTAATTAAAAATTATTGTTTATTACCGTTAATGAAGCAAGGCACTTCAACGTGAGCATCACACTATAATTGCTCGTAGAGAAAACGTTAGCAGTCGACAATTTTCTACATTACATATGTCAATGTGAGTAATCACAATGCGTGTGATTACCCTGTTAGTTAAAGTCAAAGCGCAGTTATATTAAAATAAAAGATGCCCTGCCAAGGTCGATCCCTGCCGTTCATTAACGTTGACGATACGCGCATCCCAAGCGAGCATCCTACTCATACTAACTGGTCATAAACAAGCGTATCATTGCGAAGTGTTTTAAAATATGACTTGTAGTTTAACGGAATGTAATTGTGCACCTTTCTCATAGTAAACATCATTATCGCATTCTTAGTGTCACAAGCACTCAATATTAATTAGTTTAATTACCACTTTATGTAATTAGTTTGATATTTATAATGTTCTCGGTAATTACATTGTTGGCTTATTGACAATTGAATAGAGCAGTTCCTTATCGTTGTTTATTGCTTGTTAAGTTTAAGTTAAATTTTGTATCTAACGATTGCTCCTGCCGTACCTAATTTGTTAAACGATAAAATGTCATCCGAAAATAGTAAATATTGAAGTAATGATGGATGAGAGTCGATAATTTTAGCTTATCGAAAGTTCGTCTTGTTTATAACTGGTATGGCTGTCAATGTCAATTTTATAAATCATCTAGACATAGACGTTTTTAGTTGGCATTGAATTATTAATACATATTGTGCTTTTAATATCTAAAAATAGCGATGCTTATATTGTTTATGAAGTGTGTCGGGGATAGGTAAATATATTTTTATATCGGGCAAATAAGTGTTTTTAAGTTTTAGACGATTTAGATTAAAAACAGATATGCCTAATAATAATTTGTTTACGATGACAATGAAAATATGTGGTTCAAAATATTATTTCTACATAAAAACGTCATGATACGTAAACACTTCATTACGATCTTTATTCGAAAACAACAGCTGGATAGAAATGAATTTTCTGTATGTTAGAGTCGGGGGTTGTCGACTAAAGCGTTACTTTTCAGGGATGTTATTAATTTAGTAACCTAAAATATGGCACGGTATATTAATCCGCATTTTTCAGTAATCAAAAGTTATTACAGAAAAATATTTATATGTAAAAAATAGAGAGTATCAATGAAATGGAAACTTTTGTATTTTATACGTGTATGTCTTATAATAATCAGTTTAAATTGAAAGTTACAAAGATTCCGAAACAACATTTAAAAAAAAATTGCTTTGGCTTGTTTTGAACATGTTCACAAAAATATCAATAAAAAACAGTGTTAATCAGTTTAACGTAAAATTATGGCAGTGATACTAAAACTTATAGTTTTTGGGAAAGTTATAATATTTTTAAGTGTATAAAGTATTAGGCAACATATTTACGTGGTAAAAAATAATATTAACATTTGTGTTATAATATACCCTTAAACATTTATTTTTGTTTAAAGGTATGGTAGTTTTATCTTATATATTCCTATTTAAAGTTTTTTTAAGCATAATAAATAGCGTAATAGTACATATAAAGAGTAGTAATCCTAGGTTGCAGGTTTTATTTCATAAATTTTTATCCAATGAGAGAAACAGTAGAGCAGTCCGTACATTACTTAGCCCCGAATATATGGAAAAGACTTTATGTTTGTTGTTATGTTACTTTATTTGTTATGTATAACATAATGTACTATTAACTTATATTCGAAAAGTATATTAAAAATTATTAAATTGTGTATTACTATCACGATATTTTATTCTGTGTGAATCGTTCCAGCTAAAAAAAAGACACGTGCGCCGGATGCAGGCCACTCTTATATAATGACGCTAAAAGTAACAACCGCAGAATATTCACAAAATTACCGCTCATTTTCAGCGGGGAATCCCCTGTAAATATTTCGATATTAATTTAGCAAACAGTGTAATGAATATTTAATGCATAACAAGGCTGCGTTGTCGACATACTGCTTTTAGGATATAAAGTTAAGCTTCCTAAGACTTATCCGATTTGTCTATTAATTTTTTATTTATTGTCATATCATAGTCATATCATAGTGTGTGTGTGTGAGCATATGTGTGGGTATGTATGTCTGTAATTTTTTTTAAAAACTGTTTAAAAAATGTATATCAGAACTGGCTTTTTAAATACTTTATCTGGTTAGGTGTATAGCTTTTTGGAGTTTAACATAATCCCGCAAGCAGATAAATAATATTATTGAGATAATTTTGATTCTGTGGATTATTTATTGTATTGAAGGGTTCGGAATTATAAAAAAGGTCGAGGATTTAACGGATGTGTTCATTTTGTAGAGATGTTAATTTATAAGTTTTATATATATTTTATATAGTTATATTATAACATATTTAGTAGGTTTACTACAAAAATATTAGGGCTACTAAAAGTATTTGGCATTTACTGACTCTTTTTAAAAAAAAAGATATTTGTTTTCTTATTTTGAAAAAAAAACGCATTAAATATTGTTACTTCAGGCTTGTGTGAGACGACAGACAGTATTCGGAGCCTCACACTTGCCTATTGCTGGATTGGAGTTTACCAATTATAAAGTGTACTATTACTTGTACCGAACTAGAAGTTGAACTCGAACTGATCGATGACTATTCGAAGACTATTCCGATAACTATTCGATGACTATTCTGATGACTAACTATGATTTGGCAGTGTCGTGATTCCTCTTATATTTCGCTAAGTGATCCTTTTGTGGGGCCGCCGGTTGTCACTCAAGGGGTTTTGAACCCACGGCCGCCTGATCGTCGCATTGTTTAGTGCTTCCTTCTGGAACAAGGCTGGCAATAAGATTTCTAATGATAAGTAAACCTTAGTAATTAGGAGAAGGCATATATTGGATTGTTTTATAATTTAATTCTTCCACATAATCGACTAACTTCTTTGTGGATAATATCCATATTATGGATAAATTTTAGTGGGCTTCCGTTTCGGGCCTATTTGTATACAATTTAGCAATAGAGGAGAGAATTTCACTTGGTTTGGCAATTATTTAAAATGTTATGTGATCTTGTTGACGATAATACCAATATTGTGATTGATTATGTTTTTGCTCTTAAAGAGATTTCATCTACTGATTTATACTGGTGGTGGTAATGTACTTGTTGGAAACATATTAAATAATAATTTAAATAATTAATCTTTTAATGTATTTGTAATATATAATTTAACGTATTTGTAACACATATTATATACAAATTTTAGCTTTCTGTATTCCTTCTTCGTATAAACTTTAACTATGCCAAATCTGATACTCCTTTGTGTGTGAAATATGCTTATAAAGGGGTACAATATTTTCTCTTCACGTATTAATATATAGATATCGGATGGGCATGTTAACGTTCACTTGTGTTCCCTAATAGTTCATGAGTAGGGTTGATATGAGTTTTAAATTGGTGTAACTTTGTACTCGGGAAAATATTTCAGGATTTTATATTTTTTCTTGTGCGACAGCCTCATCGTCGTTTCCTCAGTTTTAGATCTCGGGCATAAAATTTTGCAAATAGATGTTTCAGATAGAGATCTCAATTAATATGCAGTAAAATATTAAAGAAATAAATATAATGTACGTATCCATTAATGTCAAGCAGGGGTGAAACGTTTTTTTGCGCATCCCTTCGGAAGAGGTGCATCGTATATGTGTTTCAAAATTGAGGTTTCATTTGTAAGCCATGTTTACGAAAAATTAAGTTACCACCCCTCTCCTCCCGCTTTTGATTTTGCAGTGGCGGATTTGAAAAAAAATTGAAAAAAATTATTTCTGTTAAGTCGCATCAACAATTTCAAGGAATGAAATGATGGAACACTATTTTAAGCATGTTGCCACAATCGCTCAGCTGTTTTTTTTGTAATTCTTATTTTAGCGTTAACCTATTGTTTTAAGGGAAACAATATTTTTATTTTAAGCGGAGTACACAAACTGTGAGAGGATAAAAGTTGCAAAATTTTTATCTCGATCAGTTTGATATCTGTAATTTTCAGAGTTATAGTTTTGAGCAATGAATCGAAAGGTTACAAGGTTACAGCGCAATGGTTTATTTTTCATTATTCATTGAAAATTTTATAATTGCAGCGTCATATCAGATTTTTCATTTAAACTTAAACTAACAGACTGATAACAATTTTGAGTTTGTAAGAAATTTGCGGCTTCTTTAATGTAATGTTTTGGTCCGAGTTTCTTACGTTCTTTCCTTTTCAAATGGTTGCGCAGAAAATTTCACGAATTATATGTAACATAATAACGACGACTTAATTATTATTTTAAATAATATGATAATGATGATTTTTTTTGGAAATATTGAAAATGGTTTTATATTATTTGTATGTTTGAAATATATAATTTTTTATTTACGTAATCTTTATTTCTTTATTTTTTTGTTACCAAATTTGCAAATTATACAGCCCGTTTGGAACTACCTTTGTTATACGAGCGATACACACATACATACATCATTTAGTTAAGAGAGAAAAATGTAACTCAGCCAATATTCCCACACCATCACGTGCGCTTCAAGTGCCTATATGGGATATTTTGAAAACAATTAAGATACGGATGCTGTTGTTTATAAAATATGAATTGTTTACTGCATTCGTGAGCGATTTGCGGAGACGAGATGATCATTTCGGACGCATTGCTCGTTATGTTTGCGCTCGTGCCACGTGTATTTCGCGAGTCAAGGCCGAATACTGATTTAATGGCAGGCCGAACGGTGCGGGCTCTTTTATATGTAGGTGCTAGATAAATTCAGCGTTCGTTCGATAATCGCTGTAACTGCTTCCTGTTTGCAAAAACGTTCACAAACATCCTTTGGTAGCGCGGCCTTGCATCGATGCGATTAAAGACTCCTATCTTAAACGCGGTGATTGCATGGGAACTCTAAGTTCATGAGTGTGCTAATAGTTTATTGCGAAATCATCCTCAATGTAATTGACGATACGTAATTATGAAGGGAAAATGTGAATAAAGATTAATTAGGCTCTTTGGGAGATAAGTAGTTCGTGATATCCTTGAGCAGATTATATATAGACCAGTCTGTACTGTAGCTTTTTACATTTATGCCTATACATACGTACATATATATATATATATATATATATATATATATATATATATATATATATATATATATTCTTTTTGAAAATATAAGGCGAAAATAGTCTTAATATTTTTTATTCAATAAAGGTATTAGGGAGAAATGTAAAGAAATAGTGTTCATTTTCGACATTTTCTCAATCATAATTTCATTTAAACGTTCATTATCGTAAAAAGAATATTTGTGAAAACATAATTTAAGAAAGACACTGACATACCACTAGTGTTACCGATATTTCTTTTTGTGAAATAAAGCTGATGACATTGAATATTAACGTTCCGATGAGCGATTTGCCCCGTGCCGTCGTATCGTTTTGATGGTGTGGTGCGGCGCCTTTTGTACAAGTATTGCAAAATGTTTAACCCTTGCGTTAACGTTGAAATGTTTTATCTTGAGAGCGGGAAAATATACAAACAAGTTCATTGATTATGATCGTGTGATTTTGTTTACAGAAAACCATGTAAGTGGGTCATACCTATTTAACTAGACTGAATTTTTTTTAGTTTTGGTTATGCGGGGAGCATATTAAGGGGAAGTTATTTCTTCCGTTTCCTTTGGTACCACTTGGTTCATTGTTAAGATTACAAGAAAAATCCACCTACTTTTTAATATTGCTCAACGTTCTTAAATAAAATATTCATTTACTTGATCATATCACGTGCTGTATCTCATATAAACTCTTTTCCTAAAACATAACTTTTAACTTTCATACATATGTGTCGGTGTGAATGCATTTTTATACACTTCTAAGTTAGTTGTCGCATGACAGTAAGATCATAAATTATTATAAAAAGTTTTTGTGAAAATTATTTTTTTCCAAACTTTAATATAACATCATTTTAATAGATAGGAGAAAAAAATAAATTGGCGTATTTTAAATAAAATGACGTGTGGTGAAATACCTACTTTTCATGTAATGTTAATTGTTCAATTTTTGAGAGCGATTTTTACCAAAATTAAACGGTAAATATATTTTTTTAAAATTTTTTTAAACAAATCGCTCGACGTGGTTTTAAAAAAATTAAGCGTTGTGAAATTACTACTTCCCCGTAATGTTAATTTTGCAATTTTTGAGAGCGGTTTCCATAAAAATTAAACGGTAAATAATTTTTTATTCAAAATGTTAATATAGCATCATTTTATATTGACTTAGTTTTTTATACGAATCGTTCGATTTGTTTTTTAAATAAAATGAAAAATGTGGTGAAATTACTACTTTTGTGTGTACCTGTAATGTGATTTTTACCAAAATTAAATGGTAAATAATTTTTTTTTCAAAATGTTAATGTAACATTATTTTACATTGTATTTAGTTTTTTAGACAAAATCAAGTGTGGTGAAATTATTACTTTTCTCGTAATGTTAATTTTACAATTTTTACCAAGACTAAACGGTAAATAATTTTTAAAATAAGTTAGGTATTTATAGCTTGAATTATATATCAAAATTTTTTTCGACATTGCGTTTTACACGACATCCATATAACGTACTTATTTTTTGTTGCAATAACTATACCGCACTTCTATTCTTCAATCTGGACTTTACTTCTATTATTCTTTATATTTTATCAATTGTGTTGTGCTGGCGGCAACAAGCTGGATAAAAATAAATATTACAGAGTAAGTAGATGAATTTTCCTTATTGATTAATTATCGAGAAATGAAATGTCAGAACGTGATGTGAAACGACGAGTACATACGATTTAAATGATAATAAGACTCTTGTAGTATTTAAGAACAAATTGTATTAAGGAATACAAGCGTAGCTGTGCGTGATAGTATATCGGTGCTAACAATTACGTGCGAAGGCGAACTTAGGTTAATGCGAATAAGTATGAAAGCCAATTAAATGCGTTTGCAATTAATTATTGCAGAGCATGTACGAGAAGAGGACGCGTGAAAAATGTATTGCTGAAAAAGATATGTAAATAAAGCAAGATGTATATATATATATATATATATATATATATATATGTATTGATAAATAGAGAAATGGACGACATAGAGGGAGGGGTGAAGTATGCAGCAAGTGAGAGGGAGGAAGGAGTAAAAATGGAGGAGGGCGGGGTGAAACATAAAGTTTTTAGTTTTAAGATTTTTAATATTAAAATATTTCATTCATATAAATAAAAAAACAATGAATAAATACGTTCAAGTAACAAATTCACTGGCCCAGTTACGATAAAAGCCGTTATTTATATTGACGTTCTCCAACTACTTACTGGTACGTATTGTATGAAGGATTTTTTTGTCTTTGCTATGCAGGAGATTCTTGAACAGCTGTTAAGTATATAAACTGTTAAGTGATAGAAACGATAAATTATCGTCGCCAATTTTGTTAAAAGGAAAAAGTATAGGTATATACTGAGTTGTACACTTCCTCTCATAGGTGCTTATGATTTTAACGTGTTGATTTGAAGAATATTATCGTGAATTAAAGTTCTTAAGCTCTTTCTTTTGTTTTTCTTAAACCTATTTTCATTTCACAATAATGTACAAAGTATGAAAAATATTAGAAATTTTTTCATGTTTTTAAATCGAATCCCCCGTTTTTCAACTTAATTAATATTTTAATTTACAATTGTTTGTGCTTTTTTCACGTCGCAACTTAACAACGCAGTGACGTGTTTTTTCATACATATATATGGTAAGTGGGAAAATGATATAGCCTATTGTTTATCTCGGGAAATCTCGTTCTAATCTAATCAATTTTAATTAATTTTATAGACGCGAAAGTGTGTTTGTTTGTCTTTCTTTCACGTCACAATGGAGCAACGGAACGATATAATTTTTTGCATAGAGATATAATGGGAATAACATACTCTTTTATCCTGAGAAATCTCATTCTTTCGAGAAAATTCTTATTTGAGAATAAAAACGTACACAAACGGAATAACGAAATAACGGATAAACGTGATTTTTTGACACGCTTCATACACAATGGAAAATAAATATTTTCTTTTCCATTGTGATTTGTGTTATAAAGTCATGAAAATTAAGACTTAGCATTTAATTTCCTTTAATCATTCTAGACGGTGCCACGTATTTTAATTATATGGCATAAATTTTTAACTATAACCACACAAGCAAAACCGCGAACAAAAGCTAGTTAATATAAATTTATGATGCTATAAATACTTCTAAATTGATAATATGTATTTTATTTTAGGTAAAATCTGAATAAATAAAATGTACTTTTGAAGTATTTACCTTAGAAGGTTTATGTTCTCCCACATCTTTATATATGAGGAAGTCAATGTAAAGACAATTTTAAAGTTTCATTTGCGTATACGAAACCATAAAATGAACTATTTTTAAATCGATTTTTAACTGAAGCTTTCTAAGCATAGACTACAAAAGTCGTTGCGTGCGCTGAATAAGTTTTTTACGTTGTTTGCGCTGATACTTCGAAAGTCTTTTTCGTTGTGTGAGCTGAAATTATAAAAGTCTTTTACGTTGTGTACGCCGAAACTATAAAAGTTTTTTACGTTGTATACGCTGAAACTACAAAAGTCTTTTATGTTATGTATGCTGAAAATATAAAAGTCTTTTACGTTGTGTACGCTGAAACTGTAAAAATTCTTTTAAATATTTTTTATCTCACTTTGCTGGGTAGTTAATTACACAGATTTATTGCAGGATTGTGCCATCTATTTAACTACATCTATAAGTCAAAGTTGGAGCATTTGATTTTTTATCATAGCAGTTTTTTAAATAAAATTTCAATTCATCCTTGCCGAAACATGATTGTAGTTTGACCCGGTCGATGCGGAATTACTCGTGCCATTGTAACTGTACACCCAACAAAATAGTCACCAACGGCCAAGACGTCGCAGATATCGATTGAATCGCACGTGTAAAATGTTTACAAATAATATATGAACTAAATGTCTTAATATCATTTGTTTATCACGTTCCACGCACAATGTTTTAATTTAAATTATACTTTATTTGTGGTTGGAATAAACATCTTATTTGTTACGTTACTTGCTTCGAATTTGAGCGCGATAGTAGCCTTATCTCTCAGATATCGTCTTTTTGCTTTTTAATTAATTTATAAAATCTACGGAAGGTTTCAATGGAGCTTTTGGTGGACGCTTCAACTGCGAATTACAAATCTCTGGAAATTTCGATGAATGGCAGTAAGATGTAGTATGTAAAGCCTGGATATGAAAGTTGGTTAACACTTTCAGCGGGGCTTGTGATTGGTAATGGGAAACAACCCTTATAGTTGAATGTATTTTATTTTTCTCCATATTTCTTTTACTTTTAAGGAGTTGGTATCTTGACAATGTGTCGACATAAGTCACATAAAATAAACTTTTTATCTCGACAACGAGTCGATATAAATGCTGAACGTATTAAATGCAGATTAGAGATATGAAAGCTAAGTGAAAGTCTTAGAAATATAATTTACTATTTAATTTAGTCAATTATTTAGGAATATTTTTACTTTATATGTTTGGTATAAAAATACAATATTTTCTACAACAGTTTTGTGTTAAATATTATGTACTTTTTGTTGGAAGTATCCATCATAATAAATTTTGCACTAAACAATTAGTAAAATTATAAACGTTTTTATTAAACTTTGATAAATTTAATAGTTTCAATATATATACCTAAATATAGATAACTAAAACATGTAATAATATTGAAATAAATGGTGCGGAAGTATTCATTAAATAGGATAAGAAATAAAACTATAGATGTCAGTTTCATAGTCAATTGATTAATGGCACCAGTAAATATTTCATAACTGATTTTTGAAAGAAGCATTTTGAATAACTTTGATATATTATTAATCAAACACCAATGTTACGAGCAACATACGGATTTAGTTTTGTTGCTAGTTTTATGCTATAAATATAGTTAAATTAATTGTGTACTTTACTATCAATATATCAGTTTCAATTGCCCTATAATAAGTTTTTGTGCATAATAATTTTAGTATTTATTACCAAAGAATATATGGAGACTCTGCATTTCTATATCTATCAAAGCTACAAAGTCACGGTAGAAAATTTTTTTTATAAAGTGTTTTAATTAAAAAATAAAAATGTTTATTTTGTGAACATTTTTTAATGCCGAAGTATTTTAATTAGTATCGCTGGTATATTGCTTGCTCGCCTATGAACAGTTCCAAAGTCACTTGTGACTTTTTTAAATTTACCGTATTGTTCAGGTATTGATTCTTAATTTCTACAGGATGTAAATCGAGCAATGGCCTCAGGAATACATATAGCACGAGGATGCGGAGGTAGAATCCGCGCGCCGTCGCGCCCGGCCTATCAGCACCGAGTCACTGACTCGCGCAAGCCTTCTATTTATAGCGTAACATTTTTATTGTGTATCAATTTGTAGTCTCAATATAGGTTTGTTATTTATAAACTGACAAGAGTAATGACAGGAAAATACCGTGTAACTCATATGTTTACGCTCCGCCGGCCTGTCGGCCAGCGGCGCCGGCCGCGGCCCAGACTTATGGATCGCTTTGCGCCCGTCGCGATTGTCGACAGGCGAGCTGGCAGGCTCGGTACTGCGGCATAGCTAATACGACTTCAATTCCAACTACGATTTCTCTAGTTGTATCTTCTTCTCAGTCGTGCACTCCGGACAGAGTGGTCGTGGTTGCTCCGATGACTTAGGTGCTAGGTGCTTGTACATGTCTTTTCTTCATTCGGTCTCCATTTCTACCGGTTCGCTGTGCTGTGAGTGCACTCAGTCAGGGTAGTTTGCGTTACTCATTTAATTTGGTCCGTCCATCGAGTATGTGATCGGCCTCCAGATCTCTTGCCCTCCACGTGTTCCTGCATGGAAATCTCATATTCACGGGTGACTAGATGCAGCTGGATAAAAGACTTACCTCCACATTCCGAACACACTTCGTAGCTAATATGTACGTACAAGTTCAATTTAATAGTCTGGGCTATAGTATAAACGGCAACGTTAGCAAACGCGAGTACAAAATCTACATCAAAACGTAAAGAAATATTTGAACTGATTAAATATAGTTTTAGTATTTTTTATGAATTTCAGGCTTAAAACAATTTTGGATATAAATATTAATAAAAGGGGAACAATATATGTATTCATTAGAAAACCATTGCCAGAAAATAATTAATTTAACTTCCACTAATTTAACTAAATTTTTGCCTTGAATATTTCTGAAGAAATGTGCTTTCAGTTTTGCAATTTATGTCTATGGAATTTTTGACAATAATCATACAAATTCAAAGACTTTCGACATTCTTCTGAATAAATATTGTGGTCGAGTTAAGGAAAATAACACACGCAACATTCAACTAAAACCGTTTTGATTGTTTTCCCTTCACCTTTTTTCTCAATTACTTCAGTCTATTATACTTGTAAAATGAATCTCATTTCTGTGGGGTAAACTATATTTCATTAATTTTCGTTTCACAGTAGTAGTATTACTCAGAAAATGTCCCTAATAAGCATTTTTTAAATAATTTTCTTCATCTATTTAGCTTCTCTGCATTCAAATGAAATACTTCAAAAGCACCTACTGTAATTAAAAATTAACTAACTTAAGTTATTTATAGTGGGACGAGAAAGGGGAAATATGAATTTGGAAAATTTCCCCAATATTTTAAGATACGAAATAATTTTTTTCAAGTAAATTCTTTTGCTTAATCATGCTTTGAGTGTGAATAGGAATTTCTCAAACATTAAAATAGTTATTTGCTATATTCAGAGTATTTTCATTTTATCGGGAAAATTCTGACCACAGGATGGTTAAGCAAAAGGAGCAAATCGTAAAATAGTCAGTCTATACTTATTTTAATTGCAAAATATTCAACGTTTTTTACGGAACCACAACAGGTATCACGCAAGAGACCAGCAGCCACAATGATGATGTTGGTAGTTATTCGAATCGAAGGGAATGGATATATTATTTATTATATGGCATATTCATGATAGCATTACCATTTCACATTTAGCCTTTCGAGGATATATAAACTTCTGTAAACGATAATTTGGAAACAATTCAGTACAATGTTTTCTTTGTCCTTAATTAATTTTTCATATTTTAACATGACTACTCGAAGTTTTTGTGAACAACGACATTAAAGATTATTCATTACTAACCTGAATATTTCAAAGTTTTATATCTTTTCATAACATCATGATAATACTCACTTTTCATTGAATTTATCTCACTTTTTATTGAATTATTTCAATTTATTGAAGGTATCAGTAAATATATTATAATCGATTGTTTTCTTTGACTGATTTCATAATTGTACAAGTACTTTGAATAACGTTAACATTTGATTACAATTTCTAACCAAACACGAATGTTACGAGTAACACATGGCTTTAATTTTGTTGCCAGTCAACATATTCTATAGGTGTAGTTAAATTAATTTTTCATTTTATATTCGATATATTAATGTCAATTGCCATATACATTCCTTTATTTTACTACAGGAATATATAGTAAAAAAAATTATATATATATATATATATATATATACACATATATATACATATATATATATATATATATATATATATATATATATATATAAATAATGTAGTATAAAATAATATAATTTAATTTAATTACGTCGTCAACTGTTATTTTTTGTGGACTACTCAATTCTATGCGTGTCTACGTAATCGCTAAGAAATGTGTTGGGAACGTAGTGATTTTACCAGCTGCACCCAGTCACACATGAATATGGAATTTCCATGTAGCTAGATACAACTAGAGAAACCGTAGTTGGTTTTTCCACTTTCTTATATGACGAATTAATGTGCTAATAACCACATCCCTTTTCTCAGTACCGGAAATTGTGACTCATTTTGACTGTAACTCTACTGCGTGCGTAACAAAAATAAATGGAAAATCCTCTGACTTTTTGTTCTCAATCGCCGAATCTATATAGTAAAAAAATAAAATTTCCGTGACCAATTAAAGAGCGAATGGAAATGTGTTTGTTTCCTGATCGATAGTGAGATAAAAGAATTGGATTGCTTTTCAAGTTAAATTATTTATTATTCATGTTGTTAAGATAAAAAACCACAGAAAAATTACATTTTTTTCATCACTTTTCCTGAATCATAATTGCTATTTATGATAAAATAAAAGTAATATTTTCTAATACCGATATGGATTAATGGATCGTTCGCACATATTCATATTTTTTTTTACTAGTGGTTCCAGGTGTACCTTGTGAAATTTGCAGTAACAATGTTCGATTCGTAATTCTCACGCTGCAAAAAAACCGTATTTAACCAAAGTTTTGTTATTAAGTTTCTGCTATTTAATTAGTGCGTGAATTATATTAATTAGTCTGTGAAATTAAGCACTTATAAAGTTGTTATTTAAGTTATTTAAACTATTTAAATATCACGTTGCGTATGAATACTACTGTAGCCCTTGTTGTCGTCGGAAAAGAATTGCTATGAGAAATCATTGACTCCATATAAAATTCGGCCTACACATTTGTGTGTATATAACATGTATAAAAATAGGAACTATGATAACGAGTTCCGCAATGTTGGTTTTGTTTACATAATAAATATGATTAGTTATTATTAATTTTGACCATCGAAACCAAATTATCGCAAAAGATTCTAAAATAGGCATAGTAATGTTTATTTAGAATATAATAATAATTGTAATATTTGTAGATTGGAGAAAAATAATAAGGTTACAATTTTGTTTATTTTTGTCTTACTACAGAGTATTTTTTTGGGTAATATTTGGTACTAATATTAAGTATAAGGATGTTTACCTTTTTTAATATGATATTGATATTTTGGAATCATGTTTTATTTAGAATATAACAATAATTGTAATACTTGTATTTTGGAGAGAAATATTAAGGTTACAATTTTGTTTATTTTTGTCTTACTACAGAGTATTTTTTTGGTAATATTTGGTATTAATATTAAGTATAAGGATTTGTACCTTTTTTAATATGATATAGATATTTTGGAATCACGTTAACTCCTTCCGTGAGATCGTACTGTCAAAGTGTAGAAAAATATTTGTGAGCATGGTAATAAATTAAAAGCAAATACATGTGTACGTTTTGGAATTTGTAAAAGATATGGTAAAAACTTGTCAAGAGCGAATAGAACTCGTACTCCGAGGGTTCTGTACATATTTAGGTATTTGTAAACATTTAATGGTTTGTAAAATATTTACAAAATCTTCGGGCGCGGAAGACGAACCAGCACGAGTAGGGCAATAGTATATTTTCTTGAAGCGATTTAGGTCGGTTTGGATAATATTGGAGAACCCAAATTTTAAGAAGTTATAGAAGAAAGTTATAAGACTTGGCTGTGTTGCAGAACTACGGCAAATCAGCATAATGTCAACAGTTCGTTGTTTTACAGCTAACTCTGTAGACGATACGAGATTGTCCTGAACTATTCTAATAGATGATTTAAGTATTTACAATAGTACTAAATTTTCATACCTTTATAGTTCCGCAACACAGCAAAACCCTACAACTTTCTTTAACCAAGAGTTAGAGTTATTCAGGGCTCAACTTTACATGCGCGTAACCAGAAAATTTCACGCAACAAAAAAATATTTTTACAGCAATGTAAGGCTATGAAAAATTGCTTTGATAGAAAACCGGACGTACGAACGGACAACTAAATAATATTTAAAGGGTTCTATTTTTTTTAATTTTAAGGGACTGTCCCTTAGACGGGTAGAAAATTCATAATGTTGTCAATTAATTTGCCGGTATATCTTATAGTCACAACTATTGAAGTATTTTCAATGAAAAATTTGAAAATTAAAAAAAAATTACGGCGAAATGAGATATGATTTTTAATGAGATTAGACATTTTTTTAAAATTGTAACGTGATGTTATAAGAACATTAATTGTCTGATAATTTAGGTCACCTCTATTCTCCTAATTATCGTACCTCGTTCAATCTGCCCTCAAATCAAAGAAAAATACAATAAATATTTTAAGAAAAATACATAACAGGAATGCTTTTATTATTCTTTGAGACTGGACACTAAATTATGAATTTATTAGATAAAAGTTTATTATTTTATAAAAAAAAAGATAAAAGTTTATTATAAAACGTGATAAAAGTTAAAAATTTTCTCGTAAGGAGGGTTCAATAAAAATCTATTTTACCTTTTAAAAAGAGTAGCGTAGGCCAATATTAGAAAGCATTTTTGGCTGCCAATAATTGAATTCAATTACAAACAGAAAAACAAAATAATTATCTGCCAAATTTATAAACCACTTTTTTATTCAATAGTGCTACAAACATATATTATTAGCATACATTACTAATAAATACATTCAGCACCTCCATCGTAACTCGCTTTCCTTGTTTGTTATTCAAGGTTTCAAAATTGCATACACAATTGATCGATTTGCTTAAGACAATGTTATGCAAGTGCACTGCATCACAGTATGAAATTACGAGTTGTTACGTAATCGTAATAATTTGATACAAGTGTCGGGTTACCAAATAAAAAACAAAAAAAAAATAACGTAGACTTTTATCAAAATGTCATGATATTATTGTTAATGTTCGGCCGTTACTTTCAACTAACGGTAATTGGCTGGTTATCTACGCCAGTATCGCACTATAGGTCGTAGGTAAGCCTCTCTCCATATTGTTTATCGAATTTAGACTCGGTAAAATGTCAGCAACAGTTACAAAGGCTTTAAACATTGGGAAATTAAGAATAGATGCTTTGATGGTTGATGGAGCTATATCTTTTTTACGTACAAAAATCGGTAAGTACTTGTTAGTCTATATTAGTATATATTAGTAGTATTATTAGCAAGCGGTTATTTCCAAATTTTTAATAATTATCGATATCATCTGTTAGAATGAATTGAAAAGAGTAAATCATCTATCCCGTTCTTTATTTCTGTCACTGATATCAATATTGAAATCTTGAGTAGTATGAGATATAGGTATGTTATTAATACTAATTTATGACTAATATATATCTTTGTATTGGATGACTAAACATATATTGATCACAGCTCGGAGAGATTTAGTTATGGTTAATTATACATGTTTCAGGATCAATTTGTGACGTAATTATATTTAATCATTATTTGAATATTTTAAATTCATAATTAATTAATATGGGGCAATAACATGGTTTAACAAGCTAGCGAATTTTGGGTACTTTTTCTGCAGTGAGAATTTTGATTGAGACAATATTATTATACAAAAGAGAAATAATAATGTTAGTTCGTGTAATAATAATACCTGGTTAGGGGAGTATTAATAAATATGAAAAAAATCTTTAAATTTTTAGGGATAGTTATAACAAGTGCGCAATGTCGTATTTTATATCATTTACAGGCGGTAGATCCGGGGTTAGCAGTATCAGGATGACCGATGCTTCTATTCTTGGAACTTCCATATTCTCAGGCATAAATCCAATATAATCAATGGAATGACTATATTAAATGTATGGTTGATGCTATGGTAGTCAAGTAAGTTTTCAGGAACAGTTTTTGTCTGTAGTCTGAGAAGGTTCAGTATAGGCGAGTGGTAGATTGGGGATGGCTACGGAGAGTCATTAACAGTGCAGAGGGATACATATGCGGGTAAGTTCAAAGCCCGAACAAGTAGGTGACTGTAAATGAATTGAAAAATATTACTTGAAATAATGAAGAATACTAATAGTTACGCAGTTTTTTATATGAAACTCAAGGAACATTTTATGAAATATTAATATTTTTAAAAATATTTTTTTAATGATATCGATTCATTTTGATTAATCTAAACATTAGAAATATTAAAGATTTTATATAAATATGAATATCAGGTCCACAATATGGAGGTAGAAAACACATATCTATTCAGGATTTTGTGATCAATTCGTTATATATTGATATTGAGTAAACTTTTATTCTTCATACCTGATAATTTCCTGCGTTCACGAACCGAGCTACATCGGAACTCTTCAGTTTCCCGCGGTGTTCAACTGCTGAACCAGCTGATAGTGGTGGCACCAGAGTTTGATTTATTAATGATGAGTGAAAGTAAATTTGTCGAATTGTGTCGTCGTTACCTTTTGTAGTTCTCATGTATTTTGTAATCAGGTTTAATTTAAAAGTTTAAACTTTGTTAAATCATTAATTTCTTATCGTTACGAATTGGTTACCTGTAATGTAATGGTAAATGTTTGTGTGTGTGTGTAAATAAATAAATATTTGGAGATATCAAACGTTTTTATGTTGATTTTGATTCGGAAATAAAAATATTTGTAGAAATTGATTTGCAAATAATTTCACCTTTTTCAGTTAAGTTTTTTTTTAATTTTCAGTTAAGTTTTTATTATAACTTCATTTTGAAGCAATTATATAATTTTCATTACATACTACAAATTATTTA
Source organism: Druceiella hillmani (assembly GCA_039881145.1). Taxonomy (NCBI): domain Eukaryota; kingdom Metazoa; phylum Arthropoda; class Insecta; order Lepidoptera; family Hepialidae; genus Druceiella; species Druceiella hillmani. The sequence continues at coordinate 19,134,829 of JAYKKI010000002.1, read as the reverse complement.
TAGGGTTAATCAAACAATCGTGCGATTTAATTGCCTCATAATTCTGAATTAACTTCTCTAATGAAAAATCACATCTATTGAATGAATGCCCAAATATTGAAATTTAATGTATTTTAGGGAAATGTCATTTTAGGGAAAATTACTTCTACTAAAAAAATAATACATAAAATTTACATAACATTTACATTATGGATATAGTATTTATAAAGAAATGTACAACCTCACAATTGATTTTTTGATGATGATGATGAGACTTTTGATTCGAGAGTTATAAATTTAAAATAAGAGTCATAATTATTGTCGCAATTATAAAATGTTTCGATTAAATAAAGAAACTGATGAAATAGATAACTTTTAATTATATAAAAATATTATTCCATTTATTAAAGGTATGACGCAGGTTATTTTCTTTACTTCATTAATTGACTCAAAAACCTGTTTTTAAGCGCTAATTTCAATTTAAGGAAAAGAAATAGGTGCATTGTGCCAGATTTGACGAGCGAGGAAGATGTGTTTTGTTCTTGTGTGTTTATTGACCAAAAACTACTTATTGTATGCTTTATTTTCGCTTAGTTCTGACAAAGAATGAATCCTTTTTTAAAGTATGGGTCGTTTTATTCTAACTATATCTCCTTAATAACATTGATTCATTGTTATGTTAACGTTTTCTAGTGGTAGTTTTTATGTATGAATTATATTATAATATTATAGTTTTTGCTAGAAAGATGACTTTTTGAAAAGGGTTTATTAAGTTTTTGCAAAATTATTTAACGCGTTTTTTTGCAACATTTCTAGCTTTGTACTTTAACGGGAAAACAGAAATAATAAAAAAACGTTGTACCATATGCGTAAGTTATGCCATAATGTTATTTCATGTTGAGACCTTCATCCAAAAAACTCAATGTTTTCAATATTTTTGACTATCCGTTTCAACTATCATTTGGGTACGAAGTTGGTTATCTTTTCGAGCAATCTGGTTATTTTTTTCATTATTTTCTTCACTTTTTGAAGTGGAAAGTCGTCTAAGGCATTCATTGTTTTCTACATTCTTACGTCCATCATTGAATATTTGGCGCCACTCTAATACATATTTATGAGTCATGCAGTCTTTCTCGTGAGCCTTAGCAAGTTTTGAAAAGGATTTCGTTGGTGTTTCGCAATTTTTAAATGTATTATGTTATAGTGTATAACAGAAAGCAACTACACTAAACGGTGACTCATCCGCCGCCACCATTCACTAACCAAATGGCCAAGTGTATAGATGTTTGTTGTGCAGGTTTAGACTTGTTGAAGGTTACTCAGGTATTCACGATTAGTTTTCACTTCTTTGTGCAAGGTGTTACGTCCTTGTGCAACTTTTAGTTATTATGGAGATTCTCTATAGAACCTAATATTTGAATCAAATATATAGATCTCTCTTCAGATTTGAGCACGATTATTATTTAAATTTTTAATGTAAATCGTATGGAATTTCTAAGTTCAGAATGAAAATGAGTGAATGGTTTGATTTTATATTCTTTTACTAAATTTAACATATTTGAAAGGTTATGTACTGCTAATGTATTTTGAGCCGAATAACTAGACTAAATAACATTGCTTATTTCATTTTCACACTTATTCTGTATAGGAATCTTCATTTAATTAGATTTTTGACGATTTTCACTTCAAATATAATATCTCCTTCCATAAAGCTTTTACGTTCACTGTTTAAGCTTGCAGCTTATACGCTCATTAAACTCGCTTGTCGTCGTAAGATAAATAATCGCTTTTTAACCTTCTCCAGTATCCTTGTATATACACCAAGTTTATTTTATTTTTCGTGTTTATTGAACTTTATTTTATGGTTGTAAATTTCAGTTTTTTTTTAAGGAAATTTTTTGATTAATATAAATATTTCCTCGTGAGTAGTAACATTTATTTGTTGATGTTGCTACAGATTATTTCAACAGACAATTACTTTTCATGTGATTTTCTTTATTCTTCAAATTTACATTGTGGGGAATTACCTCGCTGGTTTCATACCACAAGAGAGGAACTGCAATTAGTTTACAAACAAAAAAATTGCTAAAATACATGAGAAAACTTGCTATCATCTAACGTACGATGTAACGTTTTGAATACTTATTCCATTTTGGTATAATTTGTTTTTGTCTCCGATAGCAATTACGTTCCGATTCCTGTGCATGTTAAGCGGCATAGTCTTGACAATGTGTTCCGGTTGCGTGGGCCTAATTTTTATTCAATGATTTAATGCTTTGATGGAGCTCGGGCCGTATCTTGCCATATACTTCGTTTCATTCAAATAATATCGGTCTATTACGAGTGGGCTTACTTTACAAGATACTATTCTTACTCAAAATCATGTACATGTATATTTATTTATTTCCGCTAGAAAACTAAGTATACAGTGGCAGACTTCTTGCTACAAGAGCAATCTCTTACAGCCAACCACAATGAATTGGGTGAGAACATTAAGTGCTTTGGAGCACTGTAAGTGATTTTTAAACATTAATTAATACTACTTAACAAATAAAATATATAACATTATGTGGTAATTAAATAATATTAATTAAAAACCAAAGCAAAACGACACTTTAGAAGAAGGGAGGGACAAGGATGGATTATAATGGAAGGGATTAGGATCTGCCAAATTATGATAGATCATGTATTTTCAGACGACTTTTGAACATAGACAACGAGGGCGCACTTTGTATATTTGTAGTCGGTTCATTTCACAATCGAGTAGAATGTACGGTGTAGGATTCGCCATAAAATTCCGTTCTATGTTGAGGGATTAGGAGGATATACACAATTAAATGAAACTAAGTGATGTAGTATTATTTCTACTTTCTTTAAGTTCTTTACCACGACCTAGGTTTCGTTGTATTACAACATCTTCAGGTGGGATATTAGCAAAGATTCTATCTATTCTTGAATCTTTGCTAATAGCCCACCTGAAGATGTTGTAATATAAAGAAACCTAGGTCGTGGTAAAGAACTGAAAGAAAGTAGAAATAATACTACATAACGTAGTTTCATTTAATTGTGAATAATGAATTTCTACAAAATTAAAGCCAAATATATTCAATAGGAGGATATACTTATTTTTGGATCGTAGTTCGGTGTCGTGAGATGACCGGTATTGGAATTTAGGTTTAAGGTATGTAGGTGTAACGGGATTATTGGGGATATTATGTATAAAATATAGAAGATGTAGGATGCGTCTGTCACGAATCTTTAACCATTTAAGATATTTTTTACAAATACATATAGTGGCACGACAGGTATATTTTTTATTATAATTTAAACCGCATGACAATAATACAATATTTACTTATTTGAACTTTATATTATAATGATATAGTTGAGTTCTGTGACAAAAATTACGTTTATCGTATTTTTTTATTTTATTCCATGCTTTTTACGATATTATAAGAATTACAGGTGATTATGATAAACTTGTTAACAAAAATGATCTAATTTTGTCAGTTCTGTATGCCTCTTGCATCTAAATTTGTTTAACGCCAAAAATATATATTTGCATGTATTTTTTTACGTACACATGTTAAATATGCTACTTTGACAATCTTTGTATGTATACTAATAAATCTTTGTATGTATAATAATAATCTTTGTATGTATAATAATAATCTTTGTATGTATACTAATAAATCTTTGTATGTATAATAATAATCTTTGTATGTATACTAATAAATCTTTGTATGTATAATAATAATCTTTGTATGTATAATAATAATCTTTGTATGTATACTAATAAATTTTTGTATGTATAATAATAATCTTTGTATGTATACTAATAAATCTTTGTATGTATAATAATAATCTTTGTATGTATACTAATAAATCTTTATATGTATACTAATAAATCTTTGTATGTATAATAATAATCTTTGTATGTATAATAATAATCTTTGTATGTATACTAATAAATCTTTGTATATATAATAATAATCTTTGTATGTATACTAATAAATCTTTGTATGTATAATAATAATCTTTGTATGTATACTAATAAATCTTTGTATGTATAATAATAATCTTTGTATGTATACTAATAAATCTTTATATGTATACTAATAAATCTTTGTATGTATAATAATAATCTTTGTATGTATACTAATAAATCTTTGTATATATAATAATAATCTTTGTATGTATACTAATAAATCTTTGTATGTATAATAATAATCTTTGTATGTATACTAATAAATCTTTGTATGTATAATAATAATCTTTGTATGTATAATAATAATCTTTGTATGTATACTAATAAATCTTTGTATGTATAATAATAATCTTTGTATGTATACTAATAAATCTTTGTATGTATAATAATAATCTTTGTATGTATACTAATAAATCTTTATATGTATACTAATAAATCTTTGTATGTATAATAATAATCTTTGTATGTATACTAATAAATCTTTGTATATATAATAATAATCTTTGTATGTATACTAATAAATCTTTGTATGTATAATAATAATCTTTGTATGTATACTAATAAATCTTTGTATATATAATAATAATCTTTGTATGTATACTAATAAATCTTTGTATGTATAATAATAATCTTTGTATGTATACTAATAAATCTTTGTATGTATAATAATAATCTTTGTATGTATACTAATAAATCTTTGTATGTATAATAATAATCTTTGTACGTATAATAATAATCTTTGTATGTATACTAATAAATCTTTGTATGTATAATAATAATCTTTGTATGTATACTAATAAATCTTTATATGTATAATAATAATCTTTGTATGTATACTAATAAAAGTACATGTGTGCGGTCAGAATTTTTAATAATAACTATTTTACTAATTCCTTAATTCCATTTCGCATCAAAAGAGGCTGTAAATTTTTTATTTGTTCAATTCAAATAGATATGACAAACTAAAAATTCAACTGACAACTTCTTTTTTAAATATTGAGTAGAGCAAATGAACTGATGTTAAGAACATACTTTATGTTTAAATTTATAGGTTTCTTTTTCGATCTTCCACAAATTTAGATACATGTATAGGATTCTATGAGAATTACTAACACAATAACCGATTTTAAACTTTTGAAATTTTTTTCAAATATATATTATAGTTTTCCTGTTTACTAGCTAAATGTCGCTGACAGACGAACAATGATAGAGTTCCGTACAGACTCCGTGTGTCCAGAACCCGAAGCATTTTTAAGCGCATTGTAAAAAATTTTTTTTTTCTATAATTTCAAACATGTCGCAATACATCATCACGTACATATTAAGGCATTTATAGGCAAAACGTATCAAGATAAAGTGACAGTCTCACATTAACAAGAACTTAAAAGATAATAATTGATTGGAAAAAGTTATTTTTTTCAAAATTTGTTTATTTCTATTTAGTCAAAGTTGAGCTATTTATTATTAAAATAATAATACGTTTTTCACGACCTCAAGATAACTTTATTTTAAATTTAAAAATGGAATTGATGCGAGGTGCGAAAAAAAACATTAAATGGTTTAGATGCTGGCGTGCCAATAGGGCGGAGTTTCTAAAGAAACCATTTTAGAGTTTATTCTCGTATTCATCACCAATCTCGAATAGTAAAGGACCAAGGAAGGACAAAAGGTGACCTAACTGGGCCCAATGTCAAGTTTCTGAGCCCATAGGTCACCTTCGAAAGCACAAATTCATATTTTTTTAAGTTCGTATTTTTTACAAACACATTTGTGTTCACATTTTTTTAAATAGCAAAGTAGACATGAAATTTGAAACGGTAATAAAATAAATCTCGCTTGTCTAAAATCTTTTGTTCAAAATAAAAGAAAAATATAGTGTGATTAATGTGGTCATTGATATGAGAGATGATATGGAGGCACTGACATCGATACGCTTAGTGGGAATCCAGTTTTTAGTTACCTCTTACATGTAAATTTTGTATTAAATTTATTGTCTTTTTTATATTTCAGTTTAAATAGCATTTTACTGGTATATACATTAAAATTTATTTGTAATGTAAGAAAAAAATGTAAAAAAGCAAAGAATAAAAATTATAAATAAACAGTTTTAGTGTGTGCCGAAAGAAAAATGTAGAGTTTCACATTTGTCTATGTCTCCTGAAATTTTTGATGCAAATCAATCGAAGTTATTTACAAATATAATAAAATTATAACAGAGTGAATTCTGTAGGTGGAAAATATTTTAAATGGAGTAATTGATTTAGCGTAAAGAACGATAATAGAAGCCAGAAAAAATGTTTTCAGCAATTTTTTTCTGTCCGTCTGTATGTTAATTTATTCGTCAATCACGCAAAATCTACTGGATGGATTTTGATGAAATTTGATACGGTAATAGTTTATACCTAAAAGCAACATATAAGTCAAAAATATTCAAATAACTTTCTTATTCCGAATATCACGTGATGAAGTCGTAGGTACAGCTAGTTTCACATAAAATTCAAATGAAGTGCTAGTAACTAGAATGTTTCACATTTTTAAACTCACGATAGAAAGATTTAGAGGAGGCGATACTATGTACAAATTCCAGGTAACACTGAAGCTTAATTGTATGGAATTTATCTCTGGAAAATGGTAACATGGGCTTTAATTTTATTTCAAAAGTCTTATCCAATGATATTGTACTCAATAGGAGGGGCAAAATTAAAATTTGGATCCTACTTGACACATATAAATTAAGATAAAAATAGTATTTCACTTATCAGATCTCTGTACGAAGCATATATCGCAAAATTTAATTAATATACGTCTAAAACTGTGAGTGTTATATACAATGGGCTTACGGACGGGTGAAGGAACATGACTTACAGAAATAATAAAGTTTTTGATTAGATTTCCCTATTGAAACCTAAAAAGGCGAGTATTCAACGATACACATTTAAAATCAAACAATTTGTCTGCTGGATCGAATTAATTAGTGAGTTATTTATAGACGAAATTGATACAAAATAAACGTAAAAATTTGGTGAAAAACTTCTCGATGGAAATTTGTTTTTGAAACGCGTCGCCACAAGAGTTACAAGGTTATTTTAACTAAATACTTATACTTAACAAGTTATTTGCAATTAAATGTGTCCTTAGATAATACAATGTATATAGACAATGAAAAGGAATATTTAAAAAAATGCTTCTCTTCTTATACAAAGGGAAATTTTTCATATTGTAAATATTTTTACCTTACTTAAATAGGTTTTAGCAATTGTCAATTAAAAATAAAACGTGTCAAGTATGAGTAGAATTATGAGGGTTCCGTACACATTTAGGCACTCATAAACATTTAAGGGTACATAGTATTTCTAATTAAACTATATACAAATGTTTATTCCTTACATCATAAAAATTGTTACATAATATATTTTTCTCAGGTTTAAAACAAACTAATTATAAGATTTGATAATACCACTTAAAATCAAATATCATTGATTTTTAGATTTTTTTGCGGTACTCGTGCTATAAGGCTACCATAATGCTGACTTTCAACTTGATAGGTCATCCAAAAGTATCCTGAAAGTCTTCATGATTAATGAGTAAGACTATGATAAAAAAATACGTTTGCAAGGGCCCTATCTCCTTGCTGCGTGAACCGACAAACTTGAAATATTTACAGCAATATGTCGGCCTTAGTATACGATATTAATTTCATATCTCAAGTCGTTTCTGAGAAGAAGGGCTTTAACAGATAGAAAAATAGTGGATGGATGGACAAATGATGCCATAAAGGTTACGTTTTTTTGCATTTCGAGGAACGGAAGTCTAAAAATATGGCCTGTTTGAACTACTTAGCTGAATGTCAAAAAAGAAAAAAAGTTCTTTAAAAAATGCTAAAGTATTTGCTAAATATTCAAATACATGAGCAATAAAATTGCGATAAGTTGGTGTAAACACGCCGAGAGCAGTCCATTGACACTTTCGAAGTGTTGTGCAATAAGTGTCTGACACAAGGTTTCATTACAATCTAAACAGTGTCAGACTTTCTCTCTGAGTTTTGTTTCGAACGAGCTGAATTTTTTTGTGACACTATAAGTATTTATACACTTTAAAAAAGGCTGAAATAAAAAAAAAATGTGTGGGACAAAAATGAAATATTTTATTGATTACGGAATCGGAAAAGCCTAGGGGACTATGGGGTATTAAAAGTAAATTTTTCCACAATTGAATTAAATAGCAAAATACTCTACAAGAATTTTCGAGTTGACCCGACTCAGCATCACCGACCTGAGCGTGACGGCTTAGTTTCGTTCGCTGCTTAGAAAGACAGGAAAGAAGAAGTTTTCATTTCAAAAAGAACTTTATTTTTGACGAAATTATTAAGGTATACCTTTATTGCCGTAGTTTCGGTTCTTTTAATTGTCAGGAGAATTTATATTAATAAAGAAATATTACACTCTCTTCATTTGTTTGGCATATTAGATTTTTCATTCGATTTTCATAACGCTCCTTTCTATGGGCTGTCGAATAGGAAAACACAGATCTACTTGCATTATATTACGCGCCACAGCTCTTGAAAATTGCACCTGACGTCTAAAGACAGGTGTTACGAGTTAAATCATCATCACAATGCACGCTTCACACACATGGATGCCTGCAGGTGAATGCAAAGGTAAAAGCGTAGCGACACAAAGTAACGGCGAGAAAGGCGAGTAGTTTAATAGACGGTTTCTTAGTAGTAAGCAGTGTTACGTTTATGACCCGTCTTTAAGGTTATTGCTCGTTCATTTTCCTTGTATATCATCTCTATATTTAGAATGTGACGAGATATGTCAGAAAAATATAGGTCATGTCAATATTATGACAGACTCGACCGTTGGGCAGTGGGCTGACCATTACCTTGTGATATCATTTGGAGAACGATATTTTTACATTATCATTTACTTCCGGTCGTTTACTGAGTATTAAATCAATTTTAAATGATAGGAACTTGAGCGTTGTCTGTATTTTGAATCGGAAAATACGACTGTAAGTCGGTTGGGAACTTGGTTTTATCACCAAGTTTCTTTTGTCAAAGTAGTATTAAAAGTTAAATGCTATTTTTAGTATCAGCCGAAGATTTTGACTGGCTCATGGAGCCTAAAATATGAGAACTATATTTCTTACATTCTCTTTCATAGTTCCTGCATTTGTGGGTCAATTTGGATGAAATCATATTAGAGGTATACATAAAACCACATATGCAAGAAAAGTCCTCATACTCCTTAACAAGCTATATAAAAATTAGAATTACAAATATGTCTCATTTCAAATTGATATATATATTTTGTTTTTGTTTAATATTAGTTACAGGATTATTTATTTAATCAAATACTTTAATTAAGGATGGATCGATTTACCGCGTTCAAATTAGTCAGTCGGATGCAATATTGTGGCTGAAAATTTATAATTAATGTCAAATTTTGAACATTGTTTTCATATTGAAATTGGAATCTGTGCTGCACTGAGTCTAGTGTCAATCTTGTGAAATATTTTCAGATACATTCGCACATAAGATGTGCATATAAAAAGAATTGAATTTTTGAATTGAAATTCCAGTTAGGTTTGGGAAAATAATTTCATTGTACAACGATATTCTGAACCTATATTGTAATATGGCGTCCAGGTTAAGGTAATAGCTGCATATCTTACTGTATATGAGATTTTAGACTAATATTATGCTAGTAATAAAATCCTTCATCATAATCTAAATCTTTCCACATGAAATGACAAAACACAAATCACATTCGTTTCCACACCATTTTGTGAACTGATAACGTGGAGGTGTTCTCATAATCGAGTTTATTACTTAATGCATGTAAAATTAAATTTCGAACTTAATGGGTTTTGTCATAATTATTACTGACTGTAACGTGGAGAATAATGAAAAAAAAACACCTATTAACCATGTTAATATACTAATTTAATATTTCACATTTGTAGACCCAATAGGACGTGTGCAAATTTTACTAAAATGGAAGTTTACACCAGCATAAGAAATTGAAGAAAATAATAATGAAATTTCTGTGTTGTAAAGACTGTATGGAAAGGAGAATATATGTTCAACAAAGTACTAAAGTTTGTTATTTTTACCGCACATTAAAAGTGAAAGAATAATTGTATAAAAAAGTAAACGGTCCTTTCTGTAGAAAAATCAATAGTATATCAATAGTAATTTTTTTTAGATTTTTTTTGTAGAAAAATCAATAGTAATCGTCGAAAACTAAAATAAATACGTTTTCACCCCCTAAAAAAAGATCCTATTCAAACTTAGGGTTTTTTTCATTAGGACATCATAATGAAGGTCTTCACTAGAATTCACATTTTATAAATTAGTTTCAAAACGGAAACCTCAAAATAACTGGGCTAATATTGTACAATTAATACGTTAGCTAACTAATGTGAGTTTATATTAACATAGTTATGCGTATATGCGAGTTTATATTCACATATTTATGCGTATATGCATAGTTATGCGTATATGCGAGTTTAAACGTACGTATTTTTCAATTAAACACGTTCGCAAAAGACGTAAACGAAAACATGTTTCAACTATTAGCACAGAGTGGTTTCTCGTGTTAAATTCATAAAATTAAGGATACTTATTTCTTTAAGACTTCGTCTGTCTGTTCTCAGAAGTGGTCAATACGTTGATACTTGGCACTGAATGAATTGTTTATAAACATTTCTATGGACATGGCATTTTATAATATTTTATCTGTATTTATATTTCTAAATGAATTATTTTTTAAATTATTATTGCTATTGTCGAATTAGATAATTGCCTTATGATAATCATAAGGCGATTATTTAATTCTTATGATAATCGCCTTATGGACCATGTTAAAGGAAAATTAGATATTCAGAAAATGTCGACAAATAGAAGCGGAAAAACTCATTTCTATGTTAATGATTAAGGATATTTCTTCATAAAAATATTCAAAAGTTGTTGTTAGTTTTTAGGTGTATAGCAATGGATATTCTTATAAATGTTATATTAGCAATATTGCGGTAATTATGCTTACGTCATCCGTTTTTTTCGTAACAAACCTAATACGTAAGTTATCAAGAAGCAAAAATATCTACTTGTAGCTACTGTCCGCGGTTTCACTCGTGTAGTATTAAGAACATGTAAAAAAAATAGATGTAGCTTTCAGCTAGGACTATTATATAGTTATGAGGTAAGCATTATTTTGAAAATAATTTGCTAGGTCCTAATTTTAATGTTTGTTGTGGTGCAGCGCGGCCAGCCGCGCATTGTATGTATGCGTCGATAGTTCAGACTAAAATTCCGTGTAACAATTAACCCATGAATTGGAAATTTTAAGTGGAATATGTTTTACTATTTTTAAAACCTAAATTAATGGAGAAAACATCCTTTTTTTGCGTTAATGTTCACTTTTCTTGTTTCTATAATTTATGCCATAATTGAAAATATAATCTTGTCTTTTAATATAGGATATTAATTATCTAGTAGGTGCAAAATGTCATTGAGTTCTGTATGTTGTTCTTATTGGAATATTTAAGTATGAAAGAAAGATAAACAAACAAATAAGCAGATAACGTTTTACTTTCATTATACCGGTAAAAATCTGAAAAAAATTTGACATAAAAACCTCTGTCAATTTATAGTAATAGAGTAATTTAAATATCCCACGAATAACATTTGACAAATATGTTAGGTCTTTAATGTAAAAGGTAAATTATAATTAATCGAAGAATGTTTTAAGAAAACTGATCAAGTGTAAGTCGAACTCGTGCGATTAGTGTTCCGTACCACAAATTAATGTAGATGCGTCCATGCATAGCTAGCATACACGAAGTCCATATCAGTCCGTGCTATAAATATACTTGCGTCCGTGCTTTTATATATTTCAATTTTTGCACATAAAGTCTGTAATCCATAATGTTAATAACATTTTCTAATAACATCTACATAATGTTAATAACAATCCTTCCACTAATATGCCAAACTAACTTTTTATTTGAAATGGTCTTCATAATAATTACCTACGTCAGACAAGCAGACGGTTACCGGCAAAATTTTATTGGTGTTCCATTTTCCAATTCTGGTAAAGAATACAAAAAAAACAATCATAATTAAAAAATTAACGAGGAAATTATGACAAACATGGTATTATCAAAATTTACATATGCTTTTACATAACAATGCAGCTAATGTACAGTATGCATTATACCGCTATTAAACAATCAGCTATGGTCTCGTCTTACAGTTATAATAAAGTAGAATGATGATTTAGTGGATCAACAGCAGCATGCATTTCCACGTAATGATATACGGGTTAAAGAATAATTAGGTACTAACAAATTGATATCGTTCACTTTGAAATTCCGAGTAACAATGCATATTTCAATATTAGGTTTCACATAAGTATTTCACGAGTATTAGATAAATGTAGATACAGTGTGAACAAGGTAGGAGTTTTGCCTATGTAAGGAAATTGAGTTAAACTAAGATAATTATAGGATTCTCTAAAATAAGTGAAATAAATATTAGATGTATTTTCTGTCTTTTATATATATTTTTTTAATTTCCTGATCGATGAGTGTAAGGGTCTGTGGGATGGAGAAAGTATTATGTTAAAATTATCTCATTTTTTTAAATAAATCATTTTTAATATATTTACATTTTTAGATTATGCTTGTTTAAAATTATTTTTTATCATTCAATGTATTTTTTCGTTGCCGATTTCTTTCCAAAAATACGTTAAAATGTAATTATTTTCTAAGTTTGTTTTTTTCACAAATGTGTGGAGAACTTGTGCATATAATTTATTATAAATTTTAATTCAAGTAGTTCAGAATTGATTCGCCGATGTTGTAGAATTTCTTTTTTGGACGAACTTCTAAAACGGGTATGTAGTTGCACTATTAGGGAATAACTATTATATAATGTCAACTTTTGTCCTGGGATAAATAAATTATTTTTATTCATCTCAACTCAGCACTTATTATCCAGATAGAACCGTTGAATGGATTATACTAAAATCAGAATTTATAAGGTACATCTAGCAGAACATATTACTAACTATTTCAAAATAGTCTGAGCGGAGAATATTTTAAATAATGAAAATTATTGATTTCTTTAAATAGTAACTTCTGCCCCCAATTTTTTTTCACGTAGACAAATACGTTGTAATATAAGTATTAAAATTGCTTAGGTTGTGTAATTACATTTAAAAACTTAAGTAATGTAGAAGAAGAATATGACAATTGTTATCTCAAGAATTTGTAAGTTCAATTCTTTTAATTTGTAATTGTGTGTTGTGCATACTTGAAAAATACAATAAAGTGTGTACTATAATTTAGTCTATCTATCCTAATCTACCTATCTATCCTAATCTACCTATCTATCCTAATCTACCTATCTAGAATAAGTCTACCTATCTAGAATATCTAACGATCTATTCTTTTATAAAGAATAGATCGTTAGATATTCTGAAAATAATTTTATTAATAATATTTTAAAATCTTAATAAACAATACTTATTATCTATTTTAAAATTCATTGTATAAAAAAGTCTCTTTACAATTCTATAGAAAATGAATTTTCTTGGAGACTTGGAAAAAGATATGAAAATTGATACTGAATTTTATAGTAAAATGAAACTTTTATAGTAAAATGAAACTTAGATTCAATGAAAATTTAATCTAACTAGCAACGTGACAGTTTTTAACAATCTAAAGTTTGTAATAAATTAGTTTATTTTTGGTTAATCGATATTCACTCGATGAATTCTCATTGAAGAATAAAAAATATATCGACACAAAATTATTCAATTTATCCAACTAAAATTATTAGTTTTGAATTATGAAGCCTAAACTAATTGTCCAATAGCGAAAAGTCCAAAAAATCATTTTAAAGTTAATTTCCCTTCCAAATGTCAGTAGTCGTCAAATGTTAATAAAATGATTTTTACGTGACTCTTCATATATAGTACGTTTTATTTATATATCTTATAATTGTGGTCAACACAACTTAATTTGCTAGCTTCAAAATCGGAGATTTATACGAAAGGGTTATGTTATCACGAAGAAGAAGTGGGTACACTAATATAATCTTACAAATTCAAGTACCAAAAGTACTGATTTCCTTTATAAACAAATTTTATGGATTAGGTTTGAGCGGAACCTTATGTCATATGTGTCACATATGACATAAGGTTTTTGAGGTAGTATTTGTTTTTTTTGTAGTTTGCATGATATGAATGTGGCTCTCTAAGTTATCAGAAATTTGTATTTTTTTTTTTCGCAAATTTATATATTTTCAAATCCATTTAGCGTGATGGACTTAAAAAAATATTTTTGGATAGCAGCACTTACAGGAGTTTCTGGCAGAAAAAAATTTTCTGCTCTAGTCATGTTCGGCTGCTCTTAGTCATAGTAGTTGGAAATTCATTTGTTACTTGTTGCACTTCTTTACTCACGGGCTAACGCTTATAATCAGGTTTTATTGAACCTGCTTCGACATTGGCAAATGAAGGGCACAGGGGGAAAACCAGCGTTGTCACTAAGATATTGGAAAGAAAATGCTGAATGAAGATTGTAAATCAATCGAAATATTTTATAACAATGAAATAAATAGAAATGGTACATATTTATTTAAAAAATATATTTGTTAACATCATATGAGACAAAAAAATTCTATTTATTAGGTTAATGTCGAAATATAAAAAAAAACTGAACAAAGTCTTGGAAAAACTAATCATTATCCATTAAAAACATGCAAAAAATTTATAATGTCCATCGTGACTTAAAACTAAATTTTAATTAAGAATTATTTTTTTTAATGTGGAAGACGAAATATTGAGCTTTTAGTTCATAAAATGTTTCCAAGGACTAAAAGTTTCCAAGGAGTGGTCTAGGAACGCAGTCTTTGCAATTGGGAGTCTCTCTTAAGACAATTGTTTAGGCAGTAAAAACGCATTTAAGACATTGGAATAATCTATGTTAACAACACTCTGTCTCCTTTTCATAGTTACTACAATGAATGTGCGTTATTTATCATGGAAAAGTAACCTAGGATGACGCTCAGTTATCATATTGGGTAAAATAGAAACGAACGTAATCTCTTATATTTTGAGTTAAGGGAACAACAAGTTAAGGCACATTCTCCATTCCCTGGCTAATGGCTGATCAACTTCCAAATCTTGAAAGCGTGTAGGTTTCTTTCTGTCTCCACTTTCGTCCATTCACCAAGTATTCGGCATTGAGATTTTTTTTATTAATGAGGCTCAAACTTCTTTTGAATTTTAAATAGGAATGTCCGTTTAGTGGTGTAAACAACATAATGAATAAATCTGCCAAGCGCTAGAGTCACATAATATCACCAGTTCCTTGACTTTCGTATAAAGCAAATTAAATATGTAATAATATGAATATGAGCAAACTTCATCTGATCTTTTTTTGGCAAGTATTTTATCATAACAATAAAAGTATGAGTTTGATGTGGATAGTTCATGAATTATATTAAGATTTAATGTTAATCGTTATTCATAATAAATATCTATTTTTCGGAATATCCATAGCGATACCTTCATGCATAGGAGACGATTGAATTTTCAATCGTGTTTATCTGTTTCTATCAAAGAAAATATTAGTCATTGATTCATGCAACTTATTCCTAACTACAAATAATTTAATTTTTTTCTGAATGTTTTCTTTTTCAGAATCATTTTTCAAATCAGTTCTAAGGGACTGGATCTTTACTAAAACTCATCAGAAGTGCTACATGTGTTAGCACGTGAGCATCCAAATCCAACATTGAAAAGTCTCGATAATCAAACATTACATATTTTTTAATATTTAGTTCTTGTGATAAACATATTTTGGAACTACCATGTGGCTTTTTCTAATACGAAAAGGTTTTATGTGCATCATCTTCTTAGAAATCATCTGGCGATTGATTTTTAAGAAGATTAGCGTTTTTCCAGATATATCTGTAAGTGTATTATCTGATTCAAAGTAACATATTTTTTGCTTTGTCATGTCATGAATACATATCCTTTATTATATTTTTCCTTAAATTCCTCGGTCTAGAGATATAACTGACAAAGTACAACTTTATATCATCAATTTCCTTTTTAGATATTCTTTTTGTACTTTCAAAATATATATCAAATCACATAAATAAATATCATGAATTAGCAAATTCGTCCTGGTCAAGAATTTTATACCATTTAAATCTCTTATAATTGCAATTTACATCAGTTTCGTGATTTTGTTTACTTCAAACCAAAACATTTTCTTTTTTTTATTCCTCCCTGTACTATTTTAAAAAAAATGTCTTCACAAGATGCAGATCTTTTTTGAAAAAAATATATATTAATTTAAACAAGTATTTTCAGTTAGAATACAAAAAATAGAACCTCCAAAGTGTTGTATCAAATTAAAAAGATAGACTCGAAGTATTTGTCTACAACACTTGTTTACTTCCTGTATGACTTGAACATCGCTTGTTTTTGTACAGCACTTTAATATTTACACATAGATTTCTCTGTGATTGTGCACGTTATTATAGAAATCATTTTACTATTTCAAAGTACTACTTCTGTGCTACAAAATAGCATTGCCAGCTTAAAAAATGCAAACATGTTATATTTGCTTGTTCTACACCTTTGGAGGATATAAATATCACATTTACATATAAATTAATTTAGTACTTTGATTATTATTTAGGGCTATTAAAGCTTTTCAAGAGTATAGCTATCTTAGTATTTTTCCAAAAAGAGACGAGATTTTCAACGTTTTCAGTTGGTGTGTCGATTAATTTGTTT
Organism: Druceiella hillmani; assembly: GCA_039881145.1. Classification (NCBI taxonomy): domain Eukaryota; kingdom Metazoa; phylum Arthropoda; class Insecta; order Lepidoptera; family Hepialidae; genus Druceiella; species Druceiella hillmani. The sequence goes on along the minus strand of JAYKKI010000002.1, from coordinate 19,118,041 downwards.
ATCATTCCTATCATCTCCACACGTGCACCCACGTGGGAAAAGGAACGTTCTACACAATAACATTGCTAGTCCGTCAAACCTTCAAAACATTCCCACACTATAATTAATCATTTGACACCACGTCGTAGCATTATGTAATGTTACATAACTGACTGACGAAGCAAAGGTCATTTCGATTGTAATAGTCCTTGTTTAGGAATGCGTTAGTAACTCAATCATATTGATATATGTGTACACAGATATGCATGAGCATCCTACTGTTGTGTGACATACTTTACTATAACAAGTAAACTGTTGTCAACAATAAGAATGAAGTGAAAGTTTCCTTTATAACTCTGTAGAATAACGTCAGTTAGTATGTTTCTCCAGATTGGATACCTATTTTTATCGCTAATGATGATTAAAAAGAAAAGAGGATACAAATATGATTATTTTTCGATTTAAAAACTATGAAAACAGTAATTACTGTAGATATAGTGCTACCGATTTTTGTTGACAACAATTCGTATTTAATTCCAAGTAAACTATCCATTAACTTTTTAAATATTCTGTTCATGTGAGTCATAAGAATCTTCGCTGTGCCTTCAAATGTGCACCTTTCAACATGTCACGTTCGGTTGAGAATTTTTCCTGTTGTTTTCTTGTTTGGAACATGCATAAATGTCACTGAACTGTATAAATAGTTCTAATACTAAGTCGTATGTCGCTTTAGGCGAAGTGAAATCGTGATCACAAACAAATTTAAAAAAATCTCATTTTTATGTTATCGTGTGGGAGTTTTAAAAAGTTACATTGTTATTGTAATGAGTTTAGATGACCTTTGCGATTGTTTTATTTTCATGGGTCTTGGTTACATTTAAGAAAAATAAATAAAATTCTAGTATTTTTTTTAAAGCTCACCACTTTATATTCATTGCTTATTTTTATTTTAGAATTTATTTTTTAAATGTAGAAAATAAATAGTTCCAGGAAATAATGATAGAGTGTAAAAACTTCAGTATACTAACTTTAGATATAGTGGTTTCTGACTACCGACGTTTTATTACGTCGGTAGTCAGAAATCACTTGGAGAAAAATCACTTCGGAGCTCGGCGGTTATGAAATATTTTTAAAGCTGTTAATATTTTCTTGAAATATTTCATAGAGTATGAGGCTGAATATATGTATTCCTACTTAAGTTAATTGTTCATACCGTTCGTTTTGCATTTATTTAATTCTCTGAATTATCTACACGTCGTCATTCTATAAATTACTTATTCTTTCAACTTTATTTATAATAAATTGCTAATGTAGAATTTTATTTATACATACGTATAAATACATGCATATAATATCATGCGGTAAGTATGATAAAATTACGTTAATGCATCCTTAATTGTATTCGATTAATGTATATTTTGATTCATCCTTTTAATCATTATATGACAATAACCACCCACTTGAATTATGATGGCACTCTATTATTCTATTATTGGTTTCGTAGTTATGTTATAATTTTTTTTAGTCACTATTATTTCATTCGACTCTTTAATATCAAACAAAAAGTCATAGCAATTCATTTTGTTAATATTATTTTTGAGAATTTCGGAATTTAAGATGAATGTTTGAGATTATTTAAGTAATATCGAATATGAGAGAAATGAAAGTTCTAGTAAAATCAGTTTACAAAATAAATGAGTTATGAGGTACTGCCTTGAATTGCCAAAAAAAAATCATGAGCCGATCCCATACGATCATCATCCTTATTCATTTAAGCCACGTCCTTAATAACAAAGGCATGTCCGTTATAGGCACCAACCAGCTTTCGAAGAGACTTCAACCAGATGCTGTGTTAATGATCCTGCCTACTGCTCCCGATAAACATACCGCAATGTCGCCTTTGTTTATTTACCTTCGCGTATCAAGGTCAAATCATCGCTCAGCTTGCATGTTTTATTATGTTCATTCATGAACGGACCTGTTTACTTTTTTGCGAATCGCTTTGTCGCAAAAAATATTATTACAGATGAGCTTATCTCGAACGTTGTACGCTAACGTTTTATTCCATTCATAGTTCCGAATTATAAATATTGGGTGAGATTTAAGCTTTAAATATGCGATGAATGTAAATTTTCAGTGAGGAAACTTTATTTTGGCCAGCTCGTTTGTTCGAGCATAATCTAGTTTGAAATCTGATGTTAGATATGTAATTAGTCAATTGTATCTTTTGATGACGTTAGATATGTGATTAGTCAATTGTATCTTTTGATATTATGAATGTGAGCTTTATTTATATAGTAATTAGTTTGTAGAGTTTATGGTGTGTTATTCTATTCTAGTTTATCAAGTCCCTGGAGATTTTGTTGCTTATACTTTTGGCCATGCTATGTACAGAATAATATTTTTTCCGCTTTCGATATGTTCTAAAAATTCTTGGTTTATGATTTCGAAATCTTTTAAGTGAAATTTTTAACAAGAAATTTAATTAGCATAAAATAGTATAAATTTATTTATATCCTATGTCTGAGCTGATGGTTCGATTTTGTATCTGTATATTTTATTTATGCCATGGGCAAAATATAATCTTGAAAAACGACTTGCTGTCTAGAGCTACATAGAAGTTTCAAAATGAAAATTTTTACGAATATGGTCACTTTGAAAGGACAATAGTATGGAAATATTATTTTAGATTTTATTCAATATTTCAATTATTTTTCAAAAATTAAGACTAACGAAAAATGTCAACATACGTTAATGTTAGAAATCATGTTTTGAAATTTGAATTCTCTGGTCAGTAATGTTTTGGAAAGAACTTTGTACGTTTCTGAGCCGTGTGACGTCCACTAATGATTTATATACAGATCTGTAGTAAAACTCAGAAAAAATATTTAAAAAAACTAGGGAAAATATAAAAAAACACCGTTTAAAGACGACTCCTATGTTAGGTGTAATATGCGGTATATAGAGGTGTAATATGCGGTCTATGGAAGTGTAATATGCGGTATATAGAATTCTTATATATTATTCTTACCGTCATGGCATAACCTGCATTCAAGAACAAATTACGTATTCAATATTGGTACCCACCATCATACACCATACCTCATACCCCATCATATTCTGATCGAAAATACATTGCTGGTAACTGTGCGCATGTGGCACGAAACCTAAAGAATATTCGAACAAATTTTTTAATGTCCTCTGTTAGTCTTATATTTTTATCCTACCTTCTAAAATTGGTTTATTTTTTCGGATTTGAAGTGAAGCAAATATTTATCTACTAAAACATTTTTTCATACCTTAGTCTAAGTATTTGCAGCTTATAGACTCTCTATTCTTAAATTGAGTACTCTAAAACGAAAACAAAAAAACATTAAGGTTTGTATACATAAATGAGATGTACACATCCTCACACATGGTTTTTGTCACTCGCTTAACTTGAGGACGATTTTTTGCGCATGACAAATCACTTCGGCGATCAATGCCACAGCGTACACGTGTCACAGTGTTCTTCTAACAAGTTCAATGAAAACGGTCGCAATTTTAAGGATTTGTTATCGATAAAGCTACAAGAACCTGTGAGAGGAATGACACTTCGTTTTTTGAGGAAGGACGTTAGATATAAGTTAATTGATTTCACTATTTCAATGTTCATAGAAATCAGGATGAACATGGTTGAACCATCACATGGTTGTTAAAAGTTTGACATTTACCAGGTGTTCAGAATTTATTAAGTTTCTTTTGGAAAATGCTGAAATTAATTAAACCAGATTCTACAGTTTTAAGTTTAATAGAAGAATATTTGGGTTAGAAGGTGGTCGCACAAGTTCGTATACTTATCTGGATTTCTAATAACCTTCATGCCACGCTGCTGAACATAATCAATTCATTTTCTGTTATTTACAATTGATATATTTATGCCTTGGACTTAATTTTGTGATCATAACAGAGTTCTCATGTAATTAATAAATAAATTTTTTTTTTCGGTAAAGTGTATTTATGGAATCTTAGCGAACATACAATAATTTTTTTGTAATAATTTAAGCTATAGATTTGAAAGTTTTCGGTTTGACAGTGAACAGTTAAATTTCAAATATATAAGAAGTGAGCAGTTAAACTTCAAATATATATTTAAAAGTTGTCAACCTGTTATTAACAGAGAAAACGGTGAGTCTACATTGGCAGTCGTTTGACGTACTGTGAAACACTGGCCTGTTTGTTTTTAAAACGCGTGAATCGCTGGCGTCAACTCGTGTGACTTCAATGTTCTCATTTTTTGTTATTATCCAATTTACGCACTTACCGAGATGACGTTAAGGCGATTGTGTCACTCCTTAACAATTTGATGTAACTCAAGTTTAATTCTTTCGTGCAGAATGTATTTAGTTGTCTTGTGTCTTCATGTGATTAACTTGGAACTATCAATGTTTGGCGAATTTATAATGACGATAAATGTTTGTTGCAAGTATACAATTTTATCGATATATCTTAATTGTTGAGACCGAGAGAGTAATAAATTCGATCGTATAGAATCTATTTCGTCATCCTTGTGTTCAAGTTGATCAGAATGATCAACTTTTAACTATCAATATTTAGCCAACTTATAATAATAGTAAATACCCTCATTGTTTGTATTATTTCTTGTGACTATGACACTCCGTGTATGTATCTGACTATTGAGGCAGATAGAGTAATAAAATCGGTGGCATGAAATGCATTTGGTTGCCTTGTATCTTCACTGTGATCCAACTTGGGAACTATCAACTTTAGCCAACTATCCAGCAATAGTACACGCCCTCATTGTATTATTTGTCGTAAATATGCCACTCTGTGTACGTGTCTGATTTGTTGAGGCAGATAGAGCAATAAAATCAATCGCGTGAAATGTATTTTGTTGTAATCAATTTGGGAACTATTAACTTTAGCTAAATTCGTAACAATAGTAAAAGCCCTTATTTTTGTAGTATTTGTTATAAATATGCCACTCTGTGTACGTATCTGAAGTATTGAGTTAGGTGAGTAGTAAAATTTACCACGTGGATTGTACTTTGTTGTCTTGTGTCTTCATTGTGAGATCAGCTAGGAACTATGAATATTTAACCCACTTGTAATATTAGTAAATGTATTCATTGTGCCACTCTTTGTGCGTATCTGAATTATTTTGGCAGATAGAGTAGTAAAGAAGATCGTGGGATTGGTGGTCTTGTAACTTTATAGTAATCAATTTGGGATCTCTCTATATTTTACCAAATCGTAACATTAGTAAACGCCCTCATTGTTTATACACATTATTTGTTGTAAATATGCCACTCTATGTACGTACGTATCAGATTTATTGAGGCAGGTATAGTAATAAAATTGATCATGTGGAATATACTTCGTTGTCTTGTGTCGTCTTTGTGAGATCAGCTAGGAATTATCAACATTTAGCCAACTTGTAATAATGGTAAATGTCTTCATTGTTTGTATCACTTGTGATGACTATGCAACTATGTGTACGTATCTGAATTATTCAGGCAAATAGCGTAAAAAGTCGATCGTGTGGAATGCACTTGATTGCCTTGTGTCTTCACTTTGATAAATTTGTAACTATTAACCATTTTTATTAATTTATTTGTAACTACCTAACTTCTATTAAAAGTTAATGCCTTCATTGTTAGTAATATTTGTTGTAAACAATATCACGCTGTGTACGTATTTGTATTATTGGGGCAGAAAGATATAAAGAAAGAGAGAGAGAGAGAGAGAGAGAGTAGTAAAATCGTTCGTAAGGAATGTGTATTTGGTTGTCTTATAACTTCATTGTGATCAATTATAGTTGACAATATTTGGGTTTATGTCTTTGACGTACGTTAGCAAGCATATCCTGAATACAGAATTTTTTTAGCACATATATTTTTTAATCGATTAAGCATTTAACGATATAGAGCAAGTAACTAATAAACCTGCAATGCAAACTTTAAATAACTTAATTCCTATTTAGTCTTTATTAGAGTAATTAAGATAAAGAGTGATCGAAGTAATGAAAGTGTTTTATGCTAATTCATTTAAATATTATCATACTAACGCAATAGCTTACTTTTATTTAGATAAGTAAGCGAAAACCACTAATTGCCTCTTTAAATTTAATTATAAATATGGTTATTCAAATAGATCTATTTGTAAAAAAAGTGGATGCTAATTGCCAAATTATTATTTTTAAATATAATTCTATCCTAATTTCTGATATTTTCCGAATTCGTATTACAATTATTCGGAATTAGACGGAATTCGTATTATAATTATTCGGAATCAGACGGAATTCGTATTATAATTATTCGGAATTAGACGGAATTCGTATTATAATTATTTTAAATTCAAAATTCAAATGATCCTTACAAATATATTCATTAGAAATATATTTTGTATGAAACAGAGCATGTCATTTATAAGGTGTTTAATCTAGTTTAATTATTGCTAGCGGATTTTATGGTCCATTTTCTTATTATACCAACTTTAATTTGATACGTCATATGTAAGGATAAAAAATAGCGTCTCAATATAGTTAAAATTTTCTAAACATATTTTAAAAATTACTTTATTTTAGTTTTTCAAATATGTATTGGGTTATCAAATTCTATGATTGTGCGTATTTCCATATGTAAAATTTCAACTCTTAAATTACAGGATTTAGTTTTTACAAAGCTATAAGAGACAATCGGACGGACGAATTTTGCGTTAAGAAAGTTAGTTCTAAGTAGTAAGTTCCGTCTTCCCCTTAGGCATGGAAAATTAAAAAGACCTAATAATGACCGAGATATACACGTCAGTATTTATTATACACCGGGGTAAGTATATAAGTATTTCATTCCGACTTTTGGTAAGGAAAACTTATAATGGCCAAGAAAGAATTCCGTTTTGAATGTAACCACCTTTTGAACGTAACTCTAAAATGACTTAGTAGGTGAAAATTAATTATATACCAAGATGTAGAATACTAAGATAACCTAATAATAAATGCCGATATACGCATTATTCATTAAACGCTGAGTGAAGAATATAATGTTTTCCATTTTCACCTCCGGTACGAAAAATTACAAATTCATTAATGACGGCCGAGATACATACGTAAATATTTATTATACACCTAGGTAAGAACATAAGTGTTTCGTTCCCACTTTCGGTAAGAAAAACTAAAATAAACTACTAACAATGGCCAATATAGACATGTAAAGGTGGAAACGTATGAATTCCGTTTCCATCTTTTGAATGTAACACTAAAATGACTTAATAGCTTGAGAAAAACAGGTGAAAATGTTATACACCAAGATAAGAATATAATGAATCGTTTTCACATTCGGTGCAGAATACTAAGATAACTTACCAATAAAGTCCGATATACATATTATTTATGAAACGCCGAGTGAAGAATATGAAGTCTTCCGTTTTCACCTTAGGTATGAAATATTAAAAAGTATTGCTAATAATGGCTGAGATATATATATATTAAGTTAGTTATTATAAACCTAGGTAAGAACGTAACGGTTCCGATTTCAACTTTGGTATATGATACTAAAATTATTTAGTTGTAATAGCCGAGACATACACGTTAATATTTATTAGACACCAAGTTATGAGCATAAGGATTTCGTTTCTATTTTTGATACGTAATATATATATATATATATATATATATATATATATATATATATATATATATATATATATATAAGTAAGTGTTCTGTTTTCACATTCAGTGCGATACTAAAATGACTTACCAATAATGACCGAGATACACATGAGTCTTTATTATTCATCGAGGTAAGAACATAAGTGTTCTGCTCGCACTTTCGGCATATAAATCTAAAAAGACCTACCGATAATGGTTAAGATACACGCGTGAGTATTTCTTATATACGCCCAGGTAAGAATATAAGTATTTCGTTTTCTCGTTCGATACGTAACACTAAAATGAACTATTAGGTAAACACGTGAGTATTTATTATACGCCTAGGTAAGAATGTAAATGTTTCGTTTTCACTTCGATAAGAAAAACTAAAAAATTAGGAATAACCGCCGAGATATGTACGTAAATATTTATTATATACTGAGTTAAGAATATAATTATTTAATTTTTTACCTTCTGTAAAAAACTCTAAAATAACCTAATAATAACGGAATTCACTTTCGGTACGGAAAATTAAAATGACTTGTTAATAATGGTTGAGATACACACGTGAGTGTTTATTGTGGATCGAAGTGAGCATGTAGGTATTTTGTTTCCACCTTCGGTACGGAACACTAAAATTACTTGCTAATAATAGTTGAGATACACATGTAAGTATTTATTGTGGACCGAAGTGAGAACATAGGTATTTTGTTGTCACCTTCGATACGGAACATTAAAATGACTTGCTAATAATGGTTGAGATACACACGTGAGTATTTATTGTGGACCGAAGTGAGAATATAGGTATTTGTTTTCACCTTCGGTACGGAACACTAAAATGACTTACTAATAATAACTGAGATATACACATGAGAATTTTTTGTGGACCGAGGGGAGAACATAGGTATTTTGTTTTCACCTTCGGTACGGGGCACTAACATGATTTGCGAATAATGTCTGAAATACACATTTGGTATTTATTATGGACCGAAGTGAGAATATAGGTATTTTGTTTTCATCTGCGGTACGGAATAGTAAAATGGCTTGCTAGTAATAGCTGAGAAATATACGCGAGTATTTATTATGGACCGAAGTGAGAACATAAGTATTTTGCTGTAACCTTCGGTACGAAACTCTAAAATAATCTAATAATAGGTGAGATACACAGATGAATATTTATTACAGATCGAGCTAAGCACATATGTATTACGTTTTCGCTTTCGGTACGGAATACTAAAATTATTTGGTAATAATGGCTGAGATACATACGCGAGTATTTATTATACGCCTAGTTAAGAACATAAGTGTTCCGTTTTCACCTTCGGTACGGAACACTAGAATTCCTATCAACAATTAGCTTTATTATATATCGAGGTAAGAACATAAGTTTTCCGGTTTCAGCTTCGGTACAGAATACTAAAAATCCTATCGACAATCAGCTGACGCATACAAGTGTGTACTTGCTATGCGTTATAAAATATTAGTAGTCAACAATATTTAGTTAGGTATGCGCGTACGTGTATATTTTAATGAAGGAAAACCGTTATGAAAATCGATATTTTTCTATTTCTCTCTCGTCAGTTGCAGACAAATATTTCATCAAATTAAATTTTTTTTTGGATCAAAGTAAACATTATAAAGTTCTTTTTCGTATAACATTTGTTTTTTTTTCAGAATTATTTTTCCTGAAAATCTTCGTATTTACTTTTATTTTATATAAGTTTTATGTTAAATATTTGTTCCGTGTTTGAAACCGAATTATTTATTCATAAAGCATATTTTTAATTTTTAATGAGTATAATTTTTCCCTTTCTTATTTCTTCGAAAAAAAAATTAATAGCGTCATTAATGTAAACAACAAGTTAGCTTGACGCTTTCCATAACAAATGTTTATTAAGATCGACTCTAAACTATAATCGATTACAATAACTTTTATACGATTTGTATTATTGCACCAAATTGTCCCACGTTGTGCATCCTATGCAGTTACTAAACTCACTTGTACACATGTACGTAGATGTATCTGTAGCGACAAACAACGCCTCTTTTACAGTTCACCACAAGACACACAACTACTAAACGAGTCCACGACAATTGGCAGCTAGACCACAAAGGACATATTATTTGTTTTTATCTCCATGCTTGTATCGCGATAACAGTAATTATGGTCTAACGAATCATTAATCATAATGGACGCTTGTTGTTATAATGTTAACCCGTCCCGCATACATTCACTAGAATTCATTTGCATCCGTTTTGCAAATAATCCCGACAGGAAATTATTTGATTGGCATAGAGCGTCGAATTGTATGTATTGATTTGATACTGGCCACAGGTTTTGCAGATATTGCTAGCGAAAGATTAAATTGCTAGACAATGATTAAGATTAATTTAATATTGCCTTTCCTTATATAAAAATAAATATACTTCTGAGCCAAATAATTTGCATCCGTTTTGCAAATAATCCCGAGAGGAAATTATTTGATTAGGATAGAGCGTCGAATTGCATATATTGGTTTGATACTGGCCACAGGTTTTGTAGATATTGCTAGCCAAAGATTAAATTGCTGGACAATGATTAATTTATCATCGTTTTTCCTTAATATACTACTGAGGGACAAATTTAGATATATATTTATATTATTTTTATGCCATTCACACTTTGAATATCAGGTCTGTATGTTTAGTCCCTTAGGTTCAAATGACTTAATTTGTATATAATGGCAACCAAAGTCCCATAGATAAAGGTCTATGGTGTATAAATTATTAATAATATAATTAATTACTTATTGAAGGAGAAACGAGCTGTGTCAATATCTGACACCATGCGTTCACGAAAAACAATATACACGTTCGCCTGTCCCTTTCGCGTTAGCAACAAAAGTGATAAGGTAGTTAATTTGTTAATGTTTTATATTTCTTATACTATAATATTTACACACGAAAAGAGTATTCGGGCGCCATTGAATTTCAGGACGATGTCTTATTAAAGTTTTTCCGTAAATGTAATTTTTTCCATCTTTACGAAGATGTTATTAAAATGATAAGGAGTATCACCCTAACAATCCTATGGATTCAAAGGAAGTGGAAACAATGCCGTTCAAAATGTATCTGAAAAACATAAAAAATAAAGAATGCTCTAATATAAAACCCATTTTTACTTGAAATCAGTTAACGTTTTCGTTAAAAAAATATTTAAGCGCTTAAATAATGTTTTAAAAGGAAATGTTGATGTTAAACGTATAAATTTATGCTGTAATTCAACTTACTCTTAAAAAAAACTAATGAAAAAAATTTAATCGAATTCTTCTTTGAAAGGGGCTCTTGAAAAGTTAGATTAATTTAAACCAATTTAATATAGATCCCGTTTAGTATGTACGTGTTAAACGATCTGGATAAAAGGCATTATAATAATATGTCATTTACCTAAAAATAATGTTAACTGTACTTATCCAATTTTTATGATACTTGTACGTTTTAAACATGATTGGCGAGAATTACCTTTACAAAATTTAAAATATTTCTTTCAAGTCGTCGGTGCTTCTATTTTAAAGCTATGCGCAGACAAAAATAAAACGAAAAAATTCGGATCAAATAGAGAATCTCCTTCTTTTGTGATGCCAGTTAAATATATTTCTGACAGTTATTATTAGTCCATTTTTTGTTCTTAGCTTAAAATACACCGACAAAAGATTGAATATTACAATATACCTGGTAGCGAAGATCGTGGACTGATACATGAAGAAGCGAACGTTAGCAGGTTTAGCGTAAAAATTCTAATAAGGGGGATTCTGGATGTTCGTGATATAGACTGCGTTAAAAGTAAGTTTAGAATAAAAATGGTAATGTGCACTTTGTTTATGGGAGAAATTTAATTATCCTTTCTTACTTTTTTCCTTCCATTTCTATAGCAAACACGCGGCTGCATGATTGTACATTAAATTATATTATATTACCTTTTATGTAATATATTGAAGGGACCATGGAAATATGACACAATAAAAAGGAAATATTTGATATGAAATGAAAATATGAGTCAATGATAATAATAATAGTGAAGGTAAAATAATCTTCGACACCGTCTGATACAGATTTCGTATAATGGAACAAATAGCTCTAAGAATTTTGTTTTTTTTTTAATACAACAATTTCCATTCAATCAACCACTTTTACTAGTGACCTAAAAAATATTTGCACAAACACTTGAATTATTGACAGATCTAGACCGTTGTTTTTTACATTACTCTAACTATTAAAAAGCTTTGTTAATAATAACTACTAACTGTAATTTTTAATTAAGTGTAGAGTCGGTTTATTTCAATTATATGCCGTTTTGTATTTTGTCACTTATCGTTATCACATAGTTTACGTTAAAATTAATCGCTAACATTTCTGCGATGTAAATTAACAATAACTTAATATATATATATATATATATATATATATATATATATATATATATATATATATATATATACATATACATATATATAATTGATTTAGAAAATCAGATTTAAGCCCATTTATCCTTTTGCTGTTTACCCTTCTGCTTCCTCATTTTCCTTGATTTTGTCATGCTGCCCACAAAATATTTATTTATGTTTAAATTATTTTTCAATAAAAAACAATTTTGTTATTATTTCTTTCTCGTTTAAAATTTGTTTCTTTAGTATAATTGTCACAATTGTTTCATGTCTGTCAAGTCAGTGATTGTTAATATTTAGCTTCTTTCGGAGACATGTTTTATACCTTTGTATGTATTAAACTAGTTTAAAAACCAATTTTATAAAACAATAATATTCACAAAGAATCATAATGACGTTTCAAAGTGGTTTTACGGTAAATTTATTTGAAATAGAAATCCCAAACGTAATTTTTTTTAACTCAAATTTAATATGAAAAAATATTTCCGACCGTAAAATTTTTGGGCTTAGTCCAGATTTTTTTACTTGTCTTTGATTTCGCAGTGGTATTGGGAAGATGTGCTGCTATGCATGGTATTTCCGTGCACATCCGCCGGTGCCGTCGTGGTAGATATAAAAAAGAACTTGCTACAATATTGCACCGGCGATGAGAATGCAATGAAGCACATTGGTCTATTGCAATTGGGCCACACTGAAATTTCGGTACTAGAGATATGATTAAAATAAACTCATTAATGAAGTAAAAAGTGCTTATCAGTGATTGTATTCAAGTAGTTTCAAATGAAGTAATTATCATTTTGAAGTATCGCTTCGTAAGGTAAAAACAGAACTTCTATTGCAATGTGTATATTTTGGCCAGGTCTTTGAAGCATTCTGCTGTGAAACAGAACTTCAAAATAGTCAGTGGAATAAATGGTTCACGCCAGTTATTAATTATTATACGACGTGTAATGAATGGACTTTATTTTCATAACGATTTAAAAACTTTTGTCGTAAATCGGCGAAGAAACCAAATGCGAGGTAAAGAATTATACCAAAATGAAAAGTTATTAACCTATATTATTTGCTTTTATTTATTTGGTTTAAAATTAATTAAACGTACGATTTTTAGTACAAAAAGTAACAATAATAAACTTTCATATTTAATATGATCACTTATGATAATGTTATAAGAAATAAACTGTTGGTATCAACAATATTTTATATAAAAAGTCACTTTTATTTACATTAAATCCAGTCGATATTAACAGTGATTTGCATAAATATCATAAATTATTTTTTATTTTGTGAATGTCATTAAAAATGGTTGAAGTGTATTGGAGAACCTTCGCATTGGCAAACAGATTTACAGATTTAAATATTAGTTTATAATTAATAACTTCTGTTAAACTTATATCTTATTTAAAACTTATATCTTATAAACTTATATCTTATTTAAAACTTATATCTTATTTAAAATTCATAAATTTTATTTATGAATCTGCAATTTATGAAAAATTATTGAATAAAATTTTCCTTAACGATGAACTGTTTCATTAATTTCCTTGTAGAATACTGGGAAAATTAGTTTTAGAAGTGTGTGGGTTTCAGTGTGTAGGGCGATAATGAAAGGGTTACTTAGTTTCACTTCGAAAGTATGAAAAGTGAAATTAATAAATTCTAGTTTTTTAGTATTGAAAGTTGTATATTTTAATTATCTATAATAATGTATAAAGTGGAAAAACTGTTTGTTTCTTTGTTCGAACTTACTTTAGCAACCACATGTCTGAATTCAAAAATTCATTTTGTGTTAAATAGCCCCTATTTTGAGGTAGATTACAGGCTAAATATAATCACGTTAACGTTTATAGGGATAGAGTAGTGTTAAAATGTAATAGACGTCGGAAGATACTGTTTAGACAGCGCAAGGTAGTGACAGCCTGGCGTATTTATACAGTAATCATCTCGTATTTCTGTTTATACATCCCCGACTCCGACGACTAATGTAGCTTAGCGAATGGAGCGGAGGGTGTTTAGTCGTTTAATTAACAAAAATACAATTTAAAAAAATAATTTTTAATATAACATATAATAAATCGATAAATTTAACTTTAATATGTAAACATGCTTGAGGATTCATTATATAAAATTTAATAGCGCCACCTGCTGTATATAATTATGAAATTTAATTTAAATAAGCTATGCAATAAGCAATGATTTGTTACACAGACCAAAGAAATGTTCATGTCGACTATTATGTGTATAGTTCCTAAGTATTACTTTAATTATAATTAGGGAAGTACAAAAACTTAAATTGGATATTTAAGAACATGTGTGGTAAAGGTGATATGAAGAATTTCACATTTAAATTTTTAAAATAAACAAATAATAAACTAACGTTTGTATGTAGCGCAGTATTCTTGCAGCATTTTCTCTAGTATACTTTTGTCATACACTTTTGTGACAGTCATATATAAATATGTTTTGTTGGAGTATAGAACAGTTTTGAAAAACGGGTATATTGTAATAGTTTTGATATACTCGTCACGTTTTGATAGTAATAACTTTTGATGTGGTAATAACTTTTGTTATCAGGTGAATGTCTTTGAATGCGCAAAGATCGAAAAATTGACAAAAGAAAATGAGGAATGGATAGAATAGAATAGAAGAAAGCTAGAAGAAAATAGATTAAGGGTATTTTAATATAAGTTAATCTAGAATAAGCTTACATGAGAAGTTACAAAAATAGAAGAGCTATTTTTATGATCTTGTAAGAGGATAAACGAGACACAATTAATATGGCTAACGAGATATTAAAGGCGTTCCATTATCTATGTTTATTTTCTACAGCAAGGAAATGACGTAGAGGTTAATACATTTGATTGGTGTATTTTTATATGCTTCACATTAAATTATTTATTACAAAAACAAAGTCAAATACATTTCTATTATCGAATGAATTCAACATGTCAAGCAATGCAAGGCAATGCAATGACCCTAACTTGAGGCCTGTCAAGTTAGGGTCATTGCATTGCCTTGCATTGCTTGCACATATTTACGATCTGATTTATTTGGCAACTAGTTTTATTTGTTCATATGCACATACGAAATTTATTCTGTAAGGAATTTTTTGTATGCTGTTAGTTATTATCATGACTATCAAAAATCGTTTCTCTTTTATTGATATGTGTATTATTCAGCCACTGATCGGATCACTAGCGGAGATATTTAAATTATTTGTATGTGCGGACATTATACCTGTTGGAGTGTGCCTTTATTACTAATTATTCAGTTTTATTTGGATATCAGCGCTTAAATGTATGAAGATTCCGTTCAATGTACGAGTGAATTGGAAATTAATATAACTGACCGATTTTCATAAATATATGTTTGTATTGCCAAGGATTGGAACAAAATAAAAGGTTTACCGGTCCTTTACCCATTATTATCTGATTTTTATGTTTGTCATATTTGAAAACCTGTGTCCCTTAATTTAACGCTAGGTACAAGGCAGGGTTGAAAATTTGTTTGCTGCTCCATTGTATTCTGAAATTTAATTCGGGTACTTCTTTGGCAATTAAGGATAAAACAATTTTTTTAATTTAAATCTATTTTAAGATATTGATTTTCTAGTACAACTGAAAAATTATTGAAAATTTATATTAATTTTTAGAGTACCCAGTAATGAACATACTGAATAACAATCAACATTATTGAATATATTTGGCGTTAATTTTGTAGAAATTAATTATTCACAATTAAATGAAACTACATGATGTAGTATTATTTCTACTTTCTTTAAGTTCTTTACCACGACCTAGGTTTTGTGTACATCTTTAGGTGTGCTATTAGCAAAGATCTATAGTCTTTATTCACGTAGTTTCATTTAATTGTGAATAATTAATTTCTACAAAATTAACGCCAAATATATTCAAAATATTTCCATATTTCAAAATGAACCGATCTTCTTCTTCTTCGTCTTCTGAATTGTTATAGTTAGGAACTTAATTTTTAATTTATGATGAAGTTTAATTAGCCTCATGTCATCCGATTGTGAAAACAAAGATTCATGTTTAGACGTGCCATTAATTGGAACATTATGCTTTATTTTCATTTATATAATTTTTATTTCATATAAAACCTTTAATAAATGATTTCACTTTTTATTCTTTTTTTAAATTTCGAGCATGCAGATCTCAAATCTGAACAATTTAGTATAACTATTTATAACCTTAATAATAATTGCGATCATCGAACGATTTGTACATTTTTAGGCCTTCGTAAAGCTTCACAGGCATTCCAGTAAAATTCAGCCAAGTTAGGTAACAAAATTATATTCTTATTGTATTTTTTTACATAAATTTGTAGCAGTTGTGGACTTTTGATGCATCTATTCCAGGTAAAACAATTTTTGAAATATTTTTATATCTATTCAAAATGAGGTTCGAAATGGGAGTTTGAAACTTAAAATTGGGGTAGCAGTTTCGAGAAGAGAATCATATGAAAGGGCTTTATTTGCACTTTTCAAAACTATTTTTATTTTAATTTTAAGATTCATATTTTTAGTCTAATTCATTCCTTATTCCCTGTCTACTTCATTTCTGCAAGCCAAAAAAATTTTGAAAAACGGTCTTAACACAGTGATAAACGGTCTTGTATATATTACATAAAAAATGTAACGAAGGTTGAGAGACATTTACAAGTGTCGAGAAATTTATTTTTTTTTGTAATTTAGGAAATTCTTAATTTTTAGGCCATAATCTTATAGATATGTATATTATGGATAAAATATTGTAACTTTATCATTGCAATTCAAAATGGCCAAGAACGGAACCGCTGGTGGTGAGATCTACTCGCACTTGGATTTATTTTTTTTATTTTCATGAAGTTTATTTAATATTTATTCCAATATATATGTTTTATTTAGTACTAATATAACATGTTATATATTTTAATATACATTTAATCTTTACGACAGAACGAACAATTTTTATTTATCAGTTTAAGATCTTTAGGTAATATCTGATGGACAAAAAGTAGTTCTAAATTATAATCTAAATTACGAGTATATCATAATGCAAGTCTAATTTTAATCGGTTTAATAGTTTTAGGCAATGCTAGAAACAGACTGATTCTTAGGGGATTATTAAAAAATAGATATAAAAATAGACAAAAAGTCTTTTAGGGAATATTTGAGTGATACATAGTGTAGCCTAGAATTTAATCTAAACCAAAAACATGATCTTATTGAAATTTCTAACCAAATTGGTCTAGTAGTTTTTACGTTTTCTAATTGATGGACAGACGAGCATTTTAGGAAGATTATTTTGGTTTATGCTCGTATTTAACACATTTTTTCAAATACATTTTTTGTATAAATTCTCTGGTTAATTTTGTATAATAGAACTATTTATTTATAAAAATAGAAGAAAAAATTGACGAAAATGACATAAACTGTATTCGTGGTCAGCAATATTTAATGAAAGTGATCATTTTTAAAAGGAAGATGAAATGAAGTGCTTCCATGCGGTCATCTTCTAGAACTCATCGCACTCAACATTGCGTAACGATAGTGATTGATCGGGTGACTGCCACTAATTGACATTAAAACATTATTTGACTCTTTTAAATTTTAATCTTAAATCCAAACATCCGTGAAAGAAATTGGTTTTTTATTTTACGTAACACTAATTTAATTTGTCTTATGAACTACTACATGGAAATAGTCTCTAAGCTAAATTTTTAGATTGTTCGATATCAATATTTATAAGTCAGATACAATCAGGCAACATCGGTTTTGTGACAACTAAAAATAATATCGAAAAATATGCCCAAACCTAAATTTTAACTCTAAATTGACTAATTGAGAGTTTTCAAATACATTGAAACTTTTCAAATAGTGTATATTACTTTATTACTTAAATTTTCTTTTGGACATGACCAGAAAAGTTTATGTGGATTTTTGTCATTGCGTAGGCTTATATTTTTTCTTAATTTATTTATTTACCTATTCACAAGTAACCATAGCGATAATAATCTATAAGCAATATTCATCTCTCGTAATTTCCTGCTTAAAGAGTAGAAATGTTTAAAATTGTAATTGCAACGGATTTAGAAGGAAAACCTTCATCACAATATTTCTGACATTTTATATTTTTTTCTTCATTATGATTTCAACGTTACTGTGTTTTATTCCGTTATTGTTTCTTTTAAATGTAATGTTTAATACTCTTTTTATTACAAATAAACTAGAAATGAACGTAGTCATCCCGTCTCCTTGTGAAAATAAGATATAAAGAAAAAATAACAATATTTCTTATCTGAAGATGTATTGTTTCTTAGGTATATAAACGTGTCTCTATCGGCTTCCTAGCAATTTAATTTTGGACATGGTTGATTACAATATTTTTTCGTTACATGAGATCTATTAGGACGTCTTTAAAAAAATTTTTCTTAACCATTCTTTTTATAAACTTATGCAATTATTATACCGATAACCCAGTGGTGTTAATTTCGTATGGTTCTACATGCCAAAATTTTGTGTTCCGGTCAGAGAGCATTTTACGTCTTGCAAGCACTAAAAACTATTTCCCAGCATGTTTCAGTCTTTTATTGTCTTGGATTTTAATTCATTGTTCTGTTTTTTTGGGTATTAACAATAGAGTAATGTCTTATTGCAAGTGTTGCTGTATTTATTTTTGATTATCTACTTGGTATTACTTACATATAGATTTTACGCCGTAACTTACTCAAAGTGCCGTTTTATCTCGTAAATTGACCAAAATTTAAAAAAAATGAAAATTTTATTATTAAATTAGGAAACTAATTAGTTAAAAAGTGAATGTATTAGTTAACAAATCAATTTATGTCTTTTTACTTCTCACTAGAGTATTAAGCTCTGCTGGTTACAGTACCAATACTAATTAGTCTTTAATTAGACGTTTACGTTAGACCGTGGAATAAAAGAACTTGAACGCCAAATATATTTGGCAGTTGCATAGGACTATTTGTTCTATCGAATTCTATTATTACTTACAATTTTACGACGAACACAAGTAGTGTTAGAGATAATCAGCTAGAATTTTTTAAAATAATTTTTATATTCTTCATTTTACATTGCAATCCGAACTTGAATATAATAAAGGGAACGTGTACTATATTAAAAAAGCTAAATTTCCCATTGACTCTTGTCTTTCATCTCAAACTGGAGGAGGCCACCGAATGGGTACGCGTATCATCACGCACGCATCAGCTGTGATCTGTCACAGCGTGACGCAAGTTGCAGGCACGCGCAGCTTCACGGCGCCGTTCGGCTAATTGGCTCCAGCTCCCTCTCCGGCCGAAGGTCAACTGGGGCAAGGTCGCCGCCGCAGCGCCGGCAGCGTGCTCTAGACGAGTGGCCGTTGCTTATTATAGGAACCTAATTAGATTTGAAGACAACCTATCGGTTTTTTTTGCGCCAATCGCGCCCAGGTACTGATAGTTCACGAGACGGTGGACAGCGGGTGGATGAACCTTTGCCTTTGTGTCATGTTTGCGATCGTAAACATGTCGCGACCGAGTTGAATGATCATCGGGTTTAATACACAGGTGACTTCGAGTGTAGTGATATAAGTTAATTGCACCGTTATAGAGTCGACTCAGTAAGGGCCGTGGTAACATGTAAGTATATTGGAAGATAATTTCTTTTATTTACATTTATTTAAACGACATGCAAGTACTTATAAGTATCTTACATTTGAAGAGCCGAGTTTTATGTGCAAGTATGAAAAGTGAGGTTGAATACCAATAATTTCAATGTTGCAATGTTCTACATAGATTTTGCTAATTCATTTTCCGATTCATAGCTCTATTTATTCATGACCTCAGTATAAGTTCAAAGAACTAACTGTTGTTTCATGTTGCCGAATAGAATCCTTGTTTATTTTATTTGTTCAATTTTCATGTTTATAAAGCCAGGATACTCTAATCTAGGCATTTTGAACTTCTTCCCAATTTATTTTTCTTTTCTTTGTTTCAAGCCTTACTCCCTTTATTACTACTTTTTTTAATTTTTCTTTTTATATATCAAGTGAAGCTTAACAGTTATTTAGTTTTTTAAGAAAATATCTGCCTTCTTTTTTCCCTCGCTTATTTACACACACAGACATATATATATATACATATATATATATATATATATATATATATATATATATATATATATACATATATATGAAGAAATCGTAGGGAACCTAATACTCAAGTGAAATATAATCAGGTAATAATAGATAGGGGAGACAAGGGATGGTAGTCAAATTTTTACACTGCAAAAATATATTACACTGCTTTTGCTTCTAAATTATTAATCGTCTTAATTTCCACTCAAGGTTTAAAGTAAGAATTAACTGTAATAGTGGGGTTGTTTGATTCGTAGTTGTCCATAGTAACATTAAGATCTAATGTCGACTAAAATTAAAAAGTGATCAAAAATAAAAGTAGTATCTTAAATAGAGGACATTCGATATTTAACTAACAATGAAAGAAGCGGACATTCGATATTTAACTAAGAGTGAAAGAAGAGGACATTCGATATTTAACTAAGAGTGAAAGAAGAGGACATTCGATATTTAACTAAGAGTGAAAGAAGAGGACATTCGATATTTAACTAAGAGTGAAAGAAGAGGACATTCGATATTTAACTAAGAGTGAAAGAAGAGGACATTCGATATTTAACTAAGAGTGAAAGAAGAGGACATTCGATATTTAACTAAGAGTGAAAGAAGAGGACATTCGATATTTAACTAAGAGTTAAAAAAAAATTAAGAAAATGAAAGATTGAAAGGAAAATATTCAGTGTTTAATATTGGAATATTCGTACAAAGTTAAATATAATAAAACACAAACTGACGTTGATCTAGATTTCTAGATATATGATAACAATAAAGGCAAAAAAACTTCTTACAAACTAGAAATAGCCTCTTGTGTAAATTAAATGATTACTCAATATTTAGAAATTGTAATATACATGTATAATACCGCAAAACAATAAACATTTAGAAATTTTAGAATGACGATGATGAAATATACAAAAATAGAATTTCAGTTACTTTCAATATCATCAACATCATGGTCCCAGTTAGATTTAATACAAACAAAATAAATCATGTTTCCAACACAACTTAAAGCATACTGTATTTGATATGTTGTACTTAGCCCTCTCTATAAACTATCAAGATTCATTAAACATGAGACGCATCGCATCTTACTAAATAATAATACGGTATTAATCCAATATGTTACATAACAATACATTTAGTTTGTCATATAAATACAGTCATAATAATATTTATATGGGTTTGGTGAATTTTGGTTGGCAACAGTGAACACACAAAGTTTCCTTCTGAAACTGGTTTCATAAATTATAATAAATATTTCAAATATTAATGCAAAAATACGTGTATTTTTCAGCAATAGACGGTTTATTAGGTTTGTAAAGATACTCGGTAAGAAAATACATGAAAAGTCATCAAACATATTAATTTTAGTATTGAATATATTTGGCGTTAATTTTACAGAAATTCGTTATATAAAATTAACGCCAAATGTAGTATTATTTCTACTTTCTTTAAGTTCTTTACCACGACCTAGGTTTCGTTGTATTACAATATCTTCAGGTGGGCTATTAGCAAAGAGGATCTTTGCTAATAGATAGAAGATGTTGTAATACAATGAAACCTAGGTCGTGGTAAAGAACTTATAGATAGAAGATGTTGTAATACAACGAAACCTAGGTCGTGGTAAAGAACTTAAAGAAAGTAGAAATAATACTACATCACGTAGTTTCATTCAATTGTGATTAATTTTAGTACTTACTGAATTCTGGAAATTTTTCTGTACCTCTACAATGATATGCGCCTTCTGCGCGCTGAGATGTTGTGCTTAGTGGGAAGTATAGTCAAGCGTTAAGGCGATAGCATTCAATTGATTATATGTTACTAACATTAAGTAATCCTATAGCCACCCATCCCCGGTATCCCTTACAGTGATTGTTTACGTTTGTTGGCGTAGGATCCTTGACGCATAATAAATTTAATACCACTTTATTTTAGTTGATTAAAATGGAATACTAATAATAGCACTAACTTATCAAGAGCTATTGTTTTAGTTGCAGAACTTGTGTTGTGCAAGGAGTTATTGTTGCGTTGTTTCGAATCAGTTAGGGTCATCTATGTCAAAACGTGAAAAAATTTCCACCACTTCGTTCTCCTGCTACTATTTGTTGTAATTTTTCATATTTCTCATGTTGTTTGTCGTTATTTATCTCGTTTTAGATATTCATAGAGGAATTATATGTATATTAAGTTATAGAGACGCCCCAGGAACTTATGAATGAAAGTTTAATTACAATTTAACTTATGTGTTTAAAAGGCAAAACGCTTTCTAATAATTTTATATCAAATTTTAATTCGTAGTTTAATCCAAATATAAGTATATATATATATAATAAGTTTTGCACGCCCTGAATTATTCTTATGCGTATAAATGCCAAGTTTTTGCAAAGCAAAATGTCTCTATATTCATGATTTTATTATTGAGAAATTGCATACAATTTGTGTACAGAAGATTAAGACTTTTTACTATAGTAAAACTATGGAATACGATATTTTAAAGTATTTAGACAATTTAGAAATGTGTAAAATGGTTTTTATATTTGAATACATTTAAAACAATTAAGAGAAAAATATCATTGATTCCTGTATATTATGAAAAATATATTATATAATTAGCCATGTTATATTATTTCGGAAGAAAATTAAATGTCGATATGTTATGGAAATTTCTCTTTATATTAATGGGAAAAAGTACTAAATACAATTAAATAATGCATCATAGATTGCCAATACTTACAGAGAGAGAGTAATAAGAAAAGAACTATTTATAGAATTCGAGTAGAAGAAATGAACATATCATTTCTTTCGAGTATTTAAAATTAAGTGAAAAATAAAGGGAAATCTATAGAAACCAGTTATGTTTCACGTTTAATTTCTTTATGGCTTTCGAAATCAAAAGTTTCACCATTTTAGTAGACAGTGGTCGGTTTATTTTATATTTATAGGAATAAATATATACTTTTTGATGATGATAATTTTTTAACCTTTTGTGAAACACTAGTTTTGTTTTTTGGCTACTTTCTATGCGATGTAATTAGGTGATAGGTAGAGCATACATTGAGACATACAGTTCGAATTAAGTAAACAAATTAAAGTTAGGGATGTACGAGTAACGTATATATGCGTATACGGATAACTCATAAGGGATATGTAGATAAAAGATCTGAGCAATATACGGACATACGTTTAAGTCAACTTTACGGAATATAGGTCATAATTGCTGTCGTGTATAGTGATAAATATTCTATATATATATATATATATATATAAATATATATATATATATATATATATATATATATATATATATATATATATATTGCTTACTATCCTGCAACACTTGCAGATATACAACAGAAAATTCCCCCATAAATAGAGAGAACGTTTCTGGGTATAAAATAAATTTGAATGTTAAGTTTAAATTTTTTGTAGGTTCTCGCTATAGATCTTACAATCGGTTATTATGCAATGCTATTGTCTTTTTTCCTAGAACAATTTCATACATGTTTGCGTATTGATACTCGATTGCTTGTTGTAATTGTGTGGGCCTATACATACGATACGTATTATTGAATCGCACGAAACCTTGAGTAGAAAAAGCTTTTATAGCGGTTACCGTATTTGAAATGTTTAATCAGAAATTACCTATACTAGATTCTATTTAGGTAATAATAGAGAGAGCATGTATATAAAAAATGTATGATTTAAATAATTTATAGTTTGAATAGTGGCCGAATAGAGGCAATTAAACAAATGATTTTAATGTTAATTTCATAGACTAAGTAAATATGGATAATCCTCAAATTATATAATACTATAGCTAACTAACACAATAATATGGATTATTAACAAATTATATTCTATCGCAGATTTTCGAATTTATCATCTTCAATTCATCTGGAAGTATACAATTATTAGTATGGTTTATTTTAGTATTACGTAATAAAAGTGAATATCAATGTTTGAAAATGATTTTACAATTTTAAAAGCTAATTAGTGTAGAAATAGAACATAAAAGTGTTATCTTTCAAATTTTATTTCTTTACTGAGTCATCCATACATATATAAAATTGTAACAAAGTGAATTCTTTACATGGAAAATATTTATAAGCCAGTAAACCTGTTTTTACCATTTTAATCTGCCAGTCTGTCTGTCTGGATATTAATTTGTTCTTCAATTAGGCGAAATTTACAGCACAGATTTAAATGAAATTTAGTATGATATTAGTTTATACTTACGAATAACATATAGGATACTTTTTATCTGGATATTACATATATAAAACTATTCTGACTTTGTGAATATTACGATATTGGTACCGCCAACGCCATCTATCAGTCATTTTAATAAACTTTATGCTCATAGAGTTCAGAGAGAAAAAAAATTAAAAAAAGCGCAAAAAAGCCTAATAACTTTCTGTAACCGAATTCTACACGAACGAAGACGCGTCGACATAGCCAGTACTATATAGAAATATATATGTTGACAAAAGAATATCTCAACATTCCGTCAAACTCAGCGAAGTAATATAAAAAATTAGGGATGAGATGGACGAACTATACTGGGTCTATCGTATTCCTCTAACTCCTTTCACACAAACGTAGTTGTGATGCTATATATTATATTTGCGTGACTTTTGGTAAGAAAAGTCAATAAAACCTGAAAGTCCTTGAAAAGTCGACATCTGCTGCATAATGGCACTTATAAATTCTGCCATACCTATACCGGTGACAGCTAGAATTGGTTGAAACTAGGTCTTGTAGTTTTCTTAGGTAGTAATAAAAAAATTAATTAGAAATCTTTATCTATTTTGCGACTAAATTTTTGATTTTTACTTTCACCTTTTCGTAAGTTTGTGGCATTAAATTTGTTCGAAAACTATTTTCAGTTTTCAGTCTATATTTGTGAAAAGCTTCAGGATCAGTAAAATTAAGTCATTGAAATGCATCATATCTACAATAAACAAATCCATAATCGCTTTGTCTATTTTGAAATTCCGTGATCGTCTGGCCCTTGTGTACATTTAGGTTTAGACAAATTCGGAATGGCCGATTGAACAAGTTTAGATTGACCAGTACACAATACTTCTAGAGAGACTTTTTTTACTTTGTCTAATTCCGACTGGTGCTTAAGAACTTGTCTGTGCTCTGGACTATATAAATTACTTAAATGCTGCTTTACTCCATGTAATGTTTGTTTTTTGGGTTCATGACTTTTCAGTAAAAATGATTTATTACAAATTGCTTTAGATAAATAATTAGTATTCTTTTCAAAAAACTGCCAAATAAGATTCTTTTCTTTTTGGGACATTTTTGCCTAAAAATAAAATTAACCTTAAGTTTAGTAACTAAATCAACAGAAAATAAATACACTTAAATTAATTATATAACAGTTTTTATAAATGCATGAAAATAATTTATTTACTTATGTACAAAAAATTATCGCAATCTAAATTTATCTGCACCTATACAAAACCTATGTATTTATTTAGCACAAAATTTTATTGAAATATTTAGGTCTACCAGTTTAGTTCAACTGATAGATTCCATCTAAGTAAGACATTTATTTATTTACATACCTTGTAGACAAAAGTGAATTACATAAGAACTTGTGCCATAAATATTAATTATAATTTGATCTAATTCCTCTGCCAGTTAAAAGAAACAATAATCCATTTTAATTTTGAATTCAATACTCAGTCAGAATATCATTAAATAAAATACTTCGTAAAAAAGTATAAACACTTACTGTTATTTAATACGCACGAAAACAAAAATGTGACGTGTCAGACGCGGCTTGGCGTATTGAAGTTCAAGTGGCTACGAAACGGCTGCGACGTAAACGCCCGAGTACAGCCAAACGCAACCCGAAAGTTCATGAACATATGTTTCGGCTAAGCCGAAAGGTTCGGCCGATTTCCGGTCGAAACCTCTTTTTTGGCCGAAACCTAAACCGAAACTTCGGTCGGTCTCTAATAATGACCTTGGCGTAGTAAGCATTGGCAATATATTTACGTTATGAAAAGTTAATATTTGTAAATTGTTTCATAGAAATACTATGTACATTTAAACGATTATAATTGTCACAATGTGTTCATAACCCTCGTAAAGCGAGGTCTACTTAGGGAGGTTTTATTTAATTTTAAGTCCCTTTTACGAAATATTAAGATTCAAAGTGACATATTCTACAATGTAAACTACTTTTATAAGTTTTCAAGTAAATATTCTAAATACCAGCATAGTGTTGGAACTTTCAAATGCAATATCTTGATTTAATTGCGTTTCAATACGTCCTTAATCGATTTCTATCTATTCGATAGTGAATCATTTTAAAGTCAATGGATATAGTTAACATGAGTTATACCAGAATGCGTAAACTTAAATGGCAAATTTTACATCCACTATAAATTAATTCAGTGTACATTTCATTTAAGGATAGTTTATATAGGTTTTCCCAAAAGTGTAATATAAGAGTAATTAACTTGCATAATCAGCAGATATTGCATACGGTGTTTGTTTTTTGTCGGTACTTACAAAACATATGTTGCACGTCTCATAGTTATTTCCGATCAGCTGTTTTTATTTACTTTATTCGATTACGGCTCGCGTAATGTATTTTATATGTCATATGGGAGAAAAGATTCCCACGGCATATCGTCTTAAAAATGTGTTAAAGTGTTGCAAATATTGCAACACTTGTAAATAATATCATTGGTGTGTATCGGAAGTGTAACTGCATTTTTCCATAATATATTTTTAAAAGCGATATTTGCTGCAAGTAGATTTACCGGAAATTAAAAAAAGAAATACCTTTAATACATGATATTTGTTATCGTTAATAAGTTTTATCGTTTTTTTTTTAAATCTCAATTTATCATTCATATTATTTATTTTTTGTCGTCAAAACAAAAAAGAATTAATATGAATGATTACCATTATCGATCTGACAAAAATATTTTAAAATATATTGAACGAAAACTTACGAATAAATTGAATCACTTAGACAACCCAACAGGACTTTTCAAATGATACGACAGAATGTTTCAAAAATGTATGTAATATACCATTTCTTGCATTAAATATAGACACAGAAAAAACGATATTATAAAAGAGAGAAATTGAAGGCAAATTTGCTAATTATTTTTGTGGACGTAATTTGTTTGAAGTACTTATAATTTTATCACACCAAGTTGTAAAATATTGTTAAGTATTCAGAAGTTATAAAGTAAGGTGCACTATATTTAATGTTCCGCGTAATTCAAACGATTTGGTAGACATTTTTTTGGCTTGAAATATTTTTTTACCAAATTTGAAGTTTGGTACAGGCATAAAATATATTAAGCCCCATATAAGAGTGCTACAGCAACGATAAACAATTATACGAAAATAAAGCATGTGAGAAATTAACTTTTCAATGTTTTATTAATTTTGTGTTTAAATTTAAAAAAAAAATTTTCACAATTTTATTTACAGTGGTCTTAGATATACTATCAAAAATATGTACCAAAACATTTGCCCATTCTATCTCGGATACTGGTAAAGTTATGAAAATAGCATTGTTAGAAGTTTGTAAAGAGTTTTCGGGAAAACTACACTAATGATTTTAAAACTTATATTTTTTGAGAAAATCGTGACGTTTTTACATCTGCTAAAGATATACTAGGCAATATTTTATAGAAATACTATTCATTACTACATGTTTATATTGTGCTTGAAAGTTTCGGTAACCTGTTCTGGTAACCTGGTATTTCTGTTCATACTTAATAAGTTATTGAATATTGTGAAAAACATAATCTTTTTCTATTACTTTTATCCGTGACGTTGGTTCAAGATAAGTCGATAATATTTAAAAAATAGATCATTTATTCGTCCCTCTTTCTATATTACTGTGTGTAACTCAATTTTCTATGGATAGATTTTGATATATTGTTAAATTTGATTTTTGTACATTACCGTATGTTGAGGCTTATTGAAACAAGTTGTGTATAATTATACTCCTCAAACCATTGGAGATACATTAGATATTTGGCAAAGTCACTACTTCTATATAGCTCCAAAATAATTTCCAAAAATGTTCATTTTGCAAGAAAGCAGTAAGCAAAAGGAGTAAGTTTATCTTTGATATTCCATGGTAAGGTAAGGAAATTCACAGATATTGTTATGAATATTTTTTAAATATAAACAATAAAATAATCAAAGTTCGTGTCAGACTCGGAAACGAATAGTTCCGTTGCTACGGAACCATTCGTTGCAACGGAAAACAATATTAAACTTAGAAGTTTGTATTTCTCAGACACCTTGGAAAACAAAGTTATTGTTGCGGTCGGTGCCGAAAATGTACCATATCTTAAAAGCTACGCAACATAACTTATTAAAAAAAATTTTCATCGAAAGTTTATTTTAAGTTTTAGTACCTCTTTTTCAGAATTTTACACACGTTAGTTGAAAAGTTAGAAGGGTGGGTAGGGGTGTCACATTTTTTGAGAATTCAGAAGCGAATGTCTCACCAACTGTTGGCTTAAATTAAAAAGTCATTTTGGAACCTATATATTATTTTTCAAACATATATTTCGATACCTCACATGCTTACATAAACTGGATTTTTTAAAATTCTCAATTACATGTATGTCACCCCCAATATATTTTTTTTTATATTTCTACTATTTCATTGTATAGCGGTTCAAAGAAGATACCTAAAATCAAAATTTTATTTATAGAGTGCCAAAAGTCTCCGAGTAAAATGGGTGTAACCTAGGGAAAGACAGATAGACGGATAGAAAGACTGGATGAAAGTATAAGAATTCCGTTTTTACTATTTGGCTACCGAACCCTAAAGTATTTAATGTGTATAAACTAAATATCTGATAGCATATTGAAATTAGAACTTTTACGAGATATAGACAATGAACAAATTTCAGTAAATAGTTAGGCCAAAGTAATGATGCAACGTGTTATTTAGATATCAGTGTTAATAAACATTTAAATACCACGCTACAATACCAATAAGTACATGCGAGATGCTGGACATCATACAGATGGCTTGATGTAGAAGTTGGTATTATACAAACATCAGAATATTATTTAAATATTTTTTCTTTTCTTAATTTCGATTCGTTATCTTATTTACGTTGTAGAAAATAATTTCAGTATTTAGTCGTTTTCATTCCATGTCCCATCCATTGATTAGAATTTAGTAGTAAAAATTGATTAACAGAATTGATACATGGCTTTCGTTGTATTGGTATGAATATATGAGACATTTATATCGCGTAAAGAGGCAGTCGGTGTCAAAATATAAAAATCGAGATTTTTTCCCCAATATATGTCTTTTTTGCATAATATTGTATAGTTCGCATTGCATTACTTTTATTTCATAATATAAACTCTGTAGGTACGTAATAAAAAAAATATGAAATTAAATTTTCTGACTGGAGTCTATCATCCATCAGTGTTTCCTTTCTTGGTTGTTTTTCCTTAATGTATACAATTGATTAAAGGACAGTTTATATAGGTTTTCCCAAAATATTTATTTACTTACATACTTGGGCGATGAGATAATTTTTTATTCTCAATTTATCATAATTAATTGAATCACTTGCATATTAGCAGATTGCTGAACAAAATGTTTTCTTCTTAGCGTTTCACAATTGGTGAAAAAGGAAATATTTAAATGACACTTTCTCTTGCTTAGGCGCATGGTTTTGAAATGAAATAATTTATTTTATAATAATTTATTGATACGAGTTTGTATAAAAATGCATTTTAGTTAATAGTTAATGTTTGTCTCAATAAAATACATTTGTTTCAAAACAATTTTGTGGGTGTGTAATTAATATATATTTATTTCGATTCCTCGATAATTATGTATAAGGCGATTACAAATACTTGACGCAGCTTTTAGTTTTCCAAAGTATCTGTCTTGTCCGAATTTTATATTGTCACTTTTGAAATGATGAAATGTTTGTTTTAAGATTAGCTTCGTACGTTTCTAATATCTACATTCGTGCCAAACTATTTCAAATAACCTATTCCCTTCGTACCATCGATATTCTTATTAATAGCTCAAGCCCAGTTTACGTAATAAATAATATCGTAAAACGCTCCACATAATGCGACGAGGAAGCTGTCGTTCGCTCTACATACGCGCCATTCCACGTGTCGAACCTGCTAAGTCAGTACAGTTTACGTCAAGTTTATGGCCCCCCTACGAGACGAGAGTCACTCGTTCACGGAAATCTGTCTTTGTAGCCGATCGGTTTGCGCAAATCCGCACGTGCAAACTATTCACGCACAAGATCCGTGGCACGCTGTGCTGG
This sequence comes from Druceiella hillmani, assembly GCA_039881145.1. Classification (NCBI taxonomy): domain Eukaryota; kingdom Metazoa; phylum Arthropoda; class Insecta; order Lepidoptera; family Hepialidae; genus Druceiella; species Druceiella hillmani. The sequence continues at coordinate 19,087,542 of JAYKKI010000002.1, read as the reverse complement.
TCACCATATTCCGGCACGCATTTAAAAATATCTCGAGTACAAGCTGATGGCACATAAATAATGACGTAATAGCTATTAGATCAGTGTGTCATACGTAATATAACTATTTTGTGTCTTCAATAAACATCGCTTCTGTGTTCGTAGGTTGACTTTTTTGCATTTCGCGTAGGTATTTATTAGATGCGATATCGATGTCGGTTGGGTAAATAGAAGTACCTTAGGTTTTTCTAGTTAAAAATAGTTTGCGGTTACACGGTAAAATTAAATGTGTTTTTTTGGGCGTTCGTATCCGGGTAAGTACAAGAGTTCGAATGAAACGTTGACGCGATTTTGTTTGCTGTGCATGCCTTATTAGGGTTCGTGACGAAGGCGTTGCGGGCAAAACTGAGAGCGGGAAATTTTTGGAGTTCGAACTAAATGAGTAACTGAGTAAATTGAAACAATCGTGTGAATCGTAAGTGCTGTAAATATTTGCTCCCCAAAATAAGATACGGATATTTCAGTTGAGTTATATGATTTACAATTTATATTTTCTGTTGATAAATCCTATTATATTTAATATATATATATATGTATATATATATACTGATTTCTGGAATGTTATAGAAGCTTCTAGAATATTTTTTGTAGAGTGCGGCATCCGAACTTTTGTTCAGTTTGTAATTGAGTAATATGCGAGTAAAAAATAAAGCCTCAGTGTGAACTTAGAAGACTCTTTCTTTATAAATGCAGTTTAGGGTGAAAAACCAGCGAAGCTTCACTCAATATATATACAACGGTGGGTCCTACAATTGATTTAGAAAAATGTAAATGCCTTATGGAAACAGATCACAGATTAAATTCGCGTTGTTTGGCAGATCTATTTTCATGCTCTTATATTGCAATGGAAAAACTTCATGCTTTGAGAAAGAAGTGAAAATATTCCGTTCGTCTACAACATGAGCACCCTTTCAACTTCGGAGGATAGTTAACATGTGCTTGGATCTACTGAGTTCCCATTGTACCAACGATAGGCTAAAGGATCTGGTTACAGGAGATGAAAAGTGGGTGGTTTATGTCAATCTTTACCCAAAACGCCAGTGGCTAGGAGTAGGAGAAAAAGGTTTATATACACCTTTTTCTCCAACTCCTTCCTTCTAACCCAAATCAAAATATATTACACAAAAGATGCTTTTGAGTGCATGGTGGGATCTAAATCGAGTTATTTATTGATTTATTTACTGGGAACTCTTTCAAGCTGGCAGCAGAATTACAGCTAAGGTTTATTGTGCCAATTGAACAAAGTCACCGCTAAAGTTTCTTTGTATCAAAGTGAAATTTATTTAAGTGATAATAATCCATCTAATTACCATCTGTTTCGCTCTTTGTCTAAAGAATTACGTGATAGAAAATTTAATGTCATATCAAAATTAAACTTCACCGGTTTTTCAGTCAAAGACCTAAAGATTTCTGCAAGGACGGAAATTTATCTCTGCCTTCATCTTGGCAATAAGTGTTAGGTACTGACGGTGTTTATATAATAATTAACGATTATTTTATTGACCACATATAAAATAGTAATATATATATATATATATATATATATATATATATATATATATATATATATATATATATATATACACATCTACAGTCAGTTTGCACATGTATTTTTAAAGCTCTCTTTATTTACATTGCTTTCTGGTATAGTTTTTTTTAGGATTACATATCTCAAAAAGCAGAAACTTCTAGATATATTGTTAAAAATCTTAACTTACTTTCGGTGAAGTACTATGACTATCCAACTTGTTTACACAAATTTTCACTAAAATGAGATACATATTTGAAGTAAAAGGCTTTTATGAAGACGTATTTGAGTAGTGATTGGAATGTATTTTCCAAAGCGTCTTAGAAAATTTATTCTGTAGAAGATACATTTATATTTTGTATTCTAAGCTTATATTTTTTATAAATGCCACAGTTCTAACTACACGAGGAAAAGTTTCATTGGTCTTAAAAGTAACTGTGCTAGTGATACCAGTGGGTAAGCCACAATCTGAGGGAAACAACTATCGTTTTGTGTTTATAATGCAGAAGGAACTTTCTAATTATTGGTATTTATTTTGAATCAATTCATAACATTTTCTTTTTGTATTTGTTATTAATCCACAAATAAAGTGATTAATGCTATTAAATCAATTTATTACTTCTATAATCCATAATTAAATGAAACTACGTGATGTAGTATTATTTCTACTTTCTTAAATTTCTTTAGCACGACCTAGGTTTCGTTGTATTACAACATCTTCAGGTGGGCTATGAACAAAGACTATAGATCTTTGCTAATAGCCCACCTGAAGATATTGTAATACAACGAAACCTAGGTCGTGGTAAAGAAATTAAAGAAAGTAGAAATAATACTACATCACGTAGTTTCATTTAATTGTGAATAATGACTTTCTACAAAATTAACGCCAAATATATTCAATACTGCTATAATATTATCTCTTTTTTATTACTTAAATTATATTAATTGTTTATAAATATGTCAAATTGCATAAATACAATTGGATAAAATAACTAACGGATTAATTTTTTGAGATAAACCAATTGATAACACGTGGCCTTGTATGTTACGTTGTGACCTGGTTGTCGCCACAACCTGAGAGTACGCGTTTAAACCTGAGATAACAAAAAATACTTAATCGGCCTTTCTTTGTGTAATCCAAAAATATTTATATAAGGTACTTAATTTTAATTGTCAAATGCATGTAGTATGTTGACAATTTACCATGCATTACGTAATATTGAATATTCTTCTCAAACGGCATTGAAGGTACAGGTTTCGTTAGTAGTTACTTTGTTGCTTTTTATTACTGTCCTAGACAACAATGTAATGTTTGCAACATTCAATGTAATACTGCAAAATTATGCTATGTAAATTAGTAGTTGTTTAATTTAAAATCTAATTTAATTTATGGTGGATTTCGACTGAGTTTTCGCAATTGTTTAAAAAAAAATATAATCTATATAAAGAAAGGCTGAATTATTAAATATAGCCTATTTAGAAATGTTACTTGGAAAATGCTGTTTAGTGATATTTATATCAATTGTTTTCTATTTTCGAAAGCATTCAGAGATTCTAGATCTACTAATAATATAGCGTATATTTGTACGTTGTTCAGTTTTAGAATAGTTTTTACTTTACGGTTTATTTAAATGATGAAACATATACGCATCATTATGTGTTCGTTATAAATTGCTGCGGTTTAGAGCTTCATAAACAGAGCTTCTAATAGCTAGGTAGTCTGGTGTAAATTGAAGACGACGTTTACGAGTAATAATAGCAAAAGTTGGTTTTTATCGTTTCTAAGAAGTCATAATCTTGGATTAATTTAAAAAAAAAACCTGCGATGTTTTTAAGGTTATATTCCTTAGACAGGGTTTTGTCATTCTGCAGACTCACAGTTCGTATAATATTAGATTTATTTAGGTGAAATTTTACAATTAATATTTAAAAAAAAAATATAATAAAACAAATTTGGTGTATTTTTTGTCCACCAAGAGCAAGGCGGAAAAAAGAGGATGCTATTAAAAAAGATCTTTTAAAATGAAATTGAAGTTAATTAGGCTTAAAATATTGTCTGTTTTAAGCCCAATTGACACGCATTTCGGTGGCTTCATATTGAAATTTAAAGTGTTTTGAAAAATCTAAAAAATAATTGATTTTATCTTCAATTAAACATTTTTCGGTTATATGGCGTCAACAATCTCAAGAGATGGAGATAATTATCTGCTTTATGTGTGTCACAAATGTGTAACAGGTTTTTGGAATTTTATTAGTTTATAATTTTCTAGTATTTAGAATCTAATTAGGAAGGTCGAAAAAATCATTTTTAAAAATGGTAATGTGATTTTAATATGCATTTTGTGGAATAAATTCATTTCATTAAATATAGTACAATCATACCATGGTAATAGATAGATCATATATTTTATTTGTTTAAAATTTATATCCATTTCGAAACAAAACTTAATGCACAATATAGTAGAAATATTTTTTAATGATTACGAAATAAAAAGATAAGAGTTTTCCTGCAGTGGAAAACCTGTAAATTTACAAACAATGACATACTTTTTTTATGTAGATGGCATTAAAGAATATCGTGCTAATAAATATTTTTCATGTTCGAATTATGAAGTAGTAATATAATGTGCTTAATAGGTAAATTTATTATTTATTTGTTTCCGCGGAACAAAATTAATTGTATATATGTACGGTATTCCTCTAGATAATAATAACTCTATTACATATATATATATATATATATATATATATATATATATGTAATATATGTATATATTACTGTTATTATATACATATAAAAATCATTTCGACGTCAGACGTTTTAATGAAATCGTTGGGAATTGTATTTTTTTAACGTAATTTAAATGTTTATTTTTCATTTATTTATTTTCAATGATTTATGTTTATTCCTTTGTGTGCATTAAGTGTGTAATGTCTAATGATAAGTTCATCGTAAATTTAGAAAACATAGGCTAGAAACATGCAAACTTGAAAATAATTCTTACGAACATTTTTTTTTAAATGAGGTTTTCTAAATACAAAATTTTTTTTTATAGGTTTTCTAATTAGTGATTTCTGTAAAGGATTTATAAAAGGTACTTACATTGCTGTTTTTACCCATAGTCCGACCATTATTGCGTCTACTTTAGCCAATTTTCTGCTGTCCGTTTTCACAAAACTGCTATCCATGATTGAGTGACGTATAGATATGCAAGAAGGGAATTGTAAAATATTACAAATGAACCACAAATATTACTAGAAAATATCATAAAACTGTTTTCGAGATCGTTAGCCGCCATGATAGTAGGCGAACAATAACATGTTTACGTGCATGTAACGTTATCGTAGTTTAAGCTAATCCTGACCGTTTTGTGTCACGCGACAAACGTTCCAAAAAATATTTATTTATTCAGTGATGTTAGGATAAATTAATTTTTGTTTTCAAGTCACATTATTGCATAATGCAATTGACATTTAATGAATGATGTAAGAAGAAAGATATATCAATTATAATCGAAGATGACTGACAAAACAAAATATATATTCTTCTCCTTAACAGTCGGGAACAATAATCTATGCTAAATCGAATTATTATTAGTGTTATATTTATTATTTAAAAATCATTAGAAGTAATTTTTTTCTAATACTTTGCTAATATTTGGACATGAAAAAGACGTTATAATACAATACAAGAAAAATAGAATCATGCATTTTAAAATAATTAAAATTAACAATTCATATTTAATTTCAACTAACACTTAATATATTTTAAATTAATTAGTGACACTGGAATTTGTTACCATGTAGGATAAAATAACCTGCTAATAATTAAGCTCCAGTTAATCAGAGCCCACTACCGTCTCTTTTAATTGGTGGAATTTCTAAGCTGGTAATAATTTTTTCTCTCTCAACAACTTCACGGTTTATGATTGTTTCTAGACCATGAAGATCTAAAATACTTATTGAGTAGTATACTTTAAATTCAACAATACGCATATTTCTTAATTTTGTGTTCGTTTTGAAGTCGAGATTTTATAATTTTTATAATAAATCGTTAGGCTTATGTAAAAAAATGGTAAAACATAAAATTAGATATGAAGGCCTTTCTTCTTACATCATTAAGTAAATCTCAGTTTTTAATAAAGCGCTATCATCCATTAAAGGAACGACTATAAATGTTTCGAATAATTTCAGGTATTTTGGTGATTCTGAGCAATGTTAAAAGGCAGGTTGGTCTACATATAACAGACGATTAATTATGAATAAGTACATATTTATATATATATACATATATATATATATATATATATATATATATATATATATATATATAAATGTTTATAATACACGTGCCACTTAATTACAACTTTATCGTAGAAAGTTTATCTGGTAAGCTTATGAGTCACATAGACGCCACCCACTTTGACGGCACTGTTTTCTTTCATACTGGTGTTTACAAATTATATTCGCGGAATTTCATAATATTTATGATTTCACACCAAAACATGTTTTATCATCGTTGTTGATGTCACAGGTTAGGCGATAGCGTTTGGCCAAACACCGGCATGGTGCTGGAGAGTGATCGCTAGTGACAGCAAACACCATTATTTATGCCAAAATAGGTATATGTCATCAAGAGAATGATGTAAAAAGTTTAATAATATTGTAAAAGGAATTAATTTGTGGGTTGTGGTTCCGGTAAACGATATTGGTGATACCACTAAAATTAAGCATTGTTTTCATATTCTGCTAACAAGGAGCTTTTTCGTTCGTTAAGGTAGTGTAAAGAAATGTAGGGAAATGTGGCCTGTCGTCTAAGGATTAAGAAGAATAAACATATTTTAGTACCGAGTTACAATATAATAATGGAAGTCGGTGTGGAAATCGACATTTTTCTAGTTCACTTTTCTTGTTCTCATAGCTGAAAAATTCTTGGATGTTAAGTTAAAATGGTTGTAATGAAGTCATGGGAAATATTTTCCAGCTAGGTGAGATATTTTTCACTTGAAAATTGGTATGCTAGATATCAGTACAGAATTTTAAAGCCTTCTTTTTTAACAGTTATAAAGTTACAGATCGTGAGATGGTAAATGTGGTGGAGGTTGAGATAGGGATTGTGTGTTGTCACGAGGGCTTTTGTTACATTGGGCGCCTAAAAATTTAAAGACTCTTTCAGCGATATATTTTAAAATTATTAGTAAATTAAAGTTAGAGCAAGTTGAGAAAACTATTACTGATTCTAGTCACTTGTCTTTAATTTAACTTTAAGTAAATTTTTATAGATTTTGAGAATAAAATGCTGAAGAATAATTTGACTGAGCTTATGCAGGTAATCGACAAGGCAGAGATTATTTTTTGTAATTGAATAATCTATATTACTCAAATATTATTATAATGTAATTACTAGAAATATATAATTTTAATCTGAAATATAAAAATAAATTCAAAAACATAATAACAACTGAACGTATTTGGAATGACGTCTAAGCGTGCTATTTTTAAATTACATAATTAAAGGGTTAAAAATTGTGAATCATCATGGTAAATTGTTAAAATATATAAAGTTACAGATGTGACAGCCAAAAATGGTATATCACGAAGTGACAGCTATCAATTAGGGTAGGAAAAATAGAAAGTGCTTTTATAAGAAAATAAAAAATATGGGAAACATTTTATTCCGTGAAAATTTCTTCAATATTTTTTCCTGATGGAAATTAAAAATATTTTCTTTTCTACATACATTATTTACTAATGTAGCCTTAAAATATTTAGTCTCCGTCACTGAAGAATTGATTAAATTCTTTTTATTTTTTTCCATAGCGGTTTCTTTACGTGATGAATCTATGCTTTATTACACAAAATTATTGATATATGCCAACCTATCAATACGTATTAATATATATCTAAGAAATTGCAGATGGAACACGAATTGGGATTTAAATGATTAATTCTTAGTTATAGTTCGGTAGTTTTGGTTTATTTCAACATGGAAAAGAGTAACACTAGAAATAATGCATCCCTGACCAACGAGGGGTCAATTTGTGATCACTGTAAGTTGAATCGTATATGAATCACAGCTATGAATTACGAAGCAATGTAAGGGAACGAGCTAATTGCATTTATCTTTTTGAATTAGATATTTTTAATTTTTGAATTGATAGTAATCCATATTAGCTATTATCTAATAATATATTTCGTAACTTATGACGTCCGAAATATTTATGTAAAAGTCAATGAGGCTCCGATATATGTTGCGGAGAGGGAAGTCAAGTTATTCAGTAATTCTTTGGTAAGAATTACGACCGTAATGAGAAAAAATACAAACATAACTCAGGCTATGAGTTTTATACGAAATTTTGCACTTAGGTGTATATCTAAGTTTAAATGTTTAAAAGTATATTTACTTTAGTTTTTACCGATATGGGCTTGAAAGACGTTTTTTTTGCGATTATTTTCAGCGATATCTCTAAAATTAATTTATATTAAATTTAGAAAGAAAGTTTTGGAATCTGAATCTTTGCCAATTCTGAGTTTTTGCTAATTGCTTATCTGAAAATGTTATAATACAACTCTCTTTTAAATCTAAATTTAAGCGGTGTTAGTATAAACTCATTAAATAATTCAATAAATTTTTGAAGGTTCGGTAGTCGAAAATTACTGATCCCAACAAAATAACTGCAACAGTAAGATTGCATTTAAGTTATCCATAATCCTCGCCTTATGAGTTAATATAGTAACTATCTAACATTCTCATATTGTAGTAATATGTTCAAATACAACTTGTTTCTAAAAAGGTAGCCAGATAAATATGATGAATTATAGACCTGCTGAAGTTACTAATTGGCTGCAGTTGTTAACGAACAGTCCCTGGATTCCAATTGATATCAATCCAATTGATATCTTCACCCGTATCAGTTTACTTTTCCTTAATCTTTTATCACTCTACTCTTACTCTACTCTACTCTTCCCCTTGATCTTTTATCACTCTATTCTTACTATACTCTACTCTACTCTTCTACTTAATCTTTTATCACTCTACTTTTACTCTACTCTACTCTACTCTTCTCCTTAATATTTTATTACTCTACCCTTACAAAACTCTATTCTTCTACTTGATCTTTTATCACGATCTTATAGACTGAGCGCAGTTATTTCTGAACGATAGCGTTTGGGTAACTTGGTCTAATTTCCAATTGACAGTATGAGTTTCACCTATATAAGTATCCTGTAATCTTTTAACTTTCATCACGATTTAGCTAGTAATGGAAGAAAATAATGATTTAAAGGCAGTGAAACAATCAAGTTGATACGACTGATAATTTCATTGCTTGATGTTTTAATGAACTAGTTAGGAATTGTATTTTTTAACGTAATTTAAATGTTTATTTTTAATTTTTTTTTTAATAATTTATGTTTATTCCTTTGTGTGTATTAAGTGTGTAATGTCTAATGATAAGTTCATCGTTAATTAAAAAAAAAATGTTTAGCAATATGCAAACTTGAAAATATTTCTTGTGAACATTTTTTTTAAATGAGATTTTCTAAATACTTTTAGTGGTTTCTGTAAAGTATTTATAAAAGGTACTTACATTGCTGTTTTTACCAATAGTCCGACCATTATTGCGTCTACTTTAGCCAGGTTTCTGCTGTCCGTTTTCACAAAATTGACAAAGCGACTTGTTAATATACAGCGTTTGGGTAACTTGGTCTAATTTCCAATTGACAGTATGGGTTTCATCTAAATAAGTATGCTGTAATCTTTTAACTTTCATCACGATTTAGCTTTTGGCCACAATTCCTTTGGGGTAGAAGTTGTAAAACTGGACTTTAATAATTTTGAATAATGTTTTAGTTATTAGCGCGTGCAGGACCTGACCTGCACGCACTAATAACTACAACATTATTTAAAATTATAGATGTCTAGCCAACTTCTACCCCTTCTACTATGTGGCTCAAGTAAATGGGAGTAACTATGGAGTAGCTAAATTTTGAATTTGGCTGATGTATTTTTATTCATATAATACGAAAAGAACTGTAACAATTATATCTTGAGGATTTACTACAAAGTCGGCAGAATTTCGGCAGCAGTAATATTAATACAAGATGTCTATTTTCCAGCTGCACGGTTAAATTAATGGCTGGTGGTGGTTTGAAGAGAACTTATGTATAGTCCAGGTTAAATTTGTTATACTTCATTGCGAGAAGACGAAGAGAAGGTTGCCTGATCGCTTCTTTTATTTATAAATTTACACACGTTCTTGACGGCCTTGACTGAGCTACAATATTCAATATTTATTAAGCGTGCATGAAAAACTCTAAACAATACGGGATCGTGTGGCACGATTTATCGGTTGTCTATTTCAGTGCAGTTCCCCTCATATTTATTATTACTGGATAACTAATATTTATAGGTTAAGGTCTCCCATATTTTAGTTATTCATCGCCTGATGTGGACATTTCGGACACTCTCTGTCAGACTGCTTCAAATATTTGTTGTACAGCTGTCTTTTTCGTTAATGTGTCTCGGCTCTTTTCATATTCAATTTTTTGTTCTTTTAAACATCTTCTCCTCGCATACGCACCCCAGTACCTGAGCGCTGCATAGTTCCCTTTCCGTAACTTTCCGTTACCGAATATATCGTTTTGTTGCGCTGAACCTTTTCCCAGCACTTCTTGTCATTTTTACGTTAATAAGGGTCTCCTGCGTATACTTTTTCAAATCTTGACAACATAGTTATAATCAACATAGCTCCGTAACTTTGGAATAAATAAGAATTTTTATATACTGAAACCTTTCGTAACAGATATCTTACACGACATCGAAAATTTCTTGAAAATCTATTAAGTTGAAATTGATATTTAAGCTCAGGAAGCGATATACGAGGGGGTGTTTTTAAGTTCGTGGAATGGAGGACAAGGAGTGAGACAAAATTATTTTTCTATTTCAATATATTCATCTGCTACCGTAATACATTTTTCAGATCTTTCAATTAGCTTATGTATACCTTCATAAAAAATGTCTCGTCTTTGCCCGAAAAATGAGCTGAAATTGCGTCCTTCACTTCTTCATCGCTTGATAACTTCTTTCTACGAAGTTCTTTTTCAAGGTTTGGGAATAAATAATAATCACTGGGAGCAAGGTCAGGGTATATATAGGGTGGGTGTTTCAAAATATCGAAGCCCACCTTGTGCAGGGCGGCCAGCGCAACGCGACTCGTGTGAACGGGCGCGTTGTGCAAAAGCAGGACACCTTTGGTCAATTTTCCTCTTCTGTTTTCTTTGAACCTCTCTAAAATTGACGCATAGTATTCTCCGGTTATGGAAACACCTTTATCTTTATAATCAGTGAACAGAATCTCTTCTGAATCCCAAAAGACTATCGCCATGATTTTTCCAGCCGACAGCGACATCTTAAACTTCTTGGGTGGTGGTGTGCCTTTTTTGCGCCACTGCATTGAGTCTTGTTTAGACTCAGGTTCATAATGATGAACCCAAGTTTCGTCTCCAGTAACAATTCAACTCAATGAGGAAGTTTTTTTACTTTTCCAGAATGATGCTTCAAACCACGAAGAAATATTCGACTTCCGGATTCTGACAGAAAGAGATATATATCTAATAGTTCTTGGAAATCCATTCAATGAACAAAGCTAAATCACGGAGAAATTTTTTCAATGGAGAAGATTCGGAATGAAATTGTAAATGGATGTCACTATTGTTGATTTTGTTTTACAGGGGATTACAATAAATAAAATTTATTGTTTATGAAAACTAGAATCTTAAAAAAATATATATTTAATGTGTATATATTAATTGAACATAGTATTGAAGGCGTTTACTTAGTAAAGTCACATAAGTGCATTTGTAAAAAAAGAAGTTCGAACTCGAATGTTGTATCATAATAATATAATTTTATTGTATGATAATAACATAATTTTATATGGTCTTTGAGATCTGTAATTGCCAAGGATATCATAACAAGTTTACTAAGCTGTTATTTGAATAAATATATAAAAGATATTTATATTTGTTTGAAAGTTACAGAAATCAATGTTTGTATAATAGACGTAAGGACACATGCAACGAATGCAATTAATATTTTTTTTGTTCGTTTACTCAAGAAGCCCTACTCACTCATCCTTATTTGACATATAACTCATTGCTACATTCCACATGGCTCAAATCAGTTTATGAATATTTCCAGCATTAAAATAATTTTTTAACGAGTTAAATTCAATGCAGGCGAAAGGTGACTGCTGGTACTGATCGTATTTTTTTTATTGAAAAATTCAATTAATGAATTCTGTACAATGATTATGTAAGGATGCGAACAGTCCAACAGTGATTCATCTGGATATTGCCACCCAATTAGTCATAGGCATGTTCTAGGGTGTTCAATGGTGATGATATAAGATTTTTCGTATCCGATTTGTTCTCGTCAAGAAGCCAGCTGCTTACCAATATTTTAAATGATATATTTATAAATTTAATGTTTAATTTTTGGGAGGTCAGAAATGAGTACGTTGTAAAAGGATGATATGCGTCCATGAAATGCATAATATCTATGTCTGTAAGTAGTCCTGTTATTCATCAGCAGCATGTCACCACGGTAACACATTCGAGTCCTGTGGGTGTGGTGAACCGGATTGCGATTGACTTTACGTTTTTAAAAGTGAAATAGCATGAAACTAATAAATAATTTTCCAATGTCAATATATATGTGTGTATAATTATGTATATTATATTTTAACTGTGAAATTCATTAAAATAATAAGTTATTACACACGAGTTGGTTTTTTTGGGGCCTCCAGGTTTTATTTATGATTTTAGTCATTTCATGGATACTTCTTAAGGATGTTGAAATTTGAACGAATCTCTACTATAGAAAAAAAGCGTTGGTTAGCTTAATAATTATTACTATAGACTTATCTTCTAGACAACTCAAAATATATTAGATTATGTTAGTAAATTGTGGTCATAGGGTAGTTTGAAAAAAAAATTCGATAAATATAATTTCTTAACGTCCGAGAGATGAGCAGCAATGATTTAGACGACTTTGGATTAGAGTCGAAAAGAAAGTATAATTTTGAAATATAAATAGGAACTATATATATATATATATATATATATATATATATATATATATATATATGTATGTATATCTTTATACATAGATAGATCAGGGAGTGATTCCATAAAAGTTGATACAACTTTTAAGTTAATTTAGAAATGCTAAACGTTATGATTAGAAAACAAATTTCGATTTGTTATGTGGTTAAGTAAATATTCGAACGTGCTAGATATGTTCGTACTTTAGGAAATATAAGCAATTTGTTTTCGCTCTTAGATTGTCGACATAATGTTATGCATTTCTTCTCAATTACACAATAAGAGAGGAGACTGATAGAAGTTCAGAATAATTTTTGGTCCAAGTGTTACAAGAATGAAAATGACAATATTTATAGAGAAAATTAAATAGAAATAAGCTCTTTACTAGTTTTATCTAAATCAATTAGACAAATAAGAAATCTTGGATTCTTTTCCGAAGTCAGGTTATTTTTCGTAATAGCTTGTATATATCATTTCTACGAACCTCTTTGAACAAGCGAGATGAAGCAAAGTGACGATTGTCTCTCGTTGTATCCTCCATCTACAGATATACCATATTAATCCAGGAAACTCACAGGCTCGACAGGGTCGTCGATATAAGTCACGTAAAACTCTAAAATAGCGAAAAGACGTTAATTTTGACAACAAAAAAACCAGTGTTAATGTCAGTCTACATTACAGTCAGTCTACATTGGAGAAAGCAAGCAGTATGGATTATTTTTTGTAATTGTGATTGTGTATTTCATTACCTTTTTTTATTATTTTTATTTCTCGTTAACAATTCTTGATATTTTGAAACATAATGTAAGTGCCTTTATGAAGATAACTTTTTTATTTTCATCATAAATTATATTTTTTTTCTCTTTCCTATTTGTCAAACGCTGAACTGTTTAATTTTTTATATTCTAAGAAATATCAGCTTTTTGAAAAACGATATTCTATTTCCATAATGTTAGGTCCATTTTCGCTGGTCTCCTTTATGGAATTGATGGAGAAGGTGTGTCGAGTATGTCAAATAAAATATCAGTTTTTGTTTTTATTTTCCAAACGAACGATTGCTGGATATAAGTTTAAAAATTGTATTGTGGTGATGAAGAGACATCAATTGCACATTGGTAACCACAATACTTTCACAATAATCATGTTCAGGATCTATTCCGGAATATACATCAAAGTCTTGCTGTTATTTCTGAAATGTTATTAAAATGTTAACAAATGCTTGTTTAGCCTCAACTACAAATCTCAACTTCTGTTAAACATCGCGTGTTCCCAACGTGACACGAAATATTATGCTCTATTATCACTCGGTGTGTTGACATATCTCCATAAAACGGGTTTTCCTGTAAATATTTTTCAAGCAATTAATTCGTTATTATCAGAACAAAAATTGTAATAGTAATAAAAATAATATAAAAACCGAAGATGTATTGCATTATTATTATCAACAATTAATTATTACAAATTATTTTGTAACTAAAATAAGTGATTTTTCGAAATTGAATAAATAGTATTTTATGTGATAAAATCATTGGCTAAATTGAGATGAAAGCTTTATTTCTTCTATAATATAGGTTTATCTATATTAGTCAGAAATTTATCTTTATGTGAAGGTGGATATGAACATCCCACACCATGGAGTTTTTGTCAAATATCGGTATTATGTAGTCTAGTGGTGAGTGTGAAATGAATGATAATTTAATATAAAAATTAATAAAATAAAAAAAAATCGTTGCACATTGGAGAATTTAGAAATTAGAAATTTAATTTTTTTTCTAAATTTTTACGTACGTAATAAAAAATTTTCACGTGCAACAAATTTTTTATTATACGAGGAAATGTGGAAAATATTTTCTATTTATAGGTACTAAGCTATATTTTTACCTATTGCCAACTGCTGAAAAAGAAAAAAAATGTTATAAACAGATACTTCTGTTTATCACATTCACGTACATCATCTTTATGTTAATCCGTATATATATATATATATATATATATATATATATATATATATATATTCATATGTTTAAAATATTCATGGAAGCAAATATAATTTTTTCAATATGTCATGCCGGATATAAAAATTTTAAAGGGCAAATTATTACGATCCTAATTACTGTTTTTTGAATTTTATGTAAAATATTTTCTGAAACACAGTACAAAAATAATGTCCACAAGTCATATCCTCATCAACTATGTTCTCCGAAACTTACACAGTCAAAATTATGAGAAAAAAGCATAGTTACTTAAAATTTAATTGTTTCAGATTAATTGCTAAAATTAATTAGTTTTTCATATATTTACGCTAGGTTTGTGCCGTAAAAGATATGTTAGGCTATATACTTCCATAGTGAAAAATAATATTGACTTTGGAAACAAAAATAATAGAGAAACTGTGGACTTTTAAATGTAGGGAAAATACATACAAAATGACATAGAATATTATTATACATTTATAATTAGAGTAATTACAATCAACCTTTCAATTTTATAATCATGTTTGGTTATTTGCATTACAGTAATTTAAACTGAAATATGAATAGGAACCATAATATAGAAACTGTAGAGCTCAATCAACAAAAAGCAAAAAAAAACATTTTGTCCATATGGTACGGGCAAAACGTCATAATAAATAAAGACAAAATGACATAGTGAAAAAAAAAATTCACAAATAATTTTTTTGGTCTTCCAAGGAACATTGGCACATGATGCATGAGCCCAGTGAGCACATTGTATTCATTCTAACCAGTCTTCTCCAGGTTTAGAATGTGAAAAGAGATCAATAAAATAAATACAAGTGCATTTTTGACTCTTTTTTGACTCTTACTTTATCCATATCTGTACGGACAAAATGACACATATGTTATATTGTCGAGATGAATATGACAATTTACTCATTATTGAATATTGATTTAACACATATCGCAACCAGACTACAACGTTTCGATTTTAATTAAAATGTTGAAAGAAAATAACGTAAAATTTACCAAAAGTTTGAAGAAAGTCATGAGAATAACAATTTTTTATATGCAGAAAACACATTCGTACCAATTACTCCAGCACGACTGAGCAGAGAGTGGCAGAAATTTGACATGTTTACTAAGATCGCCGACGTCACGTGATACAGTGTCAAACTATGTACTTTCGGAAAACATAAACCCTCAAAGGTACTTCCCCTATATTATTTATTTATTTAAAAAAAACTTTGATGAATAGTCATCTGAAGAACTTTACACCAGAGTAGCAGAGCAATAAAAACAAAATTGGATAGGCATAAGATATAATATTTTAAACTACACACTTTGTAATATATTTAGCTAAGTGTGTACGGTTGAATTCATTGCATTTGGTTGAATTTATTGGCCATGACTCTGGAAAGCAATGCAGGTGAAACATATCCATCGGAAAGTCATGTTACTCCTTCATGAAGCAAACAGCGGATCCACTAATCAAGTGCGGATTCGGCATAAACTATTTGATGAGTTTGCCATCAAAACTGGGGTTCACCAAGAGAACGTGACCTCACGGCTACTCTTCAAATTATGGTATCTATTACCCAGAAAGCTTATGAGAACAGGCGCGGCGTTCAGTTCAGTGACCGACATCACTTCGAATCGCTGGTTCAGGATAAGCAAATCGCCTCCTTTGTCGATATCCATATCCAAATCGGATAGACATCAGCCGCGTTTCTTTTTCTCAAATGGTGCCTGTCGGGGAAAGATAACGTCACAACGCCGACTAAGATTCGCCTCTTTCGGACGCTCATTCGGACGATCATCAGCCCTTTCCAAGCGGATATCAACAGACTTACAGTATTTCAAATGAAATGTCTCCGGTACATTCTGAAAGTATTAATCCGTTTGGAAACCCGCTTGGAACAAATAACAACCGATCTTGTTGTCGTAACCGACTACCGAGCATTAAATTTAGCAGCGCGCTCTAAAATGGTTTTGGCATGTATGCGCATGAGAGAGGTTTCGCTTTGTTACCAGATTCTTCGGATAATTCGACCTGATGAATGAAGTTTAACCAGATGCGCCAAGGAGAAGGTCCTCAAAAAATAAAGGACTAAATTATATGAATCGGAAGTCGCGGCTTCTGTCCTGAGGAACTAAAGGGAACTGGTGGAAAGAGATCGTGAACTAGCAGCATCGAGAAAAACATATTGGCTTTGAGGTCGACTTGAACCGTGTAAAAAAAGGTTTTCAACCTTTATTTCCCCCTCTTTAATTCTTACATGAATATTTAAAAAAAACTTAATGAGTGCAAAATGTGTCGGTTAATAAGATGTATTACTATGACAAATTTAGAATTTCTACTTTACCTGGTTTTTGAGAAAATCCCTTATAAGATCACTCAAGTTTCCGTCCATATGTTCGTCACAGCCCGTTTTTCTCACAAACTGCGTGCGTGCTTACGTAGAAACTTGAAATTTGATACAGTACGAATTATCGAAAAATGCACCATGTTTTTACGTCTGTGAAAGTTATGGTTTAAAATATGTTGCAATATCTTTACGTTGTGAAAAATTAACATTTGTAAATATTTTAATAGGAATACTATATACACTCAAAGGTTTATAAGTGCTGAAACGTATATGAAACCCTCGTATTATTCGTGCTTGATAGGCTTTTTGTTTATTAAATTGAGGTTTATGTAGGTTAATATGCTTTAATGTTATGCAAATTTTCCAAGTTAGTATGCGGTTCTCGAGAAAAAGTCTGTGACAGACAGATGCAAAGACACTTGAGTGATTTTTTAAGGATTCGGTTTTATCTTTTGAGGTACGGAAACCTGAAAATCAGGGAAACCCTTATTTTTATTAAAGTGTATAAATACACTTTAATAATCCCACATGATACGTAAAAATGTGTGTCCCACATTAAGATTATTAAGTATTGGATGACTCCTGTGTACATATTTGAGATTTGAGTCATGATGGAATTTAAATTCCTAGCAGCAGTTATTGTTCTGTTATCTTATAATTTTAGCAATTAAGGTATATGTTGTAAGAATTCGTATAAGAGAGCTTTTTGATACTATAATCGAATTACTAATAAGACCTCGCGTGCACTTATTACACTCAGAACAGATTTACCGAAAGGTAGTGAAAACTATCAGTTGAAATTTTTGATTTTAACATTTTATTTAAATTATATATTTCTTAAGATACTTGCGCTCTAAAATAACTTTGATATCTATTTCTCGCTTAACGCTCTTTAGCCTCGTTATTATACTTATCTTTTGTTTCATCATATAGAATTGTATGTAGGAATTAAAATTCAGTCATCTAAAAAAATATTTCTTTGCATAGTTAATTAACTGACATATATTTAAAAAAGCGAATGTGTTTAAATGTACTTCACCTAACGTTCTATTGAATTAAAATACCTTAGTAAGGTCGATAATTAAATAATTAATAATATTGGTACGCTTCATGTTTTAATGGTTTTTATCTTCTCTTCTTTTTTTTATCTTCTCTGGTTTTTATCTTATCTTTATATATGTAAAAATAACCAAGTAACACTATGACATGTAAACAGGAAAGAGTTATATCTCGTGGATATATCCCAGTATCAGTGAAAGGGTAACGAATAAAAAAATAATTAGAAAAGAAAAAACCTACATAAAAAATAGGAGGGAAAGAATTTTTACTGATTCTGTAAAAATCTCTTTAGATAGTAATTTATAATACACACGTACACCCGCATGTACGTACATAACCACAAATGGATTAGATATGTATGTTTCTTTACGCATATATTTTAACTTATGTGTTTTTTGTATGTTGAGTGTAATATACCGATTATATATTTGACATTTTCTTACCTACTTAGCTTATTGTTTTTTCGTAATCTACGCTGTGCAATTATATGTAAACAGGAAAATTTATTATGCGTATTTTGTACTCTTTAGTTTGATCTGTTCGGTTGTAAACAATGTACTGATACCCTTAAAAAACGCTTATTTTTAGATGATTCATATTGTGAGAAACATATTAAAAACAATTGATTGGCATAAAAAGGCGAAGAGGACATTTTCGTATGTTTTTATTCACTTAGAAATTTTGCATGTAGTATCTCAGTACAAGTTAAATAGTCCATGGAAAGTCTACCTGTGCTCTCCCTCACATTTATACCTAACCCATACAATTTTCATTCCCAACTCATGTAAAATTTTCTTTTAAGTTTACCAATTATTTAAAACCACCGTTACCGGTTGATTTTCTACAAGTAGTTTTAAATATATTTAATGAACATCCTATAAAAATGATAGGGTGCCTAAAATACATTTTTAGTCTATTTTTGATTTGCAATTTTGGTGTCGTCGGTCTTTATTTTAACAAAACCCAAAATGTAAGCCTTATTAATTTTCATCTTTAAATCGCGACTAGGCAAATTTTATTTAAAACATCTTTAGATTATGACTATGCAAATTTCATGTCTAAAACTTACGCTTTAAAAATGTACGTCAGAAAAATGTACGTAGCAGCAAAAATTCTGCAACCGCCCAGCAGACTATCCACTTTCTATTTAACTAGTATCGAGACACTAATGGACAAAATTTCTAAGTGCCTAAAATAGCTACTCAAAATTCGTTATCAGCCCTTGTGCTACAAATATTTCTAGAACATGGTTAAATTGGATATTTTTATCCTGTTTTCTTTCAAGTGTGACTGCATTTCCCATTCTTTTTCGAAAATGTGAATGAAATTTCCGAACATATTAATCGTAACTATATGAATAAAAGATTGAGTTTATTTGTTTACTTGTACGTTTTACTTTTACGTCTCAATTATTGAACCAATCTCCGTAAAATTTTTGCACACATGGAAATGAGCATACCTTTTATCTCGTATTTTCTTTATAACACCAAACCAAACCTAACTTAATACACCAAACCTAACCTAAACAAATGAAGCCTAACCACACCAAACTTAACCTAGCCTAACCCAACAACATCTAACATAATGTAATCTAAATAACCATAACATAACTCAACCAAACCAAACCTGACCTAACCAAACTTAATATAACTTTAACCTAACCGAAGATAACCTAATCTAAAATAACCTTGACACGGTTTTATGTACAACTTTGGAACCCTATTTGAACATAACTTAGTCCAATTGAACCTATTCTTACCTAATGTAACCTAACTTAACCAAATTCAAATCTAACCTATTTTTTAGTTGGGGAGTAGGGAGGCAGCAACTCGGGAAAATGTCTCACCGGATCCCAAAAGTATTTAGCGGCAAAAAATGGGAATAAAATTGAAAAAAATATTAAAAAAATTATTAGCTACAAAAAGAAATTTGTTTGAAATAATTTTGTTACATCAACTTTTCATGAAATGGTGGGAGGAACTTTATAACTAAGTCACTTTTGCTAAAGTGCATTTGTCTCCTGTTTGTGTTTGATTAAAAAGGAAAACTAATTCTTTATAGAATCCTAGTGATCCTTTGCTGTTTATCCGTCTTAGTCCATCTGTCTGTATGCCTCAGCCGGTTTTCTCTGTGCTAATTGTTATATGTTTAAAGCTTATCAATCCATATATATTTCAATAAAGAGGTTACGAATAAAACGTATTCTTTTGTAATTAAAAAAATCACATCGTTAGCAATAAGAGTCTATACAACATATGTGTGTATTTGTGTCTATTAAACTGTGTAGCCATTTGCAATGTTAAGACTCAATATAATATATATCCCACGCGAGTGAAGTATTAAAGAGTAGTCTAAATTAGTTTTTTATTGTTATGGTTTGTTTCCAGTGTTTCATTTTTTTACACATAATATACACACCTACTCTCTACACAAATTCTAATTTATGTGTTTTGATTGACTGTGAAAAATCCCTTAATTTTGTTTTTTCTTATTTTCCTTTTGGACTATTCTTGTTTATTAGTTCAATGTATGTATTAATCTCATATCTAATTCTATTATTTAGATAATTTTGATATATAACACATATATAGAAATTATTTTCACAATATATTAAGACGTAAAAATCATACTCTTACTTATAGGCAAGTAAGTTCATACTAGAATATTTAATCATATTTCAGAAAGAATTTATATTCCTTCTGGTATATGGTAATATTTTTAGCTCATATGTTTTATATAATTATGTCAGTAGACAGAGCTTAAATTTAGCGACAAGAGCAATTGGGAAAGCAATGCTTCAACATTGAGAGCTACGGAGTGAGGTAACAAATAAACATAATTATAACTGCATATAAATGAAATAAATTTATAGAAAAAGGAGCTTTTCTATGTTATATAAAACAATGACAATTTTAAAAATTGATATATGTAGGAAAGTTTTAATGTTGTGACTATGAAAAGGAAGTAGTAATATGTTAAGTAGAGAGCACAGGAAATTGAAATATGTTTATTCATATGCAATTTAGTTTATGGTTATATAAAGTAGGTGTTGGTATGACTTTTGAATACAACAGTTACTGTAAAAAACGTATTAAAAGCTTACATACAATAATAGTTTAAGACTAATGTCTTTTCTCTTTAATTTTAAATCAATCTACTACAGAAATTTTGGTTAGTAATGTTTTTTTTCAAATATTATGGTAAGGTAACGTTTATATATAGAGATACAAGTTATATGTAGTAATAACATAAGTTTAACCGCCAATTAGATAAATGAACCAAATTTATGTATAAAATAAAAATAAGCTACGAAAGTTTGTTTTTAAAATTTAAGTCTACAGAGAAAACTTAAAATATTTCTATGTTACCACGACGCTTCTCGATTACATAGATTTTAACAAAATATGGAGAATATAAAGATACGATGATAGTTTTAAAGATCTAAATTCATGTGAGAAACAAAGACACTTAAACTTTTCTCTTTTGCTTAGGAAAAGCTCTTATAGGTCTAGCAGTAGTTTACCCTTTGAATACCGTGGTTCAACGATGTTTCTATGCAGACAACTAAGGTGTTAAACGCGGTGATAACACGTAATAATAGCTAGCGATAAACGAAATAAATTGAGACGTAAACAAGTGTATAAGTAGATGGCGGCCGGACGGCGGCCCGACCGATGACCTCCGCCCAGCTGGGCGCGTAGACACGCCGTCGCGACCTGTCGTCACGTGTGCACGTTCCTTGCGATGCGCGCTCACGTGCACGCGCCAGTTCACGTTGTTGTTGGCGTGATAAAAATAGCTGATAACAATGTCAGAGCTGTTTTTGGAAAGGACGGAGATGAAATGGAATTTATGTAGGAGACAAGTAATACAACCGATGATGTAAGCTTTAATACTGTTCGAGATATTTATATGTTTATGTCCAGAAATAACAAGATATAAGAAAACAGGTTAAGACAATTCTTTATTGAATAGAGCATAATAAAAGAGGATAATATCAAAAGCGTTAATGTGGCTGACGGCGATGAAGGCAAGTGTTGGTTTTGTTGCTTTCAGTTGGAAGTGCTGTTTATATATGGATTGAAACTATTCAATGTTATTTTCAATATTATAATATGGAAATTAGTTTAGGGATTCGAAATTATTAAATAATATTAAAGTTTGCTTTATTACAAAAATTTACATTTTGTTTTGTTATGCGATTTATTTTGCGATTTAGTATGTGATTCGACATGATTATGTAACATTAAAGTTTGCTTTATTACAAAAATTTACATTTTGTTTTGTTATGCGATTTATTTTGCGATTTAGTATGGTGTTTCGAAATTATTAACATTAAAGTTTGCTTTATTACAAAAATTTACATTTTGTTTTGTTATGCGATTTATTTTGCGATTTAGTATGTGATTCGACATGATTATGTAACATTAAAGTTTGCTTTATTACAAAAATTTACATTTTGTTTTGTTATGCGATTTATTTTGCGATTTAGTATGGTGTTTCGAAATTATTAACATTAAAGTTTGCTTTATTACAAAAATTTACATTTTGTTTTGTTATGCGATTTATTTTGCGATTTAGTATGTGATTCGACATGATTATGTAACATTAAAGTTTGCTTTATTACAAAAATTTACATTTTGTTTTGTTATGCGATTTATTTTGCGATTTAGTATGGTGTTTCGAAATTATTAACATTAAAGTTTGCTTTATTACAAAAATTTACATTTTGTTTTGTTATGCGATTTATTTTGCGATTTAGTATGTGATTCGACATGATTATGTAACATTAAAGTTTGCTTTATTACAAAAATTTACATTTTGTTTTGTTATGCGATTTATTTTGCGATTTAGTATGGTGTTTCGAAATTATTAACATTAAAGTTTGCTTTATTACAAAAATTTACATTTTGTTTTGTTATGCGATTTATTTTGCGATTTAGTAAGTGATTCGACATGATTATGTAACATTAAAGTTTGCTTTATTACAAAAATTTACATTTTGTTTTGTTATGCGATTTATTTTGCGATTTAGTATGGTGTTTCGAAATTATTAAGTAACATTAAAGTTTGCTTTATTACAAAAATTTACATTTTGTTTTGTTATGCGATTTAGTTTGGTGATCCGAAATTATTAAGTAATATTATAATTTGCTTTATTACAAAAGTTAATTTCTTTTACATCATGCGATTTATTTTGCAGTCTGTGTTGGCCTTTGATTTAAATGCGTAATTTGAGTTCACAATAACACTACTGTTCCATCATGCTCAGTAACGAACTGACTTAATGAAATTTAGAAGCGGATTTGATCGAGTAGCGGTTTAAATGTAATCGCTCTATCTGATTGATGATCTGCTTTAATTACGTTGGTCTTTCTCATTCTCAGCGAAAGTGACATTTATATGTACATAATATATATATATATATATATATATATATATATATATATATATATATATATATATATATATAATACATATATATGTTGAACGAAGCGACAGTTGTTAATTGGCATTTTGTTTTTTTTTGTTCTATTGATTTGATACACCGTAGATAGAGAAGTAAAGAGGGTTACATTGTAATGAAGGCGATTATTAGTAAAGGTCAAATTCGTTCACGAGCGATATACTGATGTTCAAAGTTCAATGTGTGCTGTGCACGTTCAGAGAACTTATAAAATATTTATTAGGCGAATTAAATTTTGAAATGTTCTAAAACAAATTGTTTTAGTCGTGTCCGATAAGAGTGTACTAGACTAGTGTGAATAGACTTCCGTCTCTTCTGTTTGTCTTTATTAATATTGATCTTGGAGTAGTCATGGACTGTTGACTTACGTTTCGCGATCAAATGGAAACCAATATAGTTTTTCTTCTACATTCTAAAAATATTATTAAGTTAATGTTCTCCAGCCATCATATATTTCAATAAATTTAAATGAAATACTCTAACTCTCCATTATTTACATTTCCAAAGCTCTACAAGAACTTGGCTGCTTAACTACTGCTGTCTAAATAATTTTTACATATTAGACTCGGGAATAAATGGTAACATAATTTTTTTCAAGAATATTATATATCCAGTTAACCAAACTCAGTTGCCTATATTTCTCCAAAGAAGCTGTGCAAGACCTTGGTTGGTTTTGTTTAACTAGTTTTTACATATTGGAAAGGAAAACGAATGTTAACGTAATGTTTTCCAAGGATATTGTATATTAAATAAATCTAAACAAAAAGCTCTAATTAAGTTGTCTATACTTCTTACTACTTTTTTCATATTAGACTCAGAAACACATGTTAGTATAATGTTTTTCAGAATGTTATATATTCAATAAATATACAGGAAAAGCTCTAACTCAATCCTCTACGTTTCTCTAGTAAAGCTCTGCAAGAATTTAATTGCTTTTATCTCACTACTTTTTGCATATTACATTCGGAAACAATTGCTAAAATAATGTTTTTCAAGAATATTATATATCCAATTAATCTAAATGTACAGCTTTAACTCAATCATCTACACTTCTCTGGCGAACCTCTGCTAGAACATGGTTGCTTTTATCTTACTACTTTTTTAAATTAGACTCGCTAACAAAAGTTGATATAATATTTTTTAAGGATGTTACGTATTCAATAAATCTAAACGAAAGATCTAATACTGTAATCTACACATCTCTTGTAAATCTTTGAAGTACTTTATTTCAATGAAGGCTTTTTATTTCACTTCTTTTTATGTTCAATTTCATCAATAGAATTTCGAGCCTTTTTTACAGTATTGTATTTGAAAAGTCTTATAGAATAAAATATAATGTGAGCTTTGTTTTATACGTAAAAATTACATTAAAATACGAGTTTTATATCGCTCATTAAAGATTTAGCTTCCTGCAATTCCCTAGCTAAAACGTAGGTTAGTCTACACCATAATATTTATTTTCAAACATTTTTTAAATTGGGCACGTCCAGGAATATTTCTGCTTTCTTTTGAAGGATTATGATGTAATTACTTAATTTTGTGAATACGACAGAGAAAATAACTTGTAGTAATATTCTTCAAGGAATAATTAAAATTCATGATCGTTATCTTCCCTATATTCCGTCGTACGATCTACGTTTTTAGATCTATAAAAGTAGTGGATTAATTGTTATAATGACAATTTTTTTGTTCGGATTCATCTCAACAATAGAAGACGAAAAAAACTTATAGTTTTTTTATTTGAAGTTTTGTCGTGGAGAAATACTTTTTTCGGATTAAAAAATATTTTTGATTTTCTACATTTTCTTAAACATAATTTTTAACACATTTCAAAAATTTTATTAACGTGAATAGAATCTCCACGAAAAAAGAAAATCTTCAGAAAAACACTTAATTATCAATATAATCAATATATTTTTCTGCCTAGTAATACGCGTGTCACAAAATATTCAAGGCCGAATAAGATGTTCACTCCGTCGCGTTGCATCTATCTCTTTAATGATGCCGCGTGGTGTCCGATGTGTGTGCACTGCAGGGCGCTTGCAAGGCCCTTGTGTTAAAGTTGAAATAGCGTATGTCGTGTCAGTGATGAACTACGAAGAAAATTATGAATATAATAATCGTTTTTTTACCCATAGAAAGCAGTTTGCATAGTAATTTAACATTTCCTGTACTGGTATATTTTTGATAAATATATCTAAATCAACGAATTAAACAGCCCTCTTGCCCCATGTGTTTCTGAATTGTATTGTTTTGCTAACCGTTCTTATGATGAATTGTGGCTTTAGTAGACTTTTTATTGTTTATAAAATTAATATTGTAATTTTTTGAAATGGTTCCTTTGCTAACCAATATTTTACGATATCGAAAGTGTGCCTAGCTGCTTTAATAGAGTCAAATATATAGTCGTTATAGGATTACATTTTCTGTTCATGTAATTGCAAATGAAGAAAGGAAGTAAAGAAACCTTCGATGATACATTAAGGGACTAAATAATTATTAAAATTGGATTAGGTACTTAAGGATCCTCTATATTTAATGGTTATAATATATGTCTCAAACAATTCATATATTGATATGATTGTATATATCATTTACACTTCTTATTGTTATTATAAACTATTTCATTCATAAATTGTTTTTATTTAATTGTTTTGGTTTGAATTTGTTTGCTCAAAATTTTGTTTTTCTATGCTTGTGTTATATATATGTGGGTATAATAAGTATTAAAAAATTAGAAAAATATAGCAATCCAATCCAATAAGATAATTTCAAAACCCAAAAATGATTTTTTTATGTCGGACATAATACAAATCACTAGATATGAAGCATGACCTTTTGTTGGTACATTTAATAACACTATATAACTGCAGTTGAAATCAAAATTTCATCCATATTTTTTGACTATATAGAAAAAAGCTTCCTGAAATGTGCTGACAGAATGTGTACTATAATTTTACAATTAATGAAGTCAGGTGCTCAGGTCACAAATTAAAAAAAAAAGTAGAGATTAGTTTTAAACGATTTGTGTGAGTAAGTCTATCTTGTTAACGATTTATTAAACTTTATAAATATTAATACATTACTATTGGCTCAAAGAGCAATTAACCTGCCAACCCAATACTTTATCGTTTTGTGCCTGACCTTCGCTTGAATGAATTCCCAGACAGATTCGCACATTGAATCGAAAAAAAATGCCACGAATATTTGACACTACTTCTTATATAATTAAATATTTTTATTGTTGAACGTATTATTAAATAATAACAACTGATACGAGTATGATAAAGTGACGTGCAATGCACTCCGCCGTTTGTTGCATCGCAACTAGATAATCTACAGTGAGTTATATATCGAGTTATATATAATTTACAGTGAGTTATATAATCGATGTACAGTGAGTTATATAGTGAGGTATGAAGCAGTGTTTATACGGGCGGGCGTTTTTGGAATCAAATATCGTTTCGTCAGAAGTTTGATACCCTACGGGTTAAAGGTGATATTATTTTAACAGAGACCACTGTCGAATACATACATTGTTGTTAAATAATCGGACGTCTTTTGTAATTTAGCCTTCTAATTTTAATGTATTACTTGGTGATTGTGTAGAGTTTTTCAATTCAAATTATTAAATGAGACATTAACTGATATCGATCCGTTTTATTTTTCCTATCAGATACCTATGATAAATATAGTTTGTTTGTAATATGTAGAGATTTTGAATCAATTTTTGGTTACGTATTGACTGATATTAAGGTTGAGAAAAACTGGGAAAGCAGTTTAGGACTAGTTCTAGTTAAGAACAGCGGAATGAGGTTAAGTGAAAAACCACTAGATGACGTAATGACGTGAAGGGAGAAACTCTATGACAAGGATATAAAAATGAGTATATAATATATGTGGAAAAATAATTGTGTTTATTAATTTAGAAACCGTACACACGTAATATAAGACTAAGATTTATGAATAGTGCAAGACTAAGGATTTTGTAAGTGGAATTCATGTAAAAATGTCTGATAATTTTTTAAGATTTTCAAGATTATAAATTTTGACAGAAAAAAGAAAGCATGAACATGGTTACTTTTCGAAATGAATAATGTGCTCATAGTATGAAATTTATTTTTCTTTAATAATATATTTTAGAGTTTTTGGCAAAATATCAAGTATATTTTCTAAAGAGGTCATCTCTTGCTTAATGGATAAGAAAAGGTTTTTGAGTAAGAAAAACAATGAAAAAAGAAAGTATAGGTAGGATATATATCTCATTATAAAAGTGTAGAGTTTCTCATTTGGCATTCCCGACTTTGGTTAATATTCATACTGTCATATAATATTTATTCCGTATTTGTTACTACTATACGTCATATATTATATTAGTAAAACTACGAAATAAATATGATCAACTCGCTTCCTTACGAATGTACACATATATACCTCGATATTTAGATGTCCTTGATACATTGTAACAATCATTATAAAGAAAACTAAAAAGGTGTAGGATTATTACACTTCAAAAGATATGTTCGCGGTTTTTTAATTTTCACTAAATTTATCTTAGTTATGATCGGATTTCATATTTTGTTCTACGAGAGTTGTCCTTGGCAAAGTATTTTAAAATGGTTCAGTAAATAGATTTATTGTATTGGTTTAAATTAACATTACAGGATTTCATGCCCGGGTCAAAGAGATATTTACTATTTCAGGGTCCTTTGAGCGTGAATCAAATTTTCGTACATAACTAGAAAGTCTCTCTCATGACTAGAAAGTTTCGTACATGACTAGAAAAGCTCTTATCGTGGCTTCTTTCAATTTGAGCCCTATTTTGGATCTTCTTTCTCTATCTTGTTTTTCTTCTGTTCGATTGACATTTTGGAGTTTTTCAGGTAGTTCACGATCGATTGTGACGATTGTAACATGTTAATATTATAGTTTTAATATTTGTTTTGTAATTTACTGCCCGCTGATGTTCTATATTTATGATGTGTAATTAAATTCCAATGTGTTGTAAGTGTGTAAATAATAAATTAATAGACAAATAAATCTCAATATAAATCATTTTCCACTAGTTAACACTATCCAATGTTGTATTTTTTATCTTTATAATTAACATTATCCAATGTTGTATTTTTATCTATTGTATTTTATTTGATTGGAAATCGATTTTTAATTCACGATTACTTAAATAAAATTATCAATAATTAATTTTTATTCATTGTTGTTAAGCTTAAAATATGCTAGTATTCTCTTCTTTCAAGATACGTATTAGGGAAATTAATATATAAATTTTATATATTAATGAAAAAAGAAATGATCTGAAATATCTATGTGCAGTAAACTCTTGTATTTTATAGAGTTTCATAATGAAGCAAATAACCATTATGGCTTCATTACTCAGAGTCTCTACCATTACAAACCTAAGGGTATCAGATTTTGCAATCTTCAAATAGAGATCTTAATTAACTAATAAAAAAAATAATGTAAAGTGCAGGTAAACAGTTTTTTCGCACACCTAGTTGCTTGAAAAAGTCTTTTAAAATGAAATTGACGTTACATTGAGCATTTTTAATTTGGGAATAACTTTTCCACGACCCATAAATCACATTTTTGTGAATAATCAAGTTTCAAAAGTGATGAGAATGTGTCTCTCCTCATCTGATTTTTCCACATGGATTTGAACAATTTCAATAGAAATCTAAGCATTCATTGGCATTTGCGTACCTTTTGGTATTTGCATGAACAATTTTACGAGAGATAACTACAAATCATAATTTATAGGTGTTTTGAAATACAATTGGATGTTTATTTTATTTGGCTAGTTAATTGAATAGTTGATAGTGAGATTGAAATATTAGAATTATTTTACATGAGTAGCACAAAATTAATAACTAAAAACTGGCAGGTGGAGATAAATAGGATTAAACTACATTGTCCTATAGATGACAAAGTGGTTTAATTACACGCTATGAACCTGAAAGTTGAAATATTTCGCCTACAGTATTTTTAGGTATAATATTGTTGAAATATTATACCTAAAAATACTGTATTATGTATATTAGCAAAAAATCTTATTTTTTGAAGATCTTGAAATTCTAAACTTTTGCGCTTTTTATAAACATTGAAGGGAATGAACGATTTAAATAAAAAAATTCTATTTAACTAAATTATTATAGTAAAAAATATATATCAATAATGAGCTTATAGTAAAAAATACCTTTCAATAATGAGCATTTTTTGTTACATATGTATATTTTCCTGTATTTAAAATTAAGACACACTCTGTGTAATACATTTTAAGTAAAATGTTTATATATTTCTATATATTTTCACTATCTGTTGTGTATTGTATACAATATGAGGAAAAAGACGTAATGAATGCGTCTCTATTTTAATTTACTTTTTTCCTGGAGCAATGACCGCATACGTAAATATATTTATCCCAGAATCGGTAACGAGTGTGTTTGCATACTGGTATTATCGATGCATAGAACCTCTTAGGAGGTACCTTTTTTATAAGAGACAAAACAAAATAAGATTAGTTTACGTTAAGATTTAAGAAATAGGTAGTTAAGGTATACCAGCGCTCTATTAAATAGTAATCTCGTGTAATATTATAGTTATGAAAGAGTCTTCACGGTGTTTCGTCTATAACTCAGTACAATATTAACTTAGTTTAATGGAGTTGCACATATTTAATTTAGGTATATTATAATATCAGAGAAATCATTGATTAAACTTTGTTTAGAAAAATTATCTATAGTTAAAGGTGTTTTTATTCACTACTATTACCTTTAACAAACATTGAAATAAAAGCAAAATAAAAGTTATTTGACGGGAACATTTTCAATTTATACGCCTTAACGAATACTTTTTATTTGTATCCCATCATGATGGAAGTAACTTATTTTCATAAAAAATGGGCAAGTTAGGATTAATTTAATTTTATTATCAACTGTAGCTCTCGTA
The DNA here is from genome assembly GCA_039881145.1 of Druceiella hillmani. NCBI lineage: Eukaryota > Metazoa > Arthropoda > Insecta > Lepidoptera > Hepialidae > Druceiella > Druceiella hillmani. The sequence goes on along the minus strand of JAYKKI010000002.1, from coordinate 19,057,056 downwards.
GGCGACCTGTTACAAATTTGGATTAGCGACTTTTTTGTACATCACTATGCTATTTTTAATTAGTTGGTCAGCACATATAATAATACTATTATTCGATTGGTTTCAGTTTTTCTTTCACTCGTCAGGGTTGTTCTGATTACATGATTACACTCATACACATCGTGCAGATAACAGAACGCTACTTTTAACTTCTATCATTATGGTTAAATTTTCATCTCAATAAATTTTCATTTTTCGCATAAGTATAATCGTTAATGATGTTCTTTAAAATTGCAAATTTACTATATTTGACAAAACAATAATTACATAAAATACAAGAATTTTTTTTAGTTTATAACAAAAAAGAATAAAAAACAACGGAATTTTTCAATTAAATTTTCATCCACTTCTAGATATCCGAATTATTTAAAATTTTACCCACGTATTAAGGATTGATGACAATACAATAATTTCATGAAATAAAGAAAAATACACTGAGAATAGAGGACTGGACGAATTCATATAATAAGCGATGTCTTTTAATTAGTCATGTATTATCGAGACAAATATACTTTATTTAATCTTATAATTTCTTATGCATTTGCTACTTTATTATCATAGCCACCTAATAATTCTCAAACTTACTGTCACTTCTGCGGGGTCTAGAAGAAATGTACCGTTGATAAACGTTCAGCCTATCTTGACAAAGCTTTTGCGAGATTAAGTAAATTGCTTACATCAAAGAGATAAGTAGTATGACAGTTTCACCGTTGCTTTTAGAGTCTACACGCTAATCTCGGAGCCGTAGCCGGTTCAGGCGGGATTAGAAACTGCATTGCAATTCGCCGTTTGAAATGTACTTCGATGCATTCACGCGCGCTGTGTGGCAAAGAGTAAACGTAACGCTGCGTACGTCCAGTTTTATGACAGTTAATAAACGCGAAAATTGACTTCAACTTTATGAGTTATGTTACGTAAATTTTTTAATAGGTTTGTGAATGTAAAATATGATATAAAAGGCTCTGCCTTTTATATCATATTTTACATTCACATATTCACAACTGCATTTTATAGGCACTGTGGTAGGTATGAAAAGCTTGAGTTATATGTGTCGTGGGAAATTAAAAAATAGATTGCACATACTTTTTGAATCTATCCGTAAAATAAAAGAGAAAAGATAGAAAAGCTTGTGTATTAAAGTCGTTTAAAATTGACTTAAGGAGATTATAAATAAACCATGGAGAAAAAATAGATGGTTTTTGAAATTTTCATCTGTTGTTTGTACATGCATCAATTTGAAATTTCTAAGCAAATATTAGTAAGGTTTTCAATATATTATAGTTTACGGTTGCAACAGTAAAATAAATCTATCTTCTACTAAATCAATACATCATCGGTATATATCATCTCGATATGATGTGGGCAAATAAAATAAAATAACGTTGCTTGTTTTACGTAAAAACTGCTTAGCAAAATTTGTGTAAAATTTTAATTATATCTTTTCATACAGATTTGAAAAAAAACCCATATTCAGTATTTATCCGACTTGATCAACTTTTGATTAGGCACGGTAAAAAATTAAGTTATCGAGATCTTATGTATTTATAAAGAAAAAAATGCATCTAAATTAATAGCTTTACTATTTTATGCGCTTACTCTAGTGACTGTATATTCCGTATCAATATATAAAATATCTATTGCATTTTTCCATGATCAAGACGATATGAAATGATTTCGTTTTCCTGCAAAACTGAGAGTTGTATGGTTAATTATTCAATACGGTTAATGAGCATATGGAGCCAAGATAAAATATTAATGTACATAAGATCGAGCGAGATATGTGATTATATAACATTAGACATATGTTGAATCTTACACCATAATCCATGATTTCAATTCTACTCTATACGTAATATGCTCGTTTTGGTACACGAAGTTTATTCTGTAGCATTGCAAGCACGAATTTAAATTACAATTGAGCATTTTCTGCAATATTTTCTGTAACTCTTGATATATTACGGCGAATAATACTGTTATATATTTATTCAAGTTATGCCAGTGCGACTTTAACGTAGAAATAGCTTCAAATTTTAACAGCGAAGTCTTCGCGAAATATGAAGAGAGAGAGAAGAAATTAATGATATCCATGAAAAATCCATTCATCTGAGTCAATTTAGAATCTTGATTTAATTACCACGCTGGGCTAAATTCACCAATAAATATAATAATACTGTTATATATTTATTCAAAAATGTGGTCGACTTTGGAAATTGCCAAAGGTCCGGTATAGAAGCTGTGTCGCTATCTGATTTTATTTTGATAATAAACCACTGTACGCAGTGTAAAACCAATGAACTTAGCAACAGAGGAAAGAATTGCAACGGACCTATAATTTATAACCTCTGACCTAATTACTTGTATGCCTTTCGTTATCGGAGTGGCTCGTGTTGCCTTCTAATTTAAGTGTTGAAAGTCTAATAATGGACGGCTGCGCTGATGTTGCTAACGACTGAATTGTATTAATAGAGTGAATTATCACTGTTTCATTGAGTGCCTTGATTTTTTTAAATTTCAATAGGAGATGAAAAAATCTTTAAAAGACAGAAGTAGAATCGATGGGTAGTATGGAATTATTAAAAAGATACCATCTTAATCATACCATTAATTTATAGAAATTACCGCTAGGCGGAGTACTTATCATAGGATATCTCCCATTATTAGACTAATTCATATGGTACGACCACTCCAGGGAACTACACGTTCCCTGGAGTGGTCGTACCATATCCGTCATATTGGGGGCCGCTTTTTTCTTAGATTTTTCGTGATTCTACAGTCGCATGATTGCATATTATTGGATCACTTCCATATTTGATCTCTTTTATTTTGTTTCAAGAGTTAATTGTAAAATTCTTATTTTATTCTTCGTTGAAAGTTTTGACTTTTATCCTAGTAGCTAATAAAATTATCTGTGTTTTACATTGAAGTCTACTTTTTTTTAATGCAAGATAGAAAATTTTAATTTCAAATTTAAATTAATTCCTAGATATATTGCTGTATTAACAAAGGGGATAATTTTATTGCTAATAAATACAGAAAATGGGTTTTGTTTTATTAAACGAATCGGTCATTTTCAAAACAACATTAGACAGGCTTTTTTCGAACATGATTTTTTTTGTCTCGAACGCACCCTGCGAGACAAAAAAAATCATGTTCGATATAGGTTGATACACAATCTGGATAAAAGCCACGCAAGTCACTATACTTCTTTCTATTTTACCATTATCGCTATATTTGTTCATTTCATAAACAATATGTCACTGAATTACGTGGTGAAGTATTTGCATGCATTAATAGATGCATTAGCAACCATGATTGAGAGTGTAGTTGTATTCAAATGCAGACTTTTGAATGGTTGAAATATTGCAATTTAAACCGTATGGAAACATTGCTTTGGGTTCGTTACTTTTTTAATTCACAACTAAGTTAGAAGCGTAATCCGTCAACAGACAAAATAAACATTATTAGAAATTCCGAAATTACAAGGCATATACTAATTGGAAAGGAAGTTATATCTCCAATATCTACTGGCAAAAATTGTAGTTATGTATTAGTTTTATAGTAGGAGTAGTTTAGATAGTTTCTATTTTATAGCAGGTAGAGTAATAATACTGAAGACTTTCTATAGCTGCAATAATTTCGTGACATAATAATCATATTATGTCACGAAATTATTGCAGCTCTAGAAACAAAGTTTTATATATTTCAATCAGGATGGTAAAGAATACTGTATTTTATAAATAAATAGTCGTTCAACAAAAGATGCGCAAGATATATATCTTCAGCAACTTATTGAAAAGTTATAATTAAAAAAGACACGTCTTCAAAAAATATACAAGTGGAAAAGGCAAGTACCTTTTGAATGGCAAAGTACCTTTAATTTTTTTAATTATAAAAGCAACAGACAAAATGAAACTACAAGAAAGTGTTTATAAATCTGTATGGAGATAATAACGTAAGAGTTTGCAGATGGTATGATTCATTGAATGATGGAAGCATCCTGAGAGATATCATACGACACGATATAACAGAGGACGTCACCCTAAAGTTTATGTGGTAATATTAATGAAATATGTCAAAAAATACATAAGTCAAAACTATGCATTAAATCTTTATAGAGAAATATTTAGACTCGGATATAAAATACAAACTTTTTAAAAATATTTTAAAGAAAATTTTTCTCTAAGATTTGGTCAGCCACAGGTCGATATGTATATTATTTGCGTAGAACTTGTAATGAAAATAAAACGAACTAATTTATCAGAAAATATAACATGCGTTTATCACAGAATTAATTATTCATAAAAGATGATAGAAAAAGTTTTATGATAAAATTTCAAAATCTTTTTAAGGAAAAATGACACAACAGCCATGACATTCAGTTGCAGTGCCAACAAGGGAGAAAATGAGGTCTGTTCCCTTATTTTCGCAAAGTTTTTTGGTAAAACAAACCAATACATTGAGAAGATTGGCGTTGATTGAATCCGATTGATACGATTGAAACGTTGATTGATTTGAAACAATATCAGTATTTTCTCGTAGGTGATCCCTTATTTTTACTAATGGACCACATTTTTGAAGTTATAAAAAATGTGCGGAAACAAGATTGTATCCAGGTCCCAGAAGAATAAATTTATTTGGTTTCAAACTCCACTTCAACCTTTATGGTCAACCGTAAAACTGAAGATGTTTTGGAATTTAAGAATTGGTGTTCTTTCGACTGATAGAAGTTTTCATTACATTCCATTATAGTTGAACATTATATTAATGGAATTATTAAAAACTCATTGATGAAAAAAGTTTCGACTTCCGTATCGATTCCATTAACCAATGCCATATGGGTCCAGACTCAATTAGCAGTAAAACATAATAATTTAAGACGAGTTTAGTATAGAATTCTAAAGAATACACTTATGTCATTATATGGAGAAATAGCTGACTGGCAAACTGTAGAAGTTTATGATAATTCAAATCAGCATGATGAAGAATATGATTATGTACCTTGCTTTCAACAATACGTAAAAACGGTAATGATTAATCGGTATCTACATAAATTTTGATATAAAACGTGGTTAATATGACTGTTTACTTTAATTAAACGTCCAATTAACCCTGCTTCTCGCTTAAATAACATAAGTCAAAGACAGTTTATCAGGCTTTATTCAATTTATTGTTAATCGGTAATAAATATTATAAATTATTTACAAGCTTTAAGTCTAAACACTATATTCAGCCCAAAAAAGTTCTTGGAAATTCACGTATTTGTGTATTATAGTTATTACTAATTCTTGAAAAAATTAGATTCCGTGATTCGGGTGGTTTTTGAAATGACCGATTCAAATGAATAGATCGCGTTGCGTTTCGATAGTCATTTAATTTAATACGCCTTATTTGTTATTTACAATTTTTGCGCTTCGCCAATTTTCGAGGAAAAGATCCCATGTAAGGAATTGACAACCATCTCTTCTCTTCAATATGTAAGGAAGAGTGGAGTAAAATATAATGAAAATTATTTTTCAGCTCGATTCAATGTTTGCCGATGACAGGCCAATTGTTGTCGATTTCAATGCTCAAGCCACGAACATTCTTTATGGAATCCCTACATCGCACGGTACAAGTGGTTGTTCGATATGTATAAAACATAAGGTAAACGAATCAATTAGAGGTATCCGGAATTATAATTAGGACTAATTAGGGGCCATTAGTACATAATTATTTGTTAATTAGTATATTTGCGCTTATTGCGGTTTAAACATAGAAAATACTTTCTGTAAAAAAGAGTAAATCAGTGACTACTATGGAACCTTTTAACGAAGGTATGCACCTTTAAAATTCAGTTTTTTTACTGCTTAAATCACAATAGTTCATATGTGTTACGTGGCTAAACTTCGTACGTTTTCTTTTCAATTCATTTTGTGATATTTCAATTTCAAAGATCTAAGACAAAAAATTGGTAATTAATAACTCAATCATATTTCTTTATATAATAAATGCAAGTTTTCGAATTCTATTTATATCAGCTGTGTGGTACTTTATGGTTCGCAGCATACATGGAGATTTTTCAGATGCACCTTGGGGTTTAAATAACATCGACTATTTTACGCGTGGCATGACAGCCATAAAGGATGCAAAATAACGGGTGTTCGTGAAGCTGTGGGAACAGTACATGATTTAAATAAATATTCGTATGAAAACCAATTAGTGTTTAATGAAAAAATTAAAGTGTTTTGTATTGTAGCACCAAAAAAATGGACCAAATCAAGCAGAACATGGACAATTTCTTAAAATACGATAAGTGTGGCTGACTGAAACATTTGAGTAGCCAACTATATTCATAGATTCTCACGAGGTGGAAAACCAAAGACCATTGACGTGTGCTCTTCTACGAAACGAAAGACAGTTAAGATTGTGGTGGATAGCCATTCCGCTTCTAAGTTGGCGCTTGCAACCTATGCCCTTGTGAGCTGAATAAATATAATTCACCTCTGACTACTGTCAATAACCTACACCAGGATACCTTCCTGGGTAACTTTAAGCCTTACTGTATCAAATATTTTCTAGAATTACTGAATCGCAGGAAGATATTTTACGTCAAATATCTCCTCCAAGAATCTAAAGATACAAAGATAAAACTGTCCGAAGAAGATAGTCAACGAGCCTCGTTGACTATATTGTTCCACAGTTCGATAAAACCGCTTAGCACCCATGAAAATATATTAGTTGAGGAATTGCCTGTTTTTGCCGGTCGTCAAATAAAGATGACCGACGATCTGTATTTTTTTAGATGATTTAATCGCTCTGAGATTTCATTTTTATTTCTACTTTCAGAAATTTTAACACGAAGTATGTTAATTATTCTTTATTGGATTGGTATTCAATTGTAGGATGTGTATCTGCATACTTAACCAGGTATTGAGATTATTTCAATGAAATACAAATAGCGGCAGTCCTTTAACTTTAATAATTCGTTCACCTTTTTGATTTCCCGATTTCTTTAATATTTTTCGCTTAAATTATTTTTTGGTTTTTATTCTTAAGATTTCAAATGACTTCTTCTTCATCATAGGAAGTGAGAAGTCCTCTGCCCATTATTTAATTGGCCTCGACGACTTATATTTGTATGAGAGCTATTGCATTTTAAAACGCCTGTCATTACCCTGTATCCATTAATTTCGTTTACATATAGAATCCATATATTTTCGCTATACGAAGTGAACTTTTAGCTTTCCTTGGTTGATCTTTTAGTGACAGATTCTCTTTATTATCGATTATCGATACATCTTTAGCTCATTGAACGTTATAATTCCAGATGCCATTACAGAGGATTAGTGGTTTTGTTTTTTCGGTTTTTGTTGCTTTTCTCAGTCTTGTTTCCTGAGTTTTTTCTTTTTCTACTGTATATATCTCAGGATTACTTTTGCTATTCCCACTGTTTTCTTTAATTTACAGTTTATCCTTTCGAATTTTTGATGATCAGTGTGGAAACTTATTTTTACAACGACCGTTTTTTGTTTGATTTAGCATCTTTACTTCTTCTACCGTCCTGTGATATGCTTTTATATGTTGCTTATCTGTTGTTCCAGTGGTTTCCTCATTTTGATTCTTTTATCTACCTATGATAATAGTTTGTGTCCTCAAATTGAATATGAAATGTTGTTGAAATTTTTCTTTTACTAAGCAGTAACCGACCCCATTCAAAGTCCATGATACTAGTTTCTAAAGTAGGTGGTTTGTCCGGTTTATCTGGAAGATCACCTGAAATACTCATTTTAAATTTAGCGTTATGACGCGAACAAATTACGATATATAACAAGTTATTACATAGTCATGTATAAAAGGAGTCCTAGATGGCGGCAGTGGTGATGTCCGATTTTAATTAAAACAAATTTTCAAATAAGCGCGTTCGCTGATCTCGAACTCGAGAAGCTCATGTTGCCTGCAATATGGCGATGTGACAAGGGCACAACCGCTACATCTTTATCTTTAATTATATGGCGTTCGTATTGTGCTGCGAATAGACCACGCGGGCATACCCTCGACACTCCATAAAAGCAAACAGATTTAACTGCCTACACTATTACATACATACTCGCCTCTCCGTATCCGTTTGTGTGCACCGTTAAATTAAATTATGAATAGTTATCAGTATAGACTGAATTATACGAGTTATACTCGTACTCAATCAAACATCGAAAAATTGAACCAATACACAAGCGCACGCAACAAGGGGCAACCTGGGAACGCGTACTTTTGATCGTATTGGGCATCCGCGAGTGACTTTAAATTGGCGGGGGGAAGTGACTGTCACTTCTTTACGCAGAAATAGTTACTATTTTTTGACGCGGGGCTGCAAAAGACCATTAACGATGTTGGTTAAGGTGTAGATGTTTGTAAGCAAACTTCATTTTCATCTTTGGCACTGGTTTAATGTTAAAAAAACACTAACTCCTGTTGAATATATTTGGCGTTAATTTTTCTTTCTTTTCAACTTTCTTTAAGTTCAATACAACAAAACCTAGGTCGTGGTAAAGCACGTAAAGAAAGTAGAAATAATACTACATCACGTAGTTATTTAATTGTGACTAACTTCTATATTAACATTAAATCACTGTTGCATCTACGATGTTTAGTTAATACTGGCTCATAATTTACGAAAGAAAACGCTTTGAAACCTTTTTTAATTTTGCGTGATAGAATAAATTATTTAATACAGTTGTAAAAAAATCCATACGCGGATGAATTAAAGCTGCAGATGAATTATTGTAGTGAAAATTATATATAAAAATTAATTAAATCACTATTTGAAGAGATTATTTTTTATATATAATTTTACATTTTCTTTTTAGCTGCCTTTTAAACTAACGTCTTAAATAGTTATATAAAAGGGGCAATATGTCCCTTTCTGTCTACCTATGAGATACTTTACTGGATCATAAGTCTACTTAAAATGTTATTGTATAAAAGCATAAAGTAAGCAAATAAGTAAGTTACAAAATCTAGGTAAGCGTGTGTCACAAAACGTACAAAGCAGCATTCCACAATTATCTATATCTTTTAAAACTGAAAATGCTAGTTAGTCGAAAGAAAAGTCAGTTGAAATTTCTAATCAAATTCTCGGATTTTTTCATACTTTTCAAATTTATATGTATGAAATCAAAGGGGAGGTGAGGATATTAAACATTACTTTAGACTTCAATATTTTAGAAACGGAGCTCACAACTAGAAAAAATAGTACACGAAAAGTTAATTATATTTTGAAATATCTGTTTAATGATACCACTCAATTGATTTTTTTCGCGCACACGAACAAAAAGAAACAAATTTTTCTGCCCCATTTTCTAAAATGAGGAAGTAGATTATTTTTTGTTATATTTTGTTTATACTAATCGAGACTAAAGCTATAGAGACTGTAGATATGACAGACAGGTGGACGGACTGTTGAACATGAGAAAATTATAAGGGTTACTTACGGGATCCTAAAAACGATTGATATTTTTATTTATACCTATGTACATAAATACGTAATAATACCAGAAAATGTGAAATTAAGATCAATGAATATCCATTAGTATGTTATAGACCGTGTAGTTTTATAAATACTCGAAAAATTGTAAAAAAGATTAAGAATATGTAAAAGTTACAATCGTAACATTAGTAATTACAATTAAAGTAACAATTAGAAGAAAATGAAAATTAAACATAACTTATGTAACAGAAAAAGGGCAGTGCACAATGAGATAAATAATACTTTTATTTCATTGTATAATGATTGATAACACTGAGTGCTGCAATAAAGCCTTTGTGAGTAAGAGTACACTAGATAGTATCATTACGCAAGTAGATAAAACAAATCGAATTCTGTTAAGTTTCTCGAGTACACGTCAAATATGACAGCGATACCAAAAATAAATTACTTATTTCTAGTAATTGATACAGTACTGAAATATATACAATTAGAGTGTTATCTTTCATGATTTAATACTTAAATAAATTTAATGAATTAATATCAATAGCAATTATTAAATAGAGATTGGATGTGGTGCTTTTGTAATGAGAAATGCAGAGGTGTCAAAGTAATATCTCGATTTATAAATACAAATCGCTCACTAGATCATAGTTTGTCCCCATAGTCCCCATATTATTGACTTTCTCTACACCGAGTATGAGAAGTGTTCGATTCAGAACACCCGCATTAGAAGTTGAGGGATGTCAAGACGCAAGAAGTATTTAAAGTTATTCGCCGCTTATTTTGGCAAAACAGACAATTAGTGAATTTATTGTTTTGTATTTTCTCAAAAATTACGAATATTTTAGTCCAAGTAATGTTTAGTCAATGTGTTCTTAAGATAAAACAAAACATAGGGTTCACTCAACAGTATGCGATGCCCTTCCTAATAACTGAAATAACGGTCAAGCCGAACTCCTACTAGCCGCAGTATCCGAAACGAAAGTGCAATTTCCTAAGCGCAACCGGAAAACATCAATAAGATGACAATCTACTCGAATAAGAGGATGATGTACGGGCCAGCGGCTATTGTGTATTTTTAGATGCGATAGGACAGATTACTGTCTATTGGCTGCTCACTCGGTTCAACTGGGCCTGATTGTTTATGGCTTGAGTGACAGCTAGGGAACATTAATCAGCTTTAAGGACAGCCGTGGGAAGCGAAGGGTTAACTTAACTAGCCGCCTGCTCCAGATAGTGTCTCGAGTGATGGGACTTAATTTATATAAATCGATAATTTATTTGATTTATTTGGGTGCTCCCGAAATAGTGTTAGCCGGCTCGTAATATAATTGATCGCACGCGACAGGGTGTTTCGGATGTCTTGAAAGTGTTTTACTTTTTTAATTGATATTTGTTTTGAACTTACAACCAGTGTAACCAGATTATTTTTACGATTCAAATTCAAATTATTTTTACGATCAAATAACAAAATAATGTCTTCACATTATTCTGATTTTGTTGCCAACCTTAACAGTTGCTTATTCATTTCTCATCAGCGAGACGTGGCTTCAAGTCTTAATCCTTCCCATTTTTTCGGAGTTAGCAATATAAATTACATAATAATGTAAAGATATCTTAAGCAGAGACGAGGGAATGGAGGTGTATCCGTCTATATTCTTGATGATTTCATACTCATAATCATGACGAATTAAAATCATAAAAAAAATAATCTAAGTAGGTAGACAATTATTTTTTCCACCCACTTTTAGGAGTGCATGTTTTCTTGTATATTATAAAGACTGATCCTTGTTCAAAGTTTACGAAGTATTTAGATCCAAATGTAATAATCATTCTAATATTTAAAGTGTAAAAATATAAGTGTTTAAAGTGTAATAAATCATTGAATAACAATTTGTAGGTGCTTAATTGTAACTTTCGTTTTAGCAAGTAATGAATTTGATATGCATTTTAAGGTTTCATGCCGATGTATCTATTATTACAGATATTTATTAATAAATATGTATTAATATGTTAGTAAGATATCACTTGTCTATCGTTCATCCGTCTTAGAATACCCATTCGTCAAGGTTTCCCTTTTTTCATCTGAACTATCTGAGCGTTGGTCATAATTTAAATAGTTACAGATACGTAACCGATGTAACCTCAATCTTGCATACTTTTATACAATAGTCTTAATAATCCCGTTAATTCTTCCATACTTCAAATCTAGATTCCAATACTTGCCAGCTGCTTGGTATTTAGAGCTATCTGTTATCTCTCAGCATAGGTAGAATTGTATTATCTCCTTCTTTAGCTGTATGCTACTTATAGATTATTTACTTTGTAGATTATGGAATCAACAGAATATGAAGTGTACCCTTATTATCTATGTTTAAAGGTCGTCTGAAAGTAAACATTATCGAAATCCATTTGACATCGTTTCCTTATAGGGAAGAACTCAGGTCTCTATTTTGCTTTTGTTTTTATTCAATTTATATATTTATGTAAATATCTTTATTTTATTATGAAAACATTATTAACCGGTATTTAAGTATTGCTTAAGGCAATACCTTTTTTTCTCAATTGATTCATCGTCACTGGATATAATAAATAGTTTTTTATAGCAATGAATTTGCTGTTGTATTACTACTTAGTTTTTTAACTTGTCTTGTAGTAAAATTTCATAAATAAGATGATAAAAAATAAGATGATAAAAAAATTGGTAACATGAAAATTTACATTCTTATAGATTTTTTTACATATGATGTATCTCCTAAGAACCGTGACGAAATCATGGTGAATTCAATAAAGTGAAGTATTGCTCAAATCGTTGTCTGAGGAGTTCTTATTTTTTTTAATTTGAATTTCTTTTTTTTATTTAGTGTTATCACTTTGATTTAAAAAAAAATTACATATATTATTCTCCTTATCGATATATTTGTAGAATATTCAACTGGCACAAATGTTTATCAAATTGTCTGTTTTTAACTTACTTAATATAGACTCATCATTTATATAGCATTATGTAATTGAAGACTATGACAGATAGACCAACCAGACAGTGCTATTGGATTCTCTAGGTATTGGAACTTAAAAAAAAAGTAGTTGCTACCTGCACCTCGACTTCACGACCAACGTATGTGTTGCATCTGCGGTGCTTTCTTTAATTGCGTCTAATAAAGCCCAAATTTCAATTGAGCCAAACGCTTGCATGAGAAATATCATTAATGTTTCGTGACCGCGGGGTTAAAGAGTACAATTTATGATGCCACGTGGTGCGGTGCGTTCTGCACTTACGTGTCGGTAATTCACAACGCATGCGCTGAATCACTGCCCGATGGATTGTTTTAATCTTTTTTTGTACGTCTTCTTCTGTTACTTCTTTTAAAATATATATATATATATATATATATATATATATATATATATATATATATTTATAATTTTTGTTTATTTGCTTATAATATATATTTCTTATAATTTCTGTTTATTTGTTTATATACTTATTTATTGAATGTCCAGCATTACATGGAGCGTAACCGGGGTCTACTTTATTGTCGTTAACCCTTTAGCTGAGAATGACAGGTAAAAATTTGCGCAATACTAATTTTAATAGGAAGAAATTTCGTTTGTTTTTGACGCACGAAATAACTTATCAGATAGCCTAATGGACCAATGGACCGATGGCATATATTTTTCAGATGTTGCAAATAATTCCTCACTCATTAAGCGAAGTATGCTGAAGTGTGTCAGGTGCTTTTTAAGAGTTAAACAGTTGTAAATGTTTTAAAAAAATGTATGAAGATATTACATAGAATATGAACATATACAAAAAGATTAACGGTATAACAATGCCACTTATTGCATTTGTCTTTTGTGATTCGTTTCTTGATGGGAAATCGAACCACAGGAGTGCCTTTTTTGTTAAACAAACTAAAGCGTTATAAATATATCAAAATAATGCACCGGATTTGTACATATGGCTAATTATTAAGGCTTGTTTAGTATATTTTTACGTTATAAGATTGGTTGGTAGAGTTTTGTACTCGATCATAAAGAGAAAATATATAACTAAACAATTGAGAATACCCTTAATAAATTGATATAAATATATATTTTAAGTATATTAAAAAGCGTCCTGGCCCATTTTTTGTCCAGGTAAAACTAGATCGGGCAGTTAGAATTATATATTTTACAATAAAATATATGTAGTGTGGAACTGCTTGCTGGTTATTTATATTAAGTTTATTGAACAATTAAATATCTTCACAAACACATTCACCTTATTGGATAAGGATAAATTGGTAATATTTTACGAAAATTTCTTCGATTTATTAATTCACTCTTTTGGTTTATTATCAATTTTACGGACGAAGTACTTGAGAATAAAAATTTATTCAACTTCGACGTTTTCTTTTTGAAAAGCGATCCGTGAACTTTTTAGTACTTTTTGTATTCCAGATTATGAAATAAACTAAAAATAAGCATCCAAAGTATCTCCTCTGTTTCTACATTAAAGATTTAATTTAATCTAGATATACCTTAATTACATACATCATCCTATCTCTCATTTTTCATTGACATGTTGCTTATTTAAATTAAACACATTTAAATATTCATTTTATTTATATTTTTGTATATAACTGTGTGTAAATACATTCCTTTTTTATTCATATCATTAATTGGCCTGTATCCGTAATTTCTAGCATTTTTTGCATGATAGTTTACGGTAAGAGATTGCTTTCAAATAATAATTTCATCGCCAACTTAATTTGAATTTTCTTAGTTAACAGTAAAGTTTCATAAGCAAATATGAAAATTCTGCCGTCCTTGCTTAAAAGCTGTTGTATTATAATAGTTTAAACAATTAATTTAAATTAAAAAAAATTACAAGAATTTAAATTAAAACAATTACAAGAAGTTACACACTTCTTCAAAAGAATGAAAGAAGAAAATGAGTAGTGTATAAATTAGGTTGGAAGTGTAGCGAAAGAAGAGGCAAATGAGTATAAGAAAGAAATGAAAATGAAACGAAACATGAGAAAATGTGTTAAAGAAGGAAGTGGTTAAGACAAAAAGTCTTACAAAATATTCAAGAATACTTAATTATGAATTGAAATAAATCGATAAATAGCGACTTCTAAATATAGAAATGTGAGAGAATTAACGGAATATTGGATAAAAGCGGTTGGATTAGTCTGAAGATGTGTTACATGACGGTAATCTGAAATCATTTAAAAATGTAAAAAAAATTCGGATAAGACAAACATTTAATGTGGTAACATTATAATCAATGCGTATATCGCTGTGGTGAGATACATTATGTTAGTTGTTTTTCTTATTCGGACAGTGAGTAAAGCGATCTTTCAAGATTGGTGAACCATACAGTTTTATTTTAAAAACGATCTGAATATAAGTGCCTAAATGAGCAATGATATATGGCGATGATAATTTGTCTGTTTATGAACATTTTAGTCACAAATGAAACTACGTGATGTAGTATTATTTCTACTTTCTTTAAGCTTTTTACCACGACCTAGGGTTTGTTGTATAGATCTATAGTCTTTGCTAATAGCTCACCTGAAGATGTTTTAATACAACGAAACTTAGGTCGTGGTAAAGAACATAAAGAAAGTAGAAATAATACTACATCACGTAGTTTCATTTAATTGTGAATAATGAATATCTACAAAATTAACGCCAAATATATTCAATATTAGAAAATTTTAGTGTGAGACAGTTATTTTTGAAAGAAAATTATGAATAATGCTGAAGAAAAGAAAAAGAGTAAATACGTCTATTATTTTATTTAAGCCAACAAACGGACCGCATCCTTGGACGTTAATACTTAGGCATACTTGTATATTACGTTTTTTTGCTAAATAAGTCAGAGGGCATATCGTAACTTTACAAATATACGTTTCAGAAATTGTTTTCAACTTTTCATATTATTTAATGCTAATAAAATATTTACATTGATAATTTTATCATAATTTCTATTCATAAAGATATTATGGATTTTGTTAAATTATAAAAATTAGCTTTTATTTTGAAAATTACAATAAGTCCTTTAGAAATAATGGTTTTCACTAAACATTTTAATAATCTTGATTTGATTTTTTTACTTCCAAGTTAAGAGTCAGCTTTATTACTGGTAGTATTTAATTTATTTCGTTTTCAAAGATAAAATCTGTGGGAATAGTTTAGGTTTTATCAGGGAAGAAATGTGTTCTACTACGGTAAATTTAACAATGAAACGGAGAATTCAGTAGCTATCAGTAACATGCTATGATTTTTAATTAAAATTGAACTTTAATAATTATTCTTTTAATGAATTGCTTTTCAAGAAAATCGTTTCATGCAGTGTAAGATCGAAGAGCTTCGAGGAGAATCAGGACTTTCTGGACTCCCTTCTAAATATATGCCTGTCAAGATACGTATTGATTTTGTTTAACTATCAAGTTTGTAATATTCTTTTTAAGAATGCAATTATCTGGTCTCAGTATGAAGCTACTTACATGTTTACCTTGAAGAAAAAATTTTAAAAAGTTTTATAGATTTTTGTTTCACAAAATATACGGTAAGTACCTTTAATTAATATTTTCGGATTTCATAATAGGCGTGATAGGTTAAAATTCCTTTCAACTCTGACAGCAATTGCTGGGAAGATGTATTTTCTAAACTTATGAAGAAATTAGATTCATAATATCTAAGTGTTGGATTTGGTTGCATTTTACAATGGTGTTTTTACATGAGGGGACGATATCACAGTATATTTTATTGGAATGGATTACCTGTAACCTGTAACGTACAACTGTCTTTTCAGTCAGGTTGAAGTGCACGTCTTGACGCTTTTTTTCCTGTACGATTGACTATTTACGGAATGGCATTATAGAATCTTATTCATTATGATTTGCACTAACTACACTTCAAAAACTTTTATATTTATGGTACTTACACGTTTACAATATATTGGGTCAATCTGTAAGTTGGGTATGGGGTATTCAATAAATGGAAATATTTAATTTCTATAAATTAACCAATGATTTGAAGAGAATATTGAACACGTTGATCAATGATTTATGAAATATCGTCGTAAGTTATAAAGATCGCTAAGATATTACAACATAATAATACCTATGACACAGTTGGGTTTATTATTAGCAAGTCAAAGTTGATATATAAATTATAGTTTTTCTTATAATCAAATTCAAAACCATTGACCTGCATTCTGCTGATGAATCACTAGTACCAAGAATTTGAATAACCACTTGACAAGAGTGAAATATTGTTGACCCAGTGAGGTTAAACAAAAACTGTGTATTTCAAAAGTCTCATAAGCTCAATATTTTTAACTACTACAAAAAATAACAAATATGAATGGCGTTGTATTTAAATTTGCGTTTGAAAGTGATTTATCGTGTTTATGGAGCAAATATTTTTTCTATCTAATGCTCACGTTTGTGTTCAAGCATTTATTACTTAAAAAGGTCCATTTACCTGATTTCATAACGTATGCAATAACATTAGATGGCAACTAATAAAACTGCCACATTTTTGGGGATTCTGAAATGTTATAGAGACACCTAAAATGGTATAGTATATAAAGAGCGTAATCCTCCTACCTCCGGTATAGTATATAAAGAGCGTAATTTTCAATCTTCTTTGTAGTGAGCAACTAAGTTTAGGCGAGTAAAGAACAAACAGAATATGGAAATTTTCGGGAAAAGTACTTAAAGTGCTCTTGCTTCATAAATTCCGTGTAGGTTAACAAACTAAGAAAAACATTATATAATAATAATAAGAAATATGCATAGTGATGTAAGAAGGTATACTTTCTTTATGATTGAAATTAAGATGAAGTGAACAATAATTCTCATGCAGAAGATTTTCAATTTAGAAAAATAAAAAACCTTATTCAAACAAGATCCAGGTTAAGTTTACTTTATCTGACAGAACTATTCGGATGTTTTCAAACTACATTAGCAAAACAATTTCATGGTTTTTGGGAAATGGAAATATTCTAATATGCAAAAATTTAAATAATTTTGTGAATAAGACAGTAGATCTACTGCCGGGGTTGGATGCTAACCAAATATTAAAAGTTTTCACAATTAAATGAAACCACGCGATGAAGTATTGTTTCTACTTTCTTTAAGTTCTTTACCACGACCTAGGTTTCGTTGTATTACAACATCTTCAGGTGGGCTATTAGCAAAGAGTATAGAATTTTGCTAATAGCCCACCTGAAGATATTGTAATACAACGACACCTAGGTCGTGGCAAAGAACTTAAAGAAAGTAGAAATAATACTACATCACGTAGTTTCATTTAATTGTGAATAATGAATTTCTACAAAATAACGCCAAATAGATTTAATATTAAAAGTTTTATTATGATTAAATCTGGAAAGAGACATCGTTCGTTAATAAACTTTTGCAATTGGAAATTTTCGTATTTTGGAAGCGGAAATCGTTATGTCGAAAAAATATTTAAAAGAGAAAGTCAAAGACAAGAGCTGGATAAGACTTATCTGATCAAGTACAATATTATACTCTTTTTTATTCGTTTCTTTACAAATCTAATTCCTTATGTTATTTATCCTATATGAAATTATTAGTAAGATCTTTCTTTTCTGTAATGTTTTAATTTTTTACTGGTTAATTCGTTTATAGGATATGTGACAATTAGATTATTGACAATAATTTTAGGTGCATTTTCCTTGCATCTTTTTAAATACTTTCTCAGTATGTGAATTTTCCGTCCTTTCTGAATTACTAAAAGTCATCTGTAAATAAGCAAATGTACGCAATCTACTACATATGTTTTCATATTTGTAGAAAGTATAAACAGACTTAATGCCTTATTAGATTAAAACTTGACTGATAAATATATTTAAAAAATTAAAAATACGTATTACTTATTTAACATTAATTAAGTATGTTATTAACGTTAAACAAAGTTCAGTGCGAGATTTGCGTTGCCACGTATCGCGTTCAGTTTTGTCTGCATAATATCGTTTGTACATTGTTTTTAAGGCTTTGTTATCTCATTTAATTAAAGTTAATTAATATTAGTTAAACCTTCTTAGTTAGTGGATGAGCTCGTCCGTGTACGAAGGATGTAAGTCTTAATTAAGAATTGGTAAGGATAAGCTGCGTGGTATATTGAAGCATGTTGTTAATGAAAGTTGATGTGGTTTTTTATTCGCCATGTATGGTAGGTTAAGAATTATTCCGCGAGAGTCTTTTATACAAAAGTATTGTTTTTGTGTGTTTTGTACAGTAATTCTTTACATAAAGTATCGTTTTTGAGTTTCCGTTAAAAAGGAGATTTCCGTTAGAGAAATAATTTTGGTCATTTGTTTGTTTGCCTGACTGTTATGGCGTAATACAATATTAATGGATCCGTTGAATTGTAGTCGTAATATATGTTTTTCTTTTATGACGTTTTCATAAAATTCATAACAAATTAAATAACATCAACAAATCTCAAAGTACGCGCGGGGATTTTGTTTATTCTTAACCAGTGCAAGTAAATTGTATTTACTTTCATTTTACTTTGTCCCAAATCGCTGCTAATATTATAAATGGGAAATAATGTTTGTTACGTCAACAGTCTTTCATGGAATGGAGTAACATTTACCAAATTTTATATATTTTTAAGGACTTTATAAGGACTAATAATAAATTGTTTGTGATAATCTCTAAATGACACAACTGTTATTACTACGCATACTAAGTCACAAGTTAACTAGCACTGTTATAACTTGAGAATATGACTTTTTGGCCATATCGTTGCCATGCAATTTATCAAAGCAAAGCATTCCACTGTATCCCGACAGAGGTTTCAAAAGTTCAGGAATACTCGAATGTTATTCAATTAAAGGTGCTGTGTAATAATATGTTTCTATGGTTAATTATTATTTTTATCTTTATTACGGAAGGATTTAAATTTTTGAAAAAAATATGATGTATAAATAAGAAAAGCTACGTGATCAATTTCTCCGTATATCGCTTAACTAAGTATTGAAATAGAATAAGCGAAGTCTTGATAAACTGGCTAATGAAAATTTTCCGATATTTTACACAATCAAACAATTCTATAATCTTATGAACTGACAGTATTACAATTTTCTTAAACTATATTTAATAACGTCATATTAATTTTATACGTTGACATTATGTAAAACCCATGGCATTAAATTGACTTTCGTCTTTCTTTAGCTTTACTAAATACTCACTGGTGTACGTAATTGTCGTTAATATATTAGGAGAGGCATACAAGTGTGGTAAATTGAAGTATTTTAGGTAGTTACCAAACGACCCGTCGCGACGGGCGAGGTATTGCAGCAGAGGGTCGTCAAACTCACAGACAAGTCTGCGAGCGGAGTGTGAATGACTCGCGACTATTGAGTTAATAATGTCTAGTCTGGAGCACAAGTTAATGAGGCCACACACGCTAGATTTTGTACGCAATGAGCTGGAACTAGGCGAAGCAGCGACGGTATCAGCAAATGATAAGTAGCTCTTTTCGGCCATGTGACCGGTTTTCTATAAACACTTTTTAGGTGTTATTTATAATTAATTTTATGTAATTTTTTTATTATGGATGATAATTACGACATACCTGTTTTCGTCCCTTAGTATATTTCCTTTTACTCTCATCTCTTAGTCTTCTAATATTAGATTCGTTAGAAGCAGAAGAGAGGAATAATATCATACATATTTTCTTATAAAAAAAGCTTATGGATATTACGTTCTCTTTTTTGTTTGCAGTTTTCTTACTCTTTATCTTAAGACGTTCCCTGTTTTAACTGTTTACTAGACTGTTTTTGGATTTTACTTATTTACAATTTTCTTAATTGAAAGTAATTTTCTTTCACGCTCATTTCGTAGCCTTCTGATATTATATTCTTTTAGTATCTGTTTTGGATCTAACTTATTCACAATTTTGTTACTCTGAATCTTAAAGGACGTATTTTTTCACGTTCACCTTTTAGATTTCTGATACTATACCGTTTACTATCCTTTTTGGATTTTACTTATTTACAATTTTCTTAATTGAAAGTAATTTTCTTTCACGCTCATTTCGTAGCCTTCTGATATTATATTATTTTAGTATCTGTTTTGGATCTTACTTATTCACAATTTTGTTACTCTGAATCTTAAAGGACGTATTTTTTCACGTTCACCTTTTAGATTTCTGATACTATACCGTTTACTATCCTTTTTGGATTTTACTTATTTACAATTTTCTTAATTGAAAGTAATTTTCTTTCACGCTCATTTCGTAGCCTTCTGATATTATTTTCTTTTAGTATCTGTTTTGGATCTTACTTATTCGCAATTTTGTTACTCTATATCTTAAAGGACGTATTTTTTCACGTTCACCTTTTAGATTTCTGATACTATACCGTTTACTATCCTTTTTGGATTTTACTTATTTACAATTTTTTTACTCTGTTTCTTGTTAGTAATTTTCTTTCCCGTTCATATTTAGTCTTCTGATATTAGTCTCCTTTTTGAATCTTGCTTGGTAAAATTATACTTTATTATATCTTATTATTTGTCTTAAAACTCATGTTTTTTTATGTATACCGCTTAGTCTTCTGATATTAGAATATTTAAGCATCCCCTTTTTTGCTTATTTAAAATTTTTTTACTCGAACGTTTTCTGTCACGCTCGTCTTTTAGCCTTCTGATATTAGGCTATTTTAGTATCCGTTCTGGAGCTTGTTTATTAAAATTTTCTTATCCTGTACCTTAAAAGTGAGTATGCGTTCTATACAATTAAGTACTTTTGTAAATTTTAAATGACCGGTCCTTTTTTACAATTTATATAACTATTTCACAGCAGATCATTAATGCCAAGGAAAAAGTAATTTGAAATAGAGTGGGGGATATAATATATGAAAGTTACCTTCACATCATATTATCCTTATATTTCATAATATTTACAATTTGTATTACAACATAAAAATAATTGAAAACCGCGTTGACAAAATACGCGGTTTTCATTTATTTTTCAATATATAAAAATTATGTTTAAATTTCTTTGGAGGAACTTTACTATCTATATAATCGATACAACCCGATCAAATAAAATTAATGGATATAGGTATAAGACGTACGTCTTTCAGTATTTTAATTTTTAATTGTAGTGAAAAAAAATGTATTTAAATTTTAATAGATGCATCTCTTCTGTTGTATTTATGATATTAACTTATTGTTTGCTATTAAGCTTGAGCGGACTTCTCTTATTTAGCCGATTGTAAGATATAGTAGTCAGTGGTTACTAACTATATTCTAATATGGTTACTAACTATATTCTAATGTGGTTACTTAGTTATATGACAATGGTCAGTTCAACATATTAAAATCATATTAATATACAATAAGTAAAAAACCTTAGTTTTTTTCCAAATTCTAAGTAGGACAAAACAAAAATCATATTTTAATTGACTTAGTAGTTTTTATGTAAACGAGACAAGCAAACCGAAGAACAAACTTTATTTATCAAATTCTTGAAGTCATATCCAGATGACAAGTATCTCATTTTATTCTCTAGAGCAGGTAACTATTTTAAACACCAATCTTTTAAGAAGTATATTACGTACAATGCCATAAAAATGAATTCAATAATTTTTGTGATATTTTCGTAAAAACAAATAAATGTACAGAGATATGTGCAAACATTTCAAAAAGAGTTACTTTCTTCTCCATATTCCATTTTTTACATATTATACTCAGTTTTTCGGAAATATTTTCAATCTACAGACTTTTCGCAAAATTTCATGTTTACCTTCGTAAGTGATTCCGGAAAGAGCAGCGTCACAGAGTTTTTTGTTGGACAGATACGCAATGTGCTAAACTTTCCTGTTAATTTATTTACTAATTTTTATAGTGATTTTTATGTGATGTATTACTAAGTCTCATATATTACTAACAATTCAATTAAACTGGAATTGAATTCGTCTTTGCTCGCTTGATCGTGCGCTTTTTATGATACGACAGTATCACTTAACGTGTCACATATCTTTAACACGCGCAATCTACTTGCAGACCTAGAGACCTAGAGACCCCCTAGATTACACGTGTAATCTATAAATAAAGGTCTTGTTGTTGACTGTTGACAAGATAGATGTTACAATTATATTTGAGTTTAAGGTCGGGTTACTGTGTTGACACTAGTTGACATGGCAGTGGTAGGAAATTTACATGCCACAGTGAGAAATTTTCTTCTAAATATTTGTTATACTTTAAATAAATTAAGGTAGCATTAATATAAATTGTCGCTTTTTGGGAAAGTTCCACAGCAATACGTGATAAATTGTTCTTTGGATTACATATTGCCGCAGCGTTTTTTAATCTGTGACTCGAAATTTTAGAGAACAATTTATTAGACTACCTTTCGGTCGCTGATTAGACGACTGTACTTTTCAGTCGCATGAACATATTATTTGATTACTAAAGCTACTAGATATTCGGCTACAAATTACTAGTAGCTTTAGTATAAAAGTAAATTTGGGTATTTGATCGCATGGGAGTTTTCTTTCCTTAAGCGCCTTTAATTCTTTATAACTTTTGAATAAACTGAGCTCCAAATGAATATTCCATTAAAATCGACCAAGTAGTTGGACATTTTTAAATAATAATAATTTTAATAAGCCGTTTATTTCTATAATACCGTTTTAGGACTTACAAACTTGCAAGTTTATTTTAAAATAATATTAGACCACGTTTCTTATGTATTTAATATCTTATTTTTATTGTATGATTCATAATTGAAGAAAAAAGAAAAAGATATTCAAACATCAATCATTTCATAAATATCATCAATACAGTATTTCCATTTCAGTTCTTTACTTTATATATTAATTCAAAGTAATTCATTTCATTATTTGTAATGTTTAATAAATTTGAAAACTAAGTATAATAATGATTATACCTTGAATTTGATGTGAATTAAACCGTAACTACTAACCACTACTTTAAATTAATGATATTCCGGTAATCATTTGAAGGCCTCCTCCAAAACATTATTAACATTCTTAAATAAATATTCTTATATTCAAAAGTTATGTCATAAAATTCTTTAGCGCATCGCTAAATTTAGAAAATTTCTTATCACTTATTAATACTAGTGAAATGACTCTTGTACTGAAATAACTTTTACAATATTAGACATAAACAAATATTAGATAAGAACCTTAAAACGTATATATTAGAAAAGAACCTTAAAACTTCTTAATTGTTCATTTAAGCAAACTTTCTGGTGTATTACGAGACAAAGTGGTCGAGATTACGACTGCATGTGTATGCACTAAGAGTGAGAAAAATCATTTCTGACGAACACCTGCTTGGACGGAAATGTGTTTTTCTCACAGAGATTGATGAATATTGCGTAGGACTGTAGTGAAAATCAAAAAGTCTACAGCTGCAAAAGTGATCGCTTAGCGAAATGCTGTACTCACAATTCCACCAAAACAGAACGAAAGGAATTCTACAAATAAGGTTTATATGACCATATTAGTCAATGTTATATATTTCATGTTGAGTATTTCGATATTTCTGTCAACTATTTGTACGCATGGATATTTTCACGTAAGTATTTTTAAACGCACGTTGGACCTAATAAATCTTGAAAGGTTCTTTTAATACTATTTTCCTTTTTTTGGGTAAATGTACCAAGGAAATTCTTACAACAAACATAGCCACATTATTCAGCGCGCCCATAACCCTTCGTTCGCCAAGCCAATGTCGTCCTCTCACTAGGACGCCGGGCGATATCACGCCGCCGCAGTGTGCGCGGGCGTCTATTATCCTGCGGACCACGTGACGCATCGCAACGGGGTCACCCGGCGACCTACTGCGCCGACCTACCTCCCTTTGCGGCGCAAGATTGCAGCGGACAATCGGTAGGGCGATTTAAGACTCGTTAAGGAATTGTGTAGCGAGTTACGAGTTGTTTGGGTTCGTCGTAGCAGTGATATGCAAGAGATGATGAGTGTTGGTCTTACTGGTACAGTTAAATGATATAGCAGTGTAAAAGGAAGCTATCTGCTCATACATACTTTTTTACTAAGTTTGTAAATGTTTGCTAAGGTAAACTATTTGCTCAACAAGAGAAGAGTATATAATAACACTTCTGTACCGAGAAACGCCATTGATATATTTATATTTAATTAAGTGTTTAGTTATTACTTAATAATATATAGACGGGAATATATCTTTTTTGTTATTGGATTACATAAAAACTATTGAGTTACTTAACGCGAAAGTTAGCCAGAATTAAATACTCCGATCCCACTAGGCAATATTCAATAAAACCATTTGTTTCTAGGTAGTTGCTAAATTTACGATCAGAGTTTAGTAACTGCCGTTATCTCTAAATTAGTTAACGGTTTATATGTTACATGGCAGGTGATAGTTACTCGCTGGCTCATTAACTATGTGGCAATAGGGAAGTCATTCACTTTGTTGCATTAATTTTGTGGCAATAAGTTCTTTATACCTTATAGTAGTAAGTTTGCAGACATATTATCCTCGTACGTAATATTAAATGATATCGTTATTAATTGTTTAAAATGAAAAGTTGTTTTATATTTACAATATGTTTTCCGTGATTTTTACGCTTTTATTGTTTTTTTTTGCTCAGTGCAAGTCGTAATGGCACAATTAGAGTTTCGTACGACCAGTTATTCTTAATTAAAATGACTGTAGTAATGCGCATACCGTATACTTCATCCCCATTTTTTATTTTTCTTTCGGTGTTTCTGAGTGTGCTTGCAGAGATAATTTTGAGTTTTTTTTGAAACATAAATTTTTTTAAAGTAAAAAGAAATATTTATGGGTAAAATTATATATTTTCCAATTTATGTTTTTACAAGTTTTCATTTGGTACACCATAAAAGTGTTTCCCATAATGTACACATAAAATCAAAATTTAAATGTTTTTATTTCGTATATCAGTAATAAGTCATCACGTCCTAAAGCTATTTTAAATTTAAGTCTTTTACTATCAAATAATTTCTGAGAAGAAAGTCTGCGGTAGACGGACACGCGGACGGGAGAGCATCGAAGTATTTTGCTTTGCCAATTTAAAAAAAAATCTCCAAAAATATCATATTTTTCCATCTTATTGACTTATCTTATCAAAGATTATCTTTTCTTTTCGATTTGATTATCTTTTCAAAGAGTTTACTTATCAACAACCTGGGAAGTTTATTCACCTTACCGTGTAAGTTATTTATTTATTTACGTTACGTACTTTAATGTATAAAGTAGATATGTGTATGGTGGATTTAGTGTTATGAGAACAATTTTTTACAGCCAACCAGAACACCAGCCGAACTCCCTCAACAAACGGCCGGGAATCGAACCCGGGATGCGCCGCGTCTTCAAAAGCCTTAAAAAAGCCTTGTAGTGAAACGAATACATCACTGTGACGACTATTTATGTATCAGTCGCAGAAATAATTCGAGGACATAATACAGGTTATACGTAGAAATTATGGAAAATAATTTTCTTTTCAGACATTAACAGCAGAAAGTAATTTAATAACAGAAAGAAATAAAAATGTAGATATTATTTTTAACTGGAATAACATAATCTGAATTTTAACTATAAAATAAATAAAGTGTAGGGCCCGTATATAGCATACAGCCCATACATCCCACAGGCAACAGCAGTAAATAATAGTCTAGTCTGCAGTCTACTTTTGTGATTCCATTAAATTATTTTACTGAAGAGAAGGTAGGTTGAAATTAAAAAAAATCATTTGCCTGCTTGTCACTATCTTTCAGCTTCATTAGTGATTCTCAGATTTTTATAAAGTTTGATCATGATTAAAGATCGATATGTAAACAATAATAAAATAAACTTGAATTTAAACATTTGAATTATTATTAAATCGATGTATGTCGTTTAATTAGCTTATTTGATACAGTCCTTTATCGAGAATCACTTATATATAAAGCAATGTCTGCCTAAAATGATAGTGCCATAGACTGTGTTTTTAAACTAATAGAATAATGCTTTAATATTGAGTAAATATGTCATAAAAATTATTTTAGTATAATAGAAGTTGCATTATCATAAACATTTCAATCCTGCTCGATTTTATGTACAGTGATAATTTTAATATTTAAAGAATCCGACCATCTTATTCCTGTCTGCCTAAAATGATGTTGCCATAAACTGTTTTTTAAACTAATAGAATGATGCTTTAATATTGAGTATATATGTCATAAAAATTATTTTAGTCTAATAGAAGTTGCGTTAACATAAACATTTTAATCCCTCTCGATTTTATGTATAGTGGTAATTTTGAAAGGATCCGACCATCTTATTCCATTTATATATTATTCCTCTAAAAGTCAAAATAAAACGTTTGTCAATTGTTTCATCGGGTAAATAAGGAATAAAAAATTATTCAAACATGCAAATTTATACAAACATTGCAAAATGAAAGATGCATAATTGTTGAACAAATATTATTTCTATAGTTTTGTTTAAGATTAAATAACAAAGCAAAATAACAAACGACGTCCGCAAAATAAAAATTTCGACCGAAGAGACGCTCACGCCGGCAATGATATTGCAATTCTCGTGCACGCACCATCCATGCGCGACACGTCGAGTGCCATAAACCTAAATAAACAAATACTACATAATATTTACTAGATCTGTCTGTCGCCTCGGCGGAAACAACACTGACCCACATACTGCGATGACTGATCGCTATCATTATGCGCGCGGAGGAGCGTTGCGTTTTGATGTTAACGAAGTGACTGCTTTTTAGTGTTTGCGTAATCGTTAACAACAATAAAGAGTAACTTGTAATATCCGTTCAACGAAGCTTCGGCTTTCTATTCTGGATGCAATTATTTGTTTGTTTATATGTTGTTTATACAAGTACGTGTATTTGTATAAACAACATATCAAAGTAGGTGACTAACCAACCGGTAAACGAACGCGCAGCTCAAATTGTTGAGCCTAGAAGGTTGTACTTTTGCATAATGATTATTTTGAGACGTCAGCTAAGAATCACGAAGAAAGGACACCGCAAAATTCCAAAGTGAATAGGAAAATAGAACGTTTCACTAATGAGATTCTGAGACACTTAAATAACGATCGTTGGTCCTATAACACTGAACTTTAAGAGATTTTGTACTTTTATTCTGGATTCAATTATTTGTTTGTTTATAGGTTATTTATACATATACGTATATAAAAGAGTAGGTGATAAACCAGCCGGTATATGAACGTGCAGCTCAAATTGTTGAGCCTAGAGGTTTAAAATTTTGCACAATGATTATTTTGAGACGTCAACTAAGAATCGCTAAGAAAGGACATCGCATAATTTCAAAGTGAATAGCAAAATAGAACATTTCACTAATGAGACTCTGAGACACTTAAATAACGACCGTTGGTCCTATAACGCAGAACTTTAAGAGATTTTGTACTATTGGCGCTTCCCGACGAGAGAGTTACGAACGTTATCTACAAAGAGACTACGAAACGAAATTATGTTAGTTGTCTTTATTTTTTTTTTCAAATAACAAAATGTTTGCATGTAAGACTGAACTCGAGTAATTAAAAATTGTTATGTTTAACACAATTATTTATCATATATTTACAGATTGACTGAAGTTGTTAATATAAAAGCGAGCTAAGATAGAAATGATTCTTCTTGTACTAAGCTTATCATAAGTCTCAGTTATAGGATGGTTGAAGGAAAATAAGTGTAAGCCATATTGGCTAGATAGGTGAGCCTTAAAGTCACCTTGGGTTAGAAATGTAAAACTAAATTAAATAAGGTTTAGTAAGGCCATCACTTTTCCATCGATCATACATATACACAAATGGTCTACTTTTATTCTTTATATATTTATTTCGTTATTAATATTACACGTGCAAGGACGGATTGATTGCTAAAAGAGTTTTTCTTGTCAACGAATGAGATTCTTGTTAACCACGTCAATGAGAAGTAACCAAGTTCCTTTCAAATGAGATAATAACCGATTTCTCGTCTAGTCAAACACGATGAGTTTTTTATAAGGTGGACTGTAAAAGATTGTATTATTGTAATTTCGATAATTTTTTTTATACTGAAATAATTATTAATTACAGAGAGGTTTAAATTTGACTTCTTGGGAGGCAAAAGGAAAAGGATGAAGCATGAAGGGAAATAGGAATTGAATGGAAGGAAACAGCGCGGTGACATCAGGAAAGTTATAATTTTTCAGACGAATTATTGAAAGCGTATATGGACAGCGATTTTCTCATGCTAGGATCTAATGACCTCAATAATTTGGCTACGCAAACAGGGAATGAATATTCATAAAAGACGAAATGTGAGGATAATATGTAGGTTTTCAGAACGTAAGCCCAAGCCATGGGCAGATATCAGGCATAGAGGTAAGAAGGTCTGTGTAGATTGTTTAAAATGTTATAAAGTACCGCTAGAAAATGAAGACGAAGGTGTCGACTACGAATTGCTACCAATTTGTGCTATGATCTAAGTTCGGAAATGTGGTAATTTTTGGGGTTCCTTACCTCAAAAGAAAAACGAAACTTTTATAAGAGGACTCACGTCCATCCGTCCTTTCGTTTTAATCGGTTTTCTTAGAAATCGCTTGATGTAGAAACTTTAACTTAGTATAGTATAAAACATAATAGGTGCACTAACAAAATATATTAACTCACATATATCTCAATCACAGCGGACATAGTCATTGGGAAATTTTCGCTTGAAAGAGTTAGTTATAAGGGTCTCAAAAATATTTTCTACGTAATTTTAGACAGCATATTTGTAGAGATATATTGAAAAACATGTATAAAATATATGCACCCCGCTTATTTCCAAAACTACTCAACTTGAAATTATGAAAAAAGAGTGGGTTTTAGAAAGCCACGTAAAGATGGTAGGAAAACTATAGGGATGATTCTAGATGTCATAATTTTTAAAATTTAAACTGTTTTTTGCTAAAAAATATAAGTATACAATATATTTACCTTTTCTAAATTCATTGTCGATTTTCTCATAAACCAAGCAAGTAGAAACTTCATATTAGGCATAGAAATACATTTTATTAACCCACATATTTTGCATACATTTTACGTCACCGACTTTGTTAAAATATTAATTAGAGAAATAAAGGAGAGAAAATAAAGGTTTTAAAAATATTTTCTTACTTATATATAATTTAAGACGACCTCTTATGAAAAAAATATAGCATTCCCCTGTTATTATCCAAATTAATGAGCCAAAATCGAGAAAAAACAGGGTTTGTTTTTACAGCTATAATTCTAGGCCTTCTAATTATTTAAATATGCGACATGTTTTTACGCCTGTGAAAAATATAGTACGCAATATAGGTATATACGTTGTGAAAGATCAATATTTGTAGTTTTATAAGAATACCATGTACCCTTAAATATTAGTAAGTACCTAAAAATATACAGAACCCTCAAGGTGCGGGTTCTATTCGAGCCTGATACGTCTTTGACGCGAACACGTCTTAAAATTTGTTTCTATGGTAGGAGGAAATTCAGAAAACTTGGTGATAACAAAATCGGGAGATACAGTATGGCACTGCAGCTACGGAACTATCACCTCTATCCAAAATTTAATTACACCGCTTGATAGTTAATGGATTAAAGAATTCATTGAGCTGGGTGGGGATTATGAGGCATCGCGTCCGGTGGAGAGGGATACGCTGCCGTTTTGAGGTCATTTCGCTGCGTCAAATAATTTCCGTTTAGTATAAATTTTGACTCAGAGAAGTTACGACGCTCGCTTGAGTTTCAGTTGACAACTCTTGTCAAGATTTATTGATTGCATGTGTAAAACATTAGTGTGGAAGTGTTATGGTGAATATGTATGGTGTTAAATTTATTTAATACAATATATATTTATTTATTATATTATATATAAATTAAGAAAACTTAATACAATATCGGCTTGTATTCGTAAAAGAGCCAAATCAAAATATGGATACGTATACGGTTGCAAGAGCTTTCAGAGCAAGAGCAATCCAGTGATACCCATAAAACACCATATGATAGAGTGAAATGGCGCCAGGAACTTAAAAAATATTACTAATCAATGTACACGTATTCACATAAAATACACGGGCGTGTCCCCGACACAGTCACACTCCTATTCTTTAAGGCCAAATATGTAAAGGATACATGAATTTTGTAGTCATTATAGTTTATTAAGTAATTAATTACTAGATATACATGTCTCCGTTGTCAAGTAAAGGCAATAAAAAGTTGTGAACTTTAGTTTTAAAGGGAATGAACCGTTGAAGGCGTTTTAGAGAATGTACTCCCTCGAAGAATAAGCGATTAACATCGTTTATTTGAGACTGCCAATTTAGATTTTTGATCAGTCAATAAATTCAGGTTTTTTACAATTCTAGAAAAAGAGATAACCAAATTTGTTTAATGATAGCTAGAGTAAATAATTTGCTTTGATGTAAAATAATTTTGGAAACGTCTCTCGCTATTGATAATAATGGCTAGAGGGTATTGATAACAATGGCTGAGTTATCCACGCGATTAAAATGGTTAGAAGAGGAGAAAAAACTGAATTTATCTCAAATATTTTTTTACAGATCAGTATAAACCTTTAATTATTTCTGTTTAAATTTATACTACTGATATATGCATATTATGCTATAATTTATTTTAAAATTATAAGTTTCGAAGCAGTATTAATATTTTAAAGTATATAAAAATCAATTCACAGTACAGAAAATTTAGAGTTCGGAGTAAACTCGTAATATGGCACTGGATGTTTCTTTTGACCCGAGCCTTGTATATTATTACAAAGTGATATTGAAGACATTTTTTTATATAGTAAGACAGGCTCAAAAGTGGTGAATAGAAATGGTCGCAACTGTTACAATGATTTGGCTTAAAATTTAAGCTAAGATATAATGCAAACGTTATTCAGTTTAAGCTAAGATATAATGCAAACGTTTTTTAGTTTATGCTAAGATATAATGCAAACGTTATTCAGTTCAAGCTAAGATATAATGCGTACCTTATGCAAGTTATTTTGGAAAGGGATGGGGAGAAGAGAGGAATAATTCTGCCCTCCCACGGACACCTATTTCCCCGAGGAGGTACAAAGTTTTACATAGTTTTATTTTATAAATTCTAAAAATGTTCCTACTGTGCTCTCTAATAACGCTCAAAATATTTTAGGGCCCGACAGGAAATGGATATATTGGGGTAAGGGTAGCTGAAAGTGCCTTACCCCTTTCCCGTACCTTACCCCTTTCGTCATAAGGTTAAGTCAGGATAGGTTACGTTGGATTAGGTTAGGTTAGATTGGGTTAAGTTGTGTTAGATTGAGCCAGCTTAGGTTTAGGTAAGGTTAGGCTGGTTCATGTTGGGTTAGGTTGTGTAATGGTCGGTTATATCAAGTTCGGTTAGGTTGGGTTAGGGCACGTATTAATTAGTGGGTACCATACCTAGCCTAGGTATATTAAGTCGACTAATTTAATTTAGATTGGGTCAGGTAAGGTGAGATTAGACTGGGTAAGACTAGCTTATGTTAAGATGGATTAGGCTGGATTATTTATTTTATTCATGGGTAGGAGGAAATCCTTATGGTTGCCATCGCGCTTACACGCAGTATCATGCTTGGCTCCCCTAGGAAAATGCCAAGTGTCCTACGGACAACAATCTCCTCCAGTCTTCAGCTCTCCTTCCCGGAACCGCAATGAGCATTAGGAGGGTGCTTATTCATATTTGAGATGCTCTTTGCATTTCCCTTTAATCTGCATCTCTTTTGTTCGTTACGTTTTTCATCATATTAGTGCAGATATTTCAGTTGTCTTTTGACCGTAGCATTTTAGGTACCAATTTTTATCGGTTTAGTTTGACACTCGCACTTTGCATTTCCTTTCTTCTACTACCCAAGCTTTTTCATTCAAATATTGTGCGTTGTGGTGTGAACACAATATATGCATTATTCGTGTGCCGCCTTGCCAATGGCGTGCAAGTAAATGTACTTGCGTAAAATAAATACGCCCTGAGCGTGGATTGGTCTACCTCACCGTGTTTTCTTTCGATACATTTTTTGACACTTGGGATTAATTGTCTTATCCATTCTGATTTTTCCTATTTTTTACTTTTCTTGTTATTCTGCTAGACTCCGTCTTCACTATTCTGAAGGCGTTTTATTGTCCTTTTTCTTAAATCGTCATCTTCGTTCTTTGGCTTGTCTCATCACTGGTACTACTCTAAGTGAGACGGTTTGATATGCACCACACCTGGATAGCTATTCGGTTGCATGCTTTTGCTCAACATTTGTTTGAATTTTATGATTTCCAATGTTTTTTCTCTATAGGAGTGGCATATAACATGGCGCAGTATGCCACCAATGGCAGTATCTTGGTCAAGGCACATATCTGCCAAGGACTGCGATATTTCGGCTTTCTCAGTAACTTCGTTAATATGTTTTGTAAAGGATAGCCACACTCCGAAATTATCCTCAGTTGATCCTCCTTTAGAGCAGTCACTACTTTTGATAAGTCATCGGCAAAAACAATGAGGTGTACTTCCTCAACCAGATCAAATCTAAGGACACCGTTGTAAAGGATGTTTCACTATGTAGGATCCAAGGTAGAACTCTGGAGAATGCTACCGCTGAATTTTGTAGGAAAAAAAAATTTGGTAGGAAAAAAATTGTACGGATAATAGCACCTTTGTTATTCGAGTGAACAGGATCGGCCATTGGAGACATAAAAACGCGAGCTGCGATTCGGAATTGGAAGAATACGTATTTTTGTTATTGCTTTTTAATAGAGAGGAATATTTCGTTTTTTGTTCTACAAACGGGATAAAGTCATACCTGCCATAAGGTGGATGATTTCGAACTGACTATATATTATGTTACTCTTCTTACTTCATCCAAAGCAGATATAAAATCTCTAACTATTGTTCTTGATCTCGTTATAAAGTGAGATCAAATAAACATGAAACAAGCTTAAAATTAGAAGTATGGATAGTTTTGATTTTTCCAGATCTACATCCTCCTTTACTTTACTATTGATAGTAATGGAGCGGAGAGATTCTGTGTTATAATAAGATCATAATTGATAACGTGAAAAATCTAACTGAATGTCTACTCATTCTAATTCTATAGATATTACGACTGCAATATTTTAGGTATAAGAAACGTAGTGTTTGAAAAACCTTCCGAAAGTATCCTATGTATCACATACAAAGAGAAACTTAGAGGAATGAAAAGAGGCTTTTGTTAATTGTTCGTCTATTAACTTGAAAGTATTTTTTGTTAACGTTACTCGCAAACTATTCCATAGAGATGGAACGTCTGATAGCAAAACCGATATGGACGACCACACATCAGTTTTGCTTTCTAGTAAGCTTTGTTCTATCATTTATATGTTTTATGATAAATATTTAAAATTTTACAGATTGTATTCACATAACTTTCTTTGTGATTTAAGTGATATTGAATATCTTTGGGGTTAATTTTGTAGAAATTCATTATTTTCAATTAAATGAAACTACGTGATGTAGTATTATTTCTACTTTCTTTAATTTCTTTACCACGACCTAGGTTTCGTTGTATTACGATATCTTCAGGTGGGATATTAGCAAAGATTAACTCTTAGGAACAACCAACATTATTTATATGTTTCAAACACAATAGCGGAAGCCTGGTTTGTGCGGATTTTTCATTGTTTATGTTAGTGAGTTTATTGCAGGGGCGCAGTGTAGGTTTTATTATATTACCGAGAGTTATACAATATACCAGTATTTTAGTGAGGGTAATACATCCAATTGTTGTTATTATGTGAGGTTATACAATGCAAACTTTACGGTGTATGTAATAAAATTAAATGGAAGTTATTATCGGTAATATATTTAAATGTTATATTTGACCTCATGACAGGTAGTGAACGCAGACTATACTGTTATGAACATTGGGTGTTTCTGTCTGAAAAATAATAATTAAAAACCAATAAATATGACGTAGTGATGAAAATAAAATGATTTCCTCCTTTTTCAAAAGGATAGGTTATTATTCAGCGACTGTTCTGAAAAATAAAAGAGCAATAGCCGCAGAGTGGTACACAGACAATTATTTGCCTGCCCTTTTGGAAAAAGTCGGAGCCTTTTTCAATACCTCGCTATAGAATCCTTATTCACCGCGACAAGACAATCATAATCAGCCACATGAACGACCGAATATACTACTACGTTGGGTGTAAACGTCATCCACCATGAAGTCCTGACTTCGCAACATACGATTTCTATTTATTCCCAAGAATAAACGATAAACTGTACAGAATATGATTCCCGGGCGATGGGACACTAATTCTACATATCTTATTATCGGTAATATATTTATACAAAAGCAAGGGTATTTGAAAGTAAGGACAAGGTAATACACTAATTCTACATATCTCCGGAGCCAAAACCGTAAAGTTTGCATTGTATAACCTCACATAATAACAACAATTGGATTTATTACCCTGACTAAAATACTGGTATATTGTATAACTCTCGGTAATATAATAAAACCTACACTGCGCCCCTGCAATAAACTCACTAACATAAGTAATGGAAAAATCCGCACAAACCAGGCTTCCGCTATTGTGTTTGAAACATATAAATACTGTTGGTTGTTCCTAAGAGTTAATCTTTGCTAATATCACACCTGAAGATGTAATACAACGAAACCTAGGTCGTGGTAAAGAAATTAAAGAAAGTAGAAATAATACTACATCACGTAGTTTCATTTAACTGTGATTTAAGTGACGTTTTTTGTGACATTGAATAGCATATTTTTTTGCATTTTTTAGAAGATGTTCTTGTATGATTTTCTTAAACTATTAATAAGAAAAGAGAGGCAACACTGAAAGTTTTTAGAATAAGAAATGTGGAACCCACTAGTGAGTTTGCAATTTATTTGTCGTTCTTCGAAATAGTTTCCATGGTAAGGCATCGTTTTATTCGATAGAATTATTAAGAGAAGCAGACGGTCTACTCTTTCTTGGAAATCTCCTCTCCAACATTTCTGAAGGCAGTTACCGTTTCCCCATCGCCGGGAATCGAAATCGTATGTTGCGAAGTCAGGACTTCATGGTGGATGACGTTTACACCCAACGTAGTAGTATATTCGGTCGTTCACGTGGCTGATTATGCTTGTCTTGTCGCGGTGAACAAGGATTCTATAGCGAGGTTTTGAAAAAGGCTCCGACTTTTTCCAAAAGGGCAGGCAAATAATTGTCTGTGTACCACTCTGCGGCTATTGCTCTTTTATTTTTCAGAACAGTCGCTGAATAATAACCTATCCTTTTGAAAAAGGAGGAAATCATATTATTTTCATCACTTCGTCATATTTATTGGTTTTTAATTATTATTTTTCAGACAGAAACACCCAATGTGCAGACTGCCTCCTAATTTCGGGTTCTTAACAGTATAGTCTGCGTTCGCTACCTGTCATGAGGTCAAATATAACATGTTTGTGACATTTTTTGTCGAATTTTTTTAACATTTTTTTGAGCTTCAGTCAAATCATGAAAATGTCCACGTAGGACAAAGCTTTCTACTGTCCATATATCCATATAGAATTTTACTCACACTAAACCCTAACTTACCCGCATCTGTTGATAGGTCAGTTACTCTCATGTCAGTTATTATTATAAGCCGTACGTAATTGATCTTCAGTCGTTACTTGAATTTGTTGCATTAATTATAAAGAGTAGCGCGGGATCTAACTTCGTCATGTATTACCAATCGAAGTCGATTGAGACCCCAACGAAAGACATAGTTTTTTTTTTGGGTACAGAAGAAATATTTTCACAAAAAAAAACAAAACCTTTTGTTCATAAAATAAACCATTTTTGAATCCTTAACTTCGAATATGTCAGGAGATAACAATGAATTCTAGAGAAGTGCCTTTAATTATAGTTTTTAAATTTCAAGAGAAGGCACCTTCCCTTTTTTGTTGCAATATTTTCAGCTCTATTTGTATATATCTAAGTTAATGTAAAAGAGTAACTAAAACACCATTAATGCTCATAAATAAAACATAAATTTTCTATAACTAGCTTCTTCTTTTGTATTGGTTTCTCAAGAGTCAAGACTGAAATGAAGATTTTAAGAAAAGTTAGAATATTTGGAATATTTTTTAATTATGAAATAGCATTATTCCGAAGAAGAAATGTATATAGTCCATATCAAAATTACGTATACGGACTGTTGTGCACAACTAGAGCGAAGGTTTATTTTTTTTTAAATAAAGATTTTACTTAAAGAGTTTACAAGTTTTTAATTAAAGAGTTTCCGGATGGTCGAGGAAATCGTTTATAGATCTTAGTAAGAGAAGTAAAAGATAAAAGACCGAAGAATTCAGACGTATCGTGGATGCCACGGATGTATCCTTTGTTGCTCAAATAAATTGATAACAGGAGGTAAATCAGATGAGTGCAAAGTAATTAAGACAATCATTCAATCTCCAATAAAGCCAAAAAAAACAGAGAAGATTACGCTACATTTGAAGGAAGACGGACTACGACTATCAACGTTTTAACCGCTTTCAATATTTAAATGAAGCAATATGAAAATATAAAAATTGTAGATGAAAAGTTGTTCTTTGCTATTAAATTTTACAGCAAAATAACTGAAATGCTATTCAATTTTAAAATAATACAGGTTTAAAGTAATAAGAATTTATAAAATTATACTGTCGCAAGATAACCGTGGATTTATAAAAAGTAGGTAAAACTCCGCTAGAAAAAGAAAGTGTTATATTAGCGTTGATAAATAAATATAACTCTGATGGTCTGCAAAAAGCGTAATTTGAACTGAAAGTTAATAATAGTAATGATTTTGATAACAATATATTTCCGAGTTCTTTTGTGTCTATACAAATATCGGTCGAAATACGAATAATAACTATATGTTGTATGCAGCTAAATTAAAACGTCACAAAGTATTAAAAATAAACCATTTGCAGGGTACGAAAAATCGTTTTTTACTCTTTCCATTAAGTAGGGTCTCATTACATAGGTCTTTTAAAATGAGATTAGGGTTTCATTCACCCATTACATCAGAAATACTACCTGCATATATTAAAACCCTTGGAAAATATAATTATAATAACAATTGTCCATCATTAACCATCGAATCACTTCTTGAAACGTCCTGTTTAAAGTGTGTTCGAAATTAATATAATTTTTCTCTGAAACATTACAAGTAAGTGGACATCTACTATTAAAAGCTCCTCATACATTGTAAATACGTGTCCTTCCATAAAACAAACACTGAGAATTATCCGACAAATTTATTCACATAACAACTCCCTTTAAGCCACAGTCCTCTTTCATCTTACGTTGAAATTACGAGCAGTCCTTTTACAAATGGACAAAGCGCAAACGATTTTGTGCGTATCTAGTAGCCTTCTAGAAATTGCCATTTGCGTCTCCATTACTTGCGCCCGGCACATCAAAGTGACTGCCGTCGGCGGATAAATTGTTATCATTTTTATGTCTTTTCGTTTCGTCTCGATGCAGTCGTAAAGCGGTTTACTGACGGTACCCGCGTTTCCTGTCTGCGTCGCATTCAAAGCGTCTGGACAACTGAAGATGCTTCGCGAAACCCGGTATACGATAGAGCAATATTAAAATAAGTTATGCGCCTTTTAGTAGTAGGTAACTCATTCAACTGGTTACGAGGCAGTTGCAGGAATTAATGTTGTTACGACAGGAGGATAGGTACTGTGTCTGTGGCGTCAAGTGTTTGATTTAAATAAACGTTTGAAGGCGATAGTGGACTTTGCAAGCAAATGTTGTATCAGAGATGGAATTGATTTAAAAATATATAAGCTGTCCTCAAAAATAGCGACACGCGAAAGCAAAGAGGTAGAGAATATTAAGGCTTATCCGAAACAACCCTATGTGTATTCAGCAATTTTTAATAGTTTCTTAGTCACAACATTTTTTTGCGTTTTTATTAGTCAAACTCATCTACTGAAGATAAAATGTTTCTTTGTGACATTAATAATTATGAGAGAAACTAATTTTTTTTTGTCAGCTAGTTGACTATTCAGATTAAAAACATTCAGTTACATGCTTCTTAATATGGCGTCAAATTTAATTTTTGACGCCATTTTAAAAAGTTTACATAAATTTTCTTTCCCGCATCTACTTAATTTCACAATTTTGTAATAAAAACGTTAAACAAAATAAACCATAAAACTAGTGTAGCCTCACCGTGAGTGGAAGAGGATATAGAAGAGTGATTTTGGCTAGTTTGGCTGGTATAAATTGTAATAATCTAAAAAGGAGTTACAATTACGTTTTGTTGTTAATGTTTATCATGAATACGGGTCAAATGTGATTACATTCTTCCCCAATTTTTACTTCTTATTTACATACAAAAATTGTAATTTTTCGCTCACTACACTATGGGTTCATTAGTAAAAGTCGAAACGTTAATATAGCAGTATCAAATTTCTCAATCAAAATGCTGATGGAATAAGTTTTTAAAGTAGATTGTGGAACTGCGAACTTTTTTAAATGACTTAACAATTTAAGTTCAAAATCGTGTCTTTAGAATATCTTGTTTCTGTTAATTTTGTATGCCATGTTAAGACATGCGCATATAAGTTAACTTCCAGTAGGTCGATTAGTTGATAAAAAACTCAAATTTCGATCTTAATTATTTATGTCATGAATGAACATTTTGTCTTCAATCTATGAGTTTGGTTAAAAACACAAACAAATTATAACCCAAAAAATATTAAAAATCGCTGAACATACGAGTACACGTTGGTGACACTTGTATCTGCTTTATGACATGAAGTACAATTCATTAGTGTAAAGCAAGTCAGAATCTAGCATCACCATATGAGGTCAATGACAAGACAAGTACAGCCAAGGCACTGAACATAAACAAAGTATTTCCTGTGTTCTTCGTTTTCTGTTTTCCTCCTGGCCATTCAAATGTTTAATTCTTCGTAAAGTGGAAAAAATTTACATATAAGAAATGTATTTGTTGATTCTTTAAAGGAAGAAATATGTGGCTAGTGTTGATGAAGAACTGAAGAGATTGAAGTGTCATAATTAACATGAAATCAGCAATACGGACGTCTGGAATCGTAATGGAATTCTTATAGTATTCAGCGTAAGAAAAATGATCACGACATAAATGTGATACAAAAATGATATAAATATGTATTTAAAAAAAATTGGGGTGTAAAATTGCAATAACATTTTATAAATTAGTTGGAATGTAGAGTTGTCAAATTTATATATTATGAATTTTATAACTCTATATATATATATATATATATATATATATATATATATATATATTATATAGTATTTAGGTGTTAATGTTCTGTAAAAATATGTCAAGAAGAAAAAAATCTTTCGTAAACTCTAGCGTATCTCATCAGTCTCTTTAAAGTATTCTCCGCAAATTTCTATAAAGTGATTAGAATTTTGTTTAATAAATTGATAAGAACTATAAAAACGACTACAAAATAATAAGTAAAATTGTACATAAATTGTTAGTGGCAACTTTGTTGTAATAATAAATCACCAATTTTCTGAAAGTCTTATTACATAATTGCTTATGTTATTGCTATATGTTAAATCTACAAAGCTATTCATATTGAACTAAATAATAACATAATTGGGAATATACGCATGTGCATAGGCATGCAAGTTTCTCTGCAAAACACGGATCATTTCTACAACTATTAAATTTTTTGACATAAAGTAGTCAAAAAAAGTCAATTTTATTGGATTTATATATACTTCGTAGATACCTAAATAATTATGTCAAAACTGCGTCTCATTTCCATTTTTGTGGACTTTAATTGGAACATATATTGATATAAAATTATTCTCTATAGCATTGTTGTATATTGTTATTGGCAATTTTGCATCTAAGCTGATCATATCTTATATATTTTAACCTATGTACAACTACTATACCAATTGAATGTTGTCGAAATTGTCGACATATTTCATTTCTTGAAACTTGTCATATTTCATTTTTAATTCATTTTTTAAACCATTATGATATTGTGATAAGTTTATTAAAATTTTGATAATAAATGGGGAAAGTAAAATTATGCTTTTTAACTTTTACTAAAATAAACACCCCTTTACTTTCTTTTCCTACTTTCCATAATGGATAACTTCTTGGGTTTATCGTGTTCGCAATACAACGGGTATCCTTTATAATTGCGAACATGTTGGTGACAAGTTACTTCCAACCTATTAAGAGCTCTGATCTTCTTCAAGATAATCCGATTTGTTTAGTCGTTCACAGGATGACATCAAATGTCGCAATTTTCACTTGATGAAAATAGTGTAATTATGCCGGTGCGTCCAAGTTCTAAACCTTATAAGAAATTCATACAGGAAGACAGGACTTTCACCAGTCTTTTTTTTATATTTTGACCTCCTTCAATCTAGTAAGTTAGGTCATCGTTAGCTTCTGCCACTCGTTGCTTATTCATATTATTCTTCGTTGCTAATTAGAGATTCAAGTTAATAAACTATGTCTCTATCTAAAAACCGTCAGGCTCCTCATTCTAACCAAAGATTAAATTATCAATTTAATAATTTTTAGACTTGGCTTTTAGTCTTGAATATACAAAAATAATAAATTAATTCACAAGATGTATTAATGCGAAAGACAAATTACAAATGGTTTGATCACACAACAAAAGGAAAATATTGTATTTTTTAAGAATCGCTTTCTTCTTAAATTGTAATAAGTGAGAAAACAATTCTTAAAAAAATATCAATTCCAGAAATGATCTTATTAGTTTTATACCATTATTTAATAAGTCTTATATAAACAATCTATAAAAAAATTATTTCACAGTTAGTTTTTTTCCGTATGCATGTTATTATATTGTAAATAAATTACAAGATATAGACGTGACAGTTTCGCAGAATGTCTTAACTGGTTTACCTACGGATGAGTGTGTAAATAATTACAAAACCTAGAAGTAACTTTCGATGCGGGTATTTAACACGTTGAACTTCGAATATTTTTAGTCAAGTTGCGGAAGATAAAATCTGTTTATCATTGTTGAAACCTTTTCTCTATTTAAAAAATTAGGCAGCTATTAAGCAAATTAGGCAGCTATTACTGAGTATAACATATGGCATATATACCGAAACAGTACCACTTTTATCTAGTGATGTTCGCTTTTTTGAGACCAGGAATGGAACATAATTAATATGTTAATGGGTTCCCAAAAAGATTTTTACATTATGGTTTTTCATTATGTGATACCAAAAAGCAAGTTCCACTTCTACGCTAACATAATTGTACTCAACATACACGAGCAACATAAGATTTGAACTGTCATAATTTCATATAATCTTTAGAGCTTTGCTATAAATTATTGCATTGGGTCGATGATTTTTCAAGACACATAAAACATTTCAGAATTAATTTTAACTGCTGCCTCTGTATTGACTTGAATAATTTTAACGTTTTTATATTCTGGT
Source organism: Druceiella hillmani (assembly GCA_039881145.1). Classification (NCBI taxonomy): domain Eukaryota; kingdom Metazoa; phylum Arthropoda; class Insecta; order Lepidoptera; family Hepialidae; genus Druceiella; species Druceiella hillmani. Next base: position 19,015,033 of record JAYKKI010000002.1, on the reverse strand, counting down.
ATAGGTCTGCGAAGCAATCTTGTTAAATGGAATGAACTCTCATTCTATTTCTTCAATTATTAATTTTTATTTCGCTGTCCATAAAATTTTATCAAAATGAGAGTAGTTAATTAGCATCATATTATTCATTAGTTCTTTACCTTTTTGATATCCACAGATACTTGTTCCTTTAATATGTATTGAATAGGGAGGTGGAAATGGTGAACGATTGATGATTTGATTGATGGTGTAGGCTCCCGGAAATGTAATTTTGTCGCAGAAGCGTAAAATTACTTTTGAAGCGGCTATTAATCACTTGTACTACCAAAGGGCATATAATAACTAACCGCGATTTGTTAGTTTGGTTGGTCGTTAACTGGTTTTAGAAGGCATCTTTTGATGTTGACATATGGACCCCATAACCATAAGCTTCTAAGTATTCTATGGACTCCCGAAAGTCTCTATCCAACATACCGAGATGGTTTTTTCTAAAAACCGTATTAACTGATAATATAAATTTGTTGTAATGTTGATTATAATTATAGCGTGTGATTCAGTTATTGCGTATAGTCCTAATATATCTAAAATATACCCTTCTCTGCAAAAAATGGTAAATGGTTTTTAAAAAGTATATTATCTATATTTAGATTCTACGAATGTCTCTGGAAAAAGAAGTTTTCTGCATATGTATGCAACATATTAAGATTACTTTAATGTTTTCTTCGTTGTCAAATATTCCCCTTGTGGGCAATAGGTTTCTTTGTGACATGTCATTTTTTGTCATATGATTCCTGCCTAGGTACTGGGGAATATGCTCATTTATTACACATTCCCGTGCAATCTAGAGTAATTCTTCAAGTATTCGGCATGTCGTGTTAAAAATTGATGCCAACCATTCGTTTGTTTCTACCGTTCTCAGCTTATATAATAAATCGACCATTTTCATCTTTTAACCAAAAATGGAGTCTATTCTAAAATCTATTGAAATTGTTTTGTATCGAGGCCATTTTAAAAATGTGTCTCAAAATTACTCAAAGCTCCTGTAGTTTTAAAGTCAGTTAATCTGCGTTAAAGTCATCGGAAATATTGCAGAATTCTATGAAGATACCCCCATAAATTATTGAAGATGCTTCGGAAAAATATGTTGAGCTAAAATTTAAATTCACAAAGCGAAAAATATTTTTATCATCTCGGGTATTCGATGATGATCTTCATTTTGGTATTTGCTAAATAAACAATTGTCGGTGCTCCAAAAACTGTTCGTGCTCCAAAATGTTGAGCCATATAAATGACAATCTCCTTCTATACGGCAGGTTTTTTTAGTGGCAGGTTCTTGTCCTACCTTCTTCTTGTAAAAATGATTATTTAAACTATTTTCTTGCTTTAATTTTGCTTCGATTCTGACCATGCTTGTTTTTAAATATCAATTACTGTTATATTATTTATCTCACATAGTTTAATATATTCTACCTTTTTGAAATGCACTTTTACTTTTTTTAATTTTTGAATTATCTTGTTACGTTTACTTTTTTCTGTTTTGCCTTTGTATTTACTTATTTCTTTTGTACCTTAGTTTTTCCTTTGTTTTCTATAGGTAAGAAAGAAATATCTCAAATAAGTATTCAATAAATTTATGATGTAACACAGTATTTTCTTTGTCTTATTATCTAGTTTTGTCAACTATTTTAGTAATCAATATATCTTTATGGCATCTTATTGCTGAAACTAAAAAGACAACCATATTTTTCTGCAAAAGTCATGATATATTATTAAAGACGTCACTTCTTTCGAGAAACCTTTACTTTGTATCTGCTATTCGTTTGTAAAATATTTAAAAAAATTTAACTAAGTAGTTAATTCAAAATGTAATTCAAATATATCGGGTCAATTTGCGATCCGTCTGTGAATATATTCGACAATTGTTTAAAGCAAGTTGACTTGTCAGCCGTTGTCTCGCGAGATTTTTTTTTTTTATATTTTTGACTATAGAAGTTCTTTGCCACTGATTAGTTGACATCTTAATTAATGAATGTTGTCAGCCATCAAGACTTAAACTAAAACATTATTCGATTACAAAAACTTATACTATCTTGGTCTTAATGAACTGTTACTAAGCGAGTTGCAAAATTTGTGTATCCATTATATTTTTGGCAAATATGTCTCCATGTTCGAGTTTAAGGTGCGACTAAAATGAGCGGAGATTCTTGATCGACACCAAGGGCATATTCTTTTGATAGTTCCCTCTCTTCCAGATTAAAATCTCTTTGTGCTCATAGTTTAGGTTTATGCTCATAGAAACATATATTTCTTATTCCTACAGGACCTCCTTTTACAAGCACTCATTTAGTGTGTTTGTCTCTAAATTATTACGTAACTCCGTTGTTTCAAATTCTTCGGCAATTTATGCATTCAAAATTACCTTCCTTCTTCTTCCTTCTTGAAATTAATTTTCCTTACTTACCCTTCCTTCTTAACCCTGTTGTTTTAAACCTTAGTTCTTTTCGTGATTTTTCTCATATATTAAGTTAATCTTTTCACTGTTTATCTTTTTCGTTACTATCGTAATTACTTTCAAGTTATTATTGGATTTTTTCATTTGTATTATATATCCAATCTTTTGTTTTCTTAAATACCACTCTTTATTTAAACTTATATTTTGTTGATTGTGAGAGAACGTTTTCAAGGCAATAAGTATGTTATTCGAATTTAATTAAGTGTAAATAAAGTTAACTAAAATTTAATTAAAAATATACTAACGAATCTAAATATAGGTGTAAAGAACATAACATTTTTATGTTTGAATGCTCACACTGCATGTAAAAGTTAGGCGTAACAAATTATGGTAAGCGATAGCATTGAAAGAGACGCATAATTTTAAAATCAATCGAAATAAATACGTCGTATTATTAAATATATTATTATTTTTAAATTGTTTGATGTTAATAACATATAAGGACAACACGTACATATTATTTGGGGGATGTTTATATTTAATTATGTAATTCTTAAGTAATATTTTTGTCTACTTTCTTTCATGGACAAGAATATCAATGTCGTTACTGTCATTAAATAGTCTTCATAAAATGAAAAAAATTGCCAATTGAAATACCACTAATTTGATCTATATGATACCAAATTACCTATATTACGTAAAAATTCTTTAAAACATATATAGGATCTGTCAATTATCTTATTTTTTAATTTGTTTAAAAGTGCCATAATTTTTAATCATTTCAATGTATTGAACTTTATTTCCGTAAAATTAAAATATATATGATTCAAATTTTATGACATTGTTTTTCTATATAAAAATGTCTTTACTAAGATACTGAAAATACTTAACGATATTTTTAAAAGAAAACTTGTAGAAAGAATGTCGAAACAAAAAACTTTTCGCCAAAATATTTCTGGCGTTCTATCAGTCTATAAAGGGTTAATAACTAAGCCTAGATAAGGCAGCGACGGGGTATGCAAGAGAACACGCTCTCACAGAATGATAACAACTTCACACATTGCAAGAAAACTCGTTTCTCCGGAAGCTGGTTGTTATCCGAGCTAATTATTTAATCAAATAAGGTCTTCATTAGAACTCCACTCAATGGGCATAATATTCTCGAATAAATAACCCATTGATTGAATGGTAAGATAGGCAATATTTTTTTATTTAAGGAAGTTATTATAACGAGATTTTACCTGTAGATCGGAGATTTATTTGTGAATTATGAACATATTATGAGATCTCATAAATTATATTTATAATATGCACTAGAATGCTAGATGCATTTAAATACTTAAAACCGTTTAATTGCCCAATTGAATATTACCAGTGCCATTACATGTCACAGTAGAACAAGTGAATAATTACGTATAACCATTAATGCTACGTTAATTGCATTAATGGCTATACGTCAAGTTAGCATTGCTCTTGAAAAAAGAGTGACCATCCACATTTTGATTTCAGACTTTGCTAGCCCCAAAAAAATGGCAGTTAATAGAATATCCATCTCATGACTTTGGTGGTTGCGACAGCTGCAGATGACAGAGGGCTATTGCCGAATACTTACTATTGTTCTTCATTAATACTTGTCACTAGATGTATAAAAAACGTACAAAAAATGCAACTTAAACTAATAACGCGATTAATAACTCGTAATGATTGTGAATTAGCTGGACACTTTTCAGGTTTATTAATTGGATTACGAGGAACTAAACCATACAAAATCCATATTTTATTTAATTAGATTTACAAAGATTAATATATATGTAATAAAATGTATATTAGCAAAATGATCTATAGACATTTAAAAATTTATATTTTATATAACCCTAATAACTACTTGGCGTCCCATAGAGTGATATTCTCGGATTTACTTAAAAGTGTTTTATTGTATTTTTTTATTAAAATGTCTGAAATAATTTGACAGAAGATAAATTTAAAAAGCAAATTTTTATGGTTATTGTTATGATGCTCATTTTATGAAGCAGGTTTTGAGTAAACTTATAAAAAAAACCATTTTACTTAAAATTGTTAGTCTTCATTTAATTTGTGTGAGTCAGAAAATTATTCCACCGCTATTTTACTGTAATAATACGAGACTGAGTTATTTAAAAACTTGTTACACTTTTGACAATCAGAGTACACTCTGTCATTTTTATACGTACTATCGAAAAATTGACCTTGTAGATATTGTTATAACAGTTCTTTTAGAGTACTGCGTAGTTTTGATGCGTATGATGTATAGTTTTGATGTACTGCGTAGCTTTGCCTTTACCATGTTGATTGTTGCTCTCTTGTTAATTGAAAGTTAAAAATAAAAAAGAAGGTTGATGATGTAGGATGAAGCATGTAATTAGGATTTGAAATGATTGTTGTTTTAAGTTGCATTATGAGCTGTGAGCTCAGGAGCGACATGTCATCATCATGCTAGTAAAGAGATTACTTATTTTTTTAAGAGTCGAGCTTTATTATCATTAATTTATATATTTACATATATATATATATATATATATATATATATATATATATTGTTTAAAAAATAGAAAACCCTCGTCTTTCTTGTTTACAAATGAACTTGAAACCTGAAGAAAAATGACCGAAATATCGATTACGCGTAATTACAAAGATATAAAATAATACTTAGGTACAGTATCTTAGTTTAACTGGCTTAATATTCAAAGTTACTTATATTTTAATAGTAATGATTTTATAAAGCATTTTATGGAACGCCAATAGATCTTATGTTCTCTGGAATAGGTTTCGTTCTACAGAACAGCTTTCGTTTCTTCACGCTATTCGTTTATAAAAATACTCTATTCGTTTCGAACGCTATTCGTTTTATAAAAATATAAGGTAAACGGTTAAGGTAAACGGTTAGTGGCAGTTACAAGAACTATTTAAAAAATCTGTCAAGACATTATCTTATTCTTAAGCTTTCTAAAAGCTGGAAAGTTCTTTTTTTTCTTTTAAGTTAAAAAAGTCTAAAAATAATCAAACGAAATAAGAATGGAAAAAAGAAGAATATTTTCCTATTTATATACATATTATCAATATGTAAAGTATTGATAATATGTATATAAATATGAAAATATTATGTATGACGATGAACTATTATATCGATATATATATATATATATATATATATATATATATATATATATATATATATATATATATATATATGAAAATATTATGTATGCAGTATGTTTGACGATGAACTATTTCTGAATTCAAAATTAGTTCATCGTCAAACATAAATAAATAAATGATTCGCAGCTAATGTAGCGTCATGTTCTTAATAATACTGAAACTATGTGGTGAAGAGCAAATGTTTTATGGTCACACATTAACAAAGTTTGAGTTTGAGGATGATTAGGATATTTGAGCATACTCAATATAAAATCATAATGCAAAGGCAACCTGATAAAAATATTTGCCTTGACATTGCGATATACGTGAGTCACATGGGTCATTGACTATTTGTCGTATTTGTCTCCGATTTAAATCAAGAAACTCGATTTGATGGCGAATGGAATCGTTCTAGATGAGGTAAACACCTGAATGAAACTTAATTGAATGTTTATTTCAAATAATTTGTGACTTATTTATGGTGAAGATGTTTGTATTAGAGAATTTTCAAACGATGGAATTACACAAGCTATGTAATGGTTTAGTAATTGTTAACGTCTTGTAAATCCAAATACGCAACCAAATGAAAAAAAAATCAAATATGTGGTTTTTTATGCCTATTACAGTATTTAAATTTTACTTAATCCCTTATTACCTGTACTTTTTCGATATAGTATTTTGTTGAATTATTAAATTGTTTGAATAAACAAAATATTAAATGGTTTTGATCGCTGAGAAACATTCACACTTATAAAATAAAATAAAGTAATGTTAAATTTACTTATTTTTATAAATATATAATTAAACACAAAAAAGTAATATAGTCTTAGTCAAGTTATACCTTACAGAAACTATTCTTACTGAAACTTTTCTTTAAACTTAGATAATATGCAAATGTGCAATATAGTTTTAAAATAATTCCACTTTCACTTTTTAAACGAATTATAAATGAGAAGTAATTGTTAATACGGTCTGCATATTTTTTCAATGGTTTTCATATAATGCCATTAACCCAATTACCTACCTGTATGCACCATCATTTAATTTCATGAAGACGATTTTATATTGATAGTTGCAGAAGAATGCAGCCAAGAGCAGTAAATTTGATGATTAAACTGTATATATTAATATTTGTATAATGATGAAGTAAATGCAGAAGTCAAAACGAAAAAATAGTGAAAGTGATATTAACTTCATATTAAAATATCTATTTGATGACATCCAACTCAATGGAATTCGCGAAAAAAATTATTCACTTACATTTATACATTTATTTTGATTTTGATGTCCGTATAAGGCATCTACCCACAAAGTTTCATCCATTAAGCTTCAAAACTAACAATTATGAGGCTGTGAGGGACGGACGGACGGACATGACGAAAATTTATTATAATATTTTATATTTTAGGATTCCTTGTTTTATTATGGAATCATAAAAAAAGAATATAAGTAACCATTTTAACATTCCATGCATAATTTCTTATTATAGAAATAGAATATCCATTTTGAACACTGGAAAAAAAATCGAATTTAGAAAGATTTTTCACCGTTTATGCGTTTATTTCTGTGTGACTTGAGGATTACTAGTTTTAGGTATAGATTAAGCCATTGTACCAACAAATAGCTTACAGAGAGGAAATATTCTCAGAACCGAAATGACGATTGAAAGTAGTTCTAGAGTGAACTACTACTATCTGCAAGAAATATGCGATATTTTAAATTAAGAAGCGATCGATTAAAAGTTAAAATTTCTTTTAACGTGCTTATACTAAATACAGCATAAGAAAGGTGGTTTAACATATAAATATTTTTATAATGTAAAATTGAAAAAACTGCATTAAACAATTTTACTGTAATATGTTGTGATTATTTGGACATAACTCAACATTTGAAATGTGTCTATTGTGCGATCATTAGCTTTTCAACGTACGCTAATTTTGCTTTCCTTCTGCTTTTGTATTTGATTATATGTTTATTGATTTGTTGTTCTTATTTGATTATGTATTTTACCTTGCCATTTGTTCGAGACCATCAGTTGATTCAAGTACTCCTTGTACTATCTTTTCCAAATGTGTTGTTTGGTGTACTGTATATGTTACCAGCTTGACAATCAATTAATTGCGTGAACTGTCAAATTTGGATCGGAAATGCTGGTGCACGTATCTCTTATGAGGAAGTGTGCGGGAGTAAAGGCTTGAAGATCATTGGGGTGTTCGGATTAAGGTGTTGTCTCTAATTCTTCGTATGTGAATAGTTTATCGTACAAAAAGAGCTTATTAAAAATTATACTATGCTGTCATTATGAATGTCTGATTGTATTTAGTTTTTTAAGCTGTCGATTTCATTTTTTACACCAACGAAATTGATTGCGTTATTAGAATATAAAGTCAAAGCTTGTACATGTCTAGCAAAATATTTGCGCAAACTAATTCAATGTGATAACTAATTCAATGGATACTAATTCAATATGAACCGCCTTAGTTACAAAACATAAAAATATGCAGGCATACATTTTTATTTTACCACGGTTTCTATATATTTTTTTAATGTGAAATGTTTCACAATAGTCGATTCCAGCATTTAAAAATGGTCTAGTTTATGTGACTCTACCGCTTAGAAGATCGCCCATAAAGTACGGGTAGTCGGTTTTACCTTGAAACAAGTTACATTTTCTGATAATTGATTTTGTTGCATTTTCATAGCTAATGGGCCAGTATTTTAATCTCACTACGTTATAGTTTCTTTTACTCCGTTATGTAAATTTATGAGAAGTTCTTCGCGTATAATTAAGTCAATAACGTGTTGTGTCGTAGGTAAGATAAATGGGAATTTACGAGAGTATGAAAATGTTGAATTTTTTTCTTCCGTCTACACGAATAAGTCCGTGATTGAATAAAAATGGATTTAATGTCCGAATTTGGCTATTAGAGCTAAGCAGCATGAATAATTACAGCATGAATTTAATTGATAATTGTTTGATTTCGTTCTTTAAACATTCTTGTTGGGTCATTTTTATTATCGAATTTAGCGCTGAGTTTAACTTTTTCGTTGTGAGATATCCAATATATTCAGACTGATATTTCATGGTATTGTTTTTAAATTGCAATAAGTAAGCTAGAATGCGTTTGAGTTTACCGACTGATGAGTTTTTAATGGTAGTCATAACTATCGGGTTTAACTCCTCTAATGGTACCACTTTTACGATATTGTTTGGCCATTCACCCCTGATCTTGTCGTAGTCATCCTGAACCTGTTTTCCAGCGACTATTATTTTGAACTTTAAATGGTAGTTGTTCACGTGAAAGAACGTCTGCTATATTCTCCTAAGATGGCACATGTCTCCAATGCATCGTTTTTGTTGAGTCCTTAATTTCTGAAACTCACTTGGTAACAAACGTTTGGAGTAAATATGGCTGCGTATTAATCCATTGCAAAGCAATGGATGAATAAGTCCATAAAAAGATTTCATCAATTTTTCGAAATAGAGCAGGCAAGCCAGTTTTTACGAGTTGTGAGGGTAATAATGCTACACATAGTTACAACTTAGGTAATTATGTTGTTTTTAGTGGGGCAATTCTATTTTTTGAACATAATAGATTTGCAAATATTTCTCCGGTGTTGTCTATAGATCTCACGTAAATGCACGCTCCGTATGCCATTTCACTAGCGTCACAGAATCCATGAATTCCAATGCGCTGAGCATTCGCTGTTATAACTTTTCTTGAAAATGTGTTTTTATTTAGGATCGATCATTGTTATTGAACCGTTATCTAAGAGGCCCGTATGTCTTCAGGTAATAAATCATTCCATTCAGCATTGCATTGCCACAATTTTTGCATACACATTTTGGCACAAATTACCGGGCCTATCAGACCAATTAGATTACAAATCCGCGCAGTGACTGATGAAGAAGAAGAGAGAAGATGTGACGTTTAGTGAATTTTAGATTTGTCTCATCCTTCTCCTTGTATGCGATTTCGACGTTTATTCGGTTCAATTGAATGTCTAATGCTTTTGTTTGAGATATATCCTCCGTAATTAGATTATCAGCAGGTTCTTCATCTACAGTCTACAATCTCAGAGTTGTTCTAAATCTATTTTCTAAGAGTAAATCCCTCCGCATTCGTCACCTCAATGAGTTTCTTGTATAAGTTCTTACGTTTTTGATAGTACCTGTTCTTGTGATTGCATCGTCTACGTAACAGTCGCGTTTCAGAATTTCACGGGCCGTTGGAAATCTTGAACGTTTATTCTCAGCTATATGGTTAAGTACGCATGTAACCGAATGTAGTGCCGGTGCACAGCTGAATAAAACTACAGGAATTGTGAATATTTGTAACTTATCGTTTTCATTTTCTTGCCATAAAATTAATTGATAATACATAACCCGCTCGTCGAGGAGAATTTGTTTATATATCTTTTGATGTCGGCTAATAAAACAATTTGATTTGTCAGAAATCTGAGGATAATATAAAAGTTTGTACTTTGAACAATGCATAGTATTGTTTCTCGGCGCTTTTGTATGATTCACCTGGATTTCCAGTTTTTTCATTAAATGGTAGACGAACAATATATCGCCCTGACTTATTGTCTCGTCGAGTGCTGAGTTTAAAACGTTTTTCTATTTTATATTATTCCTTAAATAAAAATATCCTTTTGTCTACTTCCTCCATTTCCAAAAATTTTAATATGCTTTGGTTTAGTGAAATAATCGTTAGCATGCAGTTATTATTTTTTGATATTTTTTCATTGTTGCCTACTTTTCTAGAAAGTATCCAGCCAATTTTTTTATGCAATCGCGCCTCATGTCCTAGAATTTCTTTATTTTAAGCGCATACGAGCTAAGTAACGAGGTTTACAAAAGGAGGTGAGGTGAGAGTGAGGTATTTTGAGAACGCATATATCTATATATTCATTTGGTGAACTATGTATTCATTTGGTACAAATTCGCGGAAGGACTAAAAATTCTACTATTTCACTGTAATTATCGAATTTTGATTGGATTTCTGTTTTGACTGTATGTTTGATACGAGTTTCTTGCTGATTTAAAACTTCTACCGGGAGACCTATATTTTTGAATGGTAATTTTAATCGGTCCAATAGTTTTTTCGTGTTGAAATGCGATTGCGATCCATTGTCCAGTAACATTCAAGCTTGAATAATTTCACCATGCCTTTCCTTTATATTAATTAACGCCGTCGATAATAAAACCGGCGTAGCTGCTACGGCACTATCTACCTTTAGGTTTGAGCTTCTGGGGATTCGTCTACTTGAATTTTTTGTTCATTTTTGACTATCGTAGTTATTTGCATTATCGTTTTGTATTCATGTATTATGTTTTTTCCCGTATTTTTTACACCCTGACCATTTTCCTTAACTACTACGGTGTTCTAAATTTAAACAATTTAAACATGCTTTAGCTGCCTTGATTTTTTCAATGCGTTCATTTACATCCATTTTTTGTAATTTTTAACTTGTATAAACTATATTATTTTCCTTAAAAATAATACAGCGACTAATTTTTTGTGTGGATGCAATGCTTGTTTTTTATGCGAATGACCAGCTTTGTTTGTTTGGTTCAAATCTGCGCTTATGCCCGTCATTCTTAAAATTTGACAGCATTACTCTAAAAGTTTCGTGAAATCGCACATTTTGGGCATTACGGAGCCTTGAACAGATTTTTGCCATTCTGTGTGGGTGTTTTCATCGATTTTTGATATAAGAATGCAAAATAATAAAGAGTCCCACTGATCAACGTGTTCGCCTAATGATTTTAAAGATCGTATGTGAGTTAAAATCGTATCTAGCAACTTTCTTAATTCGACAGTAGATTCCTTAATCATCCTTGGTAATTTGAGTAAGGTAAAAACGTGATTTTCTATGATTACACATTTGTTGTTGAAACGGGCTTCCAGCGTTTCCCATGTAACTAAATAATTTTCCTCCGATGCTTCTAATGCTTTAATTACACCTACCGTCTCACCTCTCGAAATAGGCCTTAAAATATTGGAATTTTTCGAATTCAGAGGGCTACGGTTGATCATGAATTAATCATTTAAAATTTTGTGTAGAATTCTACCCATTTTTCAAAAGAGCCGTCAAAGGTTATAAGTTCAACCTTAGGCAGTTTTATACCGTGTGGTCGCGTAGTATTTGAATTACGTATTTCATTTGAGCTTGCGATATATTGTGTTGATGTGGACAGCATTGAATTAATTTTATCTATTACACCCTGGGCATAACTGATTTGTGCATAATACAATTTTGCAAATTCATCGAAATGGGTCGAAGTTTCGTTAGTCTATATATATTTGTTTGGATTTCTTCAAATTTATCTAGTATACTTTTTAAACGTATATACTTTTTAAATGTAATTTTATTCCTGTATGTTTTTGTAGTTTTCTTCATTGTGAATACAATTGATATATTTTGCGAATTTTGTTTTAAGGACTGTTCTTTGCTGTTTTAATTTAATTAATATCGCGGTATCTGGAATTTTGATTACTAATTTATCTACTTTGCAGATCAATTTAAAGAGTTATATGAGAATACGATTGTTTTAAGGGTTAATGTGGTGGATTGTTTTACATGAGAGCACAAGAGATTTTTTCACTTATCTTTGTTGTTGGGATGTTAACCCTTTTGGCTGCACCTGTGTTGATTGTATTCGCTGTAGATGAGTTAGCATCATTGTTGGTGATGAGGACTGTCCGTTGGATCCGGAGGGATGACGTCTGCGTTGTTTTGCTCACGCTTCTCGGCTTTCGGCTGCTGATTTTCCTCGTGTATTGATATATCTTCGTTAATTGAAGGTTTTCACTTTAATAATTTTTATGTATTTTGTGTTTAACGATCGTTAGATAAGCCCTACTTAATCTTCAAATTTTTGTATTGTTTTGAACGAATCGTCTGTACAGATTGTTGCTATCATACTGTATAAATTTACGTCACTGGAATATTTCGATTAATTATCACAATTAATCCGGTGCGTTTATCCGGCTCGAAGGATCATGTTATGGTGCGTATAGGTGAAATAACCATATGTAATTATTATTAGATTGTTACAACACTAACAACTTATTTTCTTGCTCACAAAAACTGAATTATTTGTCATAGATTTTGAATATGTGATATTCTTTAAAACTGTGTCAACTGTTTGATTGTCATGATCGAAGTGTCTTTTACAAATTTTGTTAAATTTCCAAAAAACATTTTATTGGCTAAAATCTCTTAAACTATCATAGTGGGCGGCTACTTGGCCAGCCTTCGGGATGCTCAGTCCTTTAAATCCCTTATATTGCATCTAATGAACAGCTAAACTAACGAAGACAGTACATAATGTGAGACAATACATATCCACGATGGCCTTTCGGTCCACACAGACATTAGGGGCAGTAGAGGTTTTTCACTTTTTACAAATACAGTTTACTAAAAGAGTTTTACAATATGTGGGAGTGTTGGTAAGTGTTGTAAATTTGAAACATTTTAGAGAATACAATTCGTAACAAACATATACATATATATATATATATATATGTGTGTGTGTGTGTGTGTGTGTGTGTGTGTGTGTGTGTGCGCGCGCGCGTGCGTGTGTGCGTGTCAATAGAGCATATGTAAAATTAAAAATATGTTATTAATTATTTTGCAGTTATCCATTAATTGATTATTATTTCGAATTCGAACAAAAAAATTTGTTTCCATTCTGAATTATCGTTTTTTATAATATAACACTGAGATTGGTTTTGCTTATTATATGAATAGACTTTTACTTTTGCACCAAATTTTAAAAATATTTGATTGCTAGTGTTAAAGTTTTGGCGTATTTACCAAAATGCAGAAAATTTTTTTTGAGAAAGTTTAAAATTTATAAACTTTTGATGAAAGTCGTGCAAGAAATAATATTTAGTTCTGCAATCTACATTCGTTTATCTGTCTTATTTTTTTTTGGGTTGCAGACAAATATGAAATAATTTTTTTCTGCGCATTACTTATTGCGATTGTAAGCATTATAGTTTGATTACTTAAAGTATTATGACAGGAAATACGCCAAACAAAAGTAAAAACTTAATATAACCTTAACGAAATCACTGTCACTACATTGTAAACCTTTAATCGCACTAGGTGGTTAAAGCGACGCGAGTAACGTTTCTTCGAAACAATTTGCAATACATTGTTGCATCTATTTGTAATCTTTCCTCGAGCTCGACATTAGAAATGTCGTCATAAAAAGTGTTGCTTTAAGTTGACGGGAATAAAAAGAACTGTAGAAAAAATATCAAGCACGCTTCACAATATTTTCATGGTTTGACACAATGTTTTCATGGTTTGATATTTGTACCAGCGTATAACATACTGACTGCCGTGGTTGTGTAGGAATACAGATTGGAATTACACTTTTGTTTAAACAAATTTTATGTTTAATATCATACTTATATTCGTATATTCACGTTCCTATTCCATGATCTTAAACTATAATAGATTTCAAATACTACCTTAGCGGATTGAGACACTTTTATATTCGGGGGTCTGTGTTATATTTTCAAAATTGACTCTCGAAAACGTAAAATGTCAATTATTCAAAACTTTGGAACTTTTGGTTGCCGACACTAGAAACTCATCTTGTACAAATATTTTTAGAAGGCGTCTGTAAAAGCCATACTTTCCACTTTCTTTCCCTGATAACTTCTCGTCTCTATTTCTCCCAATCTAAACTGAAGCTTCCTAACTGTATGTTCTGTTTACATTGAATTGAATTTTGATCAATTTTGTTTATATTAAATAAAATATAGTTTCTGGTATTTATTGTTATATTTTTATAAATTTATGACTACTTGTCAATCTGTTTGGAACTGCAAAAGAAAAACAAATATCGACCAAGTTTTTGTCAGAAAATGCACAAAACGGTGTTCCGTAATTGTGCGTTTCTTTAGAAACTATTTATTCGATATAATCAAAATTATTTTAATTGGAAGGTCTAATGAAATGCTAGGATATATTATAGGGTTCCTTATTTTACTATGGATCTGAAAATAAAAGAATGTTCGTAAATATTTCAGTATTTCACGTACGCTTTTTTATTAGGGGTAACTTTTCAAATATAAAATATCCATTTTTAACAATGAAGACAAAAATCGAATTTTGAAAGAATTTGGTTAGTTTATGTATTTATTTACGTCTAACTAAAGAATTACTAGTTTTAAGTATACGATGAGCCACTATATCAACGGATAGCTTACAGAGAGAAAACGTTCGGGAAGCGAAGTGACGATGGAAGTTGTTCAGTGTAGCACTGAAAGAAACATGAGATACGTTAAATTACGAAGCGATTGATTACAGATTAATTTTTCCTATAACGTGCTTATGTTAAATACAGCATAAATAACATAGTTTAATACATGTAATATTTTACTGTGTTACAAGTATACTTATATTTAACCGTGAAGAAGAAAGTATAAGTACATGGTAATGGTAATTTATGATTATACTGTATCTTACATATATATCGCCAAATATTTTATTGCTCATTAATATATTAAGGATATTTCATTACAATAAATGAACTATAATATTCGTGACATTTTTAATTTTCGTAAGTATTATTACGTTTTAATTTCAGAAGGAACTTAGATATGGGTGAAGGAGTTAGTCTACAACTCGTTATTAATTAATACATTTAAAAGTTTCTTGAAAAAAAATGTCCTTTATTTCACAGCTCATGTCCTCATTTATGGCATAGCTCTTTCCATGAATACAACTTTACGAACGATTGTGATGAAATTTTATAGGAAGATGTAGTTAAATGTGAATACATAATATATGTAATCACATAATAATGGATAAAAATACTTTTAATTTTTTTTCAAATGCCTTCTACATCGAATTTGGGGTTGTATTTTTTTCTCTCCCGGATTCCGTCCAGCGGAGTGAAATTTTAAGTGTTATTTTAAAGCGCATTGAATATATTTAATGATATTTTATGATACGGCCGTGTGCAATGCCCCCCTCCGCTAACATTTTAATTACAATGTCCAAGATAACGATGTATAGTAGGTACCATGATGCAAAAAATTGGTCAATTTATATTAATAAATTAAAGATAAATTATTGCCATGTTATGGCAAGTAGTAGACTTCATAGGCTTCTATGAAGATATCTTTGTCATAAATAACTTGTTCAATTTAGGCGGTTAGTACTCCATTTTACCGCGAATCATAAACCATTTACTTGTGTACAAAATCATGGCTAGATAACCATAAGTTAATGCACTTTCTATATGTACTTGGTCGGTACTTAATTCCTTTCTTGAAATCAGTTTATTGTTAGTATTTTTTATATCTTTACCCGACTGCGAGCGGAGGACTGTTTTTCGGTTGTACGTTTGTAGGCATGATACTTTACATGCGAGTCTAAAGAGTTATGTGAATTTTAACATTTGAGGTGTTATTAAACTCGTTATAATTGGACGAATCACAAGGTTCATGATGTAATGAAAATACCCATATTCTGGAATACTGATAGGTATTTTGTCTTATCTGTAATGTATTGCCTGATATTTCTAAAACAGGAATAAACATTTTCAACATGATTTTAAGATATTGTTATCGTTTTCCAGTAAAATTTAGGTTAACTTTTAGTAATAGTTTTTTTTTCATAATTTTGACTTCAGTAATATCGGAGATGAGGGGGTCAAGATTTCAGCAATGTCATTAGAATTATATTTGAAAAATTCCGAAAAAAGCGGTTTCAAAATCCTTTTACAACGCGGTTGGAAAACCATTTTTCTCTGAAAAAATGTTTTCTTATATTATTGAGGTAGTGAGTCCTTTATTATTGACTAGCGCATGACTCTCGAGTTTTGACCTCAGAAGTAATTATAACCCGGGTACAAGTAATTAGTTTTTAATATAGCTTTTTGAAAAGAGAGGATTTTACTCTCAGAAATGACACCATTTCTTAATTTTTTCAAAATATTCAGTATGATACCAATTGGCAAGTGACACGCATCTCCTCCCATTGCTACAGATTTTCGATTATTCTTTTTTCTATTGATTGGCCAATTGTCAGATTATTGATTTTCATAAATATTTTTCAAAGAGTTTCATTATTCAAAATTTTTTTACAAAAACTGTATTTTCTTCACGCTGAGCAATTGCTCGCTGCGTTCGTTTTATACGAATATTCTTATCCCATCTCTCTGCTCTTTTCACGGCGTTAGTCGGTTTTTTTGTTGTTTACAACCTATCACAATCTTTCTTAATATGTAGTATATTTTTATATATGAGGTTTACAGAGGTGGTTAGAAGAAACATTATTTTCGTAGCAATAATTTTTTCAAGCGTATCGTTCCACTGCACAGAAGAATATAGTAAATAATTAAATACAATGCGTAAATTCATATTACTGCGTACATTTAAGGTTGTTTATTCAAAATAAAGTCTTTGTACTGTTTACCCATTTTACGATAAACATAATTAACATGTGGCCTATAAAAGAACCTAATGTAATTCCAGCTGGCATCAAGATGTTTGTTGCGGAAAATAACAACTTTCTTATTTGCCAAATATTTTTTTGCTTTTTGTAAAATTATTTTATGTTTATTTTCAAAGAATTTCTTTACGAATTTATGTAGGGTAAAATAATATGTTAATGATAATTTTGCATATAGCTATATTATTACAATATATTACTGTATATATTGATGTTTTTTATATATATGATATTGCGTGATAGTTTTTTTCATAATTTTGTTGCACAACCATCTGACCCAAATATATATATTTCAGTATAGTAAGTGTCATCTGAGAAGTTTATTCTATAATAAATTTAGTGGATTGAATGCTTAATAAATACAAATAAATAATAATAAAAAAAAATAATAAGGAATGAACGGAGAAAAGATTTAGGAAAAGGAAATAAGGAGTTAGAGGATTTGGCTCCTCTGTAATGTTTTTAAATTTCGTTAGCGAAATAAGACAGTTATAATTTCGTTATTTTCGTACGCCCGTTCGTTTGTAACAGTTTTATAGTTTCTGCAATTTTAAATCTATGTACACAAATTATTTTTATACTGCCAGTGCTTCTTGTTGAGATCTCAGTTAATATATAAAAAAAACAGTGAAACAAATTTAACACATCTCGACACTCATGGAAAATGGGGTGATTTTTTTCTTGCATTCATAACTACCATTATATAGGAGTTGAAAAAGAAAAGTGAGGTGCCGTTTACCATATTTAATTTTCCCCGTTTCTGAAATATTAAGTTTCAAAGTGATATGTAAAGTGAAATATACTTCTTCTTCCCTGTAATTTTTTAACCGTATGTTTAAAAAGTCGAGAGGAAATTCTAGTTAGTAACATTTTAGTTCATTTTGCATTCAAGAGTTAGGTATAGAAATTAGAGTTAGGTATAGCATTTTGAATATATTTGGAGTTAATTTTGTAGAAATTCATTATTCACAATTAAATGAAACTACGTGATCTAGTTTTATTTCTACTTTCTCTAGGTTCTTTACCACGACCTAGGTTTCGTTGTATCACAACATCTTCTGGTGGGCTAGGAATCTAATAGCCCACCTGAAGATGTTGTAATATAACGAAACTTAGGTCGTGGTAAAGAACTTAAAGGAAGTAGAAATAGTACTATATCACGTAGTTTCATTTAATTGTGTATATCATTTTATTCAAGAGTTAGGTATAGAAAACTACGAAACCATACTCTACGCTTGTTCCGCCGAAATGTATTTTAGTATTACAACTAGTAAATAAATAAACCTCGTTATATTATTATATTCACAAATATTTCATTTCTTTTTTGGATAAAGAAAGTGGTAAATGATCTAAACAGTTCGAAATCTCAACTCATAAGTTTGCCTGTTACGGCAGCATGGGGTTTATTAAGATGACATTAATTTGAATTTGGTTTACAAAAATAGTAATAATTGTTACAAAATTAAAATTTGTATTTAAAGAATAATACAATAAGTATTAGAAGGAACATTAGACACGTTATTTTGCGAAAAGTCGCTGATTGGTTAGAACTTATATTTTCTTTTCACAGTTATATGGTTCGTGCGGTTTTACTGTTAGCAATGCTTTATTTCATGTTCAATTATTTTTGTAATAGTCTGGTTCCAATTATGAGGGATATCATTTAATTGAAAGAATTGTAATGACATGAGATGACACAACCAGTATAGAAATGACAAATTATTCTAGGAATTGTGCAATGGGGTATTCGTGGAATATGACGGGTTGAGTATAAAAGATCGATTCGTTTGTAAACATGGAGATTCTTGGTATAGTTCAAAGGCGACATGTTCTTTAAATAGTATTTTATTAAGTCTGCGGCATCGCAATTGATGCTGAACGCGCAAGCTGCATAAACACATAAAAGCCAACGCATTCTGCGTCATTGCAGATTGTAGATACCGTTATAGCGTAATGGTAATAATATAGTTGAATGAAATTTCTGATAAAAAAATTAAACAAATAAACTCGAAGCTTTCATACCATGCCCTTGTGTTAAACAAGTATTAGTGTGAGTTTTTGAAGTTATATTTCTTTAGGCGCGTTATGAAAAAATGATGAGAGTGACATTTTAAGATTCGTCACACAAAAGTTGCAGTATGAAGTTGCAGCGGTTGCAGTCTTGAAACAAAAGCTATTGGCACCATCGTCGTCTCTGTTCACTGTTTTCATATTCATAGTATTTATCCACATGTTTCTAGTGTCTACATTCACACACGTGTTTTAGTTTCATATAAGTGCGATTTATATATGTGCTGATAAATGATATTCAGTAGTGATTTAAATTCAATATTTTGATTAATATATTTACTATTCGTAAATATTAGTGAAAAATTGTGTTTATAGACGTTTTCAAGTGCTCCAATATAATTGAGGTTATCTATCCGTATGTATTATTTAATGATGCCAAAGAAGTATAACTTCTCACGCGCGTACATAAGTACACGCACCCTTTTTTTTTCAAGGAATTGATTTGTTATTATTATCACTACATGCGAATTATAGTAAATTTAAATGAGAAAAACATAAGCTCATCATTAATAATTGTCATTCTTGGTCTTCAAATCAATAAATTATTCTAAACGAGATCGAAATTAATTATAGTGAAATAAAAATTGTAGCAAGAAATGAAATAAACAATTATAATAAAAATCATAATAAATAATTGTTTTCTTGCTACATTTATTATATTATAAAAATTATAATAAATGTAGCAAGAAAACAATTATTATGAAACAAAAAACCGACTGTATAAAAAACTAAGAGAAAGCAATAAATTATTTTTGCGTCTTTAAGCAATGATTTGCAAGCGGGATCCAACGTGGCTTTATATCGATTTGTTACTCCATTTATATCTATTATAATGGATTTCATAAATGTTTGTCACTTAAAATTTGTTACTATCTTTTCAGTTTATGGGCCTTTTGTTTTTTTAATCATCCTTTTCCTTTATAATTTTTTATTAAACATTTGAAAAATAAATAATATTTTAACGAAAGAGAAATTACAACGTTTCTGGTTTGGTAATTCTACACGTATGGGTAACAAGACACAGCATATATAAGTTATAATTTAGAAAAATAATAAAGAAAATTGCAAACCAGTTTTTATATTATACAAATTTTGCTTTAAAAATGTGCTTTATAACTAAGTGTAATAAATAAAAATGAAAGTTCAAGGAGTTTTACTACAGTGTATATTTTAATAGTTGACTTTTTCAATGTCCGTTTTTCCATTTACTTCTTGAGAGTAGTATATCTTCTAAACAATTAATAGTGTACATTTTGCAATAATACAAACATCCATTTAATGTTGTTTCAATTATAAGCTAGTTTGAGTTATTACGTCTAATTTCATTTCTAACTAATCGCATCGATATAAACGGAAAATTTAATTAATTATATAATAAAAATATATCATTGGTTTATTGTTAAATTCAGATTGATATGATATGGTATTCGACAAGGACTTCTGGGGCAACATGGTATTAAGAAGTAATTAAAATGACAATTTATGAAAAATTAATTAATACGTACAAAATATTTTTATTTGAAAAAGTTAATTACAGCTATGCTATCAAACCTATCAATCTATTATTATGTCGTTAACGGTCACGGGGAGTGTTGGAGGTTTGTTATTTATTTATCAATACCATGTCATTCAAAAATTATTAATGTTTATTGTAGATAAAAACAACTTACATTTTTAATTAAATCAGTGTAGACGAATAAGTTTATTTTGTCTGGGAATATATACTTTATCATATTATGTACACTGTCTGTGTTCGGTTAAATGTATATATTTACGTGTTATATTTATAGACCTCAATTTAAACTAAAAATTCCATTGTTGTGTAAAATATTTCATATTTATTATTTAATATGCTATTTATAGATTTATGACTTTTATCGAGGCCAAGTAGAAAAGAGATACGTTGATCCTAAAAAACATTCAGCTTGATGTTCGTATTAATACTTTTATTATTGTGTATAGATTGGGTAATAATGAAAAATCGTTAAGTTATTATACGTTATTTTGATTGAAGATGTCGAAAGATAAGTGTGATATTGTAAATATCAAGACAATGAATGTGATATAAAGAGATTATATGAGAAGTGAAACATACAGAAACATAACATTATAGAAAAAAGTCCATAAATAATTATATATTAATAAATATATATATATATATATATACATATATACATATATTTATATATATATATATATATATATATTTATTTATTTATTTATATTTGTGCCCATTGAACCTATTACGAGAATATTGTAACAGTAAGTCCTTATTACGATTCTTATGTTGCAATAAATTTGTTTATACCGAACGACTTTGTATAATTTGGCTGACTACATGGTTAGAATAAGTATAATCATGATAGATTATTTTCTATTAAGTACCTTTGTGAGGTAGATAAGGTATAATCGATTTTTTCCTCTTTTTAATAAATTGTACGCGGAAAAGTTAAAGGAATATTTTAAAAACAGTTTCAGAGAGAGTATAAAATGTAAGGTTTTCCATTTTTAAATAATATGAAAATCTTTTTTTTCAGAGTTTGAGAGTTTATTAAAGTATTTAAATAGAAGCACAAAGTTCAGTTTACTTATATTAAGCCAAAAGGTTAAACACAGTTCTTTATTCAAACTCGTTAACGGAAATGGAAAATTGATTACATCGAACATGCAACTTTCATTTGCAGTCTTAACATGTCTCATTATTATCTTTAATGCGCATCTCTATTGTCTAATAATGCACGGTTCATTTATTATTGCTTGCAGTATAATTGTTTCCTTATCACCACACGCTGCGAACGTGCAATTTGAACTTGATGCGCAGCCCGCAGCGACTTTATTGTTTTGACGAGCCTGTTACTCATTGACTTTTTATTAAGTTACCTGATACGTGCTCCCATAATTATGTGGCAGACGTTGATGCGTCTAAGTCGGCGGTAGACTTATGAGGGTTCGAAGTGGGTGGGTTTTAATTACACGTTGCTCTGCGTAGTAAAATTGAGTTCCATTAAGAGGGGCATGCGCGAGGTCAGTTACGCGCACCGGTCTCACCGATCTGCGTTTACTCGTTTTCGTTTTCTTTCGTTTTCAAATATTTTGTCTTTTTCGTATTTATTGTTATTGTTCAAGCCTTGGAGGCTTAAATGTAAATATAAATTAATATTTCTTCTTCTTAAGATATTGTAGGACTTTTAATTGTAGATTTAGTCGTTACGTATGTTACATTATTAGCTCTTCGGTTTTTTGACATTTGAGTTGTTTTCGAAAATGTCCTCAATAGTATGCGTTAGTTTTACTAAAATAATAATTAATGTAATTTGATTTAGTCGCAATGTATGTTACATTATTAGCTCTTCGGTTTTTTGACATTTGAGTTGTTTTCGAAAATGTCCTCAATAGTATGCGTTAGTTTTACTAAAATAATAATTAATGTAATTTGATTTAGTCGCAATGTATGTTACATTATTAGCTCTTCGGTTTTTTGACATTTGAGTTGTTTTCGAAAATGTCCTCAATAGTATGCGTTAGTTTTACTAAAATAATAATTAATGTAATTTTAATTTGTATGCAAATGAAGCAAATGTCTTACTATAACCATGAACTCTTTTGTCAATCAGACTACATTAATTAAATCGTCAGTTAAGTGGTCGAATGCAAATGGTTCTAAAAATGAAGCAAATTAATAAAAATGACAAAAAAAGATTTATAGAAAGACGACTACTTAACCTTATTTATACCACCGATATATATATATTGCCCAAGTTTAATTAGTAATTACGGGCTAGAAAAAAATATACAAAAATCACGTAATCTGAAGTGATACTTCCACAAAATTACATTTAAAATATACCTACCAATTTCGTAGAAAATAATTGTTAATATCCAGTTTTAGGGACGGTTTTCCATATAGGTAGCGATATAAAGAAACATATTTTGATCGAATTTGATTAATTCGTCAATTTAGCAATTTTCACCATTCAGTTAGTAACAAGTTTTTTTGTTAAAAAATCGAATTCAAAATTAGTTTGTGTAATTATTTCACTTTAACACTTAACATTTTAATTAGTGGTATTTTGATGTGATGTTTATTGTACATAGGTATAATTTTCTTATGATTACGTTTAGCTACTCGCTAATTCCTATTAACATCGTAATGAGAACTAGTTCAAGAATATGTTACTACAGTTGCGCTACTCTGTTACTGACCTGTCCTCATGTTGTTATCTTTATTGCATCTTGGATGTATTCTTACGTTACTATGGTGATTCACGCTGACACAGTGGTGAGCTAATGCATCCATTATTCGTCAAACTTCCAGAAGGCCAATTGAATTTGTGCGATGCCAGTGTTGTTGTTTTTGAGCTTTGTTTAACTCTTCATTTGGTGACGAAGAATAATAAAAACGTAGAGTCCTTATACGATCATTGTTTTATCATCGAGATCGTTATGAAATTTGTTGACATATATTGTTTTCTTTGTTTACGGCTCAGTAAAGTTAGCGTTTTATTTAATTTCTTTTGTTTCAGAAATAACGTTGAGCACGATAGAATCATTTTGGTGTAATCTCAATTCAGAACTGGAAAAAAATCCATTGGGATCAATTTTTATTATTAAATTGTTAATGATTTTGGAACAGCAATTTCAAATAATTAGAAAGGAAAAGTGTATGTTTCGTAAGTTGCTTAACCAAATGATATCTTTGATTTATCACAGAAAAATATTTTTGAAAAAATAAAATAATTTTTTAATATATTGTTGTGTATATTTTTAATAACCAAGTGACACTGTGTGCCATTTTTCGCCTATTTGGAATTTTTTATTCATATTTTTGTATCTTTATTACTTAATTCTTTACTTCCCTATGGACTAGTCCAGCAATTTCATCTGCCTTTTACTATATTTTAATATTTGTACTTATATATCAAGTATATTCGACCAAACCTCCAGTAACTTTTACGACCTTACCGCAATATATTTGTTCCCGAACCAAATGTTATACATGACGCGTATTTCTTTGTTCCGCTTAGTTATTTATGACAAGCGCTAACAAGTGTTCATGCAGAGCGTCATTATCCTGCATCCCATCCATATGCAACCACAGACGATGCACTTCAGATTTGTCGACCGGAAGTATTGCTCGTCGTACTCGCGCATATTCACGTGCCGAATGCGCTACGCGGCTCTACGCGGGGGGCCACAGATGGCTGTCGTAGTAGTAATGAATATAGAGTACGCGTGAGACGGCGTAGCGGGGCAGGCTAGAGCAACGGGTGTTACAGCATGATTATTATTACTTTTATTTATTTTTCACTCGTTAATTTCTGTTAAATTATTGTTATTGTTATTCGTGTTTCATAATTCAATTTATTTCAGTTTTAATGTTTATAAAATTTATCTTCTGTGTTATCCGTAACTAATAAACAGAGTATATTTTGAGCTCTAATATATAATGTTGGAATATATATACTAATCAAATTTATTTGGAGAGATTATCTTTTAAACCGGGAGAAAAAATTAAAATTGTATAAAAAGTGTATTGAAAAAATTTTAGTATTAAAACGTTGCTGAACTTAGATTAATTTTGTTTATATTTCGTTAATTATTTGTGTTTCCATATTAATTTTAGTTAAAATAATTCCATAATTAATAAATATTATAGCGTAACCACTTCAGTAATCGCTAACTATCTGCATTAATTTATATCAATAAAGAAGTTGTTTACAGCAGAACTGGATCCGGAAATGAAACTAATTGAAAGGATAGTTAATTAGGGGGTTTGTTTATAAGCAAAAATCAAAGTACTAATCGTTCACGATGTTAATTATTATTATATTGGTTGGTCTTAAATTAAATTATATATATATATATGTATATATATGTATATATATATATACATGCTTATATGATGTACATTGTAGATCCATTTTTCCATAGAGGTGCGACCGTTTCTTCGGCGAACGGCGAGTTTAATAGAGACCCCCATAGATAATAATAACGAGGTAATAAAAGGGTAGAAGGGTAGGTGAAAGTCAGGGGGGAGCAGAATATAATCGTATGTTACGCTTTCGATCATTCTATATGTGCATATGTGAATAAGAAAAAATTTACACAACAATTATTTGAATTTTGAATTATTTCCATTTCGCACCGAGACGTGATAAAAAGAATCACTTTAGCTACCCACTATGAAAGTCGCTTTGCCTTCTCCGTTAGAGGCAGCTT
Organism: Druceiella hillmani; assembly: GCA_039881145.1. Taxonomy (NCBI): domain Eukaryota; kingdom Metazoa; phylum Arthropoda; class Insecta; order Lepidoptera; family Hepialidae; genus Druceiella; species Druceiella hillmani. Next base: position 18,989,652 of record JAYKKI010000002.1, on the reverse strand, counting down.
CGTAGCTCTATGATTTTTTCTTATGACTAACGCATTAAAACTGATTTTATGGAAACTTATCTTAGCTTTAAAGTGCAGATATTCGATTATCGGATATTTAATATGGCGAATAGATAATTATTTAATAATATCACACAGCCGATGAAATTAATTACAATTTCTCTAAGTGAACCTTCTAACCCTACCGCTCAAATACTTGGCTCGTTGTCAAGCGGGTCAGGTGTAGGTTAGAGCGCTGTGGCGGGTGCGCGCGCACCGAGAGCGCTATTTATAGCAGCGACAGCCCTCGTGCATACTTGACGAACGCCGATCGTGGTTGACCCTTGGTCCTTTATGGAACATGTGGGTATGTCTGCCAAAATAGGTCACTAGTTTAAAAAGAAATTAATATCTTACTTTTTATTAGTGCATATTTCATAACCGGATAGCAAGCATTACCTCTATGTCTTTTAAGAAGAAAAAGACAATTTTATTAAGGTTAATATTTTCTCCTGTCTATTATAAATTTTTATAACAAAACCTGTTTTTCAAACATTATATTTTGGTTATAATACAAAAATACTGTTCTACAAACAGATTTGTTTTTATATTTTTGTCGAAATTCTTTTTTCGCTATCATTTAAACATGACACTATTTTGTATATGTGTCTTTTCTGCTATTTTTTTTAAATACTTTTTGCAGGGTTTATGTACAGTGAGATAAGGGTGACAAGACATAGTTATAAAGGTAATTTATTCTGTACTGAAATAAGAAACCTTCGTAACTTTGTTACATCCGCTCCTCGGTCAGTGCCTCATAGTTTCCACAGTTTTCAGTTTTAGTACATTAAATTAAGCAAGAATATGGTTTAAACTGAAAATTCATTTAACATGTCGCAAGATGTTGAAAAATATATTTTAATGTAAATGTAAAATGAATTTCTTTTTCGCACACGTGTAGGATATTGGATAGGTATTTCAATTTGTTATTAAGATTCTACTAATTGCATGTAAGTCTCCTTTGTGAAATATTAAACTTCGAAGTTATGTACAATGTTTTCTTTCCACTATTTAAATTATAGGTAGGCATTTGATTACAATTTTCCTTTAAAATAATTTCGGGTCCTTAAAGTAGAAAAAAAAATCAATTTAACTACGTAACCCTACATCATGCGTATTCAGATATACACTTTGTTGTTTTTGTTTATTTTTGGGCGGGAATCTCTAAAAAGTAATAGTAAATAAATAAATCTTGGCGCTAATTTTTTAGCTGTTTCTACAGTCTGTTTATTTATTCCAGAATCTATAAGTTTTACAGTTAATAATCCAGCTTGTGAAACGTGCAGACAATTACTTTCCTTCAACTCGCATTCTTTCAGATAGAAGTTATCATTTTACATTAAATTTAATTGCATAACAAAACACCGATAAAAGTCAAACATTTAATCTAACCTGAATATATAGTTGCGCCAGTTGCTGCGCGCTTATCATTGAAACATAGTTTTGTAGGTCGTAGCGGTGTCGAGGACTGCTACAGAGCGCTAGGTAAGCAAGTAGTTTTGTTACCACGCTACGCTCATTATTTATCAATGTAGTCGTGACATCAACAGGTGACATTAGGATGGTCACACGCGAACAATATTGGAAATTTATTATTGGCTCTGGAGTATTTATTTATAAATTCTATCATTTACAAATGACAGATGCATAAAACAGACTTTTAAATGGAACTTTCTTACTAGACAAATGTATCAAGATTATAACATCAGGTTATTCATTTAAAAGAACGAGAAATGTACTTGAAAATAAAATTCGCATTTTCATATTACGAAAGTATTATGAAGTAAATTTAAAATATAGTGTTTACTTAAATTGCGTAAATTAGTATTCTATCAAACATCTTTTTTCTTCAAAATCTGCCTCCTTTTTACTTTGTTGCCTTTTTTTATTATTATACTTGTTTATTTTTATTTTTATCACGCTTTCATTAGATTCACTTACATGTAACTATGTAAGTACAAATGCAGCCAAAAATGTGTACAAATTTTCACCGATTTCTAATTGGTATATAATAATAATACAACACTACGTATCGAGTTCATATGATGGAGTAGGTAGCTGGCAATAGGTTCTTCTAAATGGTTCCCAGCTAACCCATTGAGTTTGGAGACGTTTGACTTGTGTTAATGAGTCTTTTGGTTAAATATCATAATCGGGAGAATCTAATGATGAATAAGGAAGGTGCTCTTGGGAACTTCTCTATGGCTAATAGTATGGGATCATTAAATTCGTCCCATTGGGTCCATCATTTACCGAAGCAGGTTTTTCTAATTTTTGTGACTATGATTTTTTTTATTCAGGTTAAAAAGAGGTCGAGCTATGTGTTTGGTTGATATATTTCTTTCCTTGGTTTTCTGTACATTCACTCTATTTTTGATTGATTGACAGATTTCAATACGATTGTTGATGCTACGTAACGATATAAAACTGGAAAGAGAACTTTATAGTCAGAATCACGCTTTTGTTTCCTTGTCAGTCATAAATAAATAAATATGGAATTCACAATTAAATCTTCTTATTTCTACAAAATTAACTAAGAAACTTAGAATAATCAATATTATGGGAATAAAAGTTTAAAATTACAAAAAGTTATTACCAGCGTATGGGGTACCGTTTTGAGGGAATAATAAAAGAAGTTGAAAAATCTGAAGACATTCTTGAGCATAGGGAACATCAATATTTTTCGATAGAATAAAATTATTTTAAGAAAATTTAAAATTAACCTTAATTTTTGAAAATTAGAGCAAACTTCTCGGTTTTCTATCTCCATTCGCATTTAATGAATTGTTTCCCCTATGTTAACATTTCACGTTATTCCCAGAATAGATTTTATATTTCTTGGAAATACTTATGTTATGATTTAAATGTAAAGCTTTTATTGCGGCCTTCAATCAACCTTTATTACTGTTCTTATTAATTGTGTTTAATCAAAGTAAAATTTTAATTATACATATATTTTGCAAACTAAATATGTTATGTATTAGTTCCAACTTGTGGTAGTCATATTAAATTGTTGAAAATATTTTTCAGCTTTAAAGAAACCTTTACAGCGTCACTTCACTCTATGTATGTCAGTCTGGATCGACAGAACGTTATTGGCAAAAAATCTGTGTACCTACAATATAAGTATATTGTAGGTACCCAGATTTTTTGGCGATTATATTCAATTAATATAAAAGTTAATTTTTTTGAATTTTCGGAGGTAAATATTTTGAATTCTTAAAAAAATTATTTATGTTCAAGCCTGTATTTAAAAACACGAAGAATATACTTTCACTTATAATAATGATAAAATGTATTATATGTCATATACATAGCAAAATATTTCAAATGTACATAAATATACTATTTATATATATTAATGTTATCGGAATACTTTTGTATTATGTATCACATTTATTCAAATGTTTACTATGTTTGAAGTATGCTATAGGTAAGAAGGCATCGTAGTACGAACTTGAAATACACTATGCATATATATATATATAAATATATTGTTTCTATAAAAGGTCACATCGTTGCAAGTTATTAAAAACCAAAAAGCTTCCCATACCTCGTTACGATATTTAATTCATTATATAAAACAAAGACCCTAACTACTATGTACCGGGTGAGTACTATGTACGAGTGAGTAAGAGAAATGACCTCGACGAGAGGATTAATGAAGTTATTAATAGATTGAGTTGGAAGAAATCATTATCGTTATGTTAATCTCATCCGTCATTTGAATCTGAATTGATTATTAGGAAATAAATTAAGTGCGAAAGTACGGATTATGTCTACATTACAGTTAACTAATCTTGTGTGAATGCTTTCATATAGACATATCATTCGATATAAAACCGCATTAATCGTGTATAAAAGAATATTGGGATTTGTTTGTAAACTAAGTTTTATTATGACTTTTATGTGCTAGGATACATCTACAGTAATATTGATTTTGGATTTTTATATAAAAAATGCGATATTCCGAAATTTTTCCACGCTCTGGGGTTAGCATTAATTATTAAAACTTTGTAAAACAATCGCTTGGGACTAATTCTACGTTAAGATCATAGGTGTTCTAATAGTTCAAAAATGGCGACGGTTAGTAGCTTAAAAAACTTGCCAAATATTAATCTTAGAATAAAAGTACAAAAATTGCATTTTATGCAAAAAGGTTGTAAAAGCAATAAAATTGTCCGGATAATATTTTTATATCGTTTACAGAAAAAATTAAACACCCTAAATCCAAATTTAACCTTACATACATTGCTTATATCAGTATTTTGTTATTTTTGTACTGATTCGATAATAAAAAAGCTCTCATGGTATTATTTCATTTTGTTTAATATTTTTTTAGAAACAGTGTATTTAATTTTCAATATTAAACCCATTCATCTAAGAAAATGTCGAAAATTAACGAAATCTATAGTCTCGTTAATTATATTAACTGCTTTTATTTAGTTTCACTTCTACTTAACCCATTATTAGGAAACTTCGCAGTTGTATTCAGTTGAAATGACAAAATAATATTATGATCATTTAAATTATTCCTCCTGAAATCTGATGCTGTAGGAGTAAGTGGCCGTGTCTAACCTGTGAGACTTGAAGTCTGTTGGTTTTAAATAAGTATTGTGGGTCTCGAGCATAGATTCCGTCATTGAATTGAGAGTCTCAACTCGTCAGACCTGATGCTGCAGGAATTCTGCCTCTCTAAACCGTAATATTTAGGGGTCTGCTTGTTCTAAATCAGCACTGTAGCAGAGTCTTTACCATTGAACTCCGTATTCTAACTCCATAGTCGTCATGCTGCAGTAGTACGAACTGACTAAATCACAAGGCTTGAAATCAAATTGGTAAAGTAGGTTACAAGTGAGAAGATTAAAATACTAATATGCAATTATAAGTATGTATGATGGTAAAGGTAGAGCAGAGCTCCCGCAACGTTAATTGGATAAATGTGATAATAATAAGGCGAAGCAAATAAAATACATTAAAAAGTTAAAAATAAAATGAAATTTAAAAAAACACTTTAAATCAAACGGTTTTATTGTACAATAAATGACGTACTAAAAGCTAAAAAACAATTATGCACCAACGAACTGGGCTTTGGTTTGACGAAAAGAAATCGAATAAATGATAGATGATTTAGGTATAAATGGACCCTAAGATTATATTTTCATCGCCAAAGCCCCAGGCTAGTGATCTATGATCATTTTGTAGCTTTTAGTACATCATCGATTGTACCATAAAGTTGTTTGATTTAAAAAGTTTTTTTTACCTTTATTTTATTTTATAATGGTAATAAGTATGTCGTTTAATGTAAAGTCACACAGCAAAATAAACTGTAAACGTAATTTTTACTAGAAGTCACATAGATTGCCCTACATTATTTCATATAAAAAAAGTTTGTATTTTATTCTATTATAAATTGAATGGAAAATATTTAGTACATTTTTTTAAATTATTTTTTAAAAATTCTACAAAATTCATCTTTCCACCTTTCACCATATTTTAATAATCAGGCAACTTTCACAAAACTAAAAAAAAATATTTTAAACACAGCACGACTTTCTTATCCTCAAAAACTAGTGATGCTATAAAAGTGTAATCTTATCATTAATTACATGTAACTCTTAGAAGCTAATACGTCACTTGGAACGATCTGTAACGAGTTGTTTACGTCGAGTCCTTCTCGGAATAAGATCCTGTCATCAGGTATTAATATCAACCACGTGTAAAGTCGGAGGGTCTATTGAGCTATTTGATCAAGGATATGTAATATCTCGATATGTAATTGCTATGAGTTCATTCTGCGAATTGAATACTGCCCTTTATTTAGGAGGAAGTAGGTCATGAGATTCATCAAAGCGACACCAATTAGATCTTTTGGATATATTTTAATTTATGTTCTGTATTTAAAATAATGTAAGCTTCATAAAAAACCAAATCAAAAAAGTGTGCTAATAAGTCGTATTGCAAAATCTTGTATAAGTTTCTTGGTGGAATTGCTATCAGGGAGTTTATGATAACCTGTAGATTTACCACTAATACTGCATATATTTTTATAAAGATTTCTTTGAGTTGCGGTCTTGTAATTAAAAGTAATATTTGAAAAAGTATCCATAAAAAATATTGGTGCTAAGAAAATACAGGTTTAGAAATTAAAAAAATGCTAAGAAAATATAGGTTTAGAATATTAAAAAATTGCGAATTTTTAATAAAATTGTTTTATTACAAATTCTAAAAACTAATTAAAAAAAAATACAAAATACTTGCAAGTCGCTGAATTCGAAATAATGTAGAGTATTTACGATATGTGAATATTTTAGTTTTTTCAAAGATATTTTATTACAGCTATTGTAAAAATATTATTTAGTATGCCGCAGAATGAAAAATAAACTTAGAAGAACTAGTATTAGAAAAAATTCACCGACATGAAAAAGACATTAGTTCTACAAAAAGAAGCGAATGGTTAAAGGTGCCGAAGTAATTATTGCGTCCATGGGTAGAAAATTATTAGGAGACAATGAAAAAGTAGCTAAAAAACATAAAGTTAAGAGAAAAGTAACAAACGAAGAAGTTTAACGAATTCATAAAGATTTAACTCCAGGACCGTCAGGCATGAATAAGGTCAAGAAAAAAAGAACAAAAATAAGTCGAAACGTACACTACAAGACTCGGGTCATCTGAGCTATAATTCAGGTATAATGAGTATATATGTATAGTAATACTGAAATTGTGTATCATTATGATTATGAAACACTAACCGATCAATGTTTCAATGATTTTGATATAGACACGAAAGAATATAATTTATATGGTAAAGAAGATGAGATGAATGTTAGTCAGCACAAAGTACATGTAGTTGCAACCGATATAGGTGCATTGCAGGACAAAAATGCAAACATGAAGTGTTTGATTTAAAAATAAAAATAAAGAAAAAGGTAAAAAGAGCAAAGTAAAAGAAAATGAATTTTTGAAGGAAGACTGTGATAAACAAATAGATAAAATAGATATAGTTGCTAATGATGGCGGTGGTATTTCAAAAAGTGATGACCTAACTGAAAATTATAAAAATACCTTGCCTGATAAAGCCCAAAAACAAGGATAAATGTGTACTATGCAATGTATCTAATGAATGTGAAACCAAAACCCAGGGCAGTCATAAAAATTGAACAATTTTAAAACTGATAATATAATTAATCAAGATAATCAGACTAAAGAAGGAGCTAACAATTATAGGAAAGAAGTCCATGCCTCGATAAATAAGGCAGCACTTGAAAGTGATGACAATAATAACAAAGGCGTTAACATTGTGATATGAATCTGTACTTGTAAAGTACCATAACAGGAAGAAATGTACATACTTTGTTGGATTTATTGAGATACTTGTAAAAATAAACGAAGAGACTTACTACACCGTAAACTTTGTGAAAACAATTAAGAATACATCACAGTTTAAGTTTATACTTCCCAAGAAAAAAGTTGACGTAACTAAACTACTAATAGTAAAAAAAAACACTCATAAAATTATTGCGGGGAAGAATATACATTGCTAAATGAAGATGACAACGTAAATTTTTAAGGATTTTTGTGCGTAGTGGGTACGTTTTCATGTGTGTATACATGTTATCACCTATCTTACCAAAAGTTCGGAAGACAGATAGGAAAGTGATTTAAAATAGTGGTAATAATATTTAATTTGATGATGACTTATTTAATTAGCGATTAACTTAAACTAATGGTCATCCAGTGGTCGAAATTCGTCCATAATTCATTAAATTTTTAAGTTTGAACGTTATTCTTTAATGTGAAACTCATTTGGTCAATCTCACATTTGAAATTTTTTAGTGACATATACTCTGTGCAATTGTTTGACCACAGATTATTATGTGTTTGACATTGACAGTATGAATGTAAACAATGAATCTTTTAATATATTTGTAATAAATATTTTATTTAAATTTTAGCTTTTCGCCCTCCGATCCATATTAACTTTAAATTTGTTAAATCTCATACTTCTCCAAGCGCTCAATATACTTAAAAAGAGGTACAAAGTTTTCTCTTCACGTAATAATATATACAATAGATATGTTAAATTAGGTATTGTTACAAAAAAAAAACATTTCAAAGTGTATTAAAGAGTTATTATTCACAATCTACAATCATGAAAATAAAACTTGTTTCGATTCATTGCTTTTAATTTGTTACTTATCTGACAATTTATCATGAAAGAGATAGTGTTGAATAACACTGTTTCCGAACGGGGCAATTCCGAAATATAAGATATGTAAAAATATTTTTAGGCTATTCCATGGGTAATGTTCAATATTTTTTATAGAGGTAAATACAAATAAAAACTAAATATCAAGTTGAACAGAGAACAAAAATCATTTTTGAATGTCATTTGGATTTATCTCCGTATATATCGGGATTGTACCTTATTTGTTCCAAAATAAGGCAAGATTTCAAACCTTGTATCTAAAAAAATCAGTTAAGTCACAGGAAGAACTGGGCACACAACATTAGGCTGTTTAATTAAATATACGAAAGTGATAAACTTTTCAGCAAAATTTTGATAAATTCTGACAACTTTAGTCAAATAATGAATATTCTATTAACTCATTAAAAATCATTCGAAATTACCCCAAAGCACCATAAATATACATATACATACATACATATTCACACACAAATATATATATATATATATATATATATATATATATATATATATATATATATATATATATAACACAGAAAGAGGACAAGTCTCTTGTGCTCTTTCTTCAAAAAATTTTATTATAAAAATATAATTCAAATAATATTACATTTAACTAAAATTACTTTTTAGTGTTTATTTCTACATTGAGACAATTGCGTTATATGTAAATATAACAATATTTACGTTAAATATTATTTTTGTTTTATTTGATACTTGTACTCTATAATATATAATAATTATAATACCAATTTCAAGAAATTTTAGTTATGAGAAATGCTTAAATTTATAAAAATCGCTGCGGAAAAAGGTTTATGATAATCGAAATGGTTAGAGAAACGTTTATTAATATATTTAATGTGGGCAGTTTCTTGACATTTGTCAAGTAAAATAAAAAGACATCTAATCAAAAATAAATATTTGTGATAATGTCATAGACATATTGCAATGTCTTAGAAAATTATATTATCACAATGTTTACTCAATTTAATAACGCGATGAAAGTATTGGCCTTATTTAATTAAAATATACTTTCATAACATGTCAACTTTTATAAAATATATTCAAAACTAAAATTTCTAAAGTAAAATGGCCCCAATACGAAAAAAAATATTTTTTTTTTGGCAATCGCACCATCTACCGAGCGTATACGAAATTTTTGGAAACTGCAATTTATACGGACTAAACAGTGTGAACATATTATCAATGCACACCATACAGATGGCGTTGTACACGGTTTTTGCTTTTTAGGTCATTAAAAATATTAATACAAAATCAGTAGGTGGATCAAATGTCCTTGTCTTGTCTTTAAACTGAAATAAAAAGCGTTTAGAAGACCAATAAATATAACATGTTCGTAAGCATATTGTATCTCCGAAAATTTTTAGAGTTTATACCAGAAAAGACCACGCTTTGAATACTTTTTTACATTCTGCAATTGATATTCTTTTAAAATTGGGAATTATTTCAAGAAAATGGAAACTTTTATCTCGCCCAACTTAATAAAGTGCTTTATTTAATGGACAATATTTATGATTTTCCGAAAAAAACATTTATTATTATTTAAAATATACTAACTTTTTTATAGATAAAATTGAATCATTTTTGAATAAGTGGTGATTAAAAATAATTGATTTCAAATAAATTGTATAAGGACTACTGAATATGCTATCCTTCACTATTTCGTTCACCTCAGTCGTTGTATTGAATCGAATTAAATTATTTGTATATCAGAGTTAACAAGGTAATGGATATTGAAGTGATGAATATCATGTTTCCTTTATCAAAGTGATTAGAAATTGTCCTGTGCATTGTAGATTTACTATGAAACAATATGAAACATAACTACTATGTAACTAGCGGTATAATAAGAACTACCCATAGAATTAATTCTATGGGTAGGTTAGGTTTTGCTAATTACATTTTTTAATTGTGATTTCAAATATTTGGCGTTAATTTTGTAGAAGTTTATTATTCACAATTAAATGAAACTACGTGATGTAGTATTATTTCTACTTTCTTTAAGTTTTTTATCACGACCTAGGTTTCGGTGTATTACAACATCTTCAGGTGGGCTATTAATCTTTGCTAATATCCCACCTGAAGATGTTGTAATACAACGAAACCTAGGTCGTGGTAAAGAACTTATAGAAAGTAGAAATAATACTACATCAAGTAGTTTCATTTAATTGTGAATATTCATAATACCAAGCAAATTATATAGGTACTTTCCAGGGGAGAATATGTAATTTGCTTTCTAAGAAATCATTATATTTGTCCGCATTTTAGGCTGAGCGCCTAAAATGCGGACAAAGGACCTGACCACTTTGGATACGAATTTGTGTCGCACGTAAATTACGATTCTTGTTTTACGTATATGTGCGTACACTTTTACGTTCTTTACAATCAGTCGTTTTCTGTTCCATCCCAGCGATACTCGTGTAAAATGAATTTGGTATTCTTATTTCTTCCTAGATTTCCCGCCACGATTTGCGCTGATGCTCTCTTAAATGATAACTGGAGTCACTCTGATCCCATAAAGAAATGTGTTCGTGCACTAAATTAATAAATTTTACGAGGTCCATGGCGACTCATTCGTACGAAAACTCACAAAATTCCCAACAAAATGGAATCCATGTCGGACGACGCTACTATACGTGCGTACATGCATAACTAATTTGTACCCAGTCTGCGAGCTTGTATAGATCTTCCATGTTTGGCTTACGGTTATACTACGTTAATATATTTTAAGTTATAATTACGTTAATATAATTTACTCTCTTTTACGATTTTTACTTTTTTTTCACGGACTTGAATATTACAATGATATAAACTAACATCATCAATTGATACTTGGTAAAATTAATGGGCTATGGAAATTAACGTTTGTGTTTCATGTTGTTACTTGCTACTAACAATCATTCCATTTTGACCCGGGTTAGTCAGTGACCATGGCTTTTTCGCAAAAAATATTATGCAGAAGCATACTGCGATTCACATTAGGTTAAGCACACTTTAAGCAGATTTTACAGAGAATAAGTAGAACGTAGAGCTAACCTGAGGTGTTCCCTCAACTCGAGCAATTATTAGATTCTAGAATTATCTGAAAAGTTCATAATGCTGACTAAAACTGTGGCATACCAGTATCAGGCATGGCCCGATTCTGATATACGACCTTATAAGAAGGCCAAGATTCAAATATATTATACGCTATTATCGAGGAATGATGCGTATCGACAAGTGCTAAAGTAATGAGTGCCAAAGTAATGAATGAACGAGTGCTAAAGTAAAGAATGACGATAATAAGGAGTTAGTATATGCAAAAGTTTGTAAAAATTAAATAATTGAATAAATTTATTAGAAAAATGAGGAAAGCCGAAGTAAAATTTAAAAATGAAGACAGATATGTAAAAAAGAATCTCTTTCTGCAATACCGTATTTGCATTGCAAAGGTTAGGCATTATTTCAAAAATCGAGATTTCTCGATGATTTCGTGCGAGTTCCCGGCTTCGGGCGAGGTCATGGTCTGATGTCTGTGATGTTGAGCACGAAATCATGGTATGATTTCGTGTTCAACAACACAGTCTACCGTAGCACCCTCCTTTGATGTACGCGCATTGATGGCCGACTATGACAACATGACATTTGAGACATCGCAATACATACATTTGGGACATTGTGGTACATACTCGTTAGGCGCGAACTTTCCTCTGATTTGCGTTTTCTTAATTCCGAGCATATTTACAATTCATCTAGACTCTGATGGACCACCAGCTACGTAATTGCTTTGCGTCATCTTTTCATTTTCTTTTCGACGCTGTCGCAGCTCTCGTATTTGCTCGGCCTTGGATTTTTTTGGTTTCTTGGATTCCTTTTAATGCAAGTTTTCCTCTGATTTGCGTTTTTTATAATTCTAACCATATTTACGATTCATATGAGAGGGCAACTTTAATTTTTTTATAATTTTCCATTTTTACCGAATTTTACTGACTATCCCGGCAAACATTTTTATTATTTCACTTTTTTTTCTAATAATGTTCCTCAAGATTTTCATTATGATACCAAAATCAACATTCTAGCATTTAGCGTTGATAACCATTTAGCGTTATCATGCTACACTAATTTATAACTTTACACAACGCTGATTCCCAACAATCATGCGCATGCACCTACCCTAGTCCGATGACGATACAGGCAAAACAACGGATATGCTCTGATCCGTTGTTGGTCCAACCATTGTAGTCCATTATTAATCTCGTAGTTATCAGCAATAAGGTATATACGAATAGACATTTTCATGTCAACAAGAAAGAGAACCTCAAGTAAGGATTATTTTATGTTTTTCGAACTTTTACATCTCCCGCATGTTTTTTGCTTCAACATTGTTACAAACGGTAAAGTATCACAAGGGGATTGAACTTTGATTTCGACGCTCCATTGTGTACGTAAAAGTAGAAAGTTTGTACAATACAGTTTACGTGCTCTATCATCGTTCAAACTGTGGACATGTTAAATGGTACGGAAACGAGATAGTGGCGTAGCTTGTATTGACCCAGTTCATAAATTCGAATAACCTATGAGACTACTCTGGTTACCATAAAAGTGATTTATAATACTTGAAGCAAAAATGTTTATTATACATGCTATCGTTTGCAATAGACTAAGTAAATTAATCCGAAAATGGCAAATGTACTATTCATTCAATTATTAGTTGATTAATTTCGCAGTCGATTTACTTTTTATCAAACATGCTGTTAATTTAATGATTACTTTAGTGTATTTAGTAGTCAATTTATTAAGTGTTAAATGTGCAATTAATTCAATTGTTAGTCGATTTATTTAGTGTCAAATGTACAGTTAATTCAATTATTAGTTGTTTTATTTTGTTATTGATTCATTTTGTGCCACATATACGGATAAGTCAATTAGTACTCGATAGTTTTTTAAAATCATGATACTGATATTTTTATCAGAACCTGAAGCAAATATCATGTGTTTGAAATTTGAGCTCACAATCAATTAAAATAACTTAGTTTCAGTTTTTTAAAAATGTACTGTGCTCAATTTTAGGCTTATAGTTGGCAGTAGTTTATCCTATTATTTCTTTCTTTTAATTAATGACTTCTTGGTGAAGCCGTCCGGGAATTGGTAGCATTACTCGTTTTCAAATGATAGGGTGAAAGTACAAACCTTATTTAGTTAATCTTTTTTATATATTAATATTATTGTGCGCTATGAAATCTTACATAAAATTTATTGTTCTTTATTGTAATCGGCACTTTTAATAATTTTATCACTTGAAAAATAGATCGTGGTGACACTGTGGCGATTTATTTATTGTTATTTTAATTTGTGGGTTTCTAACTATGAAATTAGATAAATTTGAATAGCTGCTGTACTTACTGTATATTATAACTTTAATAAAAATATTAGCAGAATCTAGACAGAAAATTGCGTGCCAGAATAATAAAATAATAAATCTTGCAGATCTGCCTTTATAAAACAATAGCAGAGTTCGGTTTGAAATCATTTTTACTTTTTTCACTCTATGATTTGTACGCTATGAAAATATTATATTAAAAATTGCTTCAATTTTCTTGTTTGGAACTCATAATATATGTATCAATGTACAACTTGTTTTGTATAGTACTCACAATATGTCGAAATAAAAAATATACAATTTAATTTGTGGAAATAAAACGAGGTAGGTATTTATGATAATAATAAAAAAATAAATATTTCTGTTACAAGAAAATGGTTGGAAATTAAAAGAAAAGAGTCTTGAATTTGATTGCATATGATAGTTTATACCAAGGAAATTAATTTTCTGAAACCCACCTAATATCTACAAAATAATATCATGCTTAAGATCGCCTAATAAATTTTTGCAAAAATATTGTAAAATCACCAACTGCCCCTAAATTTTAATATTTTTGATACCTGGAAGTAAAACTTAGTGTGGTCAAATGAATTTCCGTTAGACTGGTTCTCATAGCTCACTTGCTTTTCCAGTGGGATGAGCTATCGAAATCTGATTTCAGTGTTACCTCTTTCTTGTCATTTTCTCTTTATTTACCAAAAAGAAACATTTTTTATATTTATTATTTTAGGCACATGTCAGAATTTATTTGTGTATTTTTGGTATATTAATTTTTCTCTATATACTACGGTACCAATATTTGCCATGTATCTTAAACATAATAACTCTTAATAACGACAAACTATAGTCCACATTCAGTTTGCGATGACGTACGAGTATTAAGGCCTTTAAAATATTTTGGTTTTGTTTTCTAAGTGGCATACATCAATGTAAAATATCGATTTATTCGTTCATTTTCTTTGCGAAAAAACACTTAGTATAGTAGAAATTAATATGATCAATTTCATTCAATAATAATATGGTAATAATATTTAGAAAGGTTATTCTTGTTTTTTAAAAGGTCCTGAAAATTATATAAAAATCCAGAAGGTCAGCAAAAACCCACAGGAAATAGACACGGACGAGTAATTTTACGAGTTGCTTCAAATTCTATGACAACAGCGAAACAAATTAATTTCACAGCGTGAGTAAAAATGAATATTACAAATGTTTAACGTCTTCTATATAATAATAGATATGTGAGAAGAAAATAATATCACAGAATTTTTAATAAGGCAGGGAACTGTTTTATTATGCGTTTATTTTACTGCTCGGTATGCTGATTTAATAGAGAGCTCGAGAGATCTAACAAAGCATTTGTACCAAACTAGGGATCATGACCCAGCTTGTCCCAGACCAGAAAATCAAAAATATTATGGTTATTATTTATAATAGTGTGTATTTTATAAGTCAACGAACTCATAGGTAGCCAGTAGGTAGTTTCAAGTTTTATGTAAAAATAAATTTACTTTTAAAGATAGAATTACATAAGTATGGATGAATATTTTATACGGGACTTGGAGAATATTAATAAATGAAATATTGTAACTCCTGAATTTTGGAATAAATTATTGGAATTTTGCTTCAAGATTTTAAGAAAAAAAAGAAACACTATCATTTATATAGTCACAGTCAATAGGCATTCGCTGTTTGGAAATATTTGGAATTAATTAACTGAGAATTTAAATGGTCTGTATTCCTAGGCACGCTTCCTATTCATATATTTTGGTTATTACACAAATATTTATGAACGCTGAATAATGCTATAATATACATCCATTATGTTGTAATAATTTGTATTCTAGTTATTTCTTAATATTTAAGTGTTTCAAATAGATATTATGTCTGTCCTTTTCAGTATTTATATGTGCTTTAGGAGTGAACCACCCAACTAGATCATTCTCTATTTATGTCAGGTTTGTACGAGTTCGTGCCTCATTATATTGTTCAGCAAATCAAATTATAATAATATCGTATATTTTTATATTGTGTTCATAGAAATAAAGAAAAAGAATAAAATAAGAATGAAACAAACGTCACTATTATTGGTTTTAGAATTAAGGAATACAGTTGTAAAACTTTTCATAAAATTAGATGTTTTAGAACTAATAAATGATGCAAGATCAAGTAAATTTATGATTATTGTTTTAGTGAACTAGTTTTTAGGGAAAAGAGTTAACACCCTATAAATTATAAGTTTATGACAGCAGACTAACAAATAAATCACTACGTCATTTAATGTGATAAATTCATGGCGACAGTCTAATATGTAAATTGTCACGTCATTAATTCATGTCCTAACGTTTTTAAAATTCGATTCAAAGGGTTGGTTCCTATGGACTGTGAAAGGATATCCTATTGAAGGCCGACCGCAGGCTGCTCATCGTTTTGAAATATTTTATATATCATTCCCATTCGTTTGATCCTGGCAAGACTACTTACGTAAATATCACATAAGAGTGCTAGACCAACGGCTATTTCCTGTTTGAGTGTGAATTGTTCTCCGTGTTTCCTGTGTTTTCGACATCAATCGATCGAGTTTTTTGATCTTCAATACTGGAATCATTGAAATCTCTCCTGTATTTTGCAATAAAATTTTCGTTGTAATGTTGATTTGATGTTATATATGTATATCTAGCGTCATTTTATTTATATACTTTTTTTCATTTATATAGTTGTTTTTATTTTGTAAAAATATTTTTATTATGTACGTATTATACTGGAGAAACCTCTCTCGGTCGACCGTGAGGAATGAATAAGGAAAATTGAGTTTGTGGAATAAGGCAAAATATTCCACTGAGCGTTCAGAGCTTATATATTTATAAATATATATATATATATATATATATATATATATATATATATATATTCTTTTGTTTTTTTTCAAAACAAAGTAAAGTCTAAGAACTTTTTAAGTTATATCAAAGACATTATTGGGAGGCTCTAAAATATATCTGTATAATTCATATTTGTCAAACAATTTTTTATTGACAAAGAGAAGCAAAGTCCAACCATTCCATTTCATTCGATTTGTCATTTCCGCGTCAAACGACGCGGAAATGACAAATCGAATGGAATGAGACGGGGAAGAAATTTGGAAATCACTTCTCACCAAATTTGAACGGTTTAGAAATTGTGCATAATTTAAACTTGCCCGTCATCGTAACCTGAATACTGGTGAACTATGAATGCAATCGTAAACTATTTGGTGAAAAATATTTTATTTAAAAAAAAATAATTGTCAATAAAAATTTATAAACTATGTCTATTGAAAAATTATTACATCACTTATGAAAGTGATTTATTATTCCAAAATAAAATTATTATTCCAAAAATACTATTAAAACGAATTAAATATTCAAAGCTTTTGTATCATTAAAATATTTGGAGTGATACGAAAAAAATTTTCGATTTTCCTTTTTTTCTTCTGTAATCATGCAGCCACCATCTTTTTGAAATATTAGCACTTGAAGTTTATTTACAACGCAAAGTTGTTTCTCTACGCAGAGTTACATTGGTGAATCACTGACATTGGATCTGGCTGAAAAGTTGGGCGTAAGAAATTTAAAGAGATTTTTGTATCTGAACATTGCAATACGTCAGGCGTGGCAACAACGAAATTTAAATTACTTAATATTGTTTTTATTACATTGGTTTATTACAGAGTTACATTGGTGAATCACTCATATTTTTATTACAGAGTTACATTGGTGAATCACTGATATTGAATTGGTTTATTACAGAATTGGTTTATTACAGAGAATGAATTGGTTTATTACAGAGTTACATTGGTGAATCACTGATATTATTACAGAGAATGAATTGGTTTATTACAGAGAATGAATTGGTTTATTACAGAGTTACATTGGTGAATCACTGATATTTTTTATTACAGATTTACATTGGTGAATCACTGACATTGCATCTGGCTGAATAGTTGGGCGTAAGAAATTTTAAGAGATTTTTGTATCTGAACATTGCAATACATCAGGCGTGGCAACAACGAAATTTAAATTAGTTAATATTGTTTTTATTCCCGTGCCTTCGTCTTCGAATCTGACTCAAATTCTAAAAAAATCATAGAATTATCCAAATATGTATATTGCTTATAATTATATAACGATGTGAAACCCAGGTCGGCGATTTCAGATTTAGTTAGGTGTGGCATTTTGCCAACTCTGTGTAATACATGGGAATTATGATCTCAAAGTAGCAACAATCCCCTGGCTGACCCTTACTTGGGTGAAAATAAAATTAATAAAAGTTCATCAATATTAAATTAAAGAAAGCATGCCCACGACAAACTAATTATTTATATTCAATATTATTATCTTTTTTTATTACAAGAAAATGAATTATTTAAGTATCTCTAATTGAAGTCTATCTTCAGCTTAATATTGGTGGTAATTAATATTCAACTATAATTTTTATTATGAATTTTAACTATTAATTACTGAATAAAAAAATTCAGATGAGTTTGCGATGAACGTGAAACGAGTGCGTATATTTTTTTGAAATAAAAAAAAATTTCTTTTTCAGATACAAAATTTATGAAATAAATATAAATCAATGCTCCCGTCATATTCTTGAGACTTCCTGATATCAAATTAGAGGTAGATACCAGATATCAAATTGGAGGGAGAGGCGATAACTTCGTCAAAATTTTAATTGGTAAGGCAAGAGTTACGTACTTGTTATACCTGATTATTTCAAAATTTTCCATGTACATTCTTTAGTGTAAATGCACAATTTACGCTTACTTTAATAGCTTGCAGTATCATATGCTATATCGCCCCGATCTAAGCATTTATTAAACTAAACTAGAATTACTAAAAGTTAATCGACGTCTTTATTATAATATATATTATTATTACCATTATCATTAATTTTTAAAATAAAACGTGCATTTTTGATTCGATTACATCGAAATATTCAAACTATTTTATTGAAATGTTTAACAATTCCTGTTAGAAATTTTAAATATATTTTCTACGATACCTGTTTTCATAAATATTTATTGAGTTCATCGAAATGATGATATTCCATTGGCACACATTTAAAGATTTTTTTTCAAATCTTGATTTTTGCTCTAAAACTTATTCGATGAAAATGAAAATAAGATACAATTGAATTTACCATCATATTTCGTCTAACTTTGACTATCTTTAGTTTTAATTAGAAGGTTTACATCAAGAATTATAATTAATTTATAAACTAGTTTTATTAATTTTAGTAGAATGGTTTCTGGAAGATACACGAGTATGAGAATAACTTTACTGTACCTTAACCAAAAAGACAGATTACGAGAATTGTGTACAGGCTCATGTGGGTAAAATCGAACTTAAAATTTTGTAACATAGGATTGACGAAAGATAAAATAAATATTTACATTTGACATTTGCTTTCAATTACTTTTCTAAAGTTTTGAGAATTTATCATCTCTAAGAGTGCACAAAAATATAAATTATAGTTAAATGAATTTTATACTGTCGATGACTAAACAGTGTATGTTATAAGAAGTGTGGAATATAAGACATTAAAAGAAAAGAAGTGTGGAATAAGAAGTGTGGAATATAAGACATATAAGAAGTGTGGAATAAAATACATTAAAATGGCATTTTACAATTTTATAATTAATTGTGTTGATTGGTACATAAATAACTATTGTTTTATTAAATCGAAAACGCTTCTTTAGCTTTCTCGTTATCATAAGTTAAATGTTGTTTTTCAACCCAAATTGAAATATACAGCGTGTTTTAATAAAGTTTAACGAAGGAAATAAACATTTGAAATAAAAACTGCTTAAATTATACATACACACACATATATATATATATTTATTTATATATATTTTATTTTATTTATATTTGGTTTATAAATTTTAAGTTGTCCATATAGTATTGGTTAGTTGTCATTATATATATATATATATATATATATATATATATATATATATATATATATAATGACAACTAACCAATACTATATGGACAACTTAAAATTCATAAACCAAATATACCCATACGACCTGTTGTCTCATACACAAACGCACCCACAAAAAAATTGGATTTGCACCTTAACATACTATTAAAAATTCTGTTGATCTCTGTAATAAAATTAAAAGTATACATCTAACACCCAATTGTAAATTAGTATCACTCGACGTAGTAAACTTATTTTCTAATATACCTCCAAAAGATTGCCTAAATATCATTTCAGATATCCTAGAAAAGAAAAAGTTAAACCCCATTGAAGCATCGGAAATTAGAGACCTCTTTAAATTATGCATAAACCAAAATTATTTCCTATTCGATAAAAATTTTTTTCAATAAGTCAATGGCCTTGCAATGGGCTCCCCCCTCAGTCTCCTTTTAGCCGAGTTACTTATGAACCATCTAGAAACCAGCCTCTTAAACAGTAAATTAGCGACCACTATATTATACTATTATAGATACGTTGGCGACATCCTTATCTGCTGGAAAGGTACACAGCGACAGTTAGACCAGTTTGTTAACTGTGCTAACTCCCTACACAATAATATCAAATTCACTTTAGAAGTAGAATTCGATAATAAACTTAATTTTTTAGATATAACAATAGGACACAAAAATAATAAACATAAATTTAGTATATTTAGAAAAGACACATTTACAGACTCCATAATTAATGGTCAATCTCAACACCCTTGATCCCATAAGTTAGCAGCTTTCCATTCCATGATTTACAGAGCTTTAACCATCCCTCTAGAAAAACCTAATCTACGTAAAGAAATAAAAACGATAAAACAAATCGCAACAAATAATAATTATGACCCATCAATTGTCACAAAACTGTACCATAATAAATTAAGAAAAATACTAATACAAGAAATATACCCGGTCGTACCAAATAATAATAATATTTACTATAAATCTATCCCATACATAGGCAATGTATCACTCAAATTAGGAAAACTCTTAACTAATAATAAAAATATAAATAATATAACATGTACGTATAGTACCTTAAATAACTTGGGTAAAACCCTTATTAATAATAAAGAAAAAATAGATAAATATAAAAAGAGTGGTATCTATAAACTTAAATGTAACGACTGTAATAGTAACAGGAAGAGATTTTAATACAAGATATAAAGAACACATTGCCAGCTGGTGAAATAATAAACCAGACACATCTCACTTTGCTAAACATCTCATTGTAAATAACCATCATCCCCATACTGATAATGCCCCCTATATATTACAAATAAATACAAAAGGCAATAAACTTAATATACTAGAAACATTAAAAATAAACAGACATAAAAAAGATATCAAGGTCAATATATTAAATGAACAACTAAATATAATGTCATCACCCATTCTTAATATCTTCTAGATATAATATAAATATACAACATTGATACTACAGTACCCTGGAAATTGTTTCAGCACTAATACACATATAAATATAAGTATGTATAATAAAAACAAAAAAAAATTAAAAGAAATAAATAAATAAATATATGAATACACAAAACCGGAGATATGTAGAATTAGTGTATTACCTTGTCTTTACTTTCAAATACCCTTGCTTTTGTATAAATATATTAACGATAATAACTTCCATTTAATTTTATTACATACACCGTAAAGTTTGCATTGTATAACCTAACATAATAACAGCAATTGAATTTATTATCCTCACTAAAATACTGGTATATTGTATAACTCTCGGTAATATAATAAAACCTACACTGCGCCCCTGCAATAACCTCACAAACATAAACAATGGAAAAATCCGCACAAACAAGTCTTCCGCTATTGTGTTTGAAACATACTGTTGGTTGTTCCTAAGAGTTAATCTTTGCTAATATCCTACCTGAAGATTTTGTAATACAACGAAACCTAGGTCGTGGTAAAGAAATTAAAGAAAGTAGAAATAATACTACATCACGTAGTTTCATTTAATTGTATATATATAGGTTTATTTTCTGAAATATATGTTATTGATCAATATATATATATATATATATATATATATATATATATATATATATATATATATATATATATATTGATCAATAACTGTATCTCGCCAATAAAGAAATTTGGCGAGTTTTTTAAGATGTTTCGTCGTATTGCGCGCTGTAACACAATCTCCCTTCGCAGGCGAATGACGGAAAGCGTCTCGCCCAATAAGAAGTCGGCTGTGGCGTTATTACAAAAATGCAAACTATGGAAATTACGTTTTTAATAATATATCAATAACTAATCTACATTTTGAAAAACCATTATCTATTTAACCACTGCATATGATTAAAGCCTTTATTTTGGTGTAGATTCCAATGACATAGGTATGTATAAAAATGGCGTCAAAACGACAAGATTTATTGTGAAAACAGAGGTCATTTTAGCAATAATTTATTTTATAATTTTTTTTCAGAGAAAAGAAACTGATAGCTAGTACGCAAAACTTCAAATCCAAATTGAACTTTGATATTGAATACTGGGATGTAAACATCGGAATTGTAACTTTGTTGGTTCATAGAAATTGAATAGCTATGTGGAGGTAACAGTTTAACCAAATCTATTCATAGAGAATGGATTTAATTTAACCACTAGACCCTAGCATCACAATATATAGAAATAAATAACATAATGAATTTAGTATTGCAAGGATTCTAATACGACATGTCATTAGGCAGCCATTGGGCTAAATGTTCTCACATATTCGTAAATTTATGCAAAGAAAGATAAGAAACGTTCTACTAACATTTCTATCTTCACCGAGATTCGAGCGCATAATAAAGAGTATTTTCTGTAAGAGAAATTTAACTTAATTGCGTTTTATTATCTTTAAATTACGCGAGACTCACTGACGTCAAGTTATGAAGAAGCATCGGTCGAGATGTTTTAGTATTAATTTAATATTTATGTCACTTGTAATTAAAAGTTATGACAAAAGTTAGCGCAAGTGAAGCTAGGAAGCGCAAAATTTATTTTAAATTGAAAAAGCAAGCGAATCCTCCTTCCGCTAAGCGCGCAAACGAATCCGCTTATTGCTAATATACTCACAAATATATTGGAAGAAAAATTAAATTCCTCAGATTATTTCCTAGATGAATGTATTAATTTTATGCTACCGTTAATGATATTGTACATAAAATAAATTTTGGGTGATTAAGACTTTTGTTTTGACGTAAATTAGAATGGGACTATGATTTCGTAATTTATTTGTTATAATTTACATATTTTGCTAATAATCTTTATATCAGTTTTCTTCCGTATACTACAAAGTCTTATTTATTAAATGGCTGAATGTTGATAATTTTGGTTTGTATCCAGATCTTCTTTTTTAAAATTTTCGTTTTGTGATCCAACATTATGAGTTTAACGTGCATTGGAGAAATAATTACAATTATTTAATTAAATTTAAATTATTTTAGTGCAAAGATGCAGCTGAAAGATGTGAGGAACTCTTCAGTGAGGAAGCAGAATTTCATATATTTTGGAACAGTCAGAGTGGTCTTGATGCAGCAAAAAATTATAGGTTATTAGGAGGTAAGTATATTTGGCCACATATAATTTCGACCTTTGATCTGTAATTTCTGATATTGCAGCTGTACTGCTTGTCTAAATTGTGAGACTCGAGGATCTACGGTTTTTAAATTACTATTGTGGTTCTTACGTAGACTCTGCCACTAAACTTCGAGTCCAACACTTCAGTTTTGATCCTGTAGGGGTACTAACCGATAAATCGTGATATTTGAGGATTTTCTATTTTTAAGATAGTATGTGGGTCTTAAGTACTGTACTTCGAGTATTAACTCCTCAATTCTTATACTGCAGGTGTGCTGCCTACCTAAACCAGAGACTCTGTCGTTGAACTTCGGGTTCCAACTTCTCTGTCCTGATGGTGCAGGAGCACTGTCTGGCTAAACTGTGAGACTTGAGAATTTGCCGTTTCTAAAATATTATTATGGATATTAAACTGACACTTTGCCTTAAACAACGGATTCTAAATCCTCAGCCCTGATGCTGTAGCAGTATTGCCTGCCTAAACGGTAAGAATTGAGGATTTGCTATTTTTAAATTAGTATTGTGTACAATAAGCAGAGAGTCTGTCATTAAACTTTGGGTTTCAACTCGTTAGTCTTGACGCTGTAGGGTGTACTGTCGTGACACTGTTATTTTTTAAATTAGTATTTTGGGTCTCTAGTAGAGACTCCGTCTTTGGACTCCGGGTTCCAAATGGCTAGTTCTGTTTGTTCAGGGGCACTGCCAGTCTCAAACGTAAGATTTTAGAATTTGCTTTTTTTAAATTAGTGTTTTGTGTATCATGAAGACTCTCGGTCTTAACCTTGTAGGATGCTGTCTTCTTAAATCGTGATATCAGCTGTTTTATATTGAACTCCGGATTACAACTCCTCACTCTTGATCCTTCAGGGGTGTTACCTGCCTGAACCATAAGATTTGAGGACCTGATGTTTTTAAATTAGTATTTTGTCTCAAGTAGATTGTATGTCAATAAACTTTGAATTCCAATTCCTCAGACTTGACGCTGTGGGGGTACAATCTGCTTAAACTGAATGATTTGAGGATCTGTTGTTTTTAATTTAGTATAATTGGTACCAAGAAGAGACTCTGGTATTGAATTCCGGGCATCCACCTCCTAGTCCTTATGCTGCGGGGATACTGCTTAGACTCTAGGACTTGCTGTTTGTAAATTAGTATTTTAAGTCTAAAGCACATATTCTATCATTGAACTCCGGACTCCAATTCCTCAACTAAATGCTGCAGTTGTACGCCCTGTTTAGTATATGTTAACTAATACCTCCAGCATTAATCCTATTATTCCATTGAGACCTTTTGAATATTTTTTTATTCAAAAAGTCTCAGTTTTGTATCATAGAAAATGGTTAGAATTTGACTATGGCAATTGAAGATATAACAAAGAATTCTCCTACAATATATAGCACAGATACCGCAATCAAGTTTGGATGATGTAAGTCTAATGATAATCTAATATTAAAGTTTTTAATGTTTTGACACAACTAAGGTTGGCATAAATGGGCCCTTTAGTTTCAAGTAGAACGCAGCCTTATATGTGTGGGTGTGAGTGTACAGGTGAATGTCAGAGAAGAGAGAAGCATCGTGAATATCAGAGAGCATGCTAGAAATGGGTGTAAAGGTCAGAGAACGGGTGTGAATGTTGAGAAATCTCAAGCATTAGCAGTGTTTTGCAAATTTATTTATGTTCTGAAACAATATTGTACCGCGAGGGTTCCAACCGGATAATCGTATTTTCATTATTTTATGCTTTTCAGTATGCTTTTTATTCGTAAAAATGTTTTATTATGAAGCTGATTCATATTTAGATAGTGATAAATCAATTATAAATAAGTTTTATTGGGTTGAGTTGTAAAACTGTTTATACTAAACAAACCAATCATATTAGATGTCTAAATTATATTTCACGTAAAGCAATAAATGAATTACAGAAATAATGAGCCCCACCTTTTTTGTACTAAATTTGTTTCATGAATATTCATAATAAATGTGAGCTGTAAATAATATCCATACATTTTTTTGTGTTTTTAATATTTTGTTACTACTCCTCGCCGCGTAGTAATTACACAAATATATGTAATATATATCTACGTAAAATAAATAATACATATAAAATACACGTAGTGGAATCTACTGACGGTAGATTCCACTACGTGTATTTTTAATCGCGTAATGTAATTTTCCACCTGCAAATATATTGATGCAATACGTATGGCCAGAAAGGAAGTATAGAGTGGTGCGGAAGTGTACGTGCTTAAATAAGAAATCTGAATGCGAACAAGCGCTTAAGGACAGACGTCGTTTTTAGCCGTCTTTCGCACATACAATTTTTCGATGTTGTTTTCGAATAGAATATGTGGATTTTTTATATTTTCAATTTAATTTTTAAATCAGTATAATATAGTTAAATATATAAATAATGTTGGAAACGTTTCACTTAAATTAAAAAAATATTTAAAACAGTCAATAAATTTAGCTGTTTAAAAGTCGCAATTTTCATGCGTCTTGAATAACGTCTTAAACTATGCCCGGCGTTTACTGTTGGTGTTCGCGTTACTTTTAACGTATTTTCAGTATATTAGCGGTTTAAACTATGGAAGAAGCTTCTAAGTCAGTTTATAGGTACTGTATTGTGCTTAGATGGTAAAATACTATTAGAAGTGCACTTAATAAAGTATATTTTCTTGTCTCGAGAAAAGGAAAAATACGTAAAACAGCGGTGTAAAGTTATAAGAAGAGATACCGACAAGTTGTTTGCACTTTAATGTAAGTATATTTTTTTTGGATAGCTAATATGATTTCAGTTAATTCTAAGTGAGTTTTGTATTTAACATCAATCACACAAACAATAGATAACTGTATACATAAACTAGTTACCAAAAGTTTAATAAGAAATTCGTTTTTTGTGTTTTACGTTAAGAAAAAACAACATAACACTGCCAAAATACATACAAACTGACTTGACTGAAACCTAATAAATTTGATGTAAATAATATTAAATATAAATTAATAAAATATAGACGCTATGCAGTCTTATTTTTAAAAGATTATCTTCTTCTTCTTCAATGGCTTAACAGCCCAGGGTGGTCTCCTGCCTTCCGCAGAATCAACTCCCAAGCTCTCCTGTTCGTGGCCAGAGACATCCAGTTCGTTAGACTTAGGATTTTAAAGTTTTTCCAGGCAGATGTTTTAAGAGGCAATTATTTAAAGAACCAGATGTGGTCAAATATATCGCAATTCGAGCTACCTAAGTTTAGGTCTTACTCTTTTTTGAGGGTCCAATGGTTTGCCTGAGAAGATCTTTTTTGTTGCCAGACTGTCGCCCATTCTGCTCAGTGTCTGCCCATTTTATTCTCTGAATTGCGATATATTTGACCACATCCGGTTCTTTAAATAATTTGTAAAGTTCAGATTTAGTTCTTCTTCTTCAGATGTTATATTTTAGTCCACCAAAAATAATTCTTAAAATCTTTCTTTCAAAAACAGAAATGAAAAGTGGCAAACTTTTTCTGTCATTGTCCATGTCTCAGGAGAGTAGGTAGGAATGGGTCTAATTAAGCTTTTATAAATCTGAATCTTCGTTTTTCTACTGGTGACGTTGGACTTCAAGTACTTTTTAAGACAGAAAAAACATCGGTTAGCTGCTGTGATTCTACTACGGATCTCAGGCATGTTATCATTGAGAGTATTAGTTTCTGATCCTAAGTATTTACAGTTGCTAACGATTTAAAATTTGTAATCATCAATTTCAAAATAAGGGCTGTTATAATTGGCACAGGTCATATACTTAGTTTTATTTTGTATCAACCAAGAAGCATTTTGCAGGCTGTAGCCTCTAGTGATGTAAGAGCCTCTCTAAGTGCCTCACGAATTCGTGCGACAATGTCAATGTTCTAAAATATTGTAGGTTTTGTTTACTGCTTTCTATTTGCGAGTGTATTTATGCATAAAAACGTACGTAATGTATGATTATACGAAACGAAGTAAGCTTATGTGATTCAACATAAGCTTACTTTGTTTATTAAATTCTTTTAAAATTTAAGTATGTTGTCAATATTTCTAATTCAACTACTTTTATAGGTTTAGTATTAGGCTATGTAAATTTGTTTGTTACGTACTTTATTGTCTGTCCACATAAAAAGGCTGTAAAATTTTTGTTTGCTTGTGCACGCATAATGTAAAAAATTCCAAACCAATTTAATGAAATAGATATATAATTTAGTTATTGTTTTATTGCAATCGAATTTCTTTACCAGAAGATATGTGAATTTCATATTTTGAAAAATTAATTTGCATTGCATTAGTACGGCAAAGAAGTGCCTATGTGCCAGAGGCGCAGTAATTATGGAAATGTATTTTATACCTATGTACATCAATAGAGATGATATTAAGTATATTTTAAATTGCGCAATGTAATTTTCCATAACTCACATCTGGTCATGTTTCAGCGTAGTCAGGCGTGAGTTGTGGAATGTTGTGGGATGTAAGTAAGTAACCCTATGCTTAAGTAAGTAACCCGAATGCGAGCGAATGCATGCGGGTAGACACCGTCTTCGGTCATCTGTACATAATATTTTTCATTTTTGTATTATTTGTTATAAGCTTATTTCGTTTCATCAATTTGTTTAGAATTTCAATCTTTTGTCAACATATAATTTAATCACTTTTGTAGGTTTTATATTAGACTATAAAAAATTGATTGTTATTTATCTTTGATTGTCCATAGAAAGAATAAAATTGTAAAATTGGCATATCGGTGCCTTCAAAATATTTGCAAAAAAAAATGATTACGGGGAACATAACAAAAGCAATAGAACACAAAAATATTGTTTTTGGAATGCTTGTCCATTTTTCTATGAATCTATTTAATGATACGTGAATCACGCAATAGCAGCTCGATGATGCATTTCGATAGAGCTTTTACTAGTAGATCTTGTCGGGTTTGATGCAATATATAGGATATATTTTATCGCAATCTATCATTAAAAAGAAGACATGCTAATTTGACGTATCATTACAAGGTACAGTTACTTAAAAAAAATATTTACAGGATTATTGTAACGGATGGCATTATATATATTAATCTTCAATTTGATTTAATAATTCAGAAATCGTAATTACCACAGTGTGTTTAGCCCATCATGGCCCTAAGACTTTTGATGATGCGGTCCGGTTCACCGCAAGATCCCGGATTTGATTTCCGCCCGCCGTTGTGCGGGGTTGGAGTCATGTTTTGGATTTTACTAAGGGATTGTTTTCGTAGCAATATGGATCAATTGTTTATATTGAAATCTGTAAATAAATAAACTAATAAATAAATAATTTTGATGTTTTTTGGCCTCAGCATGTAACTTAGGAATAGTTAATTCAAATAATTTCTAAGGTCATCTTGTTTTAAGAATTTTTTTTCCTTTTTTAATCTTTCTTTTTCATTTTTGTGATGTACAATGAATTATAAATTATTTTCATAACAACGGAGTGTATTGGCAACATTTTCATTTTATATAACTTGAGTAAGATAAAGAATCTTATAAGGAAACATTTGAGAAATAAGTTGGAAGGTGGGAAAGTTTGTAAAAGTAGATTTGGTGTCCAAAATACGATCTGATACTGACGACAGAGCTTTTGTTTTATATTTGAATGAGTCTCTGTAATAACTAGATAACGTTTTTGATGCGTACATTTTGAGATGTTGTCTATAAGAGAAACAGAAAAACGCTACAGTAACAAAGATAAGATTTTTGTTAAGATACACATTATTGTTGCTGTTATGTAAAGTACTCAATAATCTTAGTATAACTAAACTAACCGCTTCTCTGATGTAATTTTCCTCCGTGAGTAGTCTTTCTAATATTATTAGTATATTTTACAAAAAACACAATCAATTTTAAAGTGTACCATATTTGGTTCAGTAGTTTTAGAATGTAAAGTGTATATTGTGAGTTTCTTGATGTAATAACCAAATCGCTATGGCATTGAAGCCACGAAAATGATGTTAAAATCTCTTTAGTTTTTCAATAGTAATTTTATTACGTAAATTGTTTTTTTTAATAATTTAAAATAAATTGATATTATCATTAAATAACTATAAAAACAGAAAATCATTCAAGAATTTAAAATTTTTATGAGTTGGGAAAAAGATTACCAAGTTGTTGTGATGTAATATTTTACATGATTTTTTTTAATAAGATAAAACACTTAAGGGCTAGTAGGTTCAAAAAATAACATTTCTAAGTTTGGAGTCTTAAAAAAATTGAAAGTGGATAAGTTTTTTTATGTATGTAAGGAAAATGTTATTGAAACTTTTCCGGAAAATAATTGGGCAACAAAGAAAATATTTTTATAAATATAAATATATATATATATACACACACATTTGAATTATTAAATACTGTTTTTGTAAAATATACCATAAATTAATACCTTAATTTCATCTGCTCTGATGGTGCCGATTGCAGATGATTTCAAAAGGTACATTAATTAAATTCTTTTTAACAGAAAGATCATGTGTTATATTTAAAAAAAAATAGATTTTGAGGGTTGTGTCAGATCCATCAATCATTACCAGTTTAAAATATATTCTTTCTCTACGTTGTAAATACCTATAGCGGGAATAAGTTACGACCATTTTTATTCAGTTATACCAGACACAAATGGAAATAAGGCATGAGCTCTTTGGCTTAATTTTCGACATAAACATTTATTCCACTTGCGTATAACTATTATAACTAAAACAATAGAGTGTCTCACTAATTATGTCTGTTTTCAGTGTCAACTTTAAATATTATTTTTTTACAAAATACCCAAAGTGTACTCCGTCGGATTAAATTTTGTTAATATATTTAGATTTAGCAGATAAGATATTCCTCACAGCATTTTCAGCTCTTTACCTAGATGTGACTTTTTTCACGTAAAAATCGCATCATGAATTTACTTAAATAATAATCAGATAGAACCGCATCCGAGCAAAGAGTTGGATTATTTTGGAAACTAATTATGTATCATTCTTGTGGTATGTTATTTAGAGTTATCCTGTTGTAGGGTACTAGTTTTCTTTAAACTATTACAGGTTAGGTGCATACCAGCTATTCCAAAAAAAAATCAGTAATGATACTTTACGTTTCCGGTAATAAAAAATAAACAGGCAATTTTATATTTAACGGATTCCATATTTATTTTTAGCACGACTTATGCTATTTGAAAACAAAGACTTTGTGACCCAATTGAAATAAATAATCGCGTTCTGAAACAAGTAAAAAAGGCTGCCAACCAATTTATGGCGTATGTGAAAGACGATTAAGCTTATATTTATTTGTGTTAATCGATATTATTTATAAATAACCCTGTAGTGGGCATATCAGTATATCATAAGGATATTCAAATGGTTATAGTCCTACAGTAGCATATTAAGGCAATGACATGACGGTTTTCCGCCTAAATCTGTCTCGTCAAAAGTTAATACAAAGCGGTGGCTGGCGGAATAATTAAAGCGTGTTCTCACAGGAGGCACCACTGTACTATTAACAATATAACACAGTGCAATAATAGACACTTGTGTATAAATATTCCTATTGTATACGAAGTTTGTCGTAATAACTTTTAATCGTAATGCGATAATTAATCACGTTATTGTGATAACAAGGAAAACCAATTAGTTGCGATTATTCAAACGAAAACATTAAATTCAATAATATAGTTATGTTATTTTCAAATGATTGTTTCTAAGAAACGGTTGAACTTTAATTTAGACGAAGATAAATGAGTATAACGCTAGACTAAAGTAGAATTTAAAAAAAATTCTAGGTCACGTTAATAACTATTATAGTTTTAACCATTAAATAACAGATAAATGCATAAATTTATTCAAATAAGCGTATACTTAAACGTTTCGTTTAATTAAATTTTACATGTTTTATTAATTTTCAGAAACTCATTATACTATTGCGACTTCTAATCCTGCGATCACCATTTGGTCAACATAATTTTCTTGAATGCTCGTGTTCAATTGTTAAATGACTACTAATTAAAATTAGACTAATTATAATTAGAAACTTATAAAAAGTTTAAGTATGTAAATAGTTAAACATGTAATGGAAATACTTTTTTATTTATACAAATTACGAAAACAGAAGTTGAATTTCCAATAAGTACCACTAGGAAATTCAGGAACCAGCTACATAGACGTAATCAATTAATTAATTAAAATAAAAATTAAATTCTATGTTATTTTGGCTTATATTCTTTTATTGTTTATATTAAAATCATAAATATGTTGTACCGTGAAAAATTATTACATTCGGAACAAAGTAAATATCATTAATTAACTCCTTTTTTATTGTTACGAAAATTAATAGTAATTTTTACGAAGAATATTTGTACGAAATATTTTATTTATATAATTTTTTTTTCTAGAGATGAAATGATAAATCGGCGTTGCTAAACGTACGCGATCATTCTCTGTAACCGTATCGCTTGGTGCCTTGTTCAAAAATCAGCTTAAATACATAAATTAGGTTACATTTTTTATTTTACGTACCGGTATATTTAATCTTAAAGTCAAAGTATATAACAATAATTTAAATTTTAAAATATAGCGGCATATATCTGTCAGAGTATTCTTTACTGTTAGAGTCTAATTTCAAAATTATAATGTTCTTTAAAATAATTTAGGAAAATATCGGTCGCAAATATTAAAAAAATATCTTCGTTTTGATTTATGAATGGTTTTGAGGTAAGAAAAGACCTATAGTGTTAAATTCCACTTTTTCCTTTTCTTGAGATCAATCATGAGACGGAGATATAAATTTTCCGCTGTAGTTTGCCTACTAAAGTGTAAATAAATTAAAAGTGAACTTGTACACTTTTTATACTTCATATTCCTCATTGACTGGCTTATTTTCATACATTTTATATTATATAAACGCTGTTTTATTGTATTGCTCAGTACATAATTTAGAATTTAATATTATATATTTTTTTCGAAACACTTTTATGATGATAAAAACTAAATGATCATTCCTGCTTTTGGCTGACACTATTTCCACCAGATCAATGTGACAAGGTGAAAATTTGGTCTGCCTCACATGCGATGTTACTGACACAATCTCATCAAAATTCCAGCCCTCGTATTTGGCGGTGAGTTTAATTCTCACACTCGTTTCACAATGATCCTCACGGATGTATTTTTCAATTCATTCTAGTTACTTCTAATTTTTTTTAGTAAGATTTAGAGGTTAAATAAAGGAAGAGAAAGTAGAATAGAACTAAAAAGTCTAAGTTGTAGACAATTCATAAGGTGACAGGAAAAGACAAAATGTTAGCCATATGTAGGTTCCACATTTCACCCTCAAATCTGCGTTAAAGTAATTCATCTTTATCGTATACTTATGTGACGATTATATAAAGAACTCTTAAAAACTTTGATTAAATAATTCTTTTTATCACCACATAATGGAAAAGTTTACAACTTTTTAAACCCAGTTTTTGTCATCAAGTAATTGTATTTATTTACTTAAAAATAATTATAATAGCGAAATTGATAATTTAAGGAGAATAAAAACCTGCATGTGTCAATCCAGCATTTAAATAGTATAAAACTGTGAAAAATTTTGAATTCATAATTCACTTCACGACATGCGAAAGCTTATTCTCATGATTAATGTATGAGAAGGAGAAGCTTAAAGAAAATAGAATGAAGATAATTTAAAAAGTGAAGAAAAGTGTCCCATTATTTTCATTAACAAAGTCAATATATTTTCCAATATAAATTCCTCACTTAAATTTTAAAGATTGGAAATGATAACCATGTAGGGTTATTAAATTTTCTCGTTTTCTATATATGGAAAGTATGTAGAAAACGGGAAAATTTAATAATCCTACAATTTCATGTACTTATATCAAAGAATCTTCTCTTAGGCACTCGAAACTTTCATGGTATATTTAACCCCACGCGCTTTTAATAAGTTTTCTAGCTTTTTATCATGCATTTTGCTTCGTATCTAAAGAAGTGAAGACACGAAGTAAGAAATTGTTAGTATTACGTAATACGGAGTAAAGCTTTCTGGATTATTCTTATAGTATATACTGTTACAAAAACGGTTTGTTTTGTGAATATTTCTATTTTAATTACCGTTAATTAAGTAATTTTTAAATTAAAGTATGGTCATTTATTATCTTAAAATTTACGTTTTTGTGTAATATTACGTGTTTTAAGCGGAAAGCTCTCTTTGGTGATAAATATTCAGCCTCAAATTTTTGAGAATTTTATCGTCGTATAACGCGTTAGAAAAAATGGGCAAGTTCAGTGCTAAAGGGTATATAAACTAAAAATACGCAGTGAGTTGTCGGAGTTCTGACCTGTGTTAATATTTAATGAGCGTTTTTGAGACATAGTTTTTTGTGATTCTTCAGGACTCTTGAATTAGTTAACATTTATATTAAGTAATTTTTTAATTAGTTATTTCATAAATTAAATATTAATAAATAGGATATATTTAAAAGAGTAATCTTTATTTATAAAACCCCACAAAACAAGAAATTTGTGACATTACACTAAGTGACTAAAAAGAGTAAAAAGTTTATTTTCAAGTTAAGCAAGTTTATTTAACTCTTACAGATGCCGATACTCTGGTATCGGCATTTGCAAGTGTATTTGTTAGGCTGAATATTTAATTTATAGATTGAGAATATATAGTTCGTATTCATGCATATTAGCACTTGTATGCGAGATACAAAAATTAATGAGCGTAGTGTTAATAACTATATATCGCATACGAGTTGAATAAAATATAATTTCTTAAATTTTCTAGTAGTCGAGGTAATTCGCACCCACTTGATTTGTGAGATCATATCGGCAAGATATATATGAATAGTATATTAAAAATATTAGGTTTTTAATCTTCTATTCACTTATTGGATCCAAAACGACGTTGTGTAATTTAATTAGTTTCAACCTATTTGTTACTAAAAATTAATGCAGGTTTATGTTCCTTTTCATTATGTATTGCGTTCAATAAGTGGAAATAATTTTTATAAAATGAAAGGGATTTCTTAAACCTACATAAATAAATATCATACTCATTCAATTTTCTTATAAAAGATACTCAAATATTAATTTGCAAAACATTCCAAGATGGTTACAGATTATATCATATCTTTTATTTATGAAATATAAATAATCATTTGTATATCTCATTATACAATGATCACATTTTTATTTGGATTTTTTTCAACTTACACTGAAGAATAAATAAAGCTGAAGCATATATTTTCTATAGTAATTCTTAGTTTTAATTACTTTCAATTTACTTTTAAATGCTCATATCCAAAAACCGATTGATAATAAAAAAGGAGATTATTTTAAATTAACAAAACGCTTATATATATGTGTGCGTGCGTGCGTGCGTGCGTGCGTGTGTGTGTGTGTGTGTGCGTGTGAAAAAAATGTAAGGCTTAAGATTTCAATGTACTCCTAGTGTCACTTGAATTAATATTTTCTTGAGCTGAGATTAGATAAAAATACGATATATTTTCACCGGAACACCACATCTCATCAACTTCGATGTATGCAGATGCTCAACTTTCATGCAGAACATTAGATTAAAGGGGATTTTTATTGATGATTGACCTAAAGATATTGATTTTCTTTAAAAAGTTTCAGTTCCAGCGAATGTTTTCTTACACGATATTGCAATTGTTAGACAACTATTGCAATTGTTAGAAGGTAACTATAAGAAGATTACATTTGGTTAGATTCGTGAGTCATCATCTCGTATATCGCAATGATTTCTGATGTTGCACGTATTATTACTACTTATATAACATAGTATTTTATCTTCAGGGTTGAAATACTCAAATATAGTTTACAAGAATTAATAATGCTAATCATTTATAAATCAAACACATACACAAAGTTAAAAATTCAACGAGGAGTTATGTTTATTATCTATTTTATATACTTTTTAGTTTCTTAAAATGAAGACCTAAAATAAATTTAAATGTCATAAAAACTGGAAGAAAACTTTATTATGAAACTCTTATGATCTTGTTATTGATTTTGATATATATATATGTATATATATATATATATATATATATATATATATATATATATATATATATATATACATGTATATATAAACTCTTTGGCAAAAAAAAGGGCACTTATAGGAATAAACCATATCAGAGTTATTTTATTATTACCATATTATCATATAGCGATATGATGAGAATATTGTTATTATTGAGATATCTTTTTTACCTATTTCAGTCATTAAAAATGTGAATATTTAAAAAAAACGATGTAAAGTCCACAGTCAAGCGTTTTCATACTGGTACATTAAAAATGGCTAAGGTTTATTTTTGAATATTTTTTATTAATTTAACATAAAATTTAAAAATTTAATAACAAGTATGGCCTCCTCTAGCTAAAATCAATGCGCTTAATCTGTCAGGCATGCTTTCGACGACGTTTTTTTATCATTTCTTGAGGAATACGTTCCCATTCAGCGACGATCACATTTTTAAGGGTCTGAATGTTTTCTGGAGCTGGTTTTACGTCTCCGCCGCATCGTTTGAGATTATCCTATATGTGTTCTATTGGATTGAGGTTGGAACTTCTAGTTACCCAGTCTAACCGACGAATTCCGGTCTCCTGCATATAAGAATTAACGTCTCCAGAGCAGTGGGGACGAGCGTTGTCGTCCATAAAAATGGACTCGCCTCCAATTGATGTTAATGCGGGTTGGGCATGAGAAATAAGAACCTCTGTTATGTACCTTTGCGCATTAAGTGTGCCATTTTCAATAAAAATAAACTCGGTACGGTCATCTGAGTTAATACCAGCCCAAAACATTACGGAGCCTCCACCGTAAGGGGAGATTTCCTCAAAGCACACTTCTGCGAAGCATTCTCTAGGTCTTCGTAAGACTCAACGACGTCGATCCTTACCACTAACCGATATACGAGCTTCATGGGAGAATAAAATACTATACCAGTCGTGTTGAGTCCACGACGAAAAATTTTGAGCGAATCTTAATCTGGCAACTCGACGCTCACGGAGCAATGTAGGGCCCTAAGCTGTGTGATAGCTACGTATATTGACGGCCTGAAGTCTCCTTCTGACTGTCCATAGGCTTACTCCTGTACATCTGACGTCCTCAAGGTTCTGTTTGAGATCCACGTACGTAACTTGACAATTTCGTAGCGCTTGACTGACTATGAGGCGGTCGTCCCGTGGCTCAGTGCATCGTTTTCTTCCAGAACCGGGCCTTCTACTGACGGAGCCCGTTTCTTGGTATCGTCGCCAGGTCCTTTGGATGGTGGAACGGCTCACATTATACTGTTGAGACACGTAACATTGGCTACAGCCTTCTTCAAGCAGCGCAATAATTTTACTAGCTCTTATCGTTTTTTCAACCATACTGAGAACAGTAAATAGAAGTGAACTAAGGCACCAAACAGCAGAAATTTAATTAAAATTTATTCTTTAAAAAAAAAGTAACAAATGAAAAAGAACTTAATAAGAGTTGGATTTCATTTATAGCCAAAAATACGTTTTTGTCAGTGAAAGAGAATTTTCATTCAAAAAGAATAAATTTCTAATTTAAAATGTTCATTTTTATATGCCAGAATACACTATATCTGCCAGTAACAATTACAGTTAATACAACCTCTTAATAAATAATATTTTGTTAATAATATGACAAAATCAAAACCGCCCGTTTTTTATGCAAAAGAGTGTATATATATATATATATATATATATATATATATATATATATACATATATATATATATGTGGCGTTAATTTTGTAAAAATTCATTATCACTTAATTTTTATTGACAACTAACTGAAACTATGTGATGTAGTATTATTTCTACGTTATTTAAATTCTTCACCACGATCTAGCTTTCGTTATATGACAATATCTTCAGGTGGGCAATTTGTAAAGATCACTGACATAAATGGCGAGAGACGGGTGCTGCGTCTCAGAGCGACGAATTCTTTTGCGTAAAAACGTCACAAACCAACTATACAATTCAGTCCGTTTCGTATGCTTCACTTTCATGTATATTAAGAACATCGACCTTCAGTGCGTTATAGGAGTGAAAGCGTGTATAAAAGTAAAATATTTTAACGAATCTAACGATGCATCGTAACGAATGCTAGCGGATTGTATTGCGTAATAACGGTTTATGGTTTTGGGTCGACAGTTTCAAGATGTCGCGTCGCGTATTATGCCGAGTTTAACAAGCTTTTATTGTATGGTGGCATACGTCGGTCTGAATATGTTTACATAAATTTTAGTAGGCATATTACTTCTTATTATCTATATATTAATACGTGAAGCAAAAACTTTGGACCCATTTTCACGAAAATTCCGCGGACGGAGGAGTATGACATTTGGCATACTTATAGTTTATATGTAGGAGAAGTGCAGAACGCTAATATTTTTCAATAATAATGCTCATAAAGTACATTAAATCAATAAATAAAACATTACACACACTACCATGCATTTGACACACACATGTATATACATACAATTGACATATGACTAGTCTATAGTTTTATTTTTCCGCTGGCTTTCCATTGTAGTTTATCTGCCAGACAGTTCGCAAGTTATTGTGCTTCAACTTTGTTATTTTCTCATATGTAATAGTAAAAACATTGATATTTTATCTAGAATTACAGTTGTTATCATTTAATGTAGCAATATTAATAATAATAATAATATTAATACTTGAAGCAAAAACGTTGTACCTATTTTACGAAAATTACGCGGACGGATGAGTATGAAATTTGGCACAGTTAAAGTTTGTATGGAGGAGTACGGAAAGCTAAAATTTTTATATAATAATGCATTAGAAACACATTAAATTAATAAAAAAAACATTACACATACTACCATGCGTTTGACACACACACACACACACACATGTATATACACACATATTGACCTATGAGTTGTCAATAATTTTATTTTTCCTCTGGCTTTCCATTGTAGTTTATCTGCCAGACAGTTTTTAAGTTATTGTGCTTTAACTTTGTTATTTTCCCATATATTGTAGTAAAAAATTTGACCTTTTATCTGAAATTAGAGTTATTACGATTTAATAAAATATTTTTCAATTTTCTAAAGGTTAATAATGACCATAATTTAAAGGTTAATAATAACCAAAATATTAATATGCTAAGCAAAACCTTTATACACCTTTTTACGAAAATTACGCGTCCGGAGGAGTATGAAATTTGGCACAGTTAAAGTTTATATGGAGAAGAGTGCTGAAAGCTAATATTTTTACATCGAAAGAGATATATAGATTTTTATTAGAAATAACACACATATATGTACTATTTTGTTTATGGTTGAAGTCTGTGGTCAAACTGAGATTAATATTGTTTGTCCATATAAAAAAAAGAAATTTGTATGCTCATTAAAGTAAATCATGATTTAAATCAACGCCTGTTCAATGATGCATTTAAAACTGATGAAGCAGTAATATTTAGTACAGTTGATGGTGAGCCACCTTTGAATGAAATGTGATTTCATTTTCAAAAGTTAATAGTATCATCAAAAATATCTCAATTTTAAATTCATCATTAGACCCTTGAGCACATCCATTACTTTTTCCAAATGGTGATACTGGGTGGCATATCAATATTCCTCATAACGTACCAACTATATCTAATTCAAGAGCACCCAGAAAAACCTAACCTACGTAAAGAAATAAAAACCATGAAACTAATCGCAACAAATAATAATTATGACCCATCAATTGTCACAAAACTGTACCATAATAAATTAAGAAAAATACTAATACAAGAAATATACCCGGTCGCACCAAATAAGAATAATATTTATTATAAATCTATCCCATACATAGGTAATGTATCACTCAAATTAGGAAAACTCTTAACTAATAATAAAAATATAAATAATATAACATGTACGTATAGTACCTTAAATAACTTGGGTAAAACCCTTATTAATAATAAAGAAAAAATAGATAAACTTAAAAAGAGTGGTATCTATAAACTTAAATGTAACGATTGTAATAGTGTATACATAGGTCAAACAGGAAGAGATTTTAATACAAGATATAAAGAACACATCGCCAGCTGGCGTAATAATAAACCAGACACATCTCACTTTGCTAAACATCTCATTGAAAATAACCATCACCCCCATACTGATAATGCCCCCTATATATTACAAATAAATACAAAAGGCAATAAACTCAATATCCTAGAAACATTAGAAATAAACAGACATAAAAAAGATATCAAGGTCAATATATTAAATGAACAACTAAATATAATATCATCACCCATTCTTAATATCTTCTAGATATAATATAAATATAAAACATTGACACTACAGTACCCTGGAAATTGTTTCAGCATTAATACACATATAAATATACGTATATATAATAAAACCAAAAAAAAAAAATTAAAAGAAATAAATAAATAAATATATGAATACACAAAACCGGAGATATGTAGAATTAGTGTATTACCTTGTCCTTACTTTCAAATACCCTTGCTTTTGTATAAATATATTACCGATAATAAGATATGTAGAATTAGTATATTACCTTGGCCTTACTTTCAAATACCCTTGCCTTTGCAATATATTACCGACAATAACTTCCATTTAATTTTATTACATACACCCTAAAGTTTGCATTGTATAATTTCACATAATAACAACAATTGAATTTATTACCCCAACTAGAATACTGGTATATTGTATAACTCTCTGTAATATAATAAAACCTAGTCTGCGCCCCTGCAATAAACTCACTAACATAAACAATGGAAAAATCCGCACAAAGTAGTCTTCCGCTATTGTGTTTGAAACATATAAATGCTGTTGGTTGTTCCTAAGAGTTAATCTTTGCTAATATCCCACCTGAAGATGTTGTAATACAACGAAACCTAGGTCGTGGTAAAGAAATTAAAGATAGTAGAAATAATACTACATCACGTAGTTTCATTTAATTGCTATAGATATTGATAAAGTTGTATCTGCGGAGATTCCTCACATTGAAACACATCCAACATTACATAAATATGTTGTAAAACATATGATGCATGGTCCATGCGGAGTACTTAATCCTAATTCTGTATGTAAGAGAGATGGAAAATGTATAAAAGAGTATCCAAAACGATTTAATGCAACTATATGTGAATCGTTAAATGGGTATCCATTATACAGAAGACGTGATAATGGTATTAATGCAGAAGTTCGTGGTAGTTGCCTCGACAATCGGTATGTTGTACCATACAATCCATATTTACTTGCTAAATTTAATTGCCATATAAATGTTGAAGTATGTACTACAGACAAAAGTGTCAAATATATTTATAAATATGTGTATAAAGGCTATGACAGTGCATCTGTTGAACTAGAGTCTGGTGGAAATGAACAAGGTCAAAATATAGAAATTAATGAAGTTACCAATTTTTTAATTGGTCGTTATGTCGGATCAACAGAAGCCACATGGCGCATCTATGAATTACCAATGCATTTTCAGTCACATATTATAATCAGACTTGATATTCATTTACTGCGTCGACAGAATGTTTGCTTCCGAAAAGGGCAAGAACGTCAAGTAATTGATAATGAAAGACAAACAAAATTATTAGCATTTTTTGAGTTGAATCGATCAGATCCATCAGAACGAGAGTATAAATATACTGAAATTCCTATGCATTATGTGTGGGAAGATTCCCGAAATAAATGGAAGAAGAGAAGCCGTGGAGGTGATAAAATCATTACAAGGATATATGTAGTGTCACCAAAAGATATCAAACTTTTTCACTCACGATTGCTTTTATTACATGTCTGTGGTCCGAAATCATTCGAGGATGTTAGATCATACAATTAATTTTTATACCCTTCTTTTGTTGAAGCGTGCCATGCTCGCGGAATAGCTACAAATGATAATGAATGGCGGGTATCAGGACAAATTTGCAAGTGTTGAAAATCATAGATAGATTATTGCGTGACCTGTGTGATGAAAACGATAAACATAGTATTGGAGGAAAAACTGTACTTCTGTGCGGTGATTTTCGGCAAATCTTACCAGTAATCCCACATGGATCACGTGGAACTTTAATTGAAAATTGTGTTACAAGTTGGCATGAATTTCCTAATTTTCATAAAGTCACATTAACTCGAAATATGAGAGCTTTACCAAATGAAATAGAATTTGTAGAATTCTTGAAAAAATTGGAAATGATGAGGCCCCACAATTCCGTCAGTTTGG
The DNA here is from genome assembly GCA_039881145.1 of Druceiella hillmani. Lineage (NCBI taxonomy): Eukaryota > Metazoa > Arthropoda > Insecta > Lepidoptera > Hepialidae > Druceiella > Druceiella hillmani. Next base: position 18,948,158 of record JAYKKI010000002.1, on the reverse strand, counting down.
TAAAAATGTTATTGAAATACCTCATCAATTAATAGGAGATAAAAACAATATTATTGATGAGGTGTATGGAAATATTTCCAATAACATACTCTCAGAAAATATATTGAACTCTGTTATTTTAGCACCTACAAATGATGATTGTACTTTGATTAATACTGATATACTTAATCAAATTCCTGGTGAACAGCGAACATATCATAGCTATGATAAAATAATTTGTGATAATGACAATGACATCAATAACTATCCGGTAGAGTTTTTATATTCTTTGTCTATTAGTGATTTACCACCGCTTAGTTCACAAAGTTAGTATTGAAAGTTAATTACATAGTTTTATTGATCAGAAACTTAAATACTAAGGACGCATTAGTCAATGGAAATTTAATAGATTGCGAAGTTTTAACTGGGACCCCACGCAGTAAGAGAATTTTGATTCCACGTATAAATTTAACGTACTCTGGAACTATTTTACCGTTTAACTTTCAAAGAACACAATTTCCTATAATACCTGCATTTGCGATGACAATAACTAAGTCTCAAGGGCAAACATTCCAAAAGGTTGGAATTTTATTGAATCGGCCAGTTTTCACACATGGGCAATTGTATGTCGCAGCAAGTAGAGTCCGTTTATTTGACGGTTTAAGGTTTTATATTTCCGAATATAACGGTCAAGGATGTTTAGCAAACGATGAAAGAGTTTTTACAAAAAAAATTGTTTTCAGAAAAGTTTTAAATCGTTAATTATATTATCGCAATATGCGATAAAAAATACTATTCAATGGAGAGCATTTTTTACCGCATAATTTTTTTATTTCGCATCATCTTAGAGCATGTTCTGTTTCAATATTTTTTTTTTAAATAGGTATTCTTTATTTTTCTCCTTTTTGAATTCCATATAATTTATTTTTTTTAAATAGGAAAATAACAGCGTTGGCGAAATCTGTGGTTATAGTAGTATATAGTCTTTGACAATAGAACCTTAATAATGTTTGAGCATTATATTTTTATAATTTATATTATATAACTTATAATTTAAATTTATTATGGTCGAATTTCGACCACTGGGCGATCACTAGTACAGATAAAATAACATAATTGTAATTATTTTCTAAGCAGTAAATTATTTCAATTTTAATATAACCAATCAAAAGGTTTGTGTTATGCAAGATTTGTGATATTATATAGTTCATTCTTATAATTATAGGAAAAGTCTTGTGCATTGACTACTTTACTTACACTAATATAGACATGACATATGACCTCCTGTGGATAAAAATGCACACATAGATGTTTTATCTAATTTTTGAAGTTATGTAATATCAAACGGAGTCAATATTTAATATGTGTGCAAAAATTTCCAAATCATCTTGATTTCCCACTTTCGCTTCTTAAGGAGTCACTGATACAATTTCTTATTTATATGCCAGTGTCATACGGAATTAGGTCAAACGCAATATACGTCCTTTAATAAATAAGGCTAGATACTAATATATAGAAGTCAAAATAGCATTCACTAATAGCAGCTAAAAAGCATGAATATGTATTTTAAGTGTACCACAGTTATACAAGAATCCTTTTTAATTTCATCATATAGTATAGTTGCAGTCTCTTGAACTACATTTATGTAAATGAAATTGTGTAAGTATATATTTCATTTACAGAACGTAATTATGATATAGCAAAATATTAAAAACAAATTGATACACATACCTCCCACCGTAAAGATTTTCACGCATCCCATTGACCAGTGTGACGTTGGAGAGGTATATTATAATTAAAATAAATTTTCATTTACCAGTTTAAATTTTTAAGCCTAGTTTATGAAATATTAGACTATAAAATGACTTGTATAAAATGATACTTACCTAATTTTTTAACGAAGTATTTGAAAATTCTGGAAAACAAGCTAGATATTAACATTGAATAAGACCTTTCTATGAAATAATTAAGCTTTATTTGCATCAACAATTTCAGGTGTAAATGAAACTACGGAATCTTATTTTACGCTAGTTCCAAAACACACTTAACCAATTTATCCCTATAAAATATTAGTTCCAATGCAATTTTTTGTAGATGTTCATCGTATATTAAAAATGAATTTAATGTCAAAAATGTCTCAAAAGTTTCCATAGAATACGTAAATGATATACTTATGATTGTTTCATTTACTGGCCGGGAATCGAAAACGGGTCAACAATCAACCTAACCCAACACACCATGCCGATGATAATGCTAGCTAGGATTTCGTTTTAGATATTAATGTGGCAAGTTCTAAAAGCTCATAAAATATTTTTATTATCCGTTTGGGATTTGAAATCATGATGTCTTCGAACTGAGCTGTACGAGGTTTAATGTGTGAACAAAGTTCGAATTCTTGCAGCACTATTTTTCTATATTAAATCATTAATTTGTAAAATTTGTTAGTAATACATAAAACGGGAAATTATTATTAAACTTGGTAAAAGCGTGAAAAATATGTCAATATGTTTTTCAGCATCCAATCTCAGCTCAAGAAAATTTGTGTTAATTCAGTGACACTGGGAGTACATTGATATCTTATACCTTACATTTTCTTCTCTAGTCAAAGCATTATGAAATATTTGAAATGCAGAATCACTAAGTAAATACATGTATTGATAATGTACGGGTCTAATATTGCTTGCTGCTACATTAAAACACATGGAAAAAGACTAATTGAAAATGTTGAATATTTTGGGTATTAAACTATTGTATCCAAGGTTTTTAATTAATTGTTTTATATTTTATAAATAGCTATTATTATAACAAATAAAATCTGTTAAGCGTGGGTATAACTTGTACTAAGGGAATTGCGTACAGATTTAAATACCATTCAACGTACATAGTATTTGTATTAAACTAGATACAAATGTCATTGATAAATAGTTTAACAGAATTTCTCAAGAACCGTGGAATTTATAATCCCTGCTATGGGTAAAATTTAAGAAAATTGCTTGTAATATTTTTGTTTTCGTAATTTTGACCGTAACGCTTTTGGAGTTGTCGGGGGAAAATAATTCTGAAAAAGATTAGTTTTAGCATACTTATGACTGTTAACTTTAAACTTCACACGATATATAAAATTAACAAGAATTCCTTTTAACATGCACAACAAAAATGTTTTGAAATCCTTCATGTATTGCTCTCTCAATTGACATATCCCACACAATAAATAAAAATTGATCTCTTTATTATACGTATATTCTTAAGTATGTGTGCCAATACAAACGAATTAAGTACTGCACAAGAAATTAAAGTTTGTACGCTAAATGGTTTCTAAGAAAATTAGCTGTGACAGATAGACAGATAAACGGACAGAAACATTCTTCTAACGACGAATGGTTCTCATAAAATTACAATTTTATAAGATCCCCATTTGTTTCCTTTTGGGGTATAAATCCTAAAAATTTAAATCGTATAATTATTAAAATTAATGTTGAATTTCTTTTCTGTAATTCTTTTTTATTTAAAACATTTATTTTAATAATTTTCTGTTTTTTTTTGAATTTTACTTACGTATATTCGCACTTATTTTAACATGGTACTAACTAATCCTTTTTTGAAAGTTTTTAGTAATTAAAATGTCCGTCGGGGAACGTACAGATATTCAATAAATTTCTTATACCCTCAAACATACGATGATATAACTAACCTAACCTCAAAAAAATCACACGTAGGTGCAATAAGTAACAGATAAGACACGTTTTATTTGTACTAGTCTATACTACAACATTGGTGGCTAAGACGTCATTAACTACGTATATACACACGAAACATCTTACCCTCTTTTTTCTGCCTGTGGGATAATCCGGATCGAAAACAAATAGACGAAATGCCTAATTAAAAAAACAAAGTACCATTTACCCAAAACTACGTGAATAATCGCCTGGGGTGTCTGAAGGCGCTCTCCAAGCACGGCGACAAACGAACGGATACATTAGTCATACATACGTTCTAAAGAAAAGACACAACTAAAACTAGAATGTGATATCAAGTGGAATCCATGTTCATTTCAGTTTAAGGTTGCATTTTTTGATAAGAAACAAAGACACGGCAAAAACTGTCAAATATTTCAATAAAATACGTGATACAGACTTCGTTTTATTTAAAAAATATTGTCATATTTTGATAATATTTTTTTATTATTTTATTTGATTTAAATTTATAGATGCGGGATTTTTTTTTGATACACTTCATTACTAGAGCTGCATACATTAGAGAAACTTTTATGTCCGATTGCATAACTATAGGTCATTGACGACTTGTTGCAGTTGTTCATGTTCTACTTGTAGCAATTGGTAAACACTTTAAATTCCTGACGCACGATATTTCGTTTGTTTTTAAAATTACTGTAAATTATTCTTCCCAGAAAAGTAAATATAATAAAGACTTAGAAAACTTTAAGAACGTATTGCGATGTTACTAATTATGCTTTATTAATTTAATAAAGTTTATTGATCTATATACCTTCATATAAAACTCTGAAGGAAATTTAAAATTTTTCATCAAAAGAATAGTGTTATGATATATAGAATAAATTTTACCCATAGACATTTTGATGTTATTCAGTTTTAATGACGATCATAATAACATTTTAATAAACTTAGCTCCTGTTTTAATTTTTTTGTTCAATTGACAAAGAAAATTTTCGAAATGTTGCAATTAGAAACGATATTATCGTTTTAAATCTTACTTTAACGCTTAAAACAATGCTACTTAGATGACAACCCTACACTTTGATTTAATTACTCTATGTTGTAAGATTTTTCTCAATTTAGTTTTTCTTCCGAACGAATATTTAATTAGGGGATGATACAATAAAAAGTACAGGTTTTTTTTAGACCGTGGTATTATTAGATCCTCAGCTAGAAAATCATAGCAGCAAGGCACATGCAATATTACGTCCATATTTCCCGAATTTTATCATCATTCATTTTAATATTCTCTCTGTAAGACATACGGGCTCGCGTTTTCCGCTTCGCTAAATGTACTTCTTTGAACTAAATGTATTAACATATTTTAGTCTTTCCATAATGTCGGGTGTAAATAATAATAGGTGTTGTATAATTTTACAAAAGTAATAAATTAACGGTTATTGCTTTAAACGTCTACCGAATTTCAAATTGGCACATAAGAGACCACAGCGCAGGCAAAAGATTAAGTGATTTCAGGTAAAAAACACTACAGGTAACGTAAACTTAGCAAAGAACTTTAAACACAGCACAATAATAAAAGGAAAGCTTTAGTTGTTCATACATTTATTGAAGAAATAATTGGAGACTCGAATGTCTACTATCAGTTACGCTTTATCCTCGTATCGTTACCTCGTTTTACCCAGTATTTGATAGCCTGACACTACGCATATCCAATTACAGTTGTTAAACCAAAGTTGAGAAACCTACTAAGTTTAAAGATATCGTGAAGCGCTGTGTTAGTTCACACAGTCCTATTTCATTAGCTTATACACTGCTGCATTAAATAAAAATAATTGAAACCAATTTCCTTTACATCTCTTTTTCCCCCTTCAAATACGCTAATAAGACGTCCAAAGTTGAGAAACCTACTAAGTTTAAGGATATCGTGCAGTACTGTGTTAGTTCACACAGTCGTATTTCATTAACTTATACACTATTTCATTAAATAAAAATAATTGAAACCAGTTTCCTTTACATCCCTTTTTTCCCCTTCAAATACGCTAATGAGTCATCTAAAGTTGAGAAACCTATTAAGTTTAAGGATGTAGTGAAGTACTGTGTTAGTTCACACAGTTTTATTCCAGAAACTTTGCGTACGCTTTCAGGGGCGATAACTTTTATGAACATCTTAAACTTGTATATCACTTACTTCAAACTTCAGATAAAATCAATAAATGTTATAGGAAAAGAGTCCTCATTTTTCTTTAAGCACAGGTTGCTTCGACACATTTATCCGTCTCTAATTTATAGCGAATTATATTAATAGGTTATCTTTTTTAATTCTTGCTTTAATACTACATGTGCTTTTGTTCATTTATTAACAATTTACAAACAACATTTTGTGGGCTTAGCGTTGTAAAAACAAGGCCTATTATAGAACTTACATAATAATCTTTTTAAATTTATTATTATATTCGGGTTCACATATATTTTCCATGTTTTTAACGGAGAAGTATTTCTATTAGAGTGGAAATTATTTTTTGGTAAATTTTTATAGGAATAGGTGGAAATTAAACATAAAATAGAATCAATACTGGTTTTGTATTGCAAGAGAATTTATGTTGGCAAGTGTACCTAACATATACCCTTATATACGAGTATGCGCTATTAAGCTTAATTAATTACCGTCAGCAGTTATTTTCTTATCGTCGACGAAATACAAAGGACGAAATTGAATGAACGGACTGAAAGACTTATGGCTCTCATCATCTCGTGTAAATAAGTACAAAAAGTGAAGTTGGAGAGGTTTTAGGTGATTTTCCTCAATGTACATGTTAAGATTTCATGTTGGAGAATACTGTTATACGTCACTTATTTACTTGGATTACGTAATGTAAAATATACTTAATAGAATATAATAAACATGATACATTTTTAATCTATAGTAATAAAGACTGGCCTCACATTTTTCACAGTTATGTTTTATTCGATTGATTGACATTGAAATATACCAATAGAAACTTTGATATCTAAAACCACAATAAAACGAAAGAAAATTTAATCACATCAAACTAGTTGTTATTTGATCATTTTTTATATCCCAATATTTTTCGATTTACTGAAAGGATTTTAATACAACTGACATAAAACTGGGAATTATTGTGTATAACATTAATAATAATTTTAAAAATTGAAAAGTAATAGTAAAACACTACGATTCATTGTAAAAGACATATTCGTTTGGAAACGAATCTAAAAGTGATGTGTGTGTATCTTATTAATATTTTTGTATATAATATTAATTGGAATTTAATAAATCCTTATAGCGAAACTTTCATATGAAAAAAGTGGTAAATTCAATAAAAAATTACGATAATTTTGTTGGAAAATTGTGCTAGTAAAATATCTGAAATGTTTCGGTTTTCTTCTTCAGCTCTATAAAATAAAGATAATGTATGTGTTCAGAATTCAGTTTTACACAATTGTTCATAAATTTGAGGCTAATTAATAAGATAGACCCATGCCATCTAAAACATAAATGCTATTACATAATATCTAATTGGAAATCATGTACTGTATAAAACGTACAATCTTGTGACAATCGCTTCGCTTCGATTCGCTAAATACAAAAATTTGAAAATATATTAGCAGGCGAGATGTTAAGTTAGAATTAAAATAACCTGTTAATTAAAAATAAAAGTTTCATAATAGTTTATTATGCACTTACGTATACATGTATCAAATTTTAAACATTTAATGGTTTACTATATATATATTAACCTGTTTATAAATATTAGCATTATTTTTCATGTTATCTTCATATTTTCATATTTTCCATGTCATTTTTGATATTTCCGTAGGCGTAAGAAGATCATCAATACCTCAAAATTTCTTTGGTTTTTTTACTTGCAGCTTTTGGAATATTTTCGTATTTAGCTTTTTATGGTATTTTTTTAAATTTCAGGATATGGTAAATAGCTGAGCTTACGGCTGAGTTACGGCTTTCTACATAATGGCATTTTTATATAGACTCGGTAACAGACTATGGTCCATAAAATCATTATTTTTTGGTGTAAAAAAATAGAATTGGTTAGAAAAAAGTTCTATTCCAAGAGGTCTTTCATGGATAAATGAACAGACGCCCAAACTTGTCGAGGGCATTTATTTGCAAGTTTTTATCGAAGTTTTGTAACTGCGACAGTAATTTAATTTCAAACATAAATACTTTGATTTATAAAAAGGATTTCTTGCAAATAATTAAAAAAATTATATTTATATATATATATATATATATATATATATATATATATATATACATATATATATATATATATATATATATATATATATATATATATATATATACTCTTTAAAATTACTTTGGTATCAATAAAATGAATTGAGCTTTAAAGAAAAATATTTGAATTTAATTTCTCAGAAAACATTTAATTTACTGAATTATGCCACACTATTGGGTAAAGCTTTATGATAATTCTTATTTTAAACGCGTAATTAGTTAAATCAAGCATAGTAGTAGTTAAAATCTTTAAGAATCAGAGTGATTTCTTGAACAAACACACACACCCACACACACACGCACACACACACACACATACACACGCACACAAACACACACACACACATATATATATATATATATATATATATATATATATATATTATCTTTTATTTTATAACATCTTATAAGATACTCTTTTATTAAAATTAATTTTTTAATGAAAACTTGATCATTGAAATGAGATCATTAAATGAACACACATTTGTCTATTAAGGAAACACGATGTTTATCTGTTAAGGAACAGTATCAATTTTAATCGATATTTTAAGACATTTGTCCCTACTCGTATTTTAAGAAAAATTTTGAAGTTTAGCATTCTTTTATATTGCTAGTAGACAATGGCGCATATTAACCTATTTGTTCTTAGTGGATATTAAATTTTAAAATTATCTTTACTATATTATAGGTAGAAGAAAATTTAATTATGCTTCAGAAAACAATTCACTTAATAGTAGTGAAATTATGGTTCAATCAACCTTACAAAATTTAGTAATTATATATAAAACCGTGGGTTTAATACTTTGTTGACAGAAATGAAAAAAATTGTCAATATTACTTGATAGTAAGGGAGAAAATATTTGTATATTGGAAAAATTTTGAACGACTAGATTATTTTCTTATCGCCGATGTGCTTGTATACAATTTCTTAAGACTTAGGACATTTATTTCGAAAGGAAGATTTTTACTAGCATCATCAGATACCGCTATTACCTGGGGCGTTTCGTGTTTCAGCCAAATTTTAAGTTTCTCCTTATAACGGATAAGCGCAAAGCAAACTGATAATTTTCTACTTTTAATTTTGCTGTTCTAATCCATGATTGAGACTATATAAAATAAATGTACTTTTTATTACAGTAAAAATAATATTAATAATATAACTTGTATTACTAAATATGTAATAATTGCATTGCAATAATATACATTACATAATTAGGTTTTCTAGAATAACATGAAAAATTTGTAATATTAATAAGAAAATTTATATAATATAATCTTTTGGAGGTTTCATTAATACAAATTCGATGATAGTATTGAAATGAAATATCACTTTAACAAAAAAAATTTTAAAAATCATTGTGAGAATATTGTTTGAAAAGATACCATTGGCAGCCCATTTAGGGATATTTTATGTGTTTACTATACAATTTACTGAAAATCTCAATTTCCAAGGGTGCAACTTTGAGGTTACAAATAACAATGGATGTCAATATACAAATAAATAAACTGCATTTCGTATTAAGAGTCATATTTATACGGGTATAATATTAAACTTACTTTCCTCAACATTTTTACAACTGGCGTTTTATTTTCAAGTGTTAAACAGTGTTCGTTTTCATGACTATTTTTTTTTCATTTAAGAGAGTCCGTTTAATTTTCTTTCACTTACTCATGTATTAAAGAAAAATAGAAAGAAAAACGAAAATATGTTTTGCTTATAATGACGATGCATTTTATATTATTAAGAATTATTACAACGTAAGATGTGTAAATTTGTTTTTCAAACTTTTCATTAAAATTTTCCTGATAACAAACAACGTGGTTTTTTATTTAAATCTTTACTTATACCGTATATTCAATATGAAGATCAAATATAAAATAAAGTTTAACATTTAAAAACAAATTCATTTTCTTTCTGTCATATATTGATAAATATGTCGTAATAATTTCGAATATTTAATAACATATTTAATATAAAACGTTTTAACAAAGTACACTTCTACATGTCATGTTGTACTGTAATATTATATACTTTGTAATATTAAAAACTTACAATAAAGTTGAATTTTTTAAAAGTTTTATGTCTTCTTTATAGACAGTGTAGAGGTTATATTGAAACATTCTATGAAATAAGGTTGTTTTTGGTGTTTTCATACGAGAAGAAAATTTACGGATATTTATTTACGGATATTTTTCGAGGACTGATGCCGATCGACAAGTGTTAAGTAATGATTTGCCAATTTGGAATCCCAAACCATACAACATAGAAAATATAATTTTGTAAGTAAATGTTGAGAAGGCCAGGGAAAATGACTTTTTGTTCAATCATAGTTTATAGACGGACGAATTTAACTTTAAAACAAACTGCGTCATGTCACTATTCCTTGAAAATTAGTAATTATTTAAATCCAAATTTTCTCAACAAATGGATTGGTGGTGGCTGGAATATAGCATGCTATTCATGGTCTCCCGACCAAAGGACTATAGATTTTTATTTATCGGAGTATCATAAGGAGTTAGTATGTACAAAGAATGTGAAAATCTAGAAAAATTTATTAGAAATATAAGAAACGCCTAACTTTAAGCTTTACTACGAGTAAATTTTTTTTGAAAAATAGGTGATGAAATTGATAAGTTTTTGAATCAAGTATAAAAACTGTTATTTGGATAATTTTTTTGGAAGTAATCAAAAGTTACTTCGTAAGTAAAAAAAATAGCCTTTCCATTTTTTCCAACCCCATGTAAAAGCATGAGAAATTTAATATTTTACATTAGAGTCAGTCGTCAAATATAAAAAAAATTAAGGATGTAAGCATATTAATAGTTGTTCGTGTTGCCATAAATGGAACTTCTCGAGTTAGAAATGCAGCAAAAAAACATCTAAAGCAGCAGTTCGGATCTGCGCCGTAATTTTTCTGTGAAAATTCGGTATAAACCATAACAACTGTTTCGTATTAATATGTTATTTAATTGCTAGTCTCTCTGGAAACAGCATTCTTTTAAATTTGGATTTGCTGCATCCGACAGGTATGTTTGCAGCGTGTCTTTCAGTGGGAGTTCAAAAGGGCTGTAGCACATCGAGCCGCAATTGCATATACGGTTTCGTGCTCATTATCATCATAGTCCATCGTAGCAGCCTTCGTTGATATACACGCATTAAAGCCCGACTATGGCAACACGACATTTTGGACATCATAATAGGTACATACCCGTCGGGCGCGAGATTTTCTCCTTTTTTTTTTATAATACCGAGCATATTTACGATTCATGTAACCTGATGGACCAGCTACGTAATCGCTTTGTGTCATCTTTTTATTTTCTCTTCGACCCTGTAGTAGGTCTCGTAGTTTGCTTGTCCTTGGATTTTTTAGATTTCTTGGATTCTTTTTGATGCGAGTTTAGTTCTGATTTGGGTTTTTTTATAATTCCCAGCCTATTTACAATTTATATCAGGCGACAACTTTATTTTTGATGTAATATTCCATTTTTTACCGAATTTTACTTATATTCCGGCAAATATTTTTATTGCTTAACCTTTAATCTTCACTATTATACCAAATACAATATTTTAACTAAATGGGTTTTCACGCCACATTAATTTAAAACTTTACACAGTGTTAATTCGCAACTATCACGAGCATGCACCTACACTAGTCCGATGACGTCACAGGTAAAACATATGCTGCACGGCAAATATAGACAGACTTGCTCTATCCGTTGTTGGTTCAATAACTTTTAACGCATTATTAATCTCGTAGTCATTAGCAATTGAAATCTGCACGTATTTTGTAACACAAGAAAGGCCGATTGGCCATCATACACTAAACAAGCGAATAGACTTTTCCATGTCAGAAAGAAGAATCTCAAGTGAGGATTATTTTATGTTTTTCGAACCTTTACATCCATATAAAAACACTAAAATATCACAAGGGGATTGAACTTTGATTTTGACACTCCATTGTGTGCGGAAAAGTAGAAAGTTTGTACAATACAGTTTATCTGTTCTGTCATCGTTCAACCCGAGGACATGTTAAATGGTACGGAAACGAGATAGCGGCGCGGCTTGTATTGGCTCAGTTCATAAATTCGAATAACTTATGAGACTATTCTGGTTACTATAAAAGTTCAGTGATTTATAAAACTTGAAGCAACATTTTATTATATATGCCACTGTTTCTTAAATAATCAAAAGTTTACTTATCACACATTGTATCCAATAGACTAAGAAAAGTAATCCGAAACTGGCAAACGTACGATTACTTAATTTATTAGTCGATTCATTTTACAGTCGATTTATTTCGTATAAAATAGAAGGTTAATTCAATTATTAATCGATTTATATTGAAATGATTTGTTTAGTGTTAAACATAGGGTTAATTCAGTCATTACAGTTAATTTAATTATTAGTCTATTTTTCGAATAGTTTTTTTTAATAAGTTTTAAACATGCAGTTATTTGAATTGTTATTCGATTTAGTTAGTATTAAATGTACGGATGGCGGTGACGCCATATTTGGATAATTCATAACATAATCTGTTCACGTAATAGTTTTTTTTTCACGTCACTAGTTTTCCAAACGGAAAAAAATATTTATGTAGTCAACTCCGTCATTTGAGACATTTAAATATTTTAACCATCTGGTCGCGGTTGCATTTATAAATGTCAAAAAATCTACAAAGGAGCGTATCAGGGAATCGATTTATTTATTTTTATTTTAATAACAATCATGGGATTCTAACTGTGAAATTAGATAATTTTGAATATCTGCTGTGCTATTCATATGATATATTTAATAAGACAAATAAATGAAACTACGTGATGTGGTATTATTTCTACTTTCTTTAGTTTCTTTACCACAGTGGTAAAGAAACTAACTAAACAAAGTAGAAATAATACTACATCACGTAGTTTCATTTAATTGTGAACAATGAATTTTTGCAAAATTAGCGCCATATATATTCAAATTTAATAACAATTTAGTCGAATATTGATGGAAAAATGCTTGCCAGAATAATAAAATGTATATTACATTAAAAATTAATAAAAATCTTACAGATCTTGAAAATCTTACAAAATTATAAAGATCTTACAGATCTGTCTGTATAAAGTAATAACAGAAAGTCTCTGTTTATGCCAAAATATACTGTTCGATTTGACACCACCAAAAAATATAACACCAGATTAAATAATGTGCTCCTTTAGCACGTTATTTAATCCAGAGAGGAAAGCGCCGCCATTTTGCTGCGTATCGAGATTTGCAATTAGTATAACTTTTGATTCGGAAAAGCTGCGATGTTCGTTTAAGTTTTAATCGTCCACTGTAATCAAAATCTATCGATTATATATAAAACATTAGTTTAAAGTAGTGAAAGTGAATATAATAAGGTGTTAGAATAAAAAATATATAATGTCGGCCTACACGCGTCGAAAAGCCAAAACCAAATACAGAGATCGTATACGGATGGAAAGGGCTTCTCAAGAATAATCGAATGGTAATAATAAAACACCATGTGATCGAGTCAAGCAGTGCCGGGAACGTAAAAGAATGAATGCGGCAGAGCGGATCAACGACTGTGCCAATACATCTGCAGCTGGGGCGGTTGAAATTATCCAGTGGATGATGAAATCGCTTCCACATCAACAACGAACTGTATAGGCATAGATTGTGTTCAATCGTCGATTATGAAGACACATTGGGCCGCAGCTAGTGTACGTTTCACTACGACGTTTGTCCAATAAATATTCCAAAAAATATTCCAAAAATATTGCTAAAATTATTCCCGATTACGAGCCTGATGTTACTACACCAGTTATGATAGTTATAGACTTTAATGTTATTGTCTCATAAAACTGCTCATTGCCCGACTTCATGCTCAGCGAGTTCAATTTGTCTTATATTGAAACTTCTTCAACAACGTGAGGTAATACCTGTATTGATTTAACGTTTACCAGGAATCTCGATGTATCTTGTATGCTCTTTGGGTCGTACTTTTCGTATCACAGACCTATAATTAATAAAGTTATATTGTAATACAATAATTATTTGTTTCCTCGCTTTTATCCTAAATACATAAATAAAAATATTTTATTAAATATAACCCGTTACATAGATGTATTCACGTACAACACACGGCCGTGTCCATGACACAGCTACACCTCATTCTTTATTTTAGGCACATGTCGGAATTTATGTGTATATTTTTTGGTAGCGTAATATATATATATATATATATATATGTATATATATATATATATATATATATATATATATATATGTATAAATATATTTTTATATATATATATATGTATATGTATATATATATATATATATATATATATATATATATATATATATATATATATTACTCTACCGATATTTGCCACGTACCTTAGTCCAAAACTATAACACACTATACATTTTTCATAATAACTTTTAATAACGACAAACTATAGCCCACATTCAGTTTGCGGTGAAGTATGAGAATTAAGACCTTTATGATATTTTGATTTTCTTTTCTGAGTAGTATACATCGATGTAAATTATATATTTATTCTTTCATTTGCTGTGCGGAAAAAACACTTAATACAGTAGAAATGAATACAAGTTCCAAAAAATAAAAAAATATTGCAGGTCATAAACATCTATTCTGGTAATAATATCTGAAAGGTTATTTTTGTTTTTTAAAAGGCTCTGAAAATTATATAAAAAATCCACAAGGTCAGCCAAAACCCATAGGCAATAGATTTAACGAGTAATTTTACGAGTTGCTTTGAATTCTACGTTAACAGCGAACCAAATGATTTTCACAGCGTGAGTAAAAATGAATATTGCAAAACGTTTAACGTCTTCTGCATAATAGTAAATATTTGAGAAGAAAATAATTATCACAGAATTCTTAATAAGATAGCGAACTGTTTTATTATGCGTTTATTTTATTGTTTGGTATACTGATTTAATAGAGAGCTCAGGAGACCTAACAAAACATTTGTACCAAACTAGGGATCGTAACCTACCTTGACCCAGACTGGCAGGAACTTAAAAAATTATAGCTATTAATTGTAACAGTATGTGTATTTTAGATGTCAGCGAACTCACAGGTAGGCAGTTGGTAGCTTAGAAGACTATTTTTTATGTAAAAATAAATTTACTTTTAAAAACAGAATTACATTAGTAATGATGAATATTTTATATGGTGCTTAAGGAATGTTAACAAATGGCACATTTTAGTTCCTGAATTTTGGAATTTTCCTTCACGATTTCTAGATAAAATACCTTTTAAAAAACCGACTTCAAAAAAGGTCGGTACTAAAAAGTAAAAAATAATTAACTCAAAATAGATATCTATTTATTTGCAATAAATAACAAAGTTACTTATTTTTAAAGTCAGTGCCAGTAATGTCGACCAACTTAAAAAAAAGTTATAATTAAATTTTAATTTATAATTTAAACTTAAAATTCTAATATATCTACAAAACTTAATCAATTCATGAAGGGTGTATTAATAATATAAAAATTGACATTTGTATAAGTTGATCGGCGGTGCTCGCACCGACTTCAAAAATAAGTAACTTAGTTATTACTATTTGTCCTTTCCAGTGTTTATACGTACTTTAGCATTGAAACACTAAACTAGATCGTTGTCTAGATATGCCACGTTTGCAAGAGTTCGGGTCTCATTATATTATTTAGCAAATGAAATGATAATAATATCGTATGTTTTTATATTGACTTCATAGAAATAAAGAAAAAGAATAAAATTAGAATAAAACAAACGTCACTATTTTATATTAGGTTGGCCTTTAAGTTTTTAACCCCGAGTTACGGCCAGCAATTTTGATTAAAACATTTATGTATTGCACTAAATTTAATTTAAGTATGCACCATTATTATCTACTACTTGTCGCTATCTAGTTGGCAGTGATAATATGCCTTTCTTGTAAAATACCGGTGACCATAAATACCGGAGGCCGTGGTCTTCGAACGTCAAACTCAACAGGATATCCGGTACGGGGTTCGTCCTCATTTCTGAACTTACTGAACCAAACCTTTGCCATCCTATAAGACACCGTGGACTCGTCCATCCCATGACATATATTATTTGTGGCAGTCTTGGCATCGTGACCCAGAAGAAATTCGTAAAGTAATAGAATCTGTATTTGATATCGATTTAAATCCATTATCTTTTAGGTAATTCACTTCACAATTCGGCGCTGACTGTTGTCAACTGACTGTATTTTGGCCTATATATATCCTACAGTAAAACCTTCCAGAAGTTTCAAGAATCTTTCTGGAAAAGTTCCGAAGTTGTGGCTAAAAACTTACTAGCCAACTTAACATTTTAGATTTAAGGAACACAACGGTGAAACTTTTAATAAAATTAGAAACGAACACGTGATGCAACAGCAAGTAAATTTATGACTATTTTTTTAGCGAACTGGTTTTTAGGGAAAAGAGTTAATACTCTGTAAATGATAGGTTTATGACAACAGTCTAATAAATAAATCATTATGTAATTAACGTGATAATTCATGACCAGAATCTGATAAAAAATCGACACGTCATTAATTCATGTTCTAACGTTTATAAAATTCGTTTCAAAGCATTGGTTCTTATGGACCGTGAAAGGATATCCGTTTAAAGGTCGACCGCAGGCTGTTTACCGCTTTGAAATATTTTTATCTTTCCCATTCGTCTGATACTGGCGAGACTACTTACGTATATATCACATAACAGTGCTATATGCATGGATACATAAGTTGTTGGTATATAAATTGACCAACGCCTATTTCCTGCTCGAGTGCGGATTGATACCCGTATCTCTTGTGGTAACTGTTTTCGACATCAATCGATCGAGTTTTGTTATCTTGAATATTGGACTCACTGAAATTTCTCATTTTAACTGTTTTGCAATAAAATTTACGTTGTTATATTGATTTTTGTTAAATATGTAATTTTTATTTTGTGATCTAATGTCAGTCTATTTTGGTGATATTTTACTTTTTTATTTTTTAAAATACCGTCATTATATACGAATTATACTGCAGAAATTTCTCTCGGTCAAGCGTGAGGAACGAATAAGGAAAATCGAGTTTATGGAATAAGGTAAAATATTCCACTGAGCGTTCAGAGCTTATATACATATATATATATATATATATATAAATATAAATATATATATATATATATATATATATATATATATATATATATTCAAAAGAACTTTTTTACTAAAAAAAGCTTGTTGGAAGACTTTGAAATACATTTATATAATTCGGACTCATAAACAAAGTTATCTCGCTTACATTTTTCATTACCTTTTTTTGTGCGAAGAAAATAAAATATACTTTTTCACATTTTTTTTATGTTGCTTAAAAAATGTTGAACGCTGATGGCCAAGTCTAAAATAGCCGATGGTTAAAACTAATTTAAGTATAAGGAAGTCAAATAAGATATTAATTCAGAGTTATGATATTTCATCAGGGTGGTCTACATCAAATGCAAATATCCATATTTCCTATTGCATTAGTGGATAATGCAATACGATATGGAGAAGTTGTCACTGCAAACAAGTTCATTTTTCCACTATGTTAGTTGCGATTTGATGTAAATTAAATATAAAATGGTTCATTGGAGAGTCCTTCAAAAATAGCTTTCCACTTTTTTTAAAAGGTGAGATATATTAAATTAATAATATGTATTTTTCCTCAAATGAACCATCATTTTTAGTTTATACCGAATTGCACGTGAAGTAGTGAAATAAACAATCTAAAAACTAAATAAATTCAAAATAAGTATTAACATTTTTGCTTTTGTTGTAAAAAAATACCATTAACGCACTGCAATACGCATTAACACGTTTGCTTGCTCTGAGTCAGCGTGACTTGTCTGTACTTTGGGGGTATTATCAGTATGAGGGTGATGACTATTTTCAATGAGATGTTTAGTAAAGTGAGATGTGTCTGGTTTATTATTTCGCCAGCTGGCAATGTGTTCTATATATCTTGTAGTAAAATCTCTTCCTGTTTAACCTATGTATACACTATTACAGTCATTACATTTAAGTTTATAAATAGTTTATAGATACGTAAAGAAATAAAAGCTATAAAACAAATCGCAGTAAATAATAATTATAATCCATCAATTGTCACAAAACTGTACTATAATAAATTAAGAAAAATACTAATACAAGAAATATACCCGGTCGTACCAAAGAATAATAATATTTAATATAAATCTATTCCATACATAGATGATATATCACTCAAATTAGGAAAACTCTTAACTAATAATAAAAATATAAATAATACAACATGTGCTTATAGTACTTTAAATAACTTGGGTAAAACCCTTATTAATAATAAAGAAAAAATAGATAAACATAAAAAGAGTGGCATCTATAAACTTAAATGTAACGACTGTAGTAGTGTATACATAGGTCAAACAGGAAGAGATTTTACTACAAGATATAAAGAACACATTGCCAGCTGGCGAAATAATAAACCAGACACATCTCACTTTGCTAAAGATTTCATTGAAAATAACCATCACCCTCATACTGATAATGCCCCCTATATATTACAAAAAAATACAAAAGGTAATAAACTTAATGTCCTAGAAACATTAGAAATAAACAGACATAAAAAGACACCAAAGTTAATATATTAAATGAACAACTAAATATAATATCATCACCCATACTTTTATACATAATATGGTTAGACAACATTGACACTACAGTACTCTTCAAAATATATAAACATTTAAAAAAATATATGTATATATATATATATATATATATATATATATATGTATATATATATTTAATTATATATATATATATATATATATATATATATATATATATATATAATAATTAAATAAATGAATAAATAAAACCTATTGTATATGTAGAATTAATGGCATAACCTTGTTCTAACTTTCAGATACCTTTTGTATAAGTATATTACCGAGAATAACTTCCATTTAATTTTATTACATACACCGGAACATTTACATTGTACATCCTCATATAATAACAACAATTGAATTTATTACCCTCAGTAAAATTTTAGTATATCGTACAACTCTCGGAAATACAATAAAACCTACACCGTTCCCCTGCAATAAACTCACTAACATAAGCAGTGGGAAAACCCACACAAATCCGGCTTCCGCTATTGTGTTTGAAACATATAAATGCTGTTGGATGTTCCTAAGAGTCAATTTTTGCTAATAGCCCACCTGAAGATGTAAAACAACGAAACCTAGGTCGTGGTAAAGAACTTAGAGAAAGTAGAAATAATACTACATAACGTAGTTTCATTTAATTTAGAATAATGAATTTCTACAAAATTAACGCCAAATATATTCAATTTCTGATCTTTTATAAAGAAACAATTCATTTTAATTTGCGGAGATTTTCAAAACCGATTCAGATGAAACAAAATGTTTCGATCTGTGATAATTTCATCAATATCCATTTGGATGTTTTAGAGCCTATCTTGGATAAATTATAATATAGAGTTACTGACAATAATTCAAATAATAATTATTGTTTTTTGTTTACATATGATGCCAAAAAAGAATATGTATATAAGCACATATTACGAAATCACACTTTTTATTCGTTCTTGCAATTAATTAAAATTCTGAACAATAACGTCAAGTGTAGTATTTTTATTTGCTAATCGTTTGTTTCATGAGAACTTTAATAATCGTTTTCTTTGTTCACATAGTGAACATGGTGGTGGTAGATATAAATCAGTAAATTACTTTAAATCTCTGAAATTATAGATGCGATAGTGATTCTTTGAATTTTGATAATATTTTGTTACATCACATTTGTGCTTGTGTATTTTACCTTACGGCATATTTTCACAGGGTTGATTCTTCCCGTCTTTCTAAATGTAAAATGTGAAAAAAGCAATTATTTCCGAGATAAGCGCCATCAAAATACAAATATAAAAAATGTTCAATTTTTTGTTATGAAATGGGTATAATACATTTTATTATATCAACTTCTATTACTCACAAGAAAATTAAACTTTTAAAACTATCAGAAAGAGCTTTATAAAAATTAGGTAAATGTAACTAATAAGATCAGCCGATGATTAACAGAGTTGACGTGAAGTTTTCTTCCATCATTTTCATTCGCGTGTGATTTTTCACATTATTCTGAGTAAAAGAACTGTAAAAATATCATAATTATCTTTTAGAAATACTTATTTTTATTAATCAGAATATTGAAATGAATTACCTATGTGAAAATATGCTATAGGGAATAATATACCTGTATACACATTTTTTTATTTGATGGAAGTTCTATATTACTTTAATACATTTTTGTACGTAACCTAGATAAATTTATTTTTGTATATTACTACTCAGAACATATACCCTTATGATAACTAGGAAAATGATAAAAAGTGGGTTTTTTTTGTGATATGAGCTAATACTAACAATAAAATTTAGGTAACTTTTATATTATAGTGCAAATAAACATAGGCTTATGTTATATAGATTCAAGAAATACATATTTGCTGAAAACACCTTTCACTAAAACTGAATCGAAAATAAGTACGAAACGGGTTTAATGTAATTTTTTAAAATGTATTTAAAAACAATTTTTACAAGAGTTTGATATTTCGTTACTATTGGAAATTGAAGGTGTTTCGTTTTGCATTACACAATTTGTCAATCAACGTAGATTTATTGGATATTGTATTTCTATCTTTGTCATAGTTCGGTTTGAGGAAAACGATGCAGAAATTAGATTCGAGTGGAACGAGATGAAGTAGAAATTTAGAAAAAAATTCTGACTAAATTTGGACGGTCTAGAAATTGTGCATAACTTAAACGTGTAAATTGCCACCATATTCTAGAAATATGCGCACTTGAAGCTTATTTACTCCGCGAAGTTTTCCTTTTTCTATGCAGTATTTTGCTGGTCAATCACTAACGCTGCGACTGACTGAATACGGATAATGTGTCAAAATTTTTCAGGGATTTCCGTACCGGAACACGTCATAGTACGTCACTCATGATAAAATCAAAATTTAAATTACTTAGGATATTTTGTTATTTCTATACATCCGTCTCTGACTCTGGCCTAAATTCCGAAATAGCATAGAATTTCGATTGTCCAAAATTTACAATTATGTAACGATGTCGGCGATTGCAGACATAGTTCGGTGTGGCATTTTGCCAACTCTGTGTAACAAGAGAATTATGACCTCATATTAGTAACAATCCGCTGGCAGGTTATTTGGGCCAGCAAAATTAATAATAGGTCATCAATATTGAATATAGAGAAAGTAAGTTCATGTCGGATTAAATATTTCAGTTTAATATTACTATATTTTTTTAATAATTTAATAAGAAATAAATTATTTAAGTATGTCCAAGTGAGGTGTATATTTCGTTTAACATTGATGGTAACTAATATTCTATTGTAGATTACCCATTAATTTCTCTGAATAAAGAAATAAGACGAATACACAGGTATAATTATATAAGATATGGTAAATAAGTATTTAATTGGATATATTTTTATTTGATGTTTGTCTGTTGAGGACAATTTACTTTATGGTGTATAAAATATGACACACCGATCAAATGAAATATTTCTTACAAATTAAATATTACAGTACTATCAGATGTCCTAAGTGTTTGCTAATTTCCAGAAAATTAATAAAATAATTTTTTATGTAAATCGAGCTGTTTCTTGAAGTAAATTCCGTAAGAATTATGTAATGAGTGACGAATGTGAATAGAGTGCATATAATTCTTTTAAAATAAAAAGTGATTTTATTTTCCAGATACAACATCTTTGAAATACATATAAACCAATGGTCTACTCATATTCTTGAGATTTCATTATTGTTTTTAACAGATATCAAATAGAAAAAAGAGGCGGTAAATTCGACAAAGTTCTAATCAGTCCTAATTACCTAAAATGCATATTGATATTTGTTAGCGTAAATGCATAATTTGCATTAATTTAAGTAACTTGCATTATCATATGAAGAATCGCCAGTAGCTCTGATCAAAGTATTTATTAAAATAAAGTAGAATTACTAAAAGTAAATCGACCTCGTTATTATAATATCTATTATCATTATTTTTCAAAGTAAAATATGCAGTTTTTATTTAATTGAAATATTCACATCATTTTATTAGAATATTTAATAATCTCTGTTAGCAAACTCAAGTATATTGAGACGTATTTTCACAAATTTTCACTGAGTTAGATAAAAAATGTTGATACTTCATCTGAAGAATCTGAAGATTTTTTTTTCAAATCGTAATCTTAGCTTTATGATTTACTCGATGAAAATGAAAAGAAAGTGTAATTGAATTTATCATCATATTTCATATAATTTTGAGGATTTTTAATTTTAAGCATAAGATTTAAATCAAGCATCATACTTGATACATAAAACTAATTTCATTAATATCAGTAGAATACTTTTATGAAGATGCACGAGTATGAGAATAACTTTTCTGTACCTTAACCAAAAAGGTGAATTACGAGAATAGGTTAGTTTCCACTAAGAATAAATCATATGGATTGTAATTTGTAATAATTAGTCATGATATGGAGATAACAAAAAACAAAATTATTTATTACTGACAGTAAAGATATTGCTATTTTTAGGAAACAAATCAACCAATTAGAAAGCATTACGTTACACCAAACAAAACACCATTGTTTTTGTTGACATTCTTGTATATAGAACAGGTTATTTGATTAAATTTTCGTTTCTAACAATTTTTGTCGAGTTGATATAATTGTTCTTAATCACACCTCAAGAGGTAAGAATAATTCTCAATGGAATCAGGTTTTAGCAAAGCAAATTTTTTGAGTCAAACTGTGATTTCTGTTGTTCAGAATACCCAAGGGTAAATTATACATTATGATTTGAAATAGTATTATTTCAGTTTTATATTTAGTAACCGTTTGTTTTTGCATAACTACTGTCAGTAAATTGATAATAGTTTTGGGGTAAGATTTATAAAATCAAAAGTTTTTCATCTCAACTCATACATTATTATTTTATCAATAAAGTTGTAAAAATACTGACTGGAAAATTCATCAATATTGCTTAATATTTAGAAATAGATTGTGTGTGAGTCTCATTAATTTTTTCGTTTGTAGTAACGGTATTGGCTCAGAGCTTTTGACACAATTGAATTGTTTGAGACTGGACCAGATACACAATGATTTTGTAGTGAAAGCACAGTTTATCGAATAGGTAATTAAACTGCAAATACCTATATTAAAATGATCTTCAGAATAATATATTCTCGAATCTGAAGAAAAACTACGAGATTATTGCAAATTTTAGACACTGTCGTAATTATCCATTGTTTGTAACACATATAAGTAATTTGTTTGGCGTGCTTATCCACTAGGCCACTACGTGGTACTTGTAAGAAGACGAATTCATTTTTAATTAAACAAAAGAAGCAACTGTCTTACACAGACATGACTGTTTTGATTTGTTTCACGAGTAGTGACGTCATTCGAGACGCCATGATAGTTTTGAGCGTTTTCAAGCTAAGTTTAAATTTGTTTAAAATGCAAAATACATAATGTAAATATTGAATTTTTGGAACAATATCATTATTTGGGTTAAATAGATATTAAGGTAAAGTATAAACCACTTTCCCAAATTTAGTCAGTTAGCTTATTACGTATAGCTTATGTGGGTAAAATCGACCTTTAAATTTTCTAGTAAGGAAAATAGCCATAAACTGATGAGAGGTAAAATAAATATTTACATTTCACATATCCATTTAATAACATTTTTAAACTTTTAAGGGTTTAAGATGTCTGAGGGTGCATATGAAATCATGAATTATAAATAAATGAATTTCATATTGTCGACGGCTACATAGCGTACGCTATAAGTGTGGAATAAAAGACATAAAAAAATTGTACAATTTTCTAATCAATTGTGTTAATTGATATGTAACTAGTGTTTTAATAAATCAAAGACGCTTTCTTGGCTTCCTCTTTAACCAAATTTGAATTTTTATTTTTTACACTCTCACTGAACTCTTTTAATTAAGTTTAACGTAAGAAATAAAAATTTAGAATTAATTATATAATATAATATGAATTTGAATAAGATCAGATATACGACAGAAATTGCTCAACTACAAAGAAATAAATGATATTTACTAACTAAATTAGTTATTGGTCACGGCGTAGTTTATCTTCGTTCGATTTATTGAAATCGACTTCTAAAAAAATTACGTAATACAATGCCACGAAGTTGTTAATCTAATTGTTACATTAACAATTTTTAATAATATTAGTTTTATATTGAAAAACTTATTTACTTTTCTACTGCATATATTGCATAGTGTACACATAAATGCCTACACTTCGATACTGGATACTCGATAAATAGTGAGATATAAATACCGGAATTGTTACTTTGTCGGTTCAGAGAAATTGAATAGCTATGGGTAGGTAACAGTTAATATAAATCTATTCACAGATAATGGTTCTAATTTAACTACTATACCATTGAATTACAACACCTATAAATAAATAACAGAATGCATTTAGAATTGTAAGGTGTCTAACATCATATATCATTATGCAGTCTGAATGTTTTCACATATATTTTACGCAAAGAGAGATAAGAAACGTTCTACTAACATTTTTGTCTTCACCAAGATTCGAGCGCGTAATGAAGAGTATTTTCTGTAAGAGAAATTTAACTTAATTGTATCTTAAAATTTTTGAATTAGACGAGACCTACTGACGTCGAGTTACGAAGAAGCATCGGTCGCGCTGTTTCAGTGTTAATTTAATCTTTTGTCACTCGTAATTAAAAGTTATATCCAAAAAGAACCACGCTACGCTAAACAAAAGTAAGCGAAAGGAGGATGTTTACTAAGAATAAACTTGGAAGGAAAATGAAATTCCTCGGCTTATTTCTTAAATGTACAGTTAATTTTATGCAAAGGTCAATGACATTGTACATAATATAAACTTCGGTTGATTAGACTTTTGTTTTGTTTTGCTTTGCTGATGGTCTTCTTTATATCAGTTGACTTTCTTCCATACGATAGTCTTATTTATTAAATGGTTGAATGTTTATAATTTTGGCATATAACCGGATTAAACTTCTTTTTTTAAATTTTCGCTTTGTGACCCAATATTCTGAGTTTAAACGGCATTGGAGAAATAACTACTAATAATTAATTAAATTTAAGTTATTTTATTCTATGAATTAGAATGTAATATTTATCATAATGATACCTACGCTATTTGCATGCATTTCGGATGAAAGAAGAAATTACAATACATTTTCGATATAAATGTACGACGATGCAACGGGTAGCAACAAACATTCATTAGATTTTTTCTAAACTAGTAAATAATCAGAAATTTAGCCAATCCCCACATTTCTCTTACAGAAAATTTATGAAAATATAATAAATGGAAGTTTAAAAATTCACGCTGTTATATACTATAGAATATAAAAAATTGTAGGTATACTATAGAAATATCGAATAGCGTTGTATCTTGATCGAATTTCGATTATTTAAGTATGATAATAATCTAACAAGAGTCTAGTCTAATAATAATCAACTAAGGGCCAAAAAAAATTATTCTTTAACAAAAGGTGCTTTAGAAAAAGATGAAGTCAGAAGGTGGCAACTGAAACCCTTCAGTAGCCTTGATTAAGAAAGAAATAATAGGGTAATTACAGGTTTCCAAAACAGTGAGGCTTGAGGACCTGGTGTTTTTAAATTACTAATGTGGTTCTTACGTAGACTTTGCGATTAAACTTCGAGTTTAATACTTCAGTCTCGATGCAGGGAGTACTCCCTGCTAAATTGTGAGACTTGAGGATTTGTTCTTTGTAAGATAGTATGTGGGTCTTAAGTAGAGACTCTGTCACTGAATTTTGGATACCAACTTTTCAGTTCTGATACTGCAGGTATGTTGTCTGCCTAAACCAGATACTGTTGTTGAACTTCCGTTTCCAACTTCTCAGCTCTGAAGCTGTAGGGCACTGCCTGCCTAAATTGTGACACTTGACGATTTGCTGTTTTCAAAATAGTTTTATGGGTGTTAAACTAGAGTTCTGTCTTTGATCAACGGATTCTAACTCCTGAATCCTGATGCTGTAGGAGTATTGCCTCTCTAAACCGTAAGAATTGAGAATTTGCTATTTTGTTATTGATAGAATTAATTGAAACGCACAGTTATAGCTTTCTCAACAGACTCACATTTTATTAAAACCATAGCTAATAGAAACTTCATAGACATAGAGTACATAGTTAAACTAGTTGTCTACAGATGTTGCTACTGGTATATAACTTATTTTGATGTGAAATCAATACCAATGTGTATCAAAATAAATCGAACCATATTATTTTTGTTGCACCCCCATTAACTACAAAAATCTATAATGCTTTAGACAGGTTAAAGACTTTGTAAGTATGTCTGCAGGTATATCAGATGTTTGCAAATATTTAAGTTTAACCATTTTATTATTAATACATTCTCTACTAAAGGGATATCGGATATCAACATGTTTGGACCTATTATAAAATACAGGGTTATGCAATAACTTCTGTGCACTTTGATTATCGTTAAAAATTACAATACAAGGAGAATTACCAATAATTTTATTCTATAATTTTTTAAGATAAACGGCTTCTTTATAACATTCTGATATTCCTATTTACTCGGCCTCTATGCTAGATAATGTAACATTCTTTTGCTTTTTCTCTCAGGTGGTGTCATTTCATTTCATTAGATTAAAGAAAAATTCTATGTTAGATTTCCTACCCAAGGTATCACTGTCCCAATCTACATTTATATATCCCACTATCTCTTTATTCCCTGACTCACAATATTCAATAAAATAATCTTTGGTTTCCCGTGTTTAGCATCAGCCCAGTGATCTTTGTTGTAACAATTATTATATTGGCTTTAGTAGCTTACTGAAAAAGCTATATCAGGACGAGTAAGTATTGCTAGATACGTTAAGCTGCCAATTAATTGCTGGTAAGGTAAATATTTATCACCAATCTCATCCTTGACTAATCTTAATCCACTCTTCATAGGTGGTTCTACGGTTTTAAAATTTAATAAATTAAATTTCAATAAAAATTGATCAAATATTGAATATATTTGGCGTTAATTTTGTAGAAATTCATTATTCACAATTAAATGAAACTACGTGATGTGGTGTCATTTTTACTTTCTTTAAGTTCTTTACCCCGACCTAGGTTTCGTTGTATTACAACATCTTCCGGTGTTGGCCTTTGATGAAGTGATCCGGTTTACCGCAAAGTGCCGGGTTTGATTTCCGTCCATTCGTTGCGCGGGGTTGAACACATGTCTGGTTGTTTCTAAAGGATTGCATTTGTAGCAATAAGTCGACCATATGTGTAAATTATTGACATTGAAATCTTTAAATAAACAAAATAATAAATAAATTATTTTAATCCTTTATTGGCCTTAGCGCGTAACCTAGAAATACTAAATTCAAAGAATTTCTCCAGTCGTTTAATTTTAAGAACTTTTTCCATTTTAATTATTTTTCAATTTCTGTGTTCTCAAATGAAGTATGAATTGTCTTCACAACAACGGAGTATATTTACGACAACCAATTGTGAGAGATAAAGAACCTTTTGAGGAAAAATTCGATAGGCAAGTTAGGAGAATGGAAAGTTTGTACAAGTAGATTTGGTGTTCAAAATACGATGTGACACTCACGATAGAGCTATTGTTTAATATTTGAATAATTCAGTGAAGTGTTTTAGTGAATCGTTTGCTGCGTTCATTTTGAGATATATTGTATATAAGAGAAATAGAAATACGCTAGTGTAACAAAGATAAGATTTGTGGTTAAAATACACATTATTGTCGCTTTTATGTAAAGTACTTAATAATCTTAATATAACTTAGCTAGCCGCTTTGCTTATGAAGCTTCCATCAGTGGGCAGTCTTTCTAATGTTATTAGTATATTTTACAAAAAACAATCAATTTCAAAGCGTGTAATGTTTGGTTCAGTAGTTTTAGAATGTAAAGTGTATATTGTGAGTTTCTTTATGCGATAAACACATCGCCATGACATCAAAACTATGAAAGTGATGTTAAAATATTTTTACTTTTTAAATAGTATTTTTATTACGTAAATTGTCTTTCTTTTTACCGTAAAATAAATTTATATTAACATTAAATAATTATGAAAACAGAAAATCATCCAAGAATTTTAAATTTCTATAACTTGAGAAAAAGGTTAGCAAGTCCTTGTGATGTAATATTTCACGTTATTTTTTTCAATAAGATAAAACACTTCAGGGCTAGTAGGTTCAAAAAATAACATTTCTATTTTTGGTTTCATATATACCTAAGAATCTTAAAAATAAACTTGTAAGAGGAATAGTTTTTTTGTACACAAGGAAAATTTTGTTGTTGAAATTTTTCACGAAAATAATTGGGTGACGAAGAAATTTTTTTAATATTTGTTATTTTTATGAACATGAATATTTTTAAAAGTATATGTTTTGATTGATATTAGTATGCTAATAATGGAAAAATGTGACATCTTGTTCCTGAATAAAATTTAAAATACAAGACTTGGGCTTGTATCAACGCCGGACAAAAGCACGCTTCTGTTACTAGTTAATGACTATCGTTGCAATATTGTTTTATGTTGCTATAAAGAAAATGTAAATGTACTTCTAAACTAAAACAATAAATATATAAAATAAAGAGATATAAGTCAAATAAATGTATAGAGTAAAGCCTTATATTTGTATTATTAAATAGTGTTTTGTTTATACAAATAAAACGTTCCATAAATTCCCTTAA
Source organism: Druceiella hillmani (assembly GCA_039881145.1). NCBI lineage: Eukaryota > Metazoa > Arthropoda > Insecta > Lepidoptera > Hepialidae > Druceiella > Druceiella hillmani. The sequence continues at coordinate 18,919,352 of JAYKKI010000002.1, read as the reverse complement.
TTTTCTTTAAACGCTTCTTAACTGAAAGATCACGCATTCATTTACAAAAGGTAGATTTTGAGGATAATATGAGACATACCAATCGTTACTGCTTTAAAATATATTCTTCCTTTATATTATGAATACGTATTGGGGAAATAAATTAGCATGATTTTCATTCGATTATAGCAGACATAAATGGAAACAAGGAATAAGCTTCGACATAAGCCTTTCTTTGACTCGCGTATAACTGTTATGACCAATACACTGTAGGGTGTCACTAGTGATGTCGGTTTTCAGTGTCGATATTGATTATTATTTTTTAAAAAACACTCAAAGTATAATACGTCGGATTATATTTTGGTTTTGCACTTTGATTTAGAAGCTAAGATATTCATAACCACATTTTCAGCTCCTTATCTAGATGCAACTTTTTTCACGTCAAAAATTGCATTATGAACTTATTTAAATAGTAATCAGGCAGAGCTACATCCGAGCAAAAATCTAGATTATTTCGGAAACTAACCTTGTGTTATTTTCGCGGTATGTGATCTAGAGTTTTTTTTCTCTTGTAGTGCACTCATTTTCTGTAAACTGTTGCAGGATGTTATGTATATATTTAGCTGTCCAGAAATTAACAATGATAGTTTTCGTTTACGGTAATATCTAAAATAAACAGGTAATTTTATATTTCTTGGATTCCATATTTATTTTAAGCATGACTTACGCTATCTGAAAATAAAAACCAAATGAAATAAATAATCGCATTCTCAAATAAGTAAAAAATGCTGCGAATTAATTTACGGCGTATTTGAAATACGATTAGACTTATATCTATGTATGTAAACAACCTTATCTAAAAGTAATCCTTTAGCGGATATATCAGGAAGTACAATGTATGAACGGACATTCAAATTGTTATAATCCCACTGCAGCCTATTAAGACAATGACATGACGGTTTTCCGTCTAAATCCGTCTCGTCAAAGGTTAATACAATGAGGTAGCTGGCTGTATAATTAAAGCATGTTCTCACAGCAGGTACCATTGTACTATTTACAATATAACACACTGCAATAACAGATACTTGTGTAGAACTGTTTCTATTGTATATGATGTTTGTTGCAATAATGCTTAATAGGAACATGACTAAAAATGAGTGATAGTTAATCACGTTTTTGTGCTAGCAAAGAAAACCAATTGGCTGTGATTATTCAACCGAAAACATTGAATTCAACAAAACAGTTATGATATTTTCAAATTATGGTCACCAAAAAACAATAAAAATTTTCATTTAATCCAAGATAAATGAGTAAAACACTAGATTATAGTATATTTGAAAACAAAATAGTTTCAGGTTAAATTAATAACTAATATAATTTTAACTAGTAAATAACAGATAAATGCATAAATTTATTTAAATATACATATATGTAAACGTTTTGTTTAGTTAAATTTTACATGTTTTATTAACTTTCAGAAACTCATTATACTATTGCGACTTCTAATCCTGTGACAACAATTTCGTTGACATAATGTTATTGAATACTTGTGTTTAGTTTTTAATTTACTATAATTAGTAACTTACAAAAAGTTGAAGTGTATATAGTTAAATATATAATGAAAACAGAAGTTGAATTTTTACTAAGTACCAGTAGGAAATTCAGGAACCAGCCACATGGGTATAAAAAATTAATCATTCATTAACATAAAAATTAAACTCTTCTATTATTTATAGCCTCATTTAATTTATAAAAATAGTGTACTATAATAATTATTATATTCAGATAAAAATACAAATCATTGACAAATTCTATTTTATATTTTTATGAAAAATTATAGTCATTTTAACGAAGAATATTTGTATGAAATATTTTATCTACATCATAATACATTTTTTTCTAGAGATGAAATGATATTTCGTTGCTTTAGCGTACACGATCATTTTCTGTAAACGTAGCGCTCGGTGTCTTATTAAAAAAAACCGGCTTAAAATATACAAATTACGTTTTATTTTTTATTTTACGTACTCATATATTTCCTATAATCTAAAGTAAAAGCATATAATCGTAATTTATATTTTGAAATTTAGTCGCATACATCTACCAGAGTATTCTCTACTACTAGAGCCTAATTTCAAAATTTCAGTGTTCTTTAAAATAATTTAGGAAAATATCAGTCGCAAATATCGAAAAAAAAATATCTTCGTTTTAAGAGTTATTAATTTTATTCGTAATAAAAGGTCTGTATTGTTAAATTCAACCTTTTCCTTTTATTGAGACCAATCATGAGACCGAGATGTAAATTGTCTGCTATAGTTTGCCTACTAAAGTGTAAATAAATTGAAAGTGAATATCTAATAAACTACTCTTGTCTAAAAGTGCAGACCAAGTTTTCAACTTGTGGTATATAAATGTTACTTATGAAGTCACATGACTGTGGTGGAAATAGTGTCAGCCAGAAGCAGGAATAATCATTTAGTTTTCACCATCATAAATGAGTTACGAAAAAAATATACAATATTAAATTTTAAACTGACTCCAAAAACAGGATGTACTAGGCTATGTACTAGGCCATACATTGACCCAAAACCGCGTTTATGTAATATAAAATATTGGAACATAAGCCAATCAATTGGGAATATGAGCTATAAGAAGAAATATACAAATATTATTTAGTGATTTGTAACTTTCCAAAAAGTTCACTTAACCACCTGATAGATTGGTTTAAATATGTAGAATAAATTTAGAAAATAAATAAAGGGAAAAGGAAAAGAAACAATAAAAACAATTATTTCTTACAATCTTTTCTATCAATTATCAAATCAATCTTCCCTACCAACTATTAAAATGAATACAACGAGTCCCTATAGGAGATAGTAAAATTATAATTTTGAAAGTGTCGTGATCCAAGCAAAAACACCAGGATAATATTAATCACGTCGGTACGATTTTCAGGAAAATAAAAGTGCCAGTACCAGCATTTATATGATATGTGAAAAATTCCATGCCCTCTTGTTTCAGCTTAACAATCAATTAAAAATGTTCCGGTATGAGAAAAGCAATATGTCAAGCGTAGGGAAGGGACAGTGATGCAATATAAAAAAGTTATCGATCCGTAAATACGCGTTAGGTAATGCGAGTTGAGACGTCCTTTGAACACATAAGTATTGACGACGAACTTTGTATAATTAAATTTAGTTGAGCCTATAAAATTATCTAATATACGATAAAAGATTCGCTATAGAATGTAGTTCTGTCTTAAAGGATAAGGAAGATCGTTTTATCTTCAGAATTTGATTCAAAAGGTTGTAGGTCAGGAGAATGAAGAAAAGATTATTAAAGATGTCATAGAAAAGTGATAGAAATGTAGATTCGCTTCCAATAATTTGACCACAGTAACCAATGTATGTTTTTGTGGTTCAAAGTAAACAGGACACGTATTTTTAACTAATTCTAGTTTATTAAGTAGACTTTCCATTCCAATAATTCGCATTTCTTTAATGACAGGTAGGTAAAAATATAGAGCATAAGTAATACTGAGTATGGTATCAAACAAAAAATCACGAATAGAATATTTATTCGTTTTGGAAAATTTTGTATCTTGGTCTTATTGATGAAAAATTCCGGAAAAAATATATTGTGATTTCAAAAAAAGACAATAAAGAGAGGATTACAAATTTTTGAAAGTTAAGATAATACGTTATAATTTTTTAAAAATATTGAGCGTAATGTTAGTTAAAGGCATTCAAAAGTCGATTACGGAAATGAATAAAAAAACAACATTTTATTTTTAGAAATTACTCATGAATATATTATGCCTTATCTGATATCAGAAATCGCGGGCGAAGTCGCTGCGACCTAGTGCTAGTATTAAAATAATATTTGTTATTTTTTTAATAAATAATAAAATTATGGGACTTAATTAAATGCCATTTAATAATGATATTAAATTATAAGCGAGTTTGATGTTTGTTATGTATTTGTCAGTATGTTCTGCAAACAAAAAATATTAACTACCATTAGGTAACATTAATATAGCTATATTCTTAATACATAAGGGCAGAACAAACCTTTAAATCTGGTAAACCTACATAACGTTTTTGTTAAACGTCTCTGCTGAACTCACGTGCAACATTTTTGAAAATGATAGAGCGAATATTCCACACGCTATTCATGGGTAGATAAGACGTTGGTATTAATTACTTTCTCACTTGTGCCTAATTCTACCTGTATAAAATTAATTGAAAAAAAAAGTTCATTATTCATCTAAGAAAGTTTAGCGATTATCTGTAGATCGATTGAGTTCTAGTTCCTCAGTTGCTACATTGTATCAAAAATATTAAGGAGAAGACGATCGTCAACTGGAGAAAAGGTTTTGAGTGGAAATATCTTTCGGTACTATGAGTCATTAGATATTACTATCAATTCAAATTATCTTCTAAGAGGAGCATAACCACCTACTCCCATCATATAAATGGCGTCTCTTGTTACAGACGAAGCATGAATGGAAGGGTAATCCCGTATAGAATTATATTCTCGGAAGGATTATTGATTACAATGATTATTTTCTAATAAAAATAGTGTTTTATGCACTTATTTTTGATAATATCTCATTATCTTTAAGATTACAATATGTTCAAGAGAGAATTCCATACTCTATTATTTTGACACATTTTATTACTATTGTATTGTATTAAATAATATACGATTTAAAAGTAAATGTAGAAAATCCAATTGCGTTCGTTGAAAGGAAAAGACCAGAATAAAACATAAGCCATATATAGATTAGACATTTCGGAATTGTTTTACATAAATTTGTATATACAAACACTATGAAAATACCATATAAGGAACTTTATAAATTCATTGATTGAAATAGATATCATCATAGAATGGAGATGCTTACAATTTTTTAAATCCTGTTTTTGTAGTTCTGTGATAAGAAATTAATTGCAAATTCCCATATTAATTATAGTTTTGTGGTAGGTAATTGTATTTATTTATTTACAAATAATTATAATAGCGAAATTGATAATTTAAGGAGAATCAAAAACCGAACAAGTATTAAAATCCCAGTTGTATTTCATCGCAAGCAGGCAGTCCAGTATTTAAATACTATGAACATGTGAATGGTCCTGAATTCATAATTTACGATATACAAAAGCTTTTTATTCACAGGATTAATGCATGATAATAAGAAGCTAATAAAACGAGTAAAAGGAAATTCATAGGTATAGGATTTTATGACTAACTTGGTTTAATAACAACAACAAAGTGCCACATCATACTCAAGCATCAGTAATCTTTCCGTCCTAACTTAATTCAACGAAGTATGATTAATTTTCTTAATATTGAAGTGATATTTCTTTTTGGTGGCAGGAAAATTGACTAACACTTTGTTTCGTCGTACACTTCAATTGAATATTTTATTTGTTACACTATAATCTGTACTCTAAGGAAAATACTTCGATGAATATTATTTAAATAATACTTCGATCAATAGCAATTGCATAAAAAATCCGATCAAAAGCATAAAAAAATCCGTTAAGTACGAGTGGAAGTCATAGTGCGTGGTTGTTTTACAAACTTAATGGTATTTAAACTTTAAGGATTTATAGTATTTCTACGAACGGTTTCCGGGAACCATATTTGTATATGAATATCATTTTTTATCACGTAATTATATTATCTAGCGTATGTTTCACAATGGTAAAAATATTGTGAATATCTCAAAAACCATGAAATTTTGGTTTCATCCCTATAAATTTCCAGTAAACTTACATTGTAACCTTACCTAGTTCGGTAAACTTCGAGTAATGTTGCATTTCTCATAATTTTTTATATTTTATAAATTTCGGAGAACGGGACTTCATATTTCTATGAACATTTTCAAAAATGTTTCTGAAACTATATTGTGAAAAAAAAATTACATGAAATACATGAATTCATTGAATTACATGAAATCATGAATCATGAATCATTCTTCTGAAAAATACTTAAAAATTAAGATAATAAGACAATATTGTTGCACACTTATTCCTAATGCAGTATCCCGGGATTAAAAGTACGCATGCATCATTTCGTGGAGATCAGTTAAGCGGATGAAACGTGAAAACGGACAAACAAGTAAACAAAGAAGCTCACTTTTGCTTTTATTTATTGATATACAATTTATTATATAATTCGTAAATGATGTACATTAAGTATTTTGGAAGACGATCGGGCTATGTGTGATTTTGTCATTAATAATCACATACTGCCTCTAATAGTAAATACTAAGACAAAAGACGTGTATTCAATGTAATTAGCAAATTATTATTTCAGAAACGATCAAAACAGAAATTGGTAACAATCTGTAAAGACAAACTCCCAGGAACTCGCTGTATAAAAAAAAGTGATTTGAAAGCACAATTTTTATTCAAAGTGTAATGTATACCAGCGAACAATGTATTCACAATTAAATGAAACTACGTGATGTAGTGTTATACGTGATGTAGTGTGATAAATTTATTCCTTTTGACCTCCGTTACATTCTATATCATTTAATTCATATTTATTTTGCGCCACAGAAAGATCAAAGTGTATTTTCGATCAGTATATAACTTTATTGATGGATACAATGATTTTTTCTAATTTTCCTTATTTTCTATTTAAAATGAATTTTATAATGTGCATTGACTAATATTATAAATAAACGTGAAGAAAAATTCATTATCATATATTAAGTTCTTAACTAATGAAATAATATATCAATTCGTTAGTATTTTAGATCACGTGGTAGCCAACCAGTATATTTCCAATTCTTTTTTAAAAGATGAAATTGATTTTTTCTATAGCAGTTTGAGAGCATGATAGTACTTCTGCTGGATAACGTGAACTAAATTGCCGAGTCTTTTGCAAGTTTTTTGCCCTAAACGGAATTTATGAAGGAAGGCACTTTAAGTTTTTCCTTATATTTCCATGCTCAATTATTCTTTATTCACCGAAACTCGGTTGATAACTGGAAATTAACATCAGTTGCCTCCGCCTTTATATGCTCTACTGCTTCTATAATGTAACTGAAATAGCCGGAAAAGTGGCAAGTTTTTAGTTGTCGAAAAAATATTTTATACGCTAATAAATCCAAATGGGAAACATCGAGCAACGTATTATAGTCGAAAGCATCGAAACACTAAAAACGATACCAAACAACAGCCGAACTTAATGTTGTAGTTCATTTCGATTAAATAATTCATGAAGCTGATGGATTTAAAAATTACGACGGATTGGTTATTAGCTAACTGTACCTGAAAATAAATGTGAACCGAATATAATAATAAGTTTAAGAGTTCATTATATACATTCTATAATAGGCTTGAGAATAACTAGTTTTCAAAACGCTAAACCTACAAAATGTTGTTTGTAAATTGTTAATAAATAAAAAAGCGCACGTAGTATTAAAACAATAATTAAATAAAAATATAACGTATTACTGTAGTTCGCTATAGATTAGAGAAAACCCACTTGACGGATAAATGTATAGAAGCAATCTGTGCTTAAAGAAAAGGGAGGACTTTTTTCCTATAATATTTATTGATTTTATCTGCAATTTGAAGTAAGCGATGTAGAAGTTTAAGATGTTCATGAAAGTTATCACTCCTGGAAACGTATATGATAAAACTATGTGAACTAACACAATATACTTCACAATATCCTTAAACTTAGGAAGTCTCTCAACTTTAGATGTTTAAGTTAGGTTATTTGAAGGAGAAAAAAGTACGTAAAGGAAACTGGTTTCAATGATTTTTATTTAATGAAGTAGTGCATAATCTAATGAAATATGACTGTGTAATATACTACTAGGATGTATTTAAGTAGCAGTATAATAACAAAATCCAAGAGATTATGAAGTTAAACATATTCAAAATTTATTTTTGTAAGTCTTTGCTAATTGAGCGAAGTCGTAGCCAAAATCTTGTATAGAATAAATTGTACATAACAAGATATATCACTAATAATGTGTACACATTTAAATGAAACTAATAATGTGTACACAATTAAATGAAGCTCGTTGTATTACATCTTCAGGTGGGCTATTAGCAAAGATCTCTGCTAATATCCCACCTGAAGATGTTGTAATACAACTAAACCTAGGTCGTGGTAAAGAACTTAAAGAAAGTAGAAATAATACTACATCACGTAGTTTCATTTAATTGTGAATAATGAATTTCTAAAAAATTAACGCAAAATATATTCAATAATAATTTGTAGGGAAGAGACAGTAATTAGATAAAGTGTGTACTGTATTTACGTGCGTGTGTGCGTGTGTATGTACGTACGTGTGTGCTTTTACGTATGCGTATGAATAAGGAACCCTTTTCAGAAAAAATCATAGGAAGTCACGTTATGTCAAGTATCACAAGTGATTTAGAACAGCATATAGTCTGTTATATTATTCAGGATGTTTGGTTTTCAGGTGGGCTATTAGCAAATATTGTGAATTATGAATTTCTATAAAATTAACGCCAATTATATTCAATACAAGAAAGAGCGTGAAGCTAGAGGTGGGGCTACACTTGACACAGTTAATTAGCTGTAAACTCAATACGAAAGTCGCAGAAGATGTCTAGTCCCAACGAAAGTTGTTGGGTCTAGTGGGTGAAATTGAAAATAACTACTACAGAATTAGGGTAAATAAACCATAGGTAAAAATATATGTTTTAATATTTAAATTGTTTTAGAAAAAATCTTGTTTTATTAAACAAATAAAGAATATTTTTTCTAAAACAATTTTCTATCGTGTTTAAAATAAGAACCGCGATTTCTAATATAGGCACGGGTCTTTCTAACTTTTCTAATAGTTATTTTCAATTGCATCCACCAGTTTCAACAACTGACGTTGGGACTTCTTTTGCGATTTGCGACTTTCGTATTGATTTCGTTGATTTTGAACTATTTCATTGCGAAAATATTTTTTTTCCAATGAAAAATATGTCAACATTATCTTCATGTATCGTAGAGCTGACGATAATGGCGTTTTCTCGCAACGGATGTACTACAGTTCTATGCGGATAGCAGGCTTCATAATGTCAGAGCATTTTACTGCACGTTTCGTCACCTTGTTGAAGTTGGAAATTATCGCCCAGAACTCTCACAAAAATTATATTCGTCGTATTAATAGCTTTTACATGCATTCACCTTTCCACCTAACCTATGTATAAGGAGAAAATTATGAAGATGCTATATTGTTAGGATTTCGTACGCAAAACACCGATATGAAAGTTCATTGAGGGTTTAGTTTGTCAGATTATTATCTATTTGTAACCAAATCCCCATTTCTAAACTAGTGAATACTATGCACTTAAATTTTGCATAGATTATATGAAATTATAACTCAAAGCCCAATTAAAATTATACAGATTTATTCGGCACGTGTCCCAGTATATGAAAACAAATTTCCACAAGAAACATTAACGCGAATATATGGAATACGTTTGCTTAAAAAACGTTTTCCACTCTATAAACTATAAAGTCAACTATTGGATGTTTTACCTGTCGCTTTGCTTTATTCAGCGCTCAAAACAACGTGCTTCGGGCGCACAATTCGGCTTTGAACAAACTGAATATACAGTTCGCTTGAGGGGGAGGACTGAAGTTACACTCATTTACTGAATAGAGACAACCACAGAAAAGTAAAACATGAGACAATTTCGGAAAAGTCAGTCAATTGATTGAACTCGTGATAATTTCTCTAAAGATAATGTAAGCACGCAGTAAGCAAGCGCGCTGGAGTTTCACATTATACGGTGATTGATTCTGCAAAGAAACGAATAGACTCGGCGCGGGTATATTTGTAGGCTACGACGTAGGGTGCGAGGGGGGGGGGAGGCTTTCGGACTTTTTTCTGAGTTTCCATATCTGTCGCAATACTTCGTCGCGTTGGTTTTAAAAGTGTGTGTTACAGTGTCGAGTTCATTCAGTTATCTTGACTTCTATACACCTCACATCGTATTTCTATATCTCACTTTAAGTGAAGTATTCGTTTTAGTACTCGCTTCAGTTTCATTACCTTACGTATTAGACAGGGTTAATATTACAGTTTAATACAATTAAAATAGTTGTCCCTATGGAAAACCATCGACACCTGATCTAAATTTTTGGAAGAAAAAGGAAAATATGCGTAGGTAAAGAAGATTATATCCATTACACTTACTTATTGTTGGTATTATGTGTGACTACACTTGTTTTTTAAACGTGTTTTTTAAAATTTAAAATATGTGTGACTAAACATATTTTTTATTTAACCACGTGCTATGCTTCGAAAACATATATCTGTTGTGTTTAATATTACAAAGCTTAATTTTGTTGTCCAACACTTTTTATTAGATTCCGTAGGTTGGTGGCAAAAAACTTAATTCGTGGTCGAGACACCGCAAATTCGAATTCTCTTAAATTGGTGAAACATTTTCTGCTTCAAAATAATAATTCATAATTCTTACTTTAATATTAAAACAAGAAATTCCATTTAACCTTAATTTAGCTACTACCTTAACCGACGACGTTTTGCACACAATCTAAAAGTTTTGATCTATATATGTGGAATACCAGACTTTGATCTTTTGATATATATGGAATACCAGAAATCTGCAAAGGAAATTATTCCGCTTCCACTACAGATTAAAAAAAAATTGAATAAAAATGATTACGGCTTAATTAAGTAAACGTTTTCTTCAAAACGTATAATGAGCCTAGTTTCGCTGATCGCAAGTAACAAGCGGTTATTAGTAGCTGACGCGTGACATTTCATTAGATAAATGTAAGGGCAATAGGTTTCTAGTTAATCGGAAACGACGTTATTTTCTCATTAATGATTTAATGATTGATTAAGTTTGGGAACTCAATTCCTACGAATTAATTTCCATATTTTATACATTAGAACCCTAACTAATATCATATACATGAAGGTGAGTTTGTTTGTTTTGTTCTGCCTTCATAATACAGCTACTCAGGCAATCTCCATGAAATTATGTATTAATATAGTCTATGTTATGGAAATAAACATGTTTTATTTGAGAATATACTTATTTTTTATCAAAAGAATCATTCTGTAATGCTTAATGAGACGAAAATAAGTCAAGGGAATAGTGATCAGCCAAGAACATCGATAACTACATATTTATGTTGTACTACCCTCACTGTTTAGGTAATTAAAGCGTAAATATTTTGTAACTGGTCTAGATACTCACATGATCAGAAACGAAAATTTTCGTTTGAATTTACTTGTTTTTAAACATCCGTCATTACTTATATTAGAATATTGCGTGCTTAAGAAGTTTTTTTAAGCTGTTAGGCTTCAACATATATACTTTTCACATATACTTTTATTTAGTTGAAATGTGTGGATAGAAAGAAACAAAGATTGTATAGAATTTCTCAATATAACCTTTGTTATGTTTCTGAATGTAATTTATTGATACAACTTAAAAATAATACCCAAAATGTGATAAAAGCTTACCGTTTTTATTTTGTATTTGGAGTGAGAGATTTGGAAAAATCTTGGATACCGAATATATGACTTCTATTTATTATAACATATTTTCAAAGTTGCTTAATGACAAACAAAAGAAATTTTCATTTGCAGTACTCGTGGTCCCCTAACCTTCAAATAATGTAAATAATTGTTATTATTGTCTCATGTCGGGATACTATAAGAAAGATAAAAATAAAATACAATGTCCAAATTTGTCATCAGCTTCACGACCAATGTCTCGTACGAAGCCATTCAGTTTTTCATCCTCGATACTTGATAAAGAGGGAATTTGTATGCTTACACCAAAAAAAATATTAGGCCTGATCCATCATATGTACTTCCTACAAGTAAATACCATCTAGTAAACCCAGGTTTTCTCAGGTGAATGATTTGGCTAAAGACTTGGGTCTAACAGAAAAGAAGTTAAGTTACTGGATTCTAAACTACGGCAATGAAATCCTTTGGCAAGGGGAGTGAGTGTGACATTATTCAGAAAGCATAACGAGCTTTTCAAACCTTATTTTAAAATGGAAGATTCCTCATATGTTTGTGTGTCACGATGTTTCCGGTTTTATGAATGTTCTAGTTTAAAAGTATGATCTATATGAGTGGTGATTTCTTATCGATTCATCAGAGTACAATTTAAAGTTGTTGCTTTTGCACAATAGTAATAAACAACTCTCGATTCCAATAGGTTATTATGTGTCGATGAAAAAAAACTATCAACAGTGTGGGATTAATTTTAAAGTCGATGAATTACAAAAAAAATATAACTGGACCGTCATTACTACACGTTCAGACGTTAGGCACGTTTTCGTTGCAATAAATGAATTTTTCGACATATTAAATTCGCGTATCTCCTCTTTGAGTGAACCGCTTCCGATGCTATAAAAATAATATTCGATTGAAGTATGTAATTTTCAAATTTATACAGCCGAATACTAAATGCACCAAAGTAATGAATTTATAAACATTGTCAAAAGATTAAATTTTGAAAGTCGGCTTGCTGCTTCATTGTCCATACATTCAAGTGAAGTTTTGTATTCTCATCGGAATTGAGTCAGTACTTTTTACGTGATGCAAGTTCAAACAAATATATAAACAGAGATGTAAATAAAGAGGCAAAAGGGCAAAAAGTCCAAAAACAATATTTTTGTGTTCATTTACTTTAGTTATGTGCCCCTTACTCATTTCTTTTTAAATATTTTCAATGTCCTGTACATTCAAGCCAATATGCAGTTTTATTAATTGCATAGGTGTGAAAGTAAGTAATCTGTTTATCTATTTGTTATGTTTTCACGGGAAAACCACTAAACCGATTAAAAAAAAATAACACAGGGTAAATCAATAGCTGGAGAAACTTATAGGACTTTATAATAAATTTAATACGGCAAATGCTCCAAGACAGCAGATATTTTTTTATTATTTGTGGAAACTTTCATACGGATATCAAATAATAGGAATTGCCGAATAGGATAAAAATATATTTATGGGGAAAATATAGGTACGTATAATAAATAATCGATTTTTATTTTTATTTATTGTGTGGTGTATCAGTTGACCGAGCAATATACAAGGATTTCAAAACAATTTTTTTCAGAATTGTATTTAAATAATTCCAGAGATAATGTTGAAAATATCTATACCGCCTTTCTCAGAAATTATTTGACGTAGAAATGTTATATTTGCCTTAGTGACTCGCATTTATTTCAGTGTTAAAACTCAGAAATTGCCCACAAAATATATTCTCCCCGGCACCTCCGAAAGCGCTACAGTAAAAATTCTGAAAATAAAAACATTACAAAAAATTTACTTAAAGTTTACCGAAATAAATTATTGCAAATTCCATGGTTTTTGAGAAATTCTATTAACCTATTTACCAATGATCTTTGTAACTAGTTTAATATAAATTCCACCCACGTTGAATGGTACTTAACTCTGAAGTATTCAACATTTTGAATTTGTCTTCTTTCTTGTGTTGTATAGTTAAAACATGCAATATTAATTCCGGTACATTAGCAATACTGCGCTGCTGCATTATAAATATTCCGCAACGTTGCGACTATGAGAGACCATGCAAGGCATAAGATATCAATGTACTCCCAGTGTCACTTGAATTAACATTTCCTTGAGCTAAGATTAGTTGCTGGAATTCTATTAACATTCTTTTTCACGCTTTTACCACGCTTTTGTTAGAATAATCTCTTGCTTTTTATACTATTAATAAATTTTATAAATTGATGGCTTAACGTAGGAAAATAAAATGCGGGACCCCAGTGCTGCAAAAATTAAAACATTAAATTCATGAAGTTTAATATATGAACAAGTCATATATTAAACCTCATAGAGCTCAGTTCCAATTCATAATTATTTCAAATCCCAAACGGGTAATAAATATATTTTATGTAGTTTTAGGACTTCTCACATTAAAATATAAAATGCAATTATGGCTAATATTGTCGTCGGCGTTGAGTGTTAGGTTGATCATAAGGCGTACGGTCTTTCATACCGCAGCTCACCGCGGGACCAGTTTTCGATTCCCGACCAGTAAATTAAATAAATTATGGAATAAATAGATCATTGTATTCTACGGAGACTTTAAAAAATTGTTGACATTTTATTTGTTTATTTCTTTTTACCAATGGATTTACATTTTTAATAAATTGATCTGAATTGTATAGTAGATTTATGACGTTTTTTCCGCAAATGGGTTCGTTCATTTGAAATACATATTTATATTTATTATTCGCTCTCGAGACAGAGTACCCGTCTTTTACTATTTATTTCAGTGACATTTACAAATTGACCACGTGAAGATATTGTCATACAACGACACCTATGTTGTGGTTAAGAATTTAAATAAAGTAGAAATCGTACTACATCATCTAGTTTCAGTGAATAAAAATTAAGTCATAATTTAATTCTACAAAATTGACGTCAAATATATTCAGTATGTATATAATAGATTAATATATATTAATATATATATATATATATATATATATATATATATATATATATATATATATATGTATATATATATATATTATACGAGTGTAGCTTACGTAACACTTTATTTGTGAAATTCGTGTACGTAACACTTTATAAGTGTTTTAGGCCTTCATTTTAGGAAACTAAAAAGTATTGAAATAGATAATACACATAATAACTTCTCACTGTATCTTTTAATTTTGTCTATGTGTTTGATTTATGACTGATTAGCATTTTTAATTCATGTAAACTATATTTGAGTATTTTAAATCTAAAGTTAAAGTAATATATTATACAAGTAGCAATAATACGTGCAACATCAGAAATCATTGCTGTATACGAGATGATGACTCACGAATCTAACCAAATGTAATCTTCTTATAGTTGTCTTACAATAGCAATATCGTGTAAGAAAACCTTCCCTGGAACTGAGACTTTTTAAAGAAAATCAATATTTTAAGGTAATTGTAGTAAAAATCCCATTTAATCTAATGTTCTGCATGAAAGTTTAGCATTTGTATACATCGAATCTGATAAGATGTGGTGTTCCGGTGAAAATATATCGTATTTTTATTCTACTAACTTCTCCACGAAAGATGTTTTCTGAAGATTATGTTATGTCAAGGGTTTTCGGAATACATTAGTCGCTACTATGTCAGTGCATCTAATTTACCTGGAGCACAATCAATTAGAGCTAAATTTAATTAAATATCAAGTGTTACTAATATATATATATCATATAAATTAAATGTTCATGTTTTTAAAAGTTCTATCACAAATTGTGATAATGTCCATTTGACACTTTAATAATGGGTCACGGTTCCGCCGTCGTGTCAGATCGTGCTGACAAGGGCGTCGTCCGCCCTGTCTCTTACCCTTTAACGAACGTCGATTTTGCCACGTTGATTTACAAATATCAATGGACGGGTTGGATATTTATGTCTATTAATATCCTACTTGGTCAGTATACTGTTGTCGTGTTAGTCAGAATTTGTTTTCTAATCAATGTATGTATTTAAGACCAGTGAAGGCAGTCATTCTAATAGAATGTTATCGGCATGGCAAAATGGCCTAGCCGCTTGTAATTTATAAGCAAACTGAGTGAACAATTTTGTGATATGTTTTATTTGTAATTCTTTAACAAATTCACTAATCGATATCCACTACAATTAGTGAGTAATCTAATCGGATCAAATTACTTTTTTCGTAAAGTGTTAATTACCTTAAAGAAACTATAGTTATCCGAAGGTAGTTTATGTTAGCCCAACCTGTCATGTATATCAGCTGATGGTTTCAGTATTTCAAAATTGTTCTTCATTATTAATAATGCATTGTAAGGAAGACTCACAGATGAGTTGTACTATTTGAGCAATGTAAGAAGGGCTCATGGCCAATTTCACACGATGTTACGAACGCACGTTCTGATCGGTAATTGAATAGATAACCATCAGTTACACGTTTTAATAATCTTTTTGTGGGCTTCTACGCGCTTCGGTAGGCACGTTAAGGCATTAGACCTGGCTATTGCCATTAGATAACAGTCATTATAAGAAATCTAATCCAAGAAGGGTTTGGTTTCCCCAATAGGTTCCGAAGGTCAGATGAGTGTATATTCCTATGAAAACCAGCACTCGGACAAATATCTAGTTAGATCACGGACCCCGATTAAACAATATAGAATAACGCTCGGTCGTAGTTAAATGATAAATGGAAATGTGTTCTATTTCACATTATGCTAAATTATATTGTAACTGGTAACTTTGTCTGTTTAGAATTTGAAATCGGGTATATTAATACAAAACTTTAAATAAATTGTATTGTAATTTAAATGAACTATATTGTTAGGATATATGCAATATGAAACATATACTATTCCACATGCTGCTGAACTACGATTATATTGAGTTTTATGTGGTTGTTTCACTTTTTTTGTTATCAGGAAATTATATTTCTCGTTATATGATAATTCAATTTTATGAATTTCAATTATCAAAGATCTCTGACATTATTTAAAAGATGTTTCTTTTATGCCATTTCAGGAACAGCAGAGAGAAATCGAAACAATTCAATCGGCTTAGACCAGGTGACAGGGATATATGGTAAAAGCGACCGTTGGCTAAAATCCTTTCTGCTAACTCTTTATGCGTCCTTTGATTCAACAATCGTAACTTAAATTATTCCTATTTAAGAGGTATTCACTGGTAACTCGTTGGTATTCACTGGTAACTCGTTGGTGGTAATGGTTGTTCCTGATGTATTATGAGAAATGCACGTTTGGTTTAAATCCATCCGTTGTATCAAGCGAAGTGTTGTATTTGACAGTTTCTCATCGATGTCAACTGGAAGATGGATCACTGGAATGGCGTGTTCCATGAGACCGCTCTGTGAAGTGGCCGAATGATGCCCCGAAAAATAAATAAGTTACGGTGTTCTGTTATCTTGACCTATTTTATCTGTGTCGAATTTTGTGGGAAGCTAGTATATGAATAAGTTATGTTTTTAGCTGTCAATCTAAGATGTTTTTCAAAATCTTTATTTAATTTTAGCTTGGGTTTTTGTCAGCTGTTGTAAAAAAAGTTTGAACCATTCGAAGAATTATTCAAGCTTTTCTAATCTGAATATGCATAAGACATATTCACATCGTGTTTTAAAAGTTAGTTGAAGATTTTTTTTGGTACATTGATCTTTAGCTTTTTAGTATTTTATATCTTTATTTGTATTGTATTTTTTTCTCTAGCTTTGCGTATTTTGTAGCTTTTCCAAAAATACAAAGGTATAAGTCTACTAAACGCCTCCACCTAGTCAAATGTAATAATTATTATATGGATAGCTACCAATTACATCACTATTGACATGATTATTTGATCTCTTGTCTTTTACTCGTTTTGAGTGACTGTAAAATGTTTTAAAACGATATGTTTTAAAAATGTTTTTTTTTTAAACCAATAAAACTGGAGTGATGATTCAGGAACCTATCAATATTTCGAAAACATTATGTGAATTATGACACCAAAGTAAAGTTTTTCTTCAAAGAATATTTACATGTGTGTGTTTATGTGTCGGTTTACTACGAGTATTAATAGTTTGCGCTGATATGGTGTATTTTGTGTACACAGTTGAAAGTAACAATTTTAAATAATTTTTCAATCATTTTCTTTATTATATAGATTATGTAATATGTGTTCTAGTTTCTTTGAGAATATACGTTAACCTTCCATGTATTTTTAATTTACACGGTACAACAGTATTTCAAACAATTCATAACTATCAAAATTATGTAGGGTTGTTAAGAGAGTGTCTTTCAATATGTTGCTTTATAATAATATTTATTATGAAAATAATGTAAAGAATAATTATATATATATATATATATATATATATATATATATATATCCACATTCATACCGCCTTGTACATAGATGTCGAGCAATAATGGTTAAACAATGCATTTGTAAATAAAGCATTCGGGATTTTATTTAAATCATACCTTCGAGATACAAGTTTTAGATTTATTTACTATGTATTTATTTGGCGAATTAAAGAAGAAATACTTAAAGATATTTTTATAAAGCTTATTATATGGTTATCGCGACTTGGAAAGTTTTTCGAAATAATATATATTCAATCCTTAAACAATACTATAAATAAGCCACTAGGATAAACATTCAAATATATGGGAATCAATTTGCAATCAGAGAGCACTATTTTTGATGGTTATTTGAGTTTTGGCATTCACGTACTGAAATTTGGTTGGACTAGTGACAATTTTATCAAAATGCAAAAAATTTATATATTATTTTAAAAGGGAAGTCGGGCCTGAAAGTGAATGAAAAGTGGGAACAATTAAAATAATCTACCAATTAAAAAAAAATATATTTATTGGAATCGACGTAGCTATTTTATTTTAACGTATATCGTTTTATTTTTTAATTGATGAAAATTCTACAATAAGTATCTTGGAATACTTTTATAAAGTGTTCCAAGATACTTATTGTAGGAAACACAATTAGTATTTAAGTTGTGTTATTTCTTACTAGAGACAGAGAAATAACTCACATAAAGACGACTATTTAGAAAAAGGATTAAAAACAAATCGAGTCTTAAATATTTTAATGGAATAATAGAGTGAACATGATTAGGAAGCGGTTCTAAATTATTACTGCTTCATAAAAAAATAAGTTATTTTAAAAGAGCAAATGAGGTTTTAGTAATACCGTGCTTTCACTCCGAGGTACCTTCACATAAAACGACAAGATAAGCATGTAACTGAAGATATATTGAATTATATTAGAAAAGCATAAATATTACTTATATCTCAAAATGAAAATATATATGCACGAAATTTGATTATAGTAATATGCTAAAACAATACCGAAGTAAAATTTTATCTTTGTAAAGGTAAAAACATTTTAAAAAATAAACAAGTTTTTAAAACTTAAGCGCTTAACAGTGGTACTGAATTTATTTGTGAGCGGATGCAACAAATCATCATAAACTGTAAATATGTTAGTGAAATGTTAAATATTTGAGGAAAATATCAAAACATTTACGTCAAGATGTAAGTTTATAGCAACTTAAAATAAATTATACAGAAACTTATCAGGATTTATAATGGATTTTTGCATAGCTTCCAGCAAACACTCATTATTAAACAGAGAACAAATCTCCATAGATTAAAATGGAAATAAAAACCTTGGGAAAATAATTTTGAAATGATATACATGACTGCATATTAGGCGCATGCAGATTTTTATATTCTTATTTTAAATATTTTCAGAAAAAATAAACTTAGCAATTTGATACACGAGGAAACTAAGCTTCTACGAGGGATGTCTGAATAGGCAAAAACTGCACTGACGATAACGTCACTCAAGTTTGCCAAATGGTGCTATACGACTGTCTAATTAAAGTTAGAGAAATAGCAGAGGTAATGGGTGTTTCCAAAGAACGTGTTTGTTATACAATGAATCAATATTTAGGCGTGAGAAAACTTACCGCATTTTGAGTGCTGCGTTTGTTCACTGCAGACCAAAAATTGGAAAATTTTCAACAGTTTGTTGGCTTATTTTAGTGTTAACAAATCAGATTTTTGGGGCCCATTAATTACTGTAGATAAAATTTGTATACATAATTATACTCTAGAAAAAAAGGCAATCAAACTTCAAAATCTTTCGGCTAGGAAAGATATGGCGACTATTTTCTGAGATAGCCACGGGGTTGTTTTAATTGATTATCTTAAAAAATAAAACCATTACATGCGCACACTATGTACAAATGCTTGACAAACGAAAATCTATGAATTACGATTTGAACTGAATGATGAACCCGCCTTGCTCATCAGATCTAGCCCAAAAGTGAATGTTTGTACCTTAAGTTAAAAGTTGGGCTCGAAGGATAGAGAGTTTCGTCCGAATGAGAAGGTCATTACCTTCTTATACAACTATTTTGCAGACAAAGGTTCTATTTGGGCAGGTTAAAGGCATGGGAGCATCGTTGGGACAAGTGTATTGACGTACGAAGAGACTGTAGAAAAATGAAAATAAATTTGAAGAAAAAATACATTATTTCATTATTAGCTGGGAAACTTTTCAGACAGCCCTAGTAGTAGGACATTAGGAGGGGTCGCGTAAGTTCTCTTCGACACTAGGTATCATGATTATAAATACAGAAAGAGGGATATTAGTGAGAATGAAAGGATTTGCAGCATTAAGGGAAATAGAAATAGAGAATTATTTTGATAAGCTGAGTGCTGCATATGTTTCATATTACCACGGGAATGTCTTTCTATTAAATTTTACGGTAATTTTATAAAAGCACAAATGTTAACTAATTGAGCCGTAATCATTGTTTTAGAAAAAAAATCATGTGTGCAATTCACACGTGGTAGAAGTGAAACCTTCAACAATTTTGGCTTCAAGATAATGAGACGAATGTAAAATTTCGGGAAGAGGCTAATTGTAGGTTTTAGTTATGATCATAGTGATAAAAATATTTGAGTACTTACTATGCTCACTTTCACTATTTTGAACAGTAAAATCATCATTATGCGTAATAGAACTTTCATTTTCCACATTCAATGATGCTTTTCGGCGTGCACGAAATTCACGAACATGTTCCGTTGAACTTTTTGCTGTCTTTTTAATCTTGTTTTCCATTTTTTTTCGATAATCGCGACAATGCAGAATTCGTTTTCGAAATGATGAAAAAACTCTGCAATCGTATGAAACGTACACGTATACGAAACACCACGGTTGTGTGATGCCTTTTATCAAGCTTTGTACTATGCATGCGTGCATAAACACTTATTAACACACGTACAACGCTGAGACTGCATAAACACGTATTAGCACACGTACAACGCTGAGACCCAAGCAAACTCTCGCTATGCCTTGGTAAAGGAGGGGGTACCAAGCAGAGCACAAGGAGAACCATGAACATAGGAAACACTGTATAATGCTTCCTGTCTCATTTTCTCCCACGTTAAATCTTATGAATTTATGTGTCAGTCTCTTTTTACTGTCGCTTTTTCGTTTCATCGACTTTCAAATCATAACGATGCTAAAGAAGTTTTCACTTCAATAATTAATGTCCATTTCGGGTACAATTAGTGGAATCGAAAACTAGCCGTACACTTCATTAGTCAAATTAATGTGTGTAAAGCTTCGCCACATGCTTGTATAAGAGAACGGTCGACGATACGTTACCGATACCACCTCGATAATAAGAGCGATTATACTAATATAAGAGTGACTGCTCCTGAAATAAATGTTTCCCATTTTATGTATTGGCTGCTGTGCTCCCTTTTTTACTTTTCAACATGCAAAGTCAGAACCTGACCATAAACATCAAACTTTTATTTTTTCTTTCAGTTTGGTTATCTTAACATATACACTCGTGAGTAGGTTTGTATTTTTACACTCAGCATTTTCGTTTTCAAACATTTTTAAGACATTTCTAAATATTTCCAAATAATTACTTTTGTTTGTATTTTGTTAGTTTACATTTTTTATATCGTTTATGAATCTATGCATTTTTAAATGTTTCTTGGGAGGCTTTAAACATTTTCTGTTCGAGATTTTATGGTTAATTAAGACAGTTAGACACAGAAAAACTACTCAAAAGTTTTTTAAAATATTTTAAGATTAAAAATTCTAAAAGTGTAAGGAAATCCAAAATACATTTCAAACTTCATTACATTTACCTGAAAATTTCCTACTAGATATTACTTATAACAAAAATTCTTGATAGTTCGAAATTGACATTCGCTTCAAAGTGTTTTTGGGCGATAACAAATAAATTACACAAACGAATTTCCTAAATAAATAAATGTGTTTAAATAATCTACGAAATACGTTATAAATGGATTAATTGAGTTATAAAAATAATAAAGCGAGATAAATACTTGATAAGTATTGTTAGTGAAACAAGGTTTCATTAAAAGGTTTCACTAAAACACACTTTAGGGATACTCCATCTATGAAAAATTGTCTTAAGAAAGATCTAAAATAGACTTTCTCATATTTTAGTTTTATAATATGTCCAGAAACCTTATTTTTTAAATATTCACTTCATTTAAAACTAATTCTGTTGTAAATATACTAATTCGATTATTAATGTCAATTAACGTTTTTAAAAATACACAGAACGAACCTGATGGTATTCCAAATATTTTTATTGAGTGCGACATATCACTTGTTGAGTTAGAAATAAACAGAATCGCTAAATTACATATGAAGACACAAGAATTCTTTACAAACCATGATCAATTTTTTAATGATTTTTGTATAAAGCATATACACTTTATGTTTACCATTTGTGTATACTGTTTAAAATAATATAATCGTTTATAAAGATACGGAAATTAAGGTTCCGCTAATGATAATAGATTCCACAAGTAGAAATATGTAAAAGTACTATTATTGATAAAATTTCTTTTTTTTTTCTGTCGTTACTCAAAAAATGAAACATTGTAAAGGACAATTTGATAGCATAATTCGGTAATATGTTTGTTTCAAAATGAGTCGATTTATTTCAAAATAGTATGTGAATGAAATTTCCCATGTAATGAAATTTCCCAGTTTTTTTTAGTTACTTCTCAAATTTCATTTTATTAATTAAACTTTTATTTTTCATTGTACATATAATTGAGACATGATCAATCTTGCATATAGGTAAGTTCATATGTATCATAAAAATAGTAAATAAACAAAAAAAAATTGTAGTTAAATTCATTTCAGTATTCATATCATCCCATAAAATTTGAATAGGAGTGAAATTTAATTACTCCCGAATGATTTTCAAAATTATTTTATTTCCGACATGTTCAAGACGTCAATAGTTCTCTGCAACACAGAATTAAATTATTTTAAGTAAAGTTGTGTGAATTATTCAGGAAAGAAATAAAGTATTACTTATTATAATGCCATTTCAGCCCACGTTGACTACCATTGGTTATCATATGACAGGTCTTCTAATTTTGTATTCAACAAATTTCAAATAAA
This sequence comes from Druceiella hillmani, assembly GCA_039881145.1. Classification (NCBI taxonomy): domain Eukaryota; kingdom Metazoa; phylum Arthropoda; class Insecta; order Lepidoptera; family Hepialidae; genus Druceiella; species Druceiella hillmani. The sequence continues at coordinate 18,896,372 of JAYKKI010000002.1, read as the reverse complement.
TTTTATTAATTATTTTCTACAATATCATGCTATTGACTTTTTTATGTATTGCTTTATCTTACCACATAAATGCTTAAGCAAGTTCCGTTTGCCTTGTGTAAATAAATTATTCACTAAAATATTTTTGATATATTAATATTTACAGTATAATTCTACATATAATTTAAAAATTCCATCAGTTAAACCGTATGTAATTAAATAAAATGGCTGAAAAAAATTAATTTTCAAGCTACTAATTAAATGGAATACTAATTATAATCTTGTATCCAAATGCTTTTATTGTTATAATTAATTTCAAACATATTAAGTAATGTACAATCATGAATATATTGATTAAAAAGTCGATGACAAAGTTTTTCTCGAACTAAAACAAATAAGTGAAATCATTATATAATTAATCAATTTAATTTTTAATCAGGGTTTTATGTCATTAAAACAAGGATAACTAAAATACGCAAATTGTGTTTTGTTTACCGCAATAAGCTGTGTTTTATTTAGAAACAAATGTGTACTCCATTATTTGGACAAATTAATAATCTTGGAATAAACTAAACGGTTTTTTGAAACTTCCGTCTTTGTTACAGACATTTTCGAGACAGAAAAATAGCGTTAAGTTTGTATATCAAGCCATAGTATGTTTTCATGCTGGTACCGCCCCGTACCATTCTAAAATACTCTAAAATATATTGCAATTATCATTAAATAAAATAAAGTCCTCTTTGAATAGAAATATTGAAAGAACATATAATTATATTAATGTTAAAAATTTTTTCAAAATTTGTGATTATTTCTTATTATTTTTAACTTATTTGTCGTTATTTCAAGTACTATGTTAAAACTATTTTTGATTTATAGGAGACCTCGTATATATTATTCGTAAAAGATATTTTTCAGTTTAGGTAAATGACATGTTTTTTTATTCAAAAGGATGAACTATAGACAATCGAACATGTATACAATATTAAGAGCAATATTAAAGTTCAGTGTAATTTAAATCACAAAACCTTAAAAATGAAAAACTGTAAAAATATAAAAAAATATTGCAATAGTTATACATTTAAGTAAAATATGTGAAAAGATTAACTAATTGTATTTAACATTAAATATTATAATATTTAATGTATTAATTAACCTCTTCATTTAATTTTTAACATAATTTAATAAGATGATCAAATATGTTAGGTTACTCACTCTCGTTAATTACACAATTATAATTAAGTGTGAATTTCTTAAATATTTTTAATATAAAATAGAAACTTACTACCCTTTATCCTTACTGGTACTGTTGGCGTCGAGTACATTGGATTAGTTTCAAGAGAGACACTTGCACTTACTTGTGACTTCATAAAATAATGCTAAGGTATGTCTTAAGTAGTTTTATTTATTATTGTCCTTAACTAGATACCAATATTAGAATGGATTTTTTTCTCTTTAAGAAATAAAAGTTAAAAGAAATAATTATTTTAATTTTGTCTTCTATAAAATAACGTTATTTTAAAACATTCACATAAATAGATACATGGATAAAATCCATTGGACATCCCACAATTAAAAATAATATGCTCATTAATAATTTTCTTGTTCATTATATAATAAAAATAGTTCTATACTTCTCTATAATTGTAGCCGGTATCTTTGAAATGCTAATACTTTAAGTACACTAAAAGTTGCAAACAAAAAAATTCAGTGGAGTAAAATGAATAAGGAATGAAAAATTGGGTAATTTAAGAAATAAATATGTTTCGATTTCTAATGAAAAAGAAATTTGGAAAACTTACAGTTTCATTTAGGTTTTATAATGGAGGTAGATATTGCAGTTTAATGGTGAATAAATAAAAATATTAAGTTGAAGTTATAAATTATAACGAAAAGAAAAATATTATTTCCTATTTTCAGTGAAATTTAAAACAGCACCCGGTTAGTTACAGTCCGAATATTTACACCATAACGCGACGAAGTCCTAATTACGTTCATTAAAATATAAACATAAAAATACCCTTTTTTACCTGAGAGTCAAGGCAATTAATTGTATTAAATTAAATCCTAAAATGAACGGCATAGGGTGAAGGAGATGTTAACGTACTTTGGAAAAATCTCCCCACGAAATTTTTTTTCTGATAGGCTACATAATTTGTTTATGGATTTGTGTAGTGTATATAAGCTCATCTATCATTGAAAGGTGAATAAACAATAGACAAAGATTGATTTTAACCATCAAATAGTTCGATTCCAAATAACGACAAACTAATAATCCGACCATAATCCATTGGCGGTTCACATTGTTGATATATAACTCAACTCTGAGCACTTATATAACTCAACTTCTGGAGTGAAGCCGAACAAAGACAGGCCATGCTTGGTTACTGTAGCTTTCAAATTTAAAAATGTATCATGTTTATTATATTTTACTAAGTATATTTTACATTACGTAATCCAGTATTTTACATTACAATAAGTTAGATATAATAGTATCCTCCAAAATGAAGTCCTAATGTATACTTCGGGAAAAATCACCTAACAACCTTTCCAACTGCATTTCTTGTACTTATTTACTGTATGAGATGAGATAAGAGCCATAAGTCTTTCAGTCCATTCATTCAATTTCGTTCTTTGTATTTTGTCGACGATAAGAAAATAACTGCTGACGGTAATTAATTAACCGTAATAGCGCATACTCGTATTAAGGGTACATGTGGCGTTTAGGTACACTTGCCAACATAAATTATCTTGCAGTACAATACCAGTATTGATTCTATTTTAGGTTTAATTTCCACCTATTCTTATAAAAAATTACCAAAAAATAATTTCCACTCTAATAAGAAATACTTCTCCGTTAAAAAATAGAAAATCTATGTGAACCTGAATATAATAATAAATTTAAAAAGTTCATTATGTAAGTTCTATAATAGGCTTAAGCATAACTCGTTTTTAAGACGTTAAGCCTACAAAAATTTGTTTGTAAATTGTTAATAAATGAACAAAAGCACACGTAGTGTTAAAACAAGAATTAAATAAAAAGATAACTCATTACTGTAGTTCGCCATACATTAGAGAAAACTCACTTGACGGATAAATGTATCGAAGAAAACTGTGCTTAAAGAAAAGGGAGGACTCTTTTCCTATAAGATTTATTGATTTTGTCGGAAGTTTGAAATAAGCGATATACAAGTTTAAGATGTTCATGAAAGTTATCGCCCCTGGAAACGTACGCAAAGTTTCTGAAATAAACCTGTGTGAACTAACACAATATTTCACGATATCCCTAAATTTACAAATTTTTTCAACTTTTGATGTCTCATTAGCGTATTTGAAGGAGAAAAAAACGGATGTAAAGGAAACAGATTATGTTTAAAAGATAAAACTTGTACTTTTTGTAGTATCATCCCCTACTTATATATTCGTTTGAAAAAGAAATTAGATTGAGAAAAATCTTCCAACCTAGAGCAATTAAATCAAAGTGTATGGTTGTCATTTAAGTATATTATTTTAAGCTTAAAAGTAAGGCTAAAAACGACACTACTTAATGGTTTCTAATTGGCATATTTTGGAAATATTCTTTCTCAATTGGATAAAAAAAAATTAAAACCAGAGCTAAGTTTATTAAAATGTTATTACAGTCGTCATTAAAATTGAATAACTTCAAAATCTCTGTGGTTAAAAATTATTCTATGTAACACTTTTGTATTGGTCAAAAATATTAAATTTCCTTCAGAGCTTTATAAGAAGCAAAATAAAAAAAAACAATAGTATAAGTGAAATTGTACGATTTTCATTTTTAGGGTTTGTACCTCAAAAGGAAAAAAATGGGAAACTTATAAAATCGTAATGTTATGAGAACCATTCGTCGTTATAAGAACGTATCGATTTGTCCGTTCATCTGTCTATCTGTCACATCCAATTTTCTTAGAAACCATTTAGCATACAAACTTTAATTTCTTGTGCAGTGATTAATTTTTTGTAGCAATTAATTTTCATTTAAACACAAACTCAAGGATATACGTGTAATAAAGATATCGATTTTTATTTTTATTTATTGTTTGGGGTATATCAATTGAGAGAGCGATACATAAGCATTTAAAAAAAGTTTCTTCCAGAATTTTACGTAAAATAATTGTAGAGATAATGTTGATAATATCCACATCGTTTCTTTTAGAAGTCATTTGACTTAGACATTTTATATTTGCCTTAGTGACCCGCATTTATATCAATTAAAAGTCAGAAATATTTATGTGTAAATATTAAAATGAGCTAATTCTTTTTAATATTATATATCGTGTGAAGTTTATAATTAACAGACGGATTCATAAGGATGCCAACACTATTCTTTGTCAGAATTATTTAAAAAAAAATTCTCGAGGTTACGGTGAAATTGTACACAAAGATAGGTTCCATCGACAAACCCGAAAGTCCCAAAATTATGAAAACAAAAACATTACGAGAAATTTACCAAAATTTTGCATATAATGATTGTAAATTCTTTCGTTTTTGAGAAATTCTGTTAAACTCATCAATGACATTTGTATATGGTTTGATATAAATACTATGCACGTTGAATGGTATTTAAATCGGTACGCATTTCTCTCAGCACGAGTTATAACTATGCTTAATATGTTTTATTTGTTATAATAATTCTTTATAAAACATAAGAAAAATATTTACAAACATTGGATACAAAAGTTCAACACCAAATTATTCAATATTTTCAGTCTTCTTCCATATGTTTTATATTTGCAGCAAGCAATATTACACTCGTACATTAACAAGTACATGCATTTATTCAGTAATCATAAGATTTCAATGTACCCCCAGTGTCACTTGAATTAATATTTTTTTGAGTTGAGATTGGATGCTGGAAAATCTATTAACATTCTTTTTGCTGTAATAATAATATCCTGATTTTTATATTACTAACAAATTTTAAAAATTAATAGTTTAACATAGGAAAATAAAATTCGGATAAAATATAGTGCTGCAAGAATTCAAGCCTTGTTCTTATATTAAACCTCATACAACTCAGTTCTAAGACATCATGATTTTAAATCCCAAACGGACAATAAATTATTTTATGAGTTTTCAGTACTTGTCACATTAAAATCTAAAATGAGATCATAGCTAATATTATCGTCGCTATGGAGTGCTGGGTTGATCACAAGGCATACAGTCTCTGACGGTGCAGCTGACTGCGGATTTTCAAATCCAGGCCAGTAAATTAGGTAATAATAATAGATCATTGTATTCTACGGAGGCTTTCAGAAATTGTTGACATTAAATTCTTTTTTAATAACGATAAACATGTTCAAAAAACTGCATTTGAACTAATATTTTATAAGGATAAATTGGTTAAGTGTGTTTTGGAATGAGCGTAAAATTAGATTCCGTAGTTGCATTTACACTTGAATTTTTTGATGCATGTAAAGCTTAATTATTCCATAGAAAGTTCTAATTTAATAATAATATCTAGGTTAATTTTCAGAATTTTCCACCCCTTGGTTGAAAAATTAGGGTGTAAGGATTATTTTGTAAATGCCATTTTCTAACTTAAAATTTTATAAATCAGGCTTACAAATTAGAAATAGTAAATAAAACTTCATTTTAATTTTAATGTCAGAAAAATTAAAACTAAAATAAAGTTCTATTGTCCAACGACACATTGGTCGATAGGATGCGCGAAAAGAGATTACGTTGAGAGGTACATTTCGTTTTCAATATTTTGCTACATCATTACGTTTTGTAAATTAAATATCTACTTATACAATTTCATTTGCACAATGTTTAGTCCACGAGACTGCGACAGATAGACTATATGTCAAAATTATAAAGGTTTCTTGTTTCACTGTGGTACCCTTAAAATACATATTCATGCTTTTTAGCTGTTATTATTGAATGCGATTTTGACTTCTATATTTAAGTATCTAGTTTTATTTATTAAAGGACGTATATTTCGTCTGACTAAATGACACTGGCATATGAATATTTTGTGTCAATGACTTCTTTAGAAGTGAAAAGGGGCAGTCAGAATGATTTGGAATTTTTCGCAACCAATATTAAATATTTCCTCCGTTTGATATTACATAACTTCAAAAATTAAATAAAAGCATCTTCGTACGCATTTTTATTCACACAGAATTATATGTAATGCCTACATTAGCGTAAGTAAAAAGGTTTCCACAAGTATTTTCCTATTATTATACGAATGAACTTCTTCTGTTATAAAAAATCTAATTGGGTACATTATATAATTACATTTATGCTATTTTATCCATATTATAACAATTAATAGGCCTACTAAAATTTATGCAAACATATTCAGACCGACGTAAATTCGCCACCATACAGCAAGAGCTTATTAAGCTCGGCATAATACGCGATGCGACATCTCAAAACGACCGACCCAAAACCACAAACCGTTATTACGCACCGCAACCCGCTAGCATTCGTTACGATGCATCGTTAGATTCGTTAAAATATTCGACTTTTGTACCAAATTTCACTTGTATGACGCACGTATGAAAGTGGTTGTCCTTAATATACATGACACTAAAGTATAAGGACCGGACTGGATTGTATATATATATATATATATATATATATATATATATATATATATATATATAAAATAATAATAATAATAATATAGTTTATTTGTGGATATAAAATACAACAGGTAAAGTAATTTTCAATATTTTATCCACAAAAAGGTTACTAGCTCGGCTTGTGCAGTTATTCACATTTTCAAAAATTCTACCACAAATTATGATGTCGTTCATTTGACACTTTAATAATGGCAACGCTTCCGTCTTCGTGTCAGCTCCTGCTGACAAGGGCGCTGCCCGCCCTGCCTCTTGTCCGTTAATGAATGTCGATTTTGCCACGGACTTTGATTTATGAATATCCCTGGACAAGAAGGAGATTTATGTCTACAAATCTCCTACTCGTTCAGTGCGGTGTAGTCGTGCTAACGAGTATTTATCGTCTAATCAATATATGTATAATGGTATAATGGCCGGTGAAGGCAACGACTCTAATCGAATATTATCGGCATTACAAAATACAGTAGCCGCTTGTATTTTGTAAAGGAACTGAGTGAATAATCTTGTCATTTCTTTTAATATTTTTCTGTACTTTTTTATCAAATGCACTAATTGACATTTGCAATAATCTTATTCACTAATCGGATCAAATAAATTTTATCGCAAAGCGTTAATGCGTTAAAGAAACTATACATACCCGAAGGTATGTATATACCTTTCATGTATAGCTTTATATTAGCTGAAATACATTGTAGGTACCCAACATGTGATAGTTGCAGTAAATTACAATTATTTTTAATTATTAACAGATGCTATGCAAAAGAAGCTCGCAGCTCAGTTGTACTTTTTACGCAATACAGTAGGGGCTGATGGTCAATTTCTCTTGACCATTGAGGTTAAACAACACATGCACAGGTCGGTAATTGGACGCGTAATCATCAATAACACATTTTAATAACATTTTTATGAGATCTTTCATGGTTTGGCAGCTACATTAAGCCCTTGCTATTGCAATTAGATAACATTAATTATAAGAAATCTAGTTTAAGAACAGTCTTGTTTCCCCAATAGGTTACGAAGGTCAGACGGTAGTCTGTTCCTATGAAAACCAGCAACCCGATCAAGTGCTTAGCTAGATTGTGGACTCCGATTACGTAATAAAGGTTAACGCTAAGTCGTAGTTAACAATATATAGAAATGCGTACTATTTCACGTTCTTCTAAACTATGTTGTAATGGGTAACTTTGTCTATTTTTAATTTGAAATTGGGTATATTAATACTAAATTTAAAATGAATTTTATTGTTAATGAAATGAACTTTATAGTTACGATATATGTAATATGAAAAGATGTATTATTCTATATCCTGCTGAATTATATTGGGTGTTATGTGGTTGCTTCACTTTCTTTCTGTAATCAGGAAATTATATTACTCATTATATTATAATTCAATTTCATGAATTTCAAACATAAAGATTTCTGCCGTTATTAAAAGATGTTCCTTTTACAAAATTTCCGGAATAGGAGGGAGAAATCGAAACAATTCAATTGACTTGCAAAGATGACAAGGATATATGTTCATAGCAACTGCTGACTAAAATCCTTTCTGCTAACTCTCTACGCGTACTTTGGTTCAACAATTGTAACTGATGTTATTCTTACTTGAGAGGCATTCACTGGCAACTCGTTGGAGGCAATGACAATGACCAAAATTGCATCGATATTAAAAATATTACATATTTGGTAGAACTATGTTATGTTACTCTAGGTTAACCTATTTTACCCATATTGAATTTGGTGTGAAAGTGATGTATGAGTGATTTGTGTTTTTAGCTGTCAATATAAACCTAAGACGTTTTTTCAAAATCTTCATTTAAATTTAAATATTTAAAAAAATTTTACCAGTTTTTTTTAATGATTTCACTATTGGGACTCTGCTTTGAGAAAAAATATTTATCTTTCAAAGAAGTTTATTAGCTTTTCTAATATGAATATTCATCTAACGGTAATAGTTATTTCAAGATTTTGTTCATGTATTTTTATCTGTAGCTTTTGAGTACTTTAAATTTTTATTTGTATTGTATTTTTTTCTGTAGCTTTTGCGTATTTTGTAATTTTGGTAAAAATACAAAGCTATAAGTCTATTGAATGGCATATTGATAGGTATCAATTACATTGCTGTTGCCATATTATTTGACCTCCCATCATTTACTGATTTTGTGTTACTGAGAAATGTCCTAATAACTATAAGTTTTTAAAATATTTTTTCTTCTTCAAACCAATAAAGGCAGGGAGGTGATTCCTATCAATATTTTAAAAATGTTATGTGAACTATGAAACATTTTGTGGTAATAAAACGGTACGAAAAATAATTCATTGAATAATGTAATTATATAAATTATGTAATATGTGCTCTAGTTTCGTTAATAGTTAACGTTAAACTTTCGTGTATTTTTAATTTACATGTTACAACAGTATTTCCAATAATTTACAACTATCAAAACTATGTTATTATATATAGAGTACATTTCTATTAACTTGTAGCGTAATAATTGTAATTATAACTTTTAAATAATAAAATAAAAAAAAATTATAAAAAAGTAAAATAAAATAAAAATAAAATAAGAAAACTTAACTTTTACACATAACTTTTTTATGTATTCGGTGCAAAGAAAATTAAAAAATTTCTTCATCATTGCATAACATAAATATGTGAATTATATAATGTATTCTACTTTCTTTTAGAATAAACCTTCCTCTTAATATTTCAAATATCACCTATTGATTAAAAACAGAATTTAGTTATTTATAACAACATCTGCAAAATATTTCATTAAAATATACTTTAGTTTTAATAAAACTAACAGCTATATATCGTAACATTGCGAACAAAGGAAATATAGCAAAGTATTGAGTAACGTATACAAAAAGAATATGTACGCTAGCTAGTAATGGAAAATACTTTAGAGAATTAGGTTGATAGGTGCTAAAACAATACCGGAGTAAAATTTCATTTTTATAAAAGCCAAAACATATTAAAAATAAACAACATTTTCAAAAATTAAGTACTTAATAGAGATACTAAATTTTACTTGGGAGTTGATGCAATGAATTATAACAAATTTATGAAAGTCAAGTCTATAAGTTTGACGCCTGGCTATCACTTCTCTTCAATAACAACAATTAAAAGATAACCACAAATCATTATAAACTGCAAATATGTTAGTTAAATGTTAAATATTTGAGGAAAATACCATAAGTTTATGTCAATATATAAGTTATTAGTAACTTATAATTAATCATGCCGAAACTTATCACGATTTTTAATGTATTTTTGTGTAACTTCCAGCAAACTTCTTTATTATTAGAGAATAAATATCCATAGATAAAAAATGCAAATAAAAATCACGGGGAAATCATTTTGAGATAATATGCAAACGATTGCATATTAGGCGCATGCATGCTTTTACATATATATTTTAAATATTTCAGAGAAAAGTAAACTTAGCAATTTGATACACGAGGAAATTAAGCTTTTACGATGGCTATCTGAAAAGTTTCTTACCACAATGAATATTTGGGATGGCAAAAACTGTAACAATCGACGATGACATCATTCAAGTTTACCAAATGGTGCTATACGACCGTCGAATTAAAGTTAGAGAAACAGCAAAGGTAATGGACGTTTCCAAAGAACATGTCTTTCTCACATTGAATCAATGTTTAGGTATGAGAAAGCTGGAGCACTTTGGATTCTGCTCACTCCGGACCAAAAACATAGTCGAATAATCATTTTCAACAGTAAGTTGGCGCATTTTAGGAATAACAAATAAAAATTTCTTTGCCGATTAATTATTGTAGATGAAACTTACACATATTTAGAAAGAAAAATGTAATTGAAACAATGACCCCAGGGGGAATTGGTCCCAAAATGGCAAAAGCTGTTCCTTCGGCTGTAAAAAAGATATATATATATATATATATATATATATATATATATATATATATATATTATTCGGCTATTTTCTTAGATAGACAGGGAGAGTTGTTTTAATCGATTATCATGAAAAAAGAAAAAATCATTACATGAGCATACTAATTATAATTGCTTGACAAACCGAAGGCAGAAATTGCGAAAAAACGACACATTTATGGAAGAGAAATTTTGTTTCATCAAGATAATGCGCTGTCTCACATCTCGGCGGTTATCATGGCGAAAATCTATAAATTACTATTTAAACTGATGCATCGCTTTTGTTCACTAGATCTAGACCCAAACGACTTTATTTTGTTCCTCAAGTTAGAAGTTACGCTCGGAGTATAGAGATTTTCGTCCGAATGCGAAGGTCATCACCTTTGTAAGCAATTATTTTGCAGGATAGGAGCGTCGCTGGTAGAAATGTATTGACTTACAAGGAGAATATGTAGAAAAATAAAAACTAAATTTGAAGAAAAAATACATTATTTCATTATTAGATCGGACACTTTTCAAGCAGCTCTAGTAGTCCGATATCGGGAGAAGTTGCGTAAGTTCTTTTTGACACTAGGTATCATAATTACAAGTACGGACAGACGAATCCAAAAATTAGCGAGAATGAAAAGATTTGCGGAAGATTACCGAAAATAGAAATAGAGAATTATTTTGATACACTGAGTGTTGGATATGTTTCGTATTCCTATGGGAAAGTCATTCTATTAAATTTTAGAGTAATTTTATATATAAGCAAAGATTTGAACCAATTGGTAGACCAATTGGTTCAAATCTTTGCACACACATATTTTAACCAATTGAGCCATAATTATCGTTATTAAAATTATTAATGACCATTTCGGATACAATTAGTGGAATCGATAATTAGCTGTACACTTCATTAGTTAAATTAATGTGCGTAAAGCTTCGTCATATGATTTGTATATGATAAGTTACCGACACCTCTTCGATAATAAGAGGGATTAATGTGGGAGTGACGGCACTTGAAATAAATATTACATGCTTTATGTAGTTGTTGTTGTGCTCCTTTTTTATTTTTTAACATGCAAAGCTAGAACCTGACCACAAACATGAAGCTTTTATTTTTTATTTCGGTTTAATTATCTTGAATATGTTTTAATATTTCACTCAGCACTTTCCGATTACATTGTAAGACATTATTAATATATTATCAAATATTTCCAAAAAAAAACTTTTTTCGTTTTTTCTAAATTTATATTTTTTATATCGTCTAAGAATCTAGGTATTTTTAAAGGTTTTTTTGTATATTTTAAACATTTTCTCTTTAAAATTTTATATGTTTAACAGTTTAGACACAAAAAACTACTCAAAACTTCTTTGACATATTTTGAGGTTAAAAATTGTAAAAAGTGTATTACACTTACCCAGCGATTCCCTACTAAATATTAGTTATAAAAAAATTCTTGTTAATTGAAATTTACATTAGCTTTAAAGTATTTTGAGTTTCGTGGCAATCACAAATAGTTTGAATAAACGAATTCCTGTAATAAATAAATATGTTAATTCAATAGCCTACGAAATACACTACAAACCAAATCTTTGAGGTATAAAAATAATAAAGTAAGATAAATATTTAACAAGTGTTGTTAGTTAAGGAATGTTATCCTAAAAGTCTTGAGGGACACTGCATTATTGAAAAATTACTTCAAAAATGATCAAATATCCACTTTCTCATATTTTAGTTGTATAATACACAAGTATTAGTAAAAAAGTATCGACAATTTAAATAAGTGTAGAGAAAGTTTATTTTTTAAATATTCACTTCATTTAAAAAGTTAATTTATCCTAAATATACTAATTCAATTACGTATTAAAATGATGAACATTTTTATAAATACGCAGAACGAACCTGATCGTGTTCCAATTATTTTTATTGAGTACGATATATCACTCGTTAAATTAGAAATAAATAGAATAGCTAAATTACGTATGAAGCCACATGAAATTTTCACAAACCATGATCAATTTTATAATGATTTTTATATAAAGCATATACACTTTATGTAAACCGAATAGTGTTTACTGTTTAAAATAATATAATCGTTTATTAAAACACGATAAATAAGGTTCCACTAATAAGTATATAAAAGATATAAAAGTAAAGCAGAAGTATATAAAAGATATAAAAGTAAAGCAGAAGTATATAAAATATATAAAAGTAAAGCAGAAGTATATAAAATATATAAAAGTAAAGCAGAAGTATATAAAAGATATAAAAGTAAAGTAGAAGTATATAAAATATATAAAAGTAAAGCAGAAGTATATAAAATATATAAAAGTAAAGCAGAAGTATATAAAAGATGTAAAAGTAAAGCAGAAGTATATAAAAGATATAAAAGTAAAGCAGAAGTAAATAAAAGTAAAAAAATTTAAATTATTGAAACTAAAATTATTGAACTTTTTATTAAAACACTTTTCAAAATTTATGATACGTTTCTTATTATTTTATATTTATTTATAATTATTTCAAGTACCATATTGAACCTATTTTTGGTTTATAGGAGATCTCGTACATATTATTCGTGAAAAATATTTTTTAGTTTAAGTGTATGACATGTTTTTTTTTAATTCAAAAGTAAGACCTATAGACATTCAAACATATAGACATGGATACGAAATTTTTACAGAAATTTAACCATCGTTGAGTACATTGGATTAGTTTCAAGAGAGACCCGTGCAATTACTTGCGACATTGTACAATCTTTAAAAATGATGTTAATGTATGTCTCAAGTTGTTTTATTTATTTTTGACCTTAGCTAAATACCAATATTTTATTTCAGAATGAAGTTTTTCTCTTTAAAATAGAAAAGTTAAAAAGAAATAATCTTTTTAACTTTGTCTTCTATAAAATAACTTTATATTAAAGCATTCGCATAAATCGATATGTGGATAAAATTTCACACGTAAATTCATTGAACGTCCCACATTTAAAAATATTGTGCTTATTTATTATTTTTTTGTCCTTTATGTAAAAAAAATTGTTCTATATTTATCAATAATTGTATCTGGTATCTTCAAAATGCTAATTCTTCAAATACACTACAAGTTGCAAACAAAACAATGCAGTTGAGTAAAATAAATAAAGAATAAAAATTGGGTAATATAAAAAATATAAATATATTTCGATTACTAACAAAAAACAAATTTGGAAGACTGACAGTTTCATGTCGGTTTTATAATTGAGGTAGATATTGCAATTTACTTGTGAATAAATAAACATATTAAGTGGAAGTTATAAATTATAATGATAAGAAACATTTTATTTCCTATTTGCAGTAAAATTTAAAACAGCACCAAGCGGGTGCTTTTTTAAATTTTATTGAAAATGAAGTTATAGTTTGAATATTTACACCATAACTTATGAAGTCTTAATTACTTTCGTTAAAAATATGAAGAGAATAATAAACTTTTTTACCTAAGAGTCAAAGCGATTAATTATATTAAATTAAGTTATAAAATTAACGACATAGGGTGAAGGAGACGTTAATGCACTTTGGAAAAATCACCAACAGAAATATTTTTCCTGATAGGTTACAGCATTTATTTATAGATTTATGTAGCGTCTATAAGCTCTTCTATCATTAAAAGGTAAATAAACAATAGGTAAATATTTATTTTAGCCATCAAATTGTTCGATTCCAAACAACAGTCAACTAATAATCCGAACATAATCCATTGGCGGTTCAGATTGTTTATATGTATCACCTATGTAACTCAACTCTGAGCATTTATGTAATTCAACTTATGCCGTGAAGCCGAATAGAACTTGCATAAAAATTGAATTTTGTAACATTTTAAATCAAATTTAAAGCAAAATCGATCATCGACAAAAATACTAAAGCAGTCTAATTTTTTCATTCGATGACAGCTGATACAAATTTCTCATCACTGTTATAAACTAAAGGTGATTAATTACTAATAGGCAAAAAGATTGTATGTAACAAATATCTATATTTATTGCCTCAAACATCAAAATGTAACTCGGGAAATACTTTTTCCATTATAACTAGAAATATAGGATTAGAATCAAATAAATTTTTTTTAGTTTTTGTAGGTATATTTCTGGTGGTATAACTCAAGGGCGGAAGGGATTCTGTGCTCAGAAAATTGTTATTTTTCACTCTACTGAGCACTATCAAATTTAAAAAGTGCGTAATCAAGCGGATGCTTCTATTTACATTTCCTTTGAAAACACCCTTTTCTTCTCTTACTTTATTAAATTTGTTCTGGATATTAACACAATGCCTTCATCGTTTTGATGGAAGTGTTTTGGTTGTTGTTCCAAATGTTTTCGAATATTACGATATAATAAACTATTACTAAAGTAATAAAATGAGTTTAGTAAAACATCATGTTTAATACGAGTGCTTTAATGAGTAATGTGGCCATGAATATTGGTTTGTGTCCTTCGTATGGTGTGCTCAGAGATTATTCTCATGTTTTGTTCATGAGTTTTAATTAAGAAATATCTTTCATATTGATTCACTTATGCCTCTCAATTAATTTAAAAGCAGCATTGTTCTGATAGCCAATTAAAAAAATGTATAAACTCTTGTATTGTAGAAAGTAGAATATCATAATTTCGAATTTCATTAAAAACCAAAAATGTGTTATGTAAAACAGCATTTGAATTAAGCGCTTCGAAATTTTAAAGTGTAACTTCTCATGAATTTAGATTTTTGGCATTTTCCTATTAGTAATTAAAAATCTCTAGGTTTTTAATTTTTTTAGAAAGATTATCATTTTCCAGCAATAGTGCTTTGAGTGATTTTTAAACTCCTAATTAACTTGATTTGTTATTATTTTACTTGCCTTTTCTAGCATTTGTTCTAATGAATAAATTATATCAACTCAAATTTTTAAAAATTGTTTTGTTTTTATTGTTGCATCTTTATAGTTCCAAAATTCAAAACATAAGAAATGATCACTCACGTATCAGCCGTCTGTCTGACTGTTCGTTTGTCACAGCTGTTTTTCTTCAAAACGGTTTGACATGAAAATTTTGAAATTTGACGTAGTGACGAAGTATACATATCTATATCTTAATAGTGACTGCTTAAATATTCTAATGGAAAGGGAGTAATATATGTTCTCGAACTTCTTTTTTCATTTCGTATATCGTATGCATTATCAATTGAAAGAGGAGATGTTCTAAGGATTTCAAATATATTTTTTTAGAATTTCGTGTAAAAATATCCTAGATATTATTTGAAAATATTCACAAAAACCATCATGCCGTCTCCAGTTCTCATCCCATTTATCTCTAAAATGGCCAAGTCAAAATAAAAAAAAACAACCTGCATCGATTCTAAATTCCATAAATGTTGCGATATAATTCACATATTTCTCCTGTAAAAGATGTACTAGGCAATACATTCACACGGTCAGTAAAACAAAGTATCATACCGATCGTACCTATTTGTTATATACATAATATTTTTTTAATTTATTTGAACGTCGTTAGATAACTAACCAAAAACGAGGTTAAATGAATATACTCTTTGCAAGTAAAAATATATTGTTCGTTTAATTAAAAAAATACGCTTGTATGTACACGTATAGACTTCTTTTAATAATATTAAGTGTATATTGGATTGTAGGATAATAATTGATTTTCCACTACAGAAACGACATTCTCTCTTGAATTCTGTAGTTAGACGACAAGAGACGAAATACTCAAGTTTACAAATTTATGTGTAGATAGTTCAAATTTGTATGTAGATATTCACTTTAAACCGTCATCTAATTTGATCTCATTCAGGCAGTCTGACTACGCGAAATGTTTGTCAGCCTAATTGATAACCTATGTAACAGTAGTGTAAATCTAAGCTCCCCACGTTGGTTTTGATTGTTAATCAGAGCTTAAGATTAATTAATATTTATGTGTGGAAAATTGTTATGTGATATATGTTGATGTGGATCTGTCGACACATACTACAAGAAAATATGTACAACGTAATTTTTTGTGCAAGAGTTTTACTAATAACTTTTGGAGTATGATGAAACTTAGTAGAAGCTTATGAAAAATCGAGTTACGTGAGTGGTCTAATTAACCTTAAAAAATAAAAGAAATAATCGGATACAGTTTATAGTGAAACCTGTAATCTATTTTTGATCCAGGTTTTCTTATGTTTAGAATATTGTCAAATATCAACCTTGGAAATATTTGTGTGATACGTAGTAATGCCCTTTATGCAGTTTTAAGTGAGCTAAATAATTGGAATATAACACTTCGATGATATAAAAATCAGACATTATCAGTTTATTTCCTAATTACCACAATAATTTTTTTTTTCCTTCACAAGCCCACACAGTTTTGTAATTTAATCATAATCTGATGTTTTAACAGATAATATCTCTAAAACATATCCTCAACTCAACTTGAATTTCTTTCGCGATTAACGTCTCGTTATAAGGTGATATTTAAATTACAATTTAATTAAAAAAAATTGAAGGGCTAAACTGTCGACTTACAAACAGAGGTTATTAAAATAAATACAGAGGTTATTTACAATACAAATTTCTCAAGTTTCAATATCCAATAAGAAAATTGAAAAAATTGGATTGAACGTTATTCAGCCTGCTGTCTGGGGTATTTTTCCTCAAAGATCGTTTCTTATAGAAATTTAATTTGATGTAATTATTAGAAGTTCTTATGTAATATCTGTAACCTACAAACAAATTATTTTCTATTTTGTGGGATAGTTTCTTTTATTATAAACCATTTGATTCCTTAAATATAAATTACAAGCAAAATAGAAAGCTTGTAAGAAATTTAAGAAAGTTTCTTATCAATGTTACTCTCTTCATTGAAACATGACAATAAATAACAGTGCAAATTAAACAGGATGCTGCAGAAATATAAAAAAAACCCTTTTCTTATCAACTTTGAAGAAAAATATTAGAACATTATTATTTTACTAAATATACCTAAGTATTCACAATTATATGAAACTACGTGATGTAGTATTATTTCTACTTTCTTTAAGTTCTTTACCACGACCTAGGTTTGGTTGTGCTACATCTTTAGGTGGGCTATTAGTAAAGATTAGTAGCCCACCAGAAGATTTTGTAATACAACGAAACCTAGGTCGTGGTAAAGAAATTAAAGAAAGTAGAAATAATGCTACATCACATAGTTTCATTTACTTGTGAATAATGAATTTCTACAAAATTAACGCCAAATATATTCAATAAACAAGTATCTTTATATATCGGTAAAGTTGTTATTCGTAAATAGGGAAGGGCGATAAAATACATTTTGAATTCTATTTAACCCTACTTACATCAATGTGGTATCAACTCGCTGTTATGTATCTCCATAAAATTTAGCCAAATATATTGAACAACGGATGTCGGCGAACACCGCTCTGTTTGCAGAGGATAAAAGCGATATTGTTTATCATTTGCTTTGCATTTTATTGCTTTTCATTTCCCTAAAGTGATGAAATGGTTGATCGAAAATATTTATTCTTGACTGGGATTGGCCTTGTTATCAATATGATATAAGGTTCGAGGTAAACCTATTTTGCATTTGAAGCTTTTACATGAGTAAAAGCTTCGAATGCAAAATATGGATGTAATTTTCGATTTGTAGAATAATAACTTTCAGGGTTTATGTATATAGTTCCGATAATGCTGGATACATGAATCATAAATTGATACAAATAATCTTTGACTGTTTAAGTATGATTAGAATACCTATGATCATGGCTATAGTTTTCCAGTAATCTTCTTGTCAGATTCTATTAAATTTGTTTCTCACGATAATTGGTTTAACGATAAAAGGAGATGATGAAGGAAATACGTATTTTGGTGCATATCTTTGAAGGTATACCGCTTGAAATTCTGTGACTCTTGATATTTTTGAGGAGACCTTTTGAAAAAATTTACGTGCATTTTTTTACTTACTTAATTTGCTCCTTCTAAAATCAATGAACTTAAAAATTTTAAAGTGTTTTCTACGACAAATTTCAAATTTCTACGTCAAAGAATATCTGAGAATATAAGCTGTAACTAACAGATAGATATGTGAGTGATGTTATAAGGTTTCCGTTTTTACTTTTCAGGTTTATTATCGTGACTGAATTTATATAAAAATCGGCCAAACAAGATCACGCTCCAGATATTATACTTTAATTAACTTTATATTTACGTCGATATAATAGATACGTATTTTCGAAAATTTAAGGATACAATGTGGGTTTACAAGATTTACTTATTTATATTAGGATTTGAAGTGTGATCTCGTATAGAACCTTAAGAGATAACGGAAAAAAACGTGCCAATGGAAAAGGCAAATTGCAGAGCTTAGGGCATTTTTCGTTTTTTTTTGTAAATGATGGAAAGTGAAGAAAAACTTTCTATAAAAAGGATAGAGCTCCTAAGAGTTTTGACTTTTTCGGTATTTGTATATATATATATATATATATATATATATATATATATGTGTGTGTGTGTGTGTGTATGATAAATTTACGCTTACTTTTATTATTTTACATTAGATAAAAAATAACTTAAAGCTTTTATTTATAACTTTAATTTCTTTAATTCTTTAAATTTTAGTTTAACTTGTTAGTTCGGTTTAATTCGTTGTTGAGTTTTTTTTAATATTTGCATAACGAATTTGAAATAAAAATATGAATATTATTCCCATATATTATATATTTATATCCATATGATTCACAAATGTATTGATAAATGGAGGTTATTTTCGAATTTACTAAAGAGCATTTTGTAAATAAAATAAATAAATGTTTTAATTTTTTATACTACATTCAAGATTTTAATAATAAGTTAGCACTTAATATTTAGAAATTCTACCATATTTTTAAATGTTCAAGGAGACAATAATTCAATATTTTTCCTAGTTTCTAATTTACATATTTTTGGAAAAAAAGGTAGGAATGTTTTTTAATAAAATATTTTATTATTTTATTTTTTAATGGTTTTTCTTAATATTCTAATCCTAACTTTCACATCATATATTTAAATGACACGACAACAAATTAGTTTGTTAGTTTTGTTTTGACGTCTCAATTACTGAATAAATCCTTTCTAAATTAACATATTATAATAGAAAATATAAGAGGCTAATATACAAGGAAATTCTTTTTTTAAGAAAGTTTACAATTCTTTATGGAGAAATAAAATAAATTCTTCATGAACACCGCAAGTGTTTGCATTAAATAGTCAGTTGCTTATATTATCTTTATATGCCGGCCACATAATGTCCAGTAAATCATCTGCAAAAAAGAATAATAGAAGCTCGTATTCCCATTTGTATACCATGTATTGATATGATACACGATATTGCTTTTTATTATTACACATGATCGCGCGACCAAATTACCTTTACTCTCTCCGTCATCGACTTAGAACGTGCTGCGGTAATTGATTTGTCTGCTTGAGAAATCGTTTTTATTTTCCATTTGGGTCTATCAAATGTTACATGATATAACAGTGATAAAAATAAAAATCTGTTTCTCTACATAATTATATTTATTATTTGTGTTATTGACCAATTTCTAACCTTTCTTCGTTGAATTGTGAATATTATAATATAAAAACGTAAGGGAAATTGTTTAAAGGTAATGGAATTGGAAACGAAGTTGTACTTGTTATTCCAATAAATAAGATGCCAAAACTGAAAAGATGAAAAAACATTATCATGAAATTGGAGACATTTTCTACAGCGCATAAATGTAAGGTCACGTTTCTGTGACTGTTAGTGGGAGATTAAGTATGCAAAAGTTGGAACAACGGTTTTTATTTAAATTATTCATTGAAAATATTTCTCATGAAAATTTCGAAATAATATTATTAATAATTGGTTTGAATGTATGAGATATTTTTAGGTGAAAAGAGAATAATGATAAAATCATCGAAATTAACTGCCTTAAATGAAGTAGATACATTTTACATAATACTCTTTATTGCAAGCCTGGACTTGATTATGGGATTAATTAACTGACCTAATTTTCGAGTTCACGATAAATACGATAAATTCATCATTAATATTGACAGAATAATCTTTACAGTTTTGCCTTGATTTTTTATTTCCTATAAAGAAACTAAATTTATTTTCTCATAATTCTAAACTATACAAATCCATCTCATTAGAACGGAGCAAAGTGAGAAGATTGGGCACTGAACCGAATCTACGTATTCTATGTATGTTATGGTACTTCTTTATTCATGAAGACTAAGGTTTTGACGATCATTATATTGTGGACAGCTAGTCTAGACATTGTAAAAATTGTATTAATTATGATTTGTTTTCACATTCACATACCGCAACTATAGACGGAATAGTTCATTCTGTCTATTCAATGTGGAATTTGAATGGTATTCATAGAACTTGCTAATATTATAATATTGAAATCAAAATGGGTGATTCTTTACTCCATATAAATGTAAGATTAGGACATCATAGTTTGATACGGCGATTTTAAGATTAGTAAATACGTCTCATAGGTTTCATGATTGTTTTAGGGCTTTAAAATGAATAAAACATTTTCTAAAATAATCAGTGTTTATCAAACTTATTACAAACATTTGTGGCTCCTTTTATCACGTTAAAACAATAACCTCACATTTTGTGACGTTAAAACAATAACCTCACATTTTGTTAATCATATGATTATGCTTTGGAAGATATCTTTAAGTTAAATGAATCTAGTTTAAACAGAATATCTAATCATAAGCAATTTCCTGCAAAAATATAAAAACTACTTTTACCAAAAAATATTTTGAGAACGAAAGTAAATAACCCGCACAAAGTACTCTTTACAAAGTAAAAGTGAATATTTTAAGTCGACTAGTGTCCACGCAAACTCACAAACAGATAAACAGATAAACTAACACGCAAAAACGTCAACAAATAAAATATCCAAAAACAATATTTTTGTGTTTTACTTCTTTTATTGTTTATATAGATTGTGACATATTTCTGTTTTATCTAACAAATTATGGGAAATCAAAATTATCATTGAACAATAAAGATATATAAGTAAGAGCAATGAAATGAAGGTAATGTTCAATGTTAAAAATACTTATTATCTATATAAAAGTAGTTTGTTTCCGAAAACTGAAGACGGTAGGATTCTAAGACCAATTTGATTCTCGTTCAGGTGAATTCTTTCAATATTGTTTCACTGGGCTTCTGGGAGCTTTGAAGATGTATTCAATAATGTCATCTCCTAAAATTCAATTTACCAAACTTAATTTAAAGAACTATCGGTGAACGAAATATAAATGCTATTCGTCAATAGAACCTCTGCAGTACGCGTGGAGAAATAGATATAAAAATCGTGCGTTGTTTTTTGGGAATATCTGTTACATTTATTAAGTGATTTCTTTACTAATTTTAGCAAATAAATACTTATTTTTTGTTTACTGCAAGCATTTGTGAACTTCATTTCTTTTACTTAATCAACGGTTTTACGAAAATGATCTTGAAATTTTTATGTCATTATCGTTCTGTATCTTGTGCTTTTTAAATGTTTTTGGTACTTTTATGTAATCCTGTTTGTTTTTTATATATTTCGTTTTAATTCATAAGTTAAATATGAAGTATTTTTTAAAAAAATTATAGACTTTTTTATCATATTCCGAAGGCAGGCATATACATATTTTTGAAAAGAAATAACACTTCACAACCAGATGTGAGACGTTTTCCGTAACAAGAAAAAACAATTCTCTAAATATCTTTGTGTTGATAAAAAATTCTCGATGATAATATTAATTTAAATTACTGAAATAATTTTCCGAATAAAATATTATTTAATTTTCCGAATAAAATATTATTTTTTTATTTATAGTATATGTTACTTGACTGCTCGTTACCGTGATTGCTCGTACATTGCACTTTCGATAATGGTACTTACGAATAGAAAAGTCATCTATTACGTTAAATTTTAAAGTCAGATATTAATCAGGTTAGATGTAAAAGGGGAATAACCCCCAATGTCTGTTATATATTTGCTCATATCTCAAAGAAGATTACAATATGTACGCATCACAATGTTTTCCTCTTGCGTAAATTAAGATCACAAAGCGTTTATTTTTGTGCAACCACATAGATAAATCACCTGCACCACTATATCAATATTAACGTGGTGGCAAGTACATTAATTTTAAGTCAGTATTTAATAGCGATTACTTTCTCATTGGCCATTTCTGATATGTAAATCAATTATTATTGTATTATACATTTTTTAAGGATATACGCAAGATCTACCTGAAACCAGAAGTCAACTCGATGAGATCATAGGAAAAATAGTCGATGAGATATGAGAGGTTTGTGTTGCTTAATGCGTAATACAAAATCGATATCAGTTATTACGAATCCCTCCATATTTAATTTCATTAAATAGTCAAAAAATCAATATCATTAGGGTCCGAAAAAAGGAATTTCTAAAACTTATTTATTGAATTATAAATAAAAATGTCCTACGCTTTGTATTATTGAGAAATGTCATTGTAGCTTTCTGTGTTGGTGCTGTTATATTTTTACACTATCACAATTAGGATACAAATTTTATTAAAATTCCTCCCTTTGCCAGTGTATTCACTGATTCGATCACCTGACTGCTTTTGCTCGTGACAGCAAAAAATTATTTTTTTATTCACAAGTTACTTAATATGATATAAAGTAAACGATGGCAAGCGCTAGCCAAAAGGTGAATTTTATAGTTTTTGTTTACTTCTATTGTTCAGAAATCAATAAATAGTTCAAAAAAGTAAAAAAATATACTTTTCGAAAAAACTAAAAAGTAACAAATAATTGTTGAACCTGTTTTCTCTCTCTACTCAGTAAGGATTTTAGTGTATGCCATGTTTGTTATTGATTATAATATTTGAGTGTAAAAGCATGGGGCAGTTTTTGTTGATATCTGAGTAAAATGTTAAGCATTTTCATTCACTTAATATTAATTTGAGAAGTAAAATCATTTATTTTTGAGAAAAACCGTCCCACGCTTTTACACTCAAATATTATACTCGATAACGAACAAGGCTTACACTAACTCGTTATTGAGTAGACAAAGAACATAGGTTTGATAATTATTATTTGGTTTTTTGTGTGCTAATTTGTAAAAGCGTGTTTCTTTAGTTTTTTGAAGTATTAAAATACTTTTACTTTTTTTGTCTTTTATTTTTATTTTAAGACTAAATTATTTTCTAATTTCATGAAATTATTATATTGTCAGCGTTTTCTTGAGTGTGTAAAATTTTAAATAATTCAGACATCTGGGAATGAGTGAAAATTTCATTGAATGATTACATTACTTTTTTAAAATCTTTTTTTGTTTTAAACTTAATTTTTTTTATTTTATGGAATTATTCTATTGTAATTGGTTTTTAATACATATGCAAAATTTTAAATAATTTAGACACCTGGAAGTCGATGAAAGTTCAAATGAAAAATTATGTTATTTTATAGTTTTTTATGTTTTAAGACTAAACAAAATTTTGTCTTAAATTCATGAAATTATTATATTGTCATCAGAAAGACACAACTGCTAAGTTTCATAATTCTACAATAATTACAAGTGCATGAAATTTAGTTTTGCTGATTCCATTACATAAAGAGTTACATATTAATCGACCTAATAAAAGAGTGTTAAAAATTACAAATATTTAGCATTTAAGTTATCCAAAAATCTACTTTTAAATTTGCATTTTTGATTTACGAAAAGAATCGTAAAAAATACAAAAACAAAATATAGTGCCATCTATTTGTATTCTACTATAGTAGAAATTTAATAGGGCAGTGGTTTAAGTAGAAATTTAATTTTATTGTACGATGTTACATCGTATATATTTCATCAATGCATCTAGTTTAGATGGCGTAGTTACATATAACATAGGAGAAAAAATAAACAAATCTAAAAAAATATATTTCCATTTGTGAATTCCCGCACTATAGAGATATCAGATTCATCCACATTATATAGATTATTTCCCAAATAAATATTAATCAAGTTGATAAGACGTTAAAAGGAGATATTGTAACAAGTATGGTGCTATAGGTTGGAATAAAGTTTAGAGTGCTTTTCTTTTTTAAATACGAGACGTAATGAATACTTTTCAGGTGAAAGTAAAATTTAAAAATTCTCTCTCGCAAGTTCACCCTTGAAAGTTCTCCCCAATCAAATACAAATTTCCTTATATCCTATATATATATATATATATATATATATATATATATATATATATATATGTGTGTGTGTTTGTGTGTGTGTATGTGTGTGTGTGCGTGTGCAAGGATACATTTTAGTCAGAGACCAAATTTTTAATTTTTAATTTTTAAGTGAGAGGTTAAATAGGCAACTAAATCATTTTTTTTCGAATTTTAGTTATCATTTCCTTGGTAACTAAAATAATTTATACTCGCATTACTATTTTAAATTACATGCGCATAAAGAACAAACGAAAATAAAAGGGGCCACCCTTATTGCGTCCCCTTACCAGTTAACGCTTAGAGAGTATGAGTGTACTGTGTCTGTTCAGCTCGCAAAAAAGTCTGTCTGATCGCAATAATTACAAGTAATTTTGTGAAGTTTAAATTTTGTGTTGAAATATGGATGTGAAATTTATAAAGTCTATGAAGAACGTGAAAATTTGAGTGACTACAATACATCACAAGGATTTCACTTCGAACACAGATTGAAGTTAATTGGGTACGTAAGTTTGCAATTGCCGTAAAAAAGTTGAATTCCATTTTTTAATGAAGTTATTGATTTAAATAAAAATAACTAATTTCATTATCACGGTACTAAGCTTGTTTGAAGAAAAACGGCAATCTTATTTCATAAAGTATATTTATTTCACAAAGTAAAACAAAAGAATTCTATTAACATCTTGAAGTTCACGTAAAATGAAGATATTTTTAAAATGCATTATAAATAATAACGACTAATAAATAAAATGTAAATAAATAAATTTATACATGTATATATATATATATGTATATATATATATATATATATATGTATATATATACATATATATGTATATATATATATATATATATATATATATATATATATATATATATATATATGTACCTTGTACAAAATTTTGAGGTTTATAATTAATGCAACAATCGTATAATTAGCCATTACGTCAATAAAAGCGATACATGCATAATTTTTATTTTTTTATAAAATCCGACCATAATAAAATGTTTGCGCATTAAACAGCACACAAAGATAAAAGTTGCTTACTTCGTTTCTATTCTCTCAGTTGTCGAATTAATATTAGTTTAAAATTGAATGATTTTTTTTTTAATTATTTCGTCTTAGCACGGAAGTATTGTATATTGCGTGCAAATTTGTTTTTTCTTTGTGGAAATGGAGTATATAGTTTTAACATAGAAATAAAAAGTGTATTAAAAAAATTGCTGTAACCGAAATCTTGCGGATAAATCAGATTTAGTTTAAAATTCATTACTGTTTCAATAAACTAGATTTAGAATAAATTAGATTTAGTTTAAAATTCATTACTGTTTCAATAACATTCATTAATATGATTTGAAAAATTCTGGAACACTAAATGATGCTAATAATTTTTTTTATAATCCGACCATGGTTATTATTACAGAAAAAAAATCCTGAGAGCTATATAACATTAAACAATTTAACATTTTAACTAAAATTATTGTTTAATGTAAATGTTGCTGTGTTTAATAACACCGAATTCCTACTATCGAGAAATTATTAAATCATTGTGGAAATGGGTTAAAAGGCAATTTATACATTATACAGACAATATAATACTAACATATTGCTTACAAATTCTGACATAAATCGAATAATGGTTATGAGTTAGGTAAGGTTCCGATAGACAAAGAAATATAGATGATAGATATGGTTGCCGATAGTGGTATATGGTCTTCCAACAAAGCCATTACTGACATAACGACGTGCGTTTATTCGGTATCGAATAAATCTCAGTTGTCTCTCTTCAAAGAATAGAAAAACATGTTTATCGGCTGCTTCGTGTCATTTGTTTACTATTAGAATAAATGACGACAGGGCTAGGGATAAGTATATTCGTTCAGTTACTTTGCATCTGTTGGTACGAAATTTACTGGAACATTTTCTCTGTTTACCAGAATATCATAACATATAAGAAAATCAAATCTAGGTTTTCATAAAATCTAGCTATATCGGTTAAAAATCACTTGCAAATATTACCCTCTTCGCAGATAATCAAACAGGGGTTGTTTATAATTACTTTCGTTACTCCAAACTAAAGACAATTTTAAAAATGTTTCTTTGTGAAAAAAGAAATATGTTTAGGCATACGATATCTTATTTGGGACTTCGATAAAAAATTGTCAAATACGCGAATTATAAGTAGTCAAAATATAGTAGGGTTCAAGTGAAAAATATAAAGTTATCTAAAAAATAACCAAATATAGACAATAATGCTTCTTTAACATTATCATACAACCAAAAATTTAACACTCAAATGAACTATAAAATATTATAAGCATAGCAAAGATAGCTACCAGTAAGCAATGGAACAACCATCTTTTGCAAGTTGGCGACAAATGATGGATAATGACGGTTCTTATATAATTGATGATTGATAACAATATCACTGCATATAACAATTAAAAAAGTTTATATGTACGTGTACATATATATATATACATATATATATATATATATATATATATATATATATATGTATAATAAAATAAAAATAAGAAAATTAAATTTCGGTTAATTCAAAATTTATTTATTCTAATTATAATTACAAACTTCAAAGATATAATGCAAAGTATTGCAAAACAAAATTAACAACTCGTAGGTATATTGCACATCTACATAGGAATAGTTACATAAAAACGTTTCTTAAATAAACAACTGATGGCAAAAACGCGTAAATATAATGATAAAAACATTCAAAATATGTTTCCATTCAAAGGATGACATCGATAATTTCACTCAAAAGATAACATCAACAATCAAACGTCTCAATTTCTTGGAAATAGAATAAATAATTTACAGTAAAAAAATTACTTAAGTGGTTATTTATTATTTTATAATATGGTTATTCCTTTTTTTTAAATATTCGTATAATTATTTAACTTCAACATATAACTTCATGCCGGTTCGATTTCAAGCTGTCGAACATAGGAGTTAGAAAGTGAACTATAACTATACCTAGTAAAGTCAGAAGCCGTATCTACCTCTTTGAAATAATTCTTTGAAAAATTAAGTACTTCCAAAGATATCAATATTGTTAAAATATTTTTATTGATATCTCAAATGAAAATAATTTTTTTACGGTACATTTTTTATTTAAGTTGATAACTCATAATTTCTTTTTTTTAAATATTTAAATAATTGTACAAGTTCATCAAAAACAACATGAATGTCGCATAGACTTGAACGTCTTTCATATAAGAAAATGTTCGTCGAGCATGTGAACAGACACTTGTGGACAAAGCGTTAAACTATTTTTATAGGAAAAAATGGAGGACGCACTGGCTGCTTATTAGATAGTTATTAGTTTTTGCCTCAAACGGTTACAGTCCAATATATTGCTGTACCAATGGTATACTGATTCGTTGTATTATGGCTGAACTATTCCACTGTAGTAGTAGTTTTATTTAATTTATATTTGTAATTTTAGTTACCATAAGTTTGTACATTATTTTTGAAATAGTCACAGGCTTCCTTTTGTTAATAAGTAATTCCATTTTTATACGCACATGCTGATATGGCTATAAAAATCCAAATACTCATAACATTCGAAGTATTTTGTATAAGTAAAAAGTTTTATTTTCAATTTAGAATTATTCTTTAATATGGAAATTTGTGTTAGTTATAGCCTATTTGTTTTCATTAAAATTTTACGAATTAATAAAGATTGATTTCGGAATATTGTGAAATGTATCGAAAAAAAAACAAAAAGTATTACATACATTGCATACCTAAGCAACCATTCAGTTCATGTTTTCACTGAATCGATTATATTGACAATGCCGAGTTATAGTCTCAACTAAATAGTTTAGCAAATAAATAGGCTCAGTGGCAGCAATCGCGCACTGAAGACTGATTAGTACCGATAACTGTTCCTTTCATTATCTTTTATTATCAAACTATTTGCTAGTGAATGTAATCGTGCCCAAAATTCTCGCCGAATATGTGCTTGTCTATGGCGAAAACTTTTGGGTGAGTGTGTGATTATAGCAACAAAGGGATATGAATGACATTAAAATTCACTAGGGATTATAAAATTTTAAAAATATTTAATAAAAATTACGTGGATAATGCAATACGTGGATAAGTAATTACGTGGATAAGTAATAACAAAGAATTATTTTAAAAATTAATTACGAAAATAAGATCAAAACTTTGATGCAAATAATATTCTACTCATGGCTTTTAATTTCAGTACTAAATGACGTTGACCGGGTAAAGCCATGAGGGTTACCGCAAATAATTTATTATAACAGTGTTTTCATAATCAATATATTCTTTCCTTATTTAATTATATGAAATATGAAGAATTGCTGATACTATTTAAATGATGCCTCAATTTCTTAAAATTGAAATAAATAATTTGTAGAAAAATGTTTAGTTATTTATTAGTTTTCATAATTTATTTTTACTTTTTTAAAATATTCATATGATTATGTAACTTCATCAAGCATAATGTGCATGCTATTCGAAAGCGAACTATAATTATGCTTAGTAAAATCAGAAGCAGTATTTAAGAAAAATACTTGCCAAAGCTCATATTTCTAGAAATCGAATGGAGTAATAAAATTGAAAATTGAGCGATAAAAGTTTTTTCTATATGTAAAAATCGCGTTCTTTTACTTATTTGAAAAATTAAGAAAAAAATTTCTAAAACATAAATACTCTCAAATTTGTTTTATTTGTGTCTCAGTTTATTGCAGTGACAATAATTTATTTTCAGGAAAATTTTAAATTCAAGTTGTTTATTCATTATTTTTTATTATTTATTTTTTTTGCCAAATAAGTATAAGTTCATCAAACACAACAAGGATGTTGCATCGATTTCAATGTCTTTCATAATCGACGATATTTGCCGAGAATATCGCTCTATCATTTCTGTTCCCAATACAAATTATATTGTAGTAGTACAGAAAAACTATTTGCGTACGTAACTGATAAAACTGCAAAATTTTAGGCATAGGCAGGGCAAGGCAGCCCTTACGAATTTTTTTGGGTTTGTAATTATACTAATAGGTTTTTACTTTCTTTTAGTGTACGTGTCAAACAGTTTTATAGAAAAAGGGGGGGCATTTGTTTTTTGTAAAATATTGCAGCGTTCCCTGGTAAGCTAACATCATAACACCGATCTAAGAAACATCGCCAATTAGTCTTCAATATTTTGCAGAAAACTGTGTCAAAATCGATTAAACCATTTTAGAGATAAATATGAACATTCGTTTGCAATAGAATGTTACAGTACCCTCTTATGAGCTAACGTCATAACACCTATCTGAGAACCATCGCCGATTAGTGCCAAATATTTTGCAGAAAATCGTGTCTAAATCGGTCAAACCATTTTGGAGATAAATGGGAACATTCGTTTGAAACAAAATGTTGCAGGGCCCCCTGGTGAGCTAACAACATAACACCTATCTGAGAACCATTGCCGATTAATCCCAAATATTTTGCAGAAAAACGTATCGAAGTCGGTGAAATCATTTTAGAGTTAAAAGGGAACATTCGTTTGCAACAAAATATTTATTGCGGCGTCCCCTGGCGAGTAATCACCGTGACAACTATCTAAGAACCATTGTCAATAAATGACAAAGATTTTATAGAAAACCGTATCTAAACAGGTCAAACCGTTTTGGAGATAAATGGGAACATTTGATTGCACACACAAACAAACAGACAACCTCTTACCCTAAACACATGTGCCTCCTCCGTTCCGTCGTTGGTAATAAGTTAACAGTTGTTCTGGGTATTCTATGGATTTTATTAGTATTTATGTCGAACTATAAAAGTAAGAGCACGATAACTATTTTTCTTATTTCCTTTTCACATTATTTTAATCCTAAGTTGCAGTATTATTCAACTGTCAGTCAGAAAAATACGGAAGGGGGCGTTTAATAAATAATGTAATTTTACTCTGCGTCTCTTAATTCAATTTAAATTCACTGTAGAGAATACACACACGTATGTTTTATCAGTGGGATTCTCCTTTAATAGAACCTTATTGATATTTTGGCGATCAGTAAATAAAAGAAACGTTTTATCAATATTTTATGGTACTAATACGACGTGTATACATATATCTTACGAACGACTGTATATCATATGATTGTTCACGAAATTGTGCAAAGGGGTATGGTTGCTTTCCGTTTCCGGGCATTTCCATTATCTATTAAAGAGAGCTCATTAAAACTTTGTTCATACGTTACACTCACTTGTGTTAAATTTGTAGATAATCATTTGTTCTGCAATTACTGAGGTGAAATTATATGCCTCATATTACAATTCCGTCGTCATTATTAATATCTTCCTTTCTTACGCTACTACGATAAATGGTATTTCGTAATAACAAATTCTATAATCATATATTAATATATTTTAAGCATTTTTTTAAAATGTAGCTTATTTTAAATATTTAACCAGTTCTGTAATAAATTTGACATCCAGAAATATCACAAACTAATTAAATTGCTTAATTTAGTTTAAGAACCCTGTTTGTGCAGAATTTTCTTTGAAATGGAATGATAATAATAAAAACACAAAGTTTGTAAAACTTCCTTTTTATTTATTTTTTTAATTACTCATATTTGAATGTGTTTAACAATTTAACAGCATGTAATATTTCTTATTACAAATTATTAATATAATGAAATATTTCAATTTTTCCTATTACTTAACTGAATAAAACAAACACAGACTTGCAAAATAAAATTTGTAGTTTTTGCCTGAACTTGAAATAAATGGGAAAACATATTTATTACATTAGGAGAAATAAATATATATAGTGGTGAGGAAGCAAAAACCAACATAAATTAGTTTGTAATATTTATGAAGAACAATTAAATTTGAAACAAACTTCTAAATTAATTAATTACAGAATTTTAGATTTAAGTAAATTAACGTTTTCTCATTTTTAATTATATTTAATTCGTTAACACTTTATTGTAATGCCAAAGCTGGAAATTTAAATATGAAAATTTTAATTTCCAGCTATGGGGTTACAAACAACAAAGGATGCCAATAAAAAAAATAAAGTGAAAAATAAAGAATATATAAAAATTAAGTAAATAAAGTTTTCAATCATGTCATTTTATATCACTCAATTAACTTAATATAACTGGAGGAGTCAAATATTTTAAAATTTTTAGTCAATTTAAAATTTTGTACAGGATAAGAGCTTTGTAATGCAATTGCATATATCAAAATTCGACATTAAGGAGTAACTTGCGTAAATAGTTTATTTAACAGTGATGTTTATAAGGGTATAATGTTAAACTTACTTTGCCCAAAATTTTCATTGTTGGCGTTT
This sequence comes from Druceiella hillmani, assembly GCA_039881145.1. Classification (NCBI taxonomy): domain Eukaryota; kingdom Metazoa; phylum Arthropoda; class Insecta; order Lepidoptera; family Hepialidae; genus Druceiella; species Druceiella hillmani. The sequence continues at coordinate 18,864,304 of JAYKKI010000002.1, read as the reverse complement.
TGTTTTCGAGTTTTAAACGGGATTCGTTTTCATGGCTATTCAATTTTCATTCAAGTGAGACCTATAATTTTCTTTCATTTACTGATGTGTAGAAGAAGTACAGAAAGAGAGCGACGGAGGTTTTGCATATAATTACGCTACATTTTTAAGTTTTATGAATTACTGGCTATACCTACGACGTCGTTCGCGTGTAATTCAGAAAAAAAATTGATTTCTTTTTGTTTTATTTTTCTCTCATATGTTGATCCTCGGTATAAACTATTACCATATCAAATTTCATCAAAATCCGTCTAGTAGATTTTGCGCGATACGCGTACAAATTAATATACAGACAACGATTATAAAAACAGGTTTTCTGGCTTCTATTTCCATTCTATACGCTAAATCAAACACTTTTTTAAAAATATTTTCCATGTAAAGAATTTACTTTGTTATAGTTTTATCATATTATGAATTATTTCGACGTATTAAGTGTAAAATTATCTTCAAATTTGTCATTAAAATTTCCCTGATAATATACAACGTCGTTATTTATTTAAATGTTTATTATACCGCGTATTCAATATGTAGGCCAATTATGTAAAACCATAAACAAAAATAATTTCAACAAGACAATATCTGTCATTTAAAAAAAAATTAATTTTTTTCTGTAGAAATGAAATTTGTTCAACATTGGAAGAGTTGAACATGTTTCCTACATTAATAAATAAATTGGAATGATTTTAAATATTTAATAAATTTTGTATATTTAATAATAAATTTAACAAAATTTGAAAAAAAATCCCTTTATAAGGAAGTATCTTTTTAAATATTATGTTGTGCCGTAATATTATATTCGTTGCAATATTACAAACTTAACATGAAGTTGATTTTTAAAAAGTTTTGTGTCTCCTTTATAGATCCCGCTGAGGTAATATTGAAACATTTTATTAAACAAGTTCGTTTTTTATGGAGTTTCTGTATACGAGAAGCAAATTTACGAATATTTATTTATTACAGTATGTGAATATAAGGGTGACGAAAAGAAAAAAAAAGTTTCGTAAGTCGAGTTGCATCAATCATTACTAATGTATTAAATGCGGAAGTGACTGTGTTTGTTTATTTGTTTGATTGTTCCACCTTAATAGCTCAACTGCTAAGCCAATATTATTTGTTGTGATACTTGTGACGTATGATGAATATAAATATAAAATACTCCATTTTGAGACAAGATTTGTCCCGAGATGGAATATTGTATATTTACGAAGACCTCGGGAAAAACTAGTAAAAAAATGCATCTGTTTGAATATTTGAAGGACAACAGCTAAAAATTTCTGCAAAGTGACGGATAAGGTGCGATTCACTAGTACTTAAACTTCAACCACAAATAAACTGTACTATTATAGAAAAAATACGATGTGTTTGAAGTAGGTACTAAAAAAATAGTTGATTTTAGGGGAAAGTCTAATTCCGACCCAGTTGTAAAAAATCGTTCCTTAGGAAGAATTTTATTCCACACTTAATCTACTGGCCACGGAGGAAAAGGTAAAAGCTGTATAGTTTGAAATCCAAATATTTAATATACAACACACTGGAGGTCTAGCAATTTAAATTCAAAAGGTAGCCAAGTTGTTAGTTGACTTACGGTTGATCTCAGACAGAAATTACAAACGACTATTACACTACGAGGATAGCGCGATACAGGTTTCTGCAGATGTTTACTTCCAAAAGAGCAGCAGAAGTAGCAATAGAGCGTTTAAAAAAAATTCCTAAAAATAGGTTCTCCTCATAAAAATAGGTCAAGGATCTGTTGAGCTGTTAAATCGAGATGTAGAAGCTATGTTACGTGCTTGGCTAATTGATAATAATGCAAAAAATTGGGCTATAGTTTGTTACTTTGTTCAATTTTAAAAGAAGTCTATTCATCATACTTTTAAACGATCATGTTAGAAAACCTTATTTGGAACAGAACAAAGGCAAGAACAAAAACAAGACTCCGATTTACTCATACTTGAAAAGAGTTACTTGGAAAGCTTGTTACCGAAGAGGATTTAGATCTGCTTCATTAGCATCAAATCAATGATAACATTTAAACCTTAGAGGATTTACTAAAAGCTCCATTAATAAACAATGGCGACGCTTCAACTTTAAAAGATTTACCAGCATCTGAATTAATAATTTACAACGACTAGCTAAAAATAATACTTAAATATCACACGATTTGCCAGCAGTTCTTTGCAATTCATGAAAATTCTATGCCATTTATGCCAAAAAGAAGGACACATCAAAAATAAACGAAAATCTAGGATATCGGTTGAAAAGAAGAAAGATATTTCTATGAAGAAATCTAAATACGCGGTAGTGCATTCTATAGTTTTGCTTGATGATAGATAGAGGTCTATTACATGGAAATAATATTATAGGGATCGTGTTAAATAAAAAATAATAATTTATACCGAAATCGCACTTCAGTTGAAGATAATAAAAAATTAGGTTCCTAGAAACGTTCGTCAAATAGCTACTACTATATTTACCGAAACAGTCCTACGAATTAAGCTAAGTTTCCATGAGGCTGTTGGAAAATTATCCTCATTTGGTAGTCGAGGGTTAAAAAATTATTCCTGTGAAAACTGCAAAGCACATTGCAAAACATATAGACGTGCCTATAAAATGTAACATGGTTCGTAACTCGAAATGTTGTGTGCTTATGACCACATGACAGAAGCGAAAATTTTTAATATAAAAGTTTTAGTATACATGTACATACATACATATATATATATATATATATATATATATATATATATATGTATACGTGTATATATATATATATATATATATATATATATATATATATATATATATATATGTATATACACATTCATATTATGTGATGGATCTACACATTCATATTAGGCGACGTTATCTGTATACAATAAAATGAAATATTACATTGATTATATGCAATAACATACGTGTATTATATTAAATTATACTCAAATAAAATATTTATCAATAATGACCAAACTAAAACACAATTTAAAAAAGGCATAGTACATTGAACTTTCCACATAGTCAATTTAACTTTACTTGTATAGATATACACAACACTAATATTGCATAACACGTCACCCTTGTAGCTACAGACATATTGTTATTACAGCATGTCGGTGACACGAACTCACGAAATTTTACCTATCCAAAAAACGTCCAACGCTCACATCAACAATCACGTATATATAATGTGTTGGTATATTATATGTGTAGGCATGTCGCTGTGCGTACGCCGGTCTGGCGCCAGAGCAGTAGATGTTATATATATATATATATATATATATATATATATATATATATATATATATATATATATATATATATATATATATACCAAAAATCGCTCAACGCGCCTAAAGAAGTTTTACTTAAAAATATCTTTATCGGTAACTATTGAAGCATTTCTTTTCTTAACTCGTTTAGAATAAATAATTTGTTTTCTGTGATCATGGTTGTATTATTCACTCTACATTTAATAATGTTTAATTTACTACATAAATACTTTTAATATCTTAGAAACAATATTCTCTCAATTCACTACTGCAGTTAAGAGATTTGATCAAATCACTTCATTCCTTTAGGGAAATGGCAATATCAAATTTTCATTTCAACATGTTCCGTGAATTGTTCATCTCCCTGGGGACTTTGATTAAATTCCGGTTTTCATCATTTCCATGCAATAGATATACGCCAGGAAATATTTCGTTTCCGACAAATTATAACAGCACGCGCCCGGGCCTAGCGTTGCTGTGTGAGTCTCACTGGGTAAGTTACATGTACACATTTAGCAGTGCGGGATCTATTGAGACGCTTTTCAACTTATATCGATTATTAGAATGAGTCTGAATATGAATTTTCTGTCATAATTTCTTTATACATCTTTTGATTCTGGATACGGATTTTACCTTTGACATAAATTACTACGAAATAATTACGAAATCTAGGTTGTTTTTTGGCACAAAACGCAGAGTTATTAAATTTAGAAAATTACACAATAAAAATTAAGTTTTACACATTTTGTGTAAATTATTTTTACTTTATATATAGTGTGTTGGTAAATTAGTATAGTAAGAATAGAATAAAAATAAAATACTTAAAAAATGTACGATTTTTGAGACAAACAACATATTCCATTATTATTAATTATATAGTTATGATCTACTAATTATAAAACAACATATGGTATAAAAGTTTTATTAAAACAATATTTAAAATTTTACACAAATGATATTTATGGATCTAATTTTGCTCGGTCTTTCACATCTGTCTCTCTTACAATAAATCGTTACTACATTCGATTTCGACTAGCCTTAGTGTACTGAATTCGAATTTAAAATTTTTTTTAGATTGATGAATATTTCACCCATATCTCTCGCGATAAATTATTAGTACATTCGATTTCAACTAGAGTTGGGGCGCCGAATGCAAATTCAGAAGAAAAATATTTTTGCGATCCAAAATAGTGGTGTCTGTCTCAAAATAGTCACTATATTTAATTTTAACTAAATTTAGGACTTGAATTAGAATTTCACGACGTTTTTTTAAATTAAGACAGTGGCTTCCGTCTGTTAAATTCTAATTTCACTGGAGAAAAAAATTAAAGACCATTTATAAATCAGTTACAGTCTAGCTTGATAGTCTATCAGTACCTGTTATATCAGAATGAAACTCTATAGAGGAGGGCGAGGTTGCAATTAAGATGCTTCGATTGAGATTCTTCCTCACAAAGTAGGAATGGGATTATTAAGATCAGAATATGCTCTTGGCAAAATATGAATTCATATTTTCATAAGTATTGTTTGTTTAAAATTTTAACAGTTTGTCTACCATCCATTGTTTCCAAATTAACATGCAAACACTAATGGGACATGAACAAACACATCTTTTATAAAGAAAAATAAAACAGATCTACCGTTCAAAAACAAAAAATGTAATAATTTTGTAAGGTAAAGTGAAATCATTAAAAATATTTTAATTCTGCAGAAGCCTTCATCTTCAAGTAGTAGAATAAATTATAGTTTTTGCTAGTTAGTCCTTTATTAATAGATATAAAACGTAAATTTTTAATTATAATTAGACATCCGGATACATGTAAAAAGAATCTCCAGAAATAATGATATCGGTATCCCGGTATTTACAGAGTCCTGCTACTAGCATATAAAAGTATTTTTTCCCACAAATTTTGTGAAGATAAATGCTGTCTCTTCCTGAAACAACCAATTTCATTCTATTTTTGGACTTTTTGTAAAGTTTCTCTTTTATATACTCTTGCCCAAGATTTATGCTTTTCTCTATTATGTATTTTCCAGTTTTTTTTTTGCATTTGCTTTACTTTATCTTTGTATCTATTTCAATACTATTTCTACCTGTTTCTATTGATTTTATTTGTCTTTATGTAGTTTTAAAATTCTGAAATCAGTTTTAGAATTCTGATTCAATTTACCTGCCAATCAATATTCTATATGTTGCTCTTCAGGCTATAGATCAAACAGTGACATTATTCATTCGCACCATTTTCCAAAAGATAGAAACAGACGCGCAATTCAGATAAATCTGAAATGCAAGGTTCGTCTGTTATCTAAACTTCGAATCAAAATATTTTGTTAAAGCTGCAGAAGATTTAAAAATGATGAATTTTCTACAATATTTGGTGATGAACCTAAGTTTATTTAATTGTAAAAAAAATTATCCTTATTAAATAACAAACTTCAAAATATTAATTTGTAGATCGTTGCTAATCGCGAATCCATTCTTTGATATGGCGTAGGTATAATTAATCACTAAGAATGGATCACATAGTCTATACTTATTGCATGTGAACAGATATTTAGTCTTATGTCGGACGATTTAAAAACATTTGAAAATACACAATTTATAAGTGACTATATAACAAATTATTTGGATTTACATATATTAATCTAACATATCATACGCATTTATGAAACTATTTGATTCAGTGATATGTTTTAACAACAGATGTTGTTATGCAGCCATCAACGTCTTCTGCCAGCGACGATACATGTCTTGCTGCAACGGTTTCATCTCCGCCTAGTCAAGATCAATGTTAGTTTAAATTCTTCCTTTGAAAGATGTCAATTTTCACATTTATCTGCTTTATCTATCATATCTATAAGTTCTTCAATTAATTTATATTATTTACAATAAAATAAAATTCGTATATTCCAAGTCTTCATCTTTTCAGGAAGGTATGAAAGGTTTTGGTCCATATTTGTTAAAAAGTATTAGGAATAATTTGTTACAGTTCGACTTATTGTTTGGCAGTGAACATGAAAAAAAGAGCAACATGGAATTAAATTTTGTTACGTAAGAGAGTGATGACAAGTGAGAATATTGACTGTATATTCTGGGTAGAATGAGTAAGCTAAAAGTAAGTAGCTGTACATAGGGTTGCCAGACGTCCAAATAAAGCGGGACAGAGTCAGGATTTGTTAATATCTGTCCGCCAAATTATACGGGGTTCGGCTTGTCCGGTTTTTGTTATGTTTTTACCTTTCTCACCAATTCAGCTCACGCGCGAGAGTGAAGCACTTTACGCGCCGTTCTCATTTCGCCGTAAGGCCCGCCTCATTTTACCTGACACTACTTCTTGTCGCCGACTTGAGTGAGCGCTCGCACCTACCCCCACGTAAGCGACCCACTTGCAGGCCGATCGCAAACGCTCAGTCAGTGGCGCTCATATATAGATCGTTAACGAACGTGACGATTTTCTACGGCAGTCCGTCGGCGGCGCATATTTACTAGTATTTTGAGTGCAGCGGTTACAATTGTGGCAAGTGCTTCTACTTTATTAAATTATTGCTTGAGTAAATAAGATCAGTCACCCCAAAATACGTTTTCTGATTTTTGCAATACTGCATTCCATTTTATTACTCTGAGAAATTGTACTGTAGTACATGTCTTCTTTTTGTTGTTATTTACTCTCCGATATTATAGTAAATTTTAAGTTTTCCTTCGCTTTTATCTTGTTAATATGTATGTAGCGACATATCCGTTGAATAGAGCTCAAATTAATAAATTATTACTTCTAATTATGTTATCAATATTAGTTTACGGATTTTGTTTTTAAATTTTTTCAATTATAATTTAATCCTCGAATACTTGGCCTTGAGATCCCACTTTTTATAATGCGGAATTATTCGCTTGCTTCCTACTCAACCCATACCGAAAGAGTTCGAGACGCCCAAGCCTTAAAGGGTTATATAACCTAATTTTTAATGATATTACTTGATATGAATTGAATCATTAACAACTAACATTTATTTTAATATTACTTTTTTTTTCAATTTTCCACTAGCTTTCGAAAATATAGCCCATGTCAATAAATTAAGTTTATGCACTTTTCATTTTCATTTTCATTCCGTTATTCTGAATATAGCCAAACCAAGTTATGTAAAAATGAGTATACGTATATGTAGTATAGTATATTGTTAGTAGCTCAATACAAGTTTATTTTTCAGAACAATATAGTGAGTGGATAAACACTGTTTTTTAGTGTTTTTTTATTTATTTTCAGATTTCATAATGCCAAAGCAAAAATGTATCTTTTCTGAAGAGTTACAACAAACATAACATATTTAAGCCGGCTTCACAACCATGGGAAGTAAGGCGTGAGATTTGCAACCAGGTTATGCCTATAGCTAGTAAGAGTAAAATCCATATTGAAAACGTAAACGTAAGAGTAAAATCCAACTTCCAAAGAAACATCGCAAAACATTAGGACCCCTACGTGTTTATTACAAATTTTGTAACGGTGAAACCAGATCGGAGAAAAGAAGTATAGGCAGCTGACGCTACCTTGGATTTTTACACATTAAAGTATAAGCAGTAGTTTAATTCATTTGACTGTACAGTACCAATTCAAAAGTGGCTTTTTGCCGATTTTAATACTGCCAAAGAAATAACATGTACGTGGAAAAAGGCGGAGGCCTTTTTAATAAAGTTATTCCCGCTGTTGATTCAATATTTTGATCTCCAGAAAGACGGAATTAAAATTTGCCTAAGATATATTCAATCACAATAAAATGAGAAATCTAAAACTGTTTCCAATTACGTATTCGATTCTTTGCTTAAAAAATTTTTCTGTCAAGCTGACAGCATTTGCTGGTGATAATGCTTTGCAAATTTTTTGGGTAAAGAGAGAAGGGGGCAAAGTAATGTTTACTGTAAATTAAAAAAAAAAAAAGCCAAAGCTATTAATTATTTGCCATTGTGTTTGGAAGTTGTTGTCATATCGATTACTCTATAATTTTGCTTCATTTACCGTATAAACTGAGGATCTCAAAACATATGTTCTAAATTAGATGTTCACTTAAGACAAATACTGTATGGTTGAGTTTCTTCCCAGCAATGGAGGATATTCTGCAAATGTTTGAGCTTCTGAAGACTTATTTCTTATCAACGGAGAACTCAATGTATGCTACTTCTGGGCTGTTCAAAACTGTTTTGAAATAATGAACCGCATCAACGCGAGAATTAAGCAAGACTCTTGTACTTTGAAAGTAATATATATTTTGCGCAAAGTTGGAAATAATAATAAATACTCTGAAAAAGTGACAGTTTTGAAAAACAATATAAAATGCACGCACATTATTGTAAACATTTACAATCTTGGACTGAAAACTTGTAAAAAGACATTAAATATTTTAATGGAATGATCTTAAAAAACGTTCATGAATGCAGCTAAGTTTCATAAACTGTAAATATTCTAGCACAAAACAATGTTAAAATTGATGATAGCAAATATTTTGACCATTAGCAAAATTTAAAAACGTTTTTGGACGAAAAAAAAGAAGATTTCAAGAAGCTGTTAGCTCATAAAAAATATTTTCTCACAATTTAGTTCATTAAGTAATTCAGATTGCTCTTCAGAGTACCTTACGCCTTCTTAATATTATTTTGCTATTCCGGGTCACAATGCAAATATCGAGAGAGTGTTTTCTTTGATTGAGCAATAATGGTCAAAAGAAAGAAACATACTAAATGTGGACACCATAGCAAAAATAGTGGTTGTGGAATTTAATCTAAGACATTTAATGTGTAAGGAGTTCTTCAACAAGATTTTGACAGAAACGAAAATTTTAAAGAGGGCTTCCTCAGATGAGTAATATTGACTATTTTTGTTTCTATTATTCATAATCCTTATTGATTGTTTTGGCATCTTAATTTTTTTAATTGATATATTTGAAGTACGTTAAATATATAAAGACTGATTCATTAATAAGAAGAAATAATAGACGTTATATTTTGTAATTAAGAAAACTATGATAAAATGTTCATTAAAGAATGTTAAATCTTTTACAGTAATGATTATTGAATAAAGGAGACTGATTATTAATAATTACTAAAGTACAAAATGACTTTTATAGTGACGATTGTTAAATAAAGTAGACTGATTATTAGAAATTGCAACAAAATAAAAACCTTTTTTAGGGTGTCCGGAGTTTTGGCTATCAAGATAGTCAAAAGTTCGGATAAACTGAATGGGCACTCTGGCTTTTCGATTTTAAGACGTGGCAACCCTAACTCTACAAGAGTTCTCAGTTCAATGTTCTCAGTTGAATGTATAAAGCCCAATTATTTGTCTTATGTTCGTCATACTTAAAAATAATTTCAATTCATGGAAATTACTACTCTGTTACCATCAACTGATCGAGTGCCAGTATATTATAAGTTTGTTATTGTAATTTATGTATTATTATTTCCATTTACTTTCTCGTGCCAGTAACGGATTTTTACACAAATGATAGGCAAACAATTAAATCTTTTACATTAAGATATTTGAATGTAACTAAAACTTACAACTATTAAAATATTGGTTCTTTTTGTTTCTGTATGGAAAAGTATATTTTTAGCAAAAAGTATTACTTTGTGGAATTAAGGATCTTTTATTTTTATACTTATTTTAGAAATTCTTCTATTACAGTTTGGGAAGAAAAGTAATTGTCATATTTAAATGGTTTTAAAGTCTGCATCCATAAGAGAAAATTTTTTTTTTCATTATAATGTAAATATAATATACTTCACACATAACTTTTAATTGAAAAGTCTTTCATTTATTCTACAATTTTGTACTATATAATCAAAAGGGTATATATATATAAATGGCAAGAAACATGCCATCTTTTTCTAACGACGATAAAAATGTCGTACGGAGTGTCCAATCTATTTAATGCAATACCTATGGAATGAGCTAGAAACAAATTCTGAGTCCGTATATATATCACAAGAAAAAAGGGCACACATTGTTATATGGAAACTGCGCACGATAAATGATAAAATTTTCCAGAATATGGAAAAAAGCAAAGCAAAATATAAGATTTTTCTTTTATTTTTATTGTTTATGACCTTAAAAAGTTCTATAATAACTAGACATTTTCAAAATCATACCTCTATAATAGGCGTCGATCCCAGAAACCAAAGGGTATGTTTAAGCGTATTTGTCAAAAAACTTCTTCATATTCATTGCATATAAATACCTTATACATTTTTCTAAATATGTCTAGTTTTCTTTTTGTTAAATTTATTGCAATTTGTGCCTGAACTATTAGTCTAGCCAAGTGATATTTTAGTAATTTGGACACTGTTTTTGCACAACTTAAAATAGACGAGGAGCTCTACGAAAATAATTTAAATAAATAAATAAATAAAATGACCATAATAATTTCCTAGAAACCAATTGCAACAATCTTACTTGAATTTTTGGCATAATTGGCGAAATACATATCCGCTTTTTGTTTATCATATATATACCAGATCATATCTTTCAAACGGCGTGACTGAACCAGTTATACATCCCCTTAATTAATGGCTGTTTTAGCCAGAGCATGAATGGTAAGATTCACAAACGAGATTTAAATTATATACATAAGTAAGTTTAATTTAATGTCTACCTGCAGCTAAATTTGTTTGGCGCGTGAGCGGGAAATATGTTTTTAGAAACGAACGTAATGAAATTTCAAATATACAAACTTGTTATCCGCATTACCGTTCTGGTGTATATTATTTTCTTCCATCAGTTAATTAATATTTTTAAAAAGTAGTTCATGGAACTCTATTCGAAATTGCATATAAATACGTCGTTATTTTCAGTAATGGTTTTGTTCTAATCCATATCACATTATGATATGCTATCACCATATCTATTATCTTAACGTCTTCGTATTTCAAGGTCATACTCAATTTTAAATCGTTTCATGACATTGAAATGATGTAAAATAATTTCGTGTTATAATGTTTCTATTTTATTGTTCATGAATAAATAATGAAATGTCAGTCTAAATATAATACAAAAATAGAAGGATTAAAAATAGAAGAACATTGCGCATTTCACGTCGTGTAATAAAACTTGACTTCGCATTGTTAATCATCAACTTCAGTATTTTCATTTATGAATTAGAAAGAGATGAATGTTTATACAATTTTTCTATTAATTAAAAAGATACGAACGTTTATATTATGTATTACTATAGTGAATTTATTTGGCGTTAATGTACCAAACATTGACCACAAATTTTGAGTTTTAATTTTGATAGTCTTCCCTTTTGGATCATACTTAATGTATGATTTCACACACATTTTTGATAGGACTGAACAAGATATAATTAAAGAAAAAAAACTTACTGAACAAGATATAATTAAAGAAAAATATATTATATATAGTAATACTTGTGTTACGGGTTGAGTAACTAGAAAATTGCTAAAAAATATGAGATTCGGTCAGATGTTTATTCTTATGTTGCAAGTAAGGACATGAGGGAAAATTATCCTATAACGGTATTTTTTTCTTCTCATATTTATTTATATATTTAAAATAATTAATAATTATTTCGGAATTTTTGCTCCCAAAATGATTTAATTTCACGAGTAATTTGATTCACAAATGTATCCGAATGAATCGAACTGTGAATTTGGAATAATCTATTCTAAGCACGTACTCGTTTATATTACATTCCATAGAGAGATTAATATCGACTTAGAATAGTGATTTCTTAAACTCGTCCGATTGTGTTTATCATTTGAGCTAGTCCGTAGCGAGTCGAGTAGGATCAATATCTAGAGAGGTGGTCGTAATTCGAATTCACGAATCGTTACTTTGTACTAAATTAGTAATTTACGTCAACTTTTGTATGTAAATATAATTTTGAGTACATAGGGCAAATATCTATATTTACTTTTATTGATTCTATCGATATTTAACTGATAGAAAATTTAATTGTATAGTTATCCTTGATAACAATTGTATGTATTATCGAATTCCAATATTATATATAGCATTTACATAATTCATATTTTCTATGTTATTAATATAAAATGAAACAAAAGTTATCAAATAAAAAAAATAAGTGAATTTGCTGAAAATTAATGTAATATATTTATTTTAAATACTTAATAATTTATAAAGAAATAATTTTTAATTAATAATTCAAATAAATACATACCGAAACTTAACGTCACTTAGAGATATATCCTAAAACTATATTAAAAAAAATTTATAAGCACAATTTTTATCACGAATATTTACTGTTAAATATATTTGGCGTTAATTTTGTAGAAATTCATTATTCACAATTAAATGAAACTACGTGATGTAGTATTATTTCTACTTTCTTTAATTTCTTTACCACGATCTAGGCTTCGTTGTATTACAACATCTTCCTGAAGATGTTGTAATACAACGAAACCTAGGTCGTGGTAAAGAAATTAAAGAAAGTAGAAATAATACTACATCAAGTAGTTTCATTTAATTGTGACGAATATTTACAATAAAGAAGTGTTTTCATTATATGGACTACTATTAGATTTCAATTACTAATAAAAATTATTTTAAAATACAGATATGACTTAGCTTTTTTTCAATATAAAACATGTGTTGTGGATTTACAATTACTTCAATAACCATCATGAATATGATATAATTCATACATGCATATAAATATATGCTTAGTGAATAACGTCACGTTGTCGTTTTTTGTTGCATTATCTGTCGATTCTTGTGCGCATCGTCAAATTTCACTCGCATCATTTTTTCATAACGTACCTAAACAAGTATAACTTCTAAAAATAACTTTTTTTTAAATTCTCTAATTTTATAAATTATAATAACGAGGTATTTGAATATTTGACAATAGTTTTAAAGTAAACAGTCATGAAACACTAAATTAGTTCAGCTTATGAATTATTATAAGCTAGAATTAAACATGTTAATTTTAATGAGCTTAAATTTAATCGGAATAATAATTAATAACACGTAAGCACAATTAATTACTTAACACAAAAAGAATAATTAAATAACAATACGTAAAAGAAAGTGCTACTCGTCCGTTCCGAACCACTATTTTGCATAGAGGATTATTCCTCGAATGAACTCGTCTATTCGAATCAAATCTCTCTTCAAATAAAGCGAGTATAATTTGCCAACTCTTGAATTCGTCCGCTTGATTGGTGTTTGAATTTGTTATTTACAAAGTACCGTAGGCGGATCGATTCTACACAGCCAGCTTAAGCTGCTTTGTTTGTGTTGAGGTCAAATTCTGCGGCCCGATTGCAATTCGATTCGAAGAATCGATAATCAATTCGAATCTTAAAATAATTTAATCCTGAGTACTCAATTGTGTAATGTATTCGGACTCGCACATCACTAATTAACACCGACAAAATGTTTCGATCGTTTGCCGTCCTGTAATGTGCGCCCGCTCTAATAAATGCAGGAGAGTGTGAACGCATGCGCGCCGGTACGCACGCAGGCACTCGCGCAAATGCACACACGCGTTGCCATGCCGTGCTACGCGCATACACATATTTGCATACAAAACTTGTGCTTATGCAATTGGATTACCACTTTATGTTATAGTAATGATTGCTATACCCGCGCTTATGCAATTGCATTATTAGGAGTAACTACGAAGTAAAGATCTTTATTGCACGAGTTGTTTAAATGAAATAATAGAAAAATAGAGTATATTATATAGTATATTATAAGTAGTATACTTAAAATGCATTACATCGCTAAAGCATTAAAAAAGTTGAAGAAAATTATGCAGTGTTTATCTTTTAAACCAATACACTATTTATGTTTTTAAAAACTGTAAAAATAAATTATTTATAATTTCGTTTTACTCTATTCTTCTACCAAAAAACCAAAGAAAGACATCTTAAGTTATGATATATTAAATAGTGATTTTTTTCAATCTATCATCATTTCTGTATACGTGATGTTGATCCTCAGAACTGATTGAACTGACTACTTTTGTAAATGGTAATGAAGAAAAATTAAGATACATCAGTAGAGTAATAATAATAAATCTTTTATTGATACCAGGTTTGAAGTTTTGCTTTTTAATTTTGAAAATCCTTTTAATATTGCAAACATTATGTATTTGACCCATGTAAGTTTTTATGAAAATACATCGATTATAAAAATACTCATTACAATTACATCATTTTCTTAGTATAAAATAATCGTAATAATTACGATTTGAAACTGGTACAGCGAAACAAACGGAGTATTTGTACAAAACTATGTATGCTTTTAATTGGGATATTCTAAAAAAGAGAAGTTGCTCTTACGTTGGACATTTATTAGGAAAAAATCGTGACTTTCCGTTTTCTTTCAGTCAAATAAACGAAATTGTAATTTTCAGTAATTATAAGACATACAAGAGACATAAAAATACGTGCGCATTAGACATACATTTTTCTTTTTGATAGACAAATTCCGTCGTTGATAATGGCATATATAACTTGCGAATGAGTAAATAAATTAGTGACCTCGAAACTCAAACAAAGTAATGTCTACTTAGGGAATAGCGGAATTTAACGGTAAGATAGTTGTTATTTAATTAAAAAATATTTCAAGTGTCGTACTCTCATAAGTATGCAAGAAGAGTTCTCAGTAAAACTAAATACGTAAACCACGTAATCTTATACCCCGATGAAATTTCATGAAAGGACCGTGGGCAGAACGTGACATGCTTTTTACATAAATCACATCACAATTATTTAGACCATTGTGTTCATATTAGAAACAAAATACGAGTGACAAACAAAATTAAATTTCAAATAACCGCAAAATGTCCCTTCTCTACCTATATCCACCAAATGTATATGTAATAATTCATGACAATAACGAACTTACAAAATAAATTTATCTTATAAACTCGAATTGAAAAGTATACCAGGATTTAAAAACATTCCATCTGTGGATGATTGACTAAATTAATTAATTCCTGAGATATTTTCTAATATTAATTTCTTTACATTTAGTGCGTTGGATGAAGCTGGTTTATTGGGTGGTGCCGGAAATTCGGTAGAGGAAAAAGGAATTTTGATACTGTAATTGTTAATTTGTCGATTCAAAATTTCTATAAAATTTAGCAACATTAAAAAAAATTAGGTTTTTTTATTTTCAGAGTACCGCGCCTGAATTAAAAAAAAATGGAAACCTTTTAAGATTATTCACATTTCACATGCAGGAACTTAAAAAATATTTAAGAATTTTGCATATGTTTTTTGTTTTAGATCCTGTAGGGTATCAAATGAGAGCGATATCACGATTACTGTAAAATAAACACTGGGCAATATATCTACATGGTGTAACACAATATTACTATTTGTAAATAGTTAAATATGTATGTTTCGGAAAAAGCCTCACCGTTCTCCATGCCGCCTTTTTTATTAGAGCAAATATTACCAAAATATTACTAGTGCAAAAGTCTGTAATAAAAGTAAATGGAGTAGAAATAAGGCCACCAGAAGAGGCTTCGTAACAATGTAAAACAAATGAGAGTTTATATGGTTTAAAAGTAAGTAATTTATTGCTTTATTTACTTATGTGTCGTTATAAAAATTGTATTGAAATCTGTGCATTTCAGTAACGATAAAGATTTGTTCACCATCACCGATACAGGACGTGCAGTCTTTGAGGGCGCGCCGTGCTGCTGGAATCCTGGTTCGATTCCTCGTCGAGCGAGGCTGGATTATTATTGGCTATTGATTGGCTGTAAGAGATTGCTTTCGCAGCAATCAACCATATTTATGTGTAACAACCGGACAGACATGTAGGTGGTCTTAAGGGGTTTCAGTTTTGTGTACATTAAAGTAAGCAAATAAATAAATAAATATTCCGCAATATAATTTCTGTGGCATTTATTACTCTTGATATATAATAAAATAATGTTATTTTAGGGAAAAGGTAATTACTGAACCAGACGCGGTTAATTAATGGAGAATGACTGTATAATTAAATTTCATTTAAGTTGATTTCAAACGCAAATGCATTAAAGAAAATATTATTAAAAACGATGAAGGCGTATAACGGAATTTTTCGTTTAAAAACAAAAAAAAATTAACTTTATATCATAACGTATTGATCTCTCCTCACACGTAATGAATGAAAACATAGTAAGCCCAAGAAAATAATAATAAACGTAGAACTTCATGTGTAAACATTTTTTTATATTATATAGCTATTTAACTGAAAACTAGCATTAGATTAGGTAATTTCTGGTTTTATGCGACCTACTTTCGTGGTACGTCTGGTAGTAACCGTCTAACAAAAGTAACTTCAAGGAAAATACTTTAAAGTTCTGTGATATATCATCAGAATTCAGAAACTACTAACGACGTTAGCGTCTAAATAATTGATCGATATTAATTGGCTATTACTTTCATATATGTCCTTCAATTTTTATGGTTATATTATAAGCCTTTTTATATTACCGTATTGTTGAAATTGATCCAAATGTATATATTTTTTAAAAATATCTTTGAACTTGCTTAAAGTGAATTGAGTAGAATTTTTAAGTGTTCATATTATATCAATATTGTATTTATATATTATATATTATAATATATAATATATAAATACATATATATAAATACATATAATATATAATATATAAATATATATATTATATATTATATCAATATATAAAAAAATATGATATTCTTGGTTACAAAGGCAAGGTTCTAATATTATTTAGTAAATAAAAAATGGAACTCTAATTTTACAAATTGTTACAAACGATTTCACAAACGATTCTTAAATTATCCAATGATTACATTCATAACTATGAAATAGCCTTCTTTTATAACTGCCGCTCTAAAACATTAAACATTTTTTATGTAAACCAAAGGCAGAGGACATACTAATTTTAACATAATGCCAGAGAATAACATACAATTTCATAACAATTTCAACAACATCAATGACAATTACATAGTCTCAGATGTTATTCAAGTTCATATAAATTATGCATTTGGAAATTTGTGCGAAAATTACAAGCAAGGAATGGTGTACGTTATGCCATTTTTGGAGACACGTATCTTAAGCGCAGAATTTTTTCGGGTAAAACTAAAAAATGCGTGTGTTTTATGTTTTAAATTTTAGTATATATACTATGAAGGTAAATTCCCCGAATTGCGATTGATGCATTATACATACGTATATCATATATACACACATATATATATATATATATATATTATATGTACACACACACACACACATATATATATATATATATACATATATATATATATATATATACCACTACCTGAATAATATAAGGTGATTAATAAAAAAGTAATGAAAGATACAGTTTATTTTTGTAACTCGTTATGTCACCCAAAATCATTTACCATTTGGTACTTCCTATATATATTATTTTCAAGTTGTAGAATTTTCAATGCAAATTTTACTCAACAAGTTGAAAAGTGAAAATGAATAAACGAATTAATTTACTTCTTTGTAGAATTTATATATTTCGATCAATTTATTAGTATGTTCAATAGGGTAGGAAACAGAACTTTATACTCTCTTTACACCTAACATACATCTATAGTTTCACTCGTCCTTAAACACGCTTTCCTATATATTCTTCCGTTTTTATGACTCTTTGCATTACTATCTTCATGTTATTTCTAGTTTGGTCAAATTTTTCCAAATGCCGAGAATTTTGAGATCATTTCTCTGTCTTTATAGACAATGACATATATATATATATATATATATATATATATGTATATATATATATAATAAAAATATAATATTACTCACACAACCAACATTGAAAATATATAAATCATCCTTGTTAATTCCTCGAGTGCCCCAGGAAAAATGAAATATGAAATTAAGCCGCATTTAACTTAGGCTAGTGAATTTATACGAAAATTTCCACTTCGACGATGCTCGAGCTTAATGTCAATATAATAGAGAGTAAAGTAGCGATAACGTTTTCCTTGTAAATTATTACGCGCTTGGCTTAAAAAGTCTCTATTTTAAGTTCTGAAGAAGCCCACCTGTAAATAAATATGAAGAACCTGTATTTTGATAAGAATTAACAAAAAAAAATTGTGTATGAGCTTTGGAATTGATAATTCCTCGTGCGGTGTAATTATTAATCGACATTTACAATATCAGTAAGATAAAGTTGTGCTTAATAATATTAAATAAACTTTTAGGAATTATTCAACTATTAAATGGAATCTTAATCTCTAATTATTCTAAAATATCATGTACTCTCAGGCTCGCTATAGAGACATCTTCACTGTACAAATTAATGTTGTTATTTTCAAATACAACTAAATCTCACAAAATGCTACAGTGTGCGAATTTTACCACATATCTTATAATTTACATTTCAAGGAGTTATTTAGGTAAAAGTAAAAAATCATTTATGGCGTAAGGGGAATTGGATTTAAACTCTTCTGAAGTAAAATTAAAACTTATTTATATACAGTAAATTAATAAATAGTGGCCAGCCTCCGGCTTTCCCGAGTACCATTATAATTCTTTGTAATGAAGTTTATCCTTGGAGCTTATTGTTCACATCAATTTCATTAAACATTAAAGAGCATGTCTGTTTGCAAGGGCTCACACGCTGGTTCTGAGACCGCGCGATTAGCAGTTTTCATATCGATTCCTCGTTAACAGCGCGGAGTGATAAAAGAGCATGGCTGCGGTCGGCGTTTTTACTATGCATCGACTCACTACTGTTTTGTTGTTCGATTGATAACTAATGTTATAATGCTTGATTGTCCAGTGGCATTCAATATATGTAAAGGTTTTAATGTGGCTTCTCCCAAGCTCTTTTAGATATTGAGACAAAACGAATTAAATCCTATAATTATTGTTTTTTTAGGAAATATATCAAGAACCGTCAATATGGGTTTAATCGTTTCTGATATAAGACATTTAGTTCAAATATTAGGCAACAATTTTAATAGAGGTGTCTATATTAATGACTACGTAAGTAACTAAAAGCAATAGGCAAGGGTTGTAAAATCACAGATTATGCAGTTATATTGGGTTCGATGTGTTAATTTTGATTACATTAACGCTTAATATTTGTGATTATTATATTTCAGATAATAATCACAACTATAAATGACATTGATATGACAGCATGCAAAATTGACAACCCAATTTTGTATTTTTTTATTTTGCTTTATTTTAATTTAATGCATTAGACATTTCATATAAATTAGACATTTCTTATTATTACTACAAATACCTTTTTGATTTCTTAGAAATACCATTTTGGAACTACGTATTTACATTTAAAAACTATGTGTGAAAATACAAGAAAATGACGAAATAGCTCAAACGATGCGAAATAATTTTTATCTTCTAGAGAAGAATTTCTCTCCAGAAGCTAATAACATTTTTTAACATTTAATTCTCCAGTAGATGAGCCTTATTTGAATAATTTCATTTTAGGTGGTGTTTAGAACTAGAACTATGTCTTACTCCGCATTAAATGGCGCTGAGGGACGGGAGAGAGGAGGAGAGAAAAAGGCTTTTCTCTTCCAGAATAGAATGTTATATTTTTAGACCTAATTTCAGTGCTTATTTTTCCCAAACTAATTATTGTAAAGCAACGATAGTATGGGATTAGATAGAATTATTTTTAATATAAATTTAACAGATTATATTTAAATTTATAATAAAAATAATTTTGAAGGTTCTATCCGTTTTAAATCGTATATCACAGCATAATTAGAAAGTGTGATTAAATTTTATATAAATATGCATTCCACGTTCTGTAGAAAAAAATGGAATCGCAATAAAACTGATTCTGTATATTTGATATTGATTATATCATGTTTTATTACAAAAAGAAGAAAATCATTTTAAATTAACGACATCCGTTCTCAATTAAATAAATTTTATTAAATGTTGGGGCGTATTGCTATCGTTTTCTTTAGATTTTTTTTATTTTTGTGAAAAATGTGTCGTTCACAGATCACTAACCACATAAATAATTTTAAAATTATTTCGATTTAAGATTAATCCATTTAATAAAATTTATTTACTTTTTGAATTGTAAAGAAAAAAATCTTGTTAAAGGAAAATTAAATTAATCACTTATCAATAATAAAAATTTCGAAATATCGTCTTACGGCGTTTCAAAATTATTCACCTATTTGAAATTTCTGTTTCGTTGGGTCATTTAAGGGCAAGTGTTTTTTTGCCCTTAAATGACCCAACGGATTGCAACGAAATTTCGTATAAAGGTTATGCACATCTGAGATTAAAAGGTAGGTTATATATATATATATATATATATATATATATATATATATATATATATTAAACAAATCAAAAAGTGTTTCTCCGCGACTTATGTATAATATTACGAACTTTTTGAAATTATTTGAATTAGGTCACATATCGGAAAAATAACATCTAAATAGAAATAAAAATAATGAATAAATATTTGTTATTTTTATTTTCTTTTATATAAATAATTAGCGTTAATTTTTGTTAATTAAGTATAAGTTATGTAGTAATTAACTTTTCTCGACGATAAACATATATGCAGTGCAAATTAAACATTGGGGAAGTTATAGTTGTGTTTTATAATTACGATAATATGAAATACAACTATTACGTAATGATGAAATACAAATAATAAAAATAATTATTATAAATTACAATTATAGAATTATTATTAAGTAACCCTTAATTACGTACATAATCACAATTAAGTTGCTGAGATATTACATTTGATTGTGAACCATCTCAATTTTCCTGAGGAATATAATCGAACACAAGAAAATGTTCAGATAGAGAACAGCATTTTCCATCGTACTGATAAGCCCACACGTGTGCAAATGAATATCGCAAATATTGGATAATATTTATAATTGAACGATATAAAACCCGACTGACCCAAATATAAGATCCCTAGCCATAAAACGGCCAACGAAACCTTCCTGAGATAAGTTTAGTGAGCCATCGAAGAGAATAATAACCGTGCCCTTGAGTGATATAAAAATGGTTTAAGTTTTTTATTAAAATATTTTCTCATATAACTTCATAATTACGAGTCAAGGCTACATTTATTTCAAGTCTACTCCAATTTTAGTCTGCCTTCTCTAGAACGAATTGAGAAAAATCGGAAATTTCATACTACCTTTGGGAAATACTTGTAATATAATCGTAAAACCCAGGTCGGCTATTCGTGGGTATGCCATGATATTACACAGATGTTATTCACGGTAATGTCGAACCATAATAGATAAAAAAATGTTAACAGATATTATACAGATGTTATTCATGCTAATCTCGAACTATAATAGATAAAAAAATATTAATAGAAATGTTAGTTTTGTGCGTTGATGTTTTCCGATTCTAGAGATTCTGATTATTTAATAACTTACTGATGAAAAAAAAAACTTCAACTAAATTACGGGAAAAGACTTTTTAATATAGTTGTTTAATAAAAATTATTGAACTTATTCAACAATATATTCATATTTTTCACTCCACCGTGCCGAATCTTTTTAATATGTATTTCCAGAGATAGCCATATAAAAATTCAGTAGTAGCAAATTGTTTTAAAATATGTGATAAAATAGTATTTTTGCCTATAAAAGTCTACGACACTGTAAACGATTAGGAAAAAATGGTATATCCACACCGCACTTAGTCTCTCGCGAAACGTGTGTACATTACGTTTATGATATTCAAGTAATAGATTTCGTTGTTGTTATTTTATTGTTATTAAAGCTTATGTGGTGTTAGTATTATAGGGCTTATAACTAACAATTGAAGTGCCGTACACCTTGTGCCGCGTCCAACTCTTGCTGTAGGTTTGTGCTTGGTTTTTGAATACTAATAATGTCGAAAGTTAATCATAATCTGTTTAATCATAATCTGTCGAAAATTAATCATAATCTGTTGCATTATGAGAATTTTGTATACATTAATGGCCTTATGAATATTAAGGGTAAATATTCACAAATATTAATTATACGCAACTTAAATATATATGCACTATATACTACATAGGCATAAAACCACAAAATTTATATTTCGGAAATGTGAAGATTTGGGATAATCGCTGTAGTTATCTGTCCTCGTCAGATTAGATTTATCAACCCTTTTTCCTTCCAGTCAGTTTTTTTAAGACTTTGTTGAGTTGTTTCACAAACAACGGGGGGAGGAGGATTTTAATTTGCGTATTTAAAAACATATTCCAAAAAACTAGCGAAGGATTGCGCTAATTTCGCATGTTTTTTGGAATATGTTTTTAAATACGCAAATTAAAATTATGAACATTTTTTTTGTAGTCTATCGTAACAAGCCCTATCAAATAATACTCATTTTGATACGTAAAAATATAATTACACATACTTTTATTTACCCTCTCTTTAATTCTTATAGAAACAATTTTTTAAAAAGGTTATATATGTAGTAATTGTTTATGTAGAATTGTGTAGAATATGTGAATTACTTACTTGTATTACTATGGCAAATATCAAGTTTCAGTATCACATGGTCGCTGTGAAAATCGGAGGTGTGTATAGAAAAACGTAAATTCACCCGGGTGACGTTAGCAAGGGTGTTAAAATATTTTATAGCCCTATTGCTTTTCTACTTTTATAGCGAGGGATGAATGGAGAAATTGTCTATAACGCTTAGACTATTCTCTGTGTTTGC
This sequence comes from Druceiella hillmani, assembly GCA_039881145.1. Lineage (NCBI taxonomy): Eukaryota > Metazoa > Arthropoda > Insecta > Lepidoptera > Hepialidae > Druceiella > Druceiella hillmani. The sequence continues at coordinate 18,841,305 of JAYKKI010000002.1, read as the reverse complement.
TTGTATATATGATGTTATCTTGTTATATAAACTTGCAATACCATTTCAAGAGTTATGTTTGATTAATTTGATTATTTTGTATCAGGGAAGTAATTGAAATATTTGTACAAAGATATTTGATATAAACGTAATTTCTCAGGAAATTAATTTTTTTAAGTTCCAATAAAAGTTACAATATACTGTTATTCAAATCGAATCAGTTGGAAATTTTGTCAAATAAATTTTAAAGATCAAAGAAGTTGAAATTTTCTTTGCAAATACTTATGAACGCAAGCCTTATCCAATAATAATTCTGTTAAAAATTCCTTACGTGTTTTCATGATAGATTGCATTTTATTACCTGTTTCTACACAAAAATCTTTACCATTCCAGTAATATAATATATTGATCATATCTAAAATAGTTTTAAACACAATTGATCAAAGTTGCTTTATTTTATTGAACTTTCGACAAAAATAATGTTAATTTTCATATACATTTAAGTATAAGATTCCATATTAACACTTTACTTTTCGAGGGATATAAAGGAAATTTTATTCAGTATAATAACTGTCATTAATCTTTATAAGTAAACTCATTTTTCGTTTCCAATATATATTTGCCGAGTGTTTAAATTTTGGAATTAGACACAATTTTAAATGATTTCAAAAAAGGAGGGGTTCTAAATATATTAATTTTTTTTCACGTGACTCCGAGACTATAACTTGGAGACACTTTGATCAATTTTCATTATTCTTTTTCTGTGTGGAAGTTAATGGTTTCGGAAAGATCCCATATAAATATAGTGAGAATCTGTTGATGGACCCTGGAGATATCTTAAGAAATTCTTCAACAGATGAATGTACAAAGAATTATACTGAATTTTAACTAATTTGACAGGTCGTCATAAGTACTGTACTCATGGATAGTAGTTTGATAATGGAGCTGGATGGTGGTGACAGAACTCTTCAAATAAGAAGTAGAGTCATCGAGTTTGGGCTCATTTAACTTATCTTGACGAGTTCATGGGTCACAAATAGTGAGAATAGAGCCGGAAAATAGCGAAAGAGTTTTCTTTAATGATGAGTAGTAAATTTTTCATGTTTGTCGAGTACAAACATGAAAAATTTACTACTCATAATTTCATTCTCATCATTACATCATCATTTGACTTTTCTTAATGAAACTTTTGGTCACAATTAGCCAGGGTTGAATAATGGAGCAGATATATGGTGAAAGTACTCCTAAAAGCATGAAAAGATGGTGAAAGTACCCCTGAAGGTCTGATGATGAAGTTGGATAGAGGCAATAAAAATTCTTCAGTGGTCAGAAGTCGATTCGTAGTACTTGGGATCGTTTGACTTCACTTAATAAGTCCTTTGGTTACAAGTGCTGGCCAGTACCTGAATATGGGACCGAAAACTGATAAAATACTCCGCAATGGTAATGGATATTTTTATCGAGTTTGGGCGCATTTTACTTATCATGAAGGATCTTTTTATTCAAATAGTGGCCAAGATCTGTTAATAGAACCAGTAGGTAGTGACAGAAACTCGTTAGTGGTGAAGGGTAGGTTCATCGACTTTGTACTACCTTGACTTGTTTTAATGAGTTCTTTGGTCAAAAGCGATGGCCAGAGTCTAATAAAAGAGACGAAAGTTGGTGACAGAAATTCTGGTGGTGAAGAATAAATTAATGGAGTTTGAACTCGTTAGATCTAACTTGACATTAGCAATAAAGCAACAAAATAAACAGGTAGATACTTATGGGTATATGTAAAGTACTGAAAATTGTAAACAACTGAGGTATCGGTAGGCAGGTAAGAAACTATGTACAAAGCTTAAACAAAAAATAAACAACAATAAAAATTAAACAATTCACTTATGTAAAAAAAAAATATCATAATATTTTTTAAACATTACTGAATGTAATTAAAAAATGCGAGGAATATAATAAATCAAATATATTTCTAATCCCTTATTGATTTTAATTTTTCATACCTCGACACCAATCTGTCAATTGTAAGTGAATTAGCAGTAATTAAAATACGAGATTTCGCTTTGAATCACTGCTTATACAGCAGCTAATAAACGCAACCACAGCGCCATTCAGAAAAAGTGGGTAACGTATTGATATTTTCTTGTGTGAATATTTGGATGTATATGCAAACATATAACTTTTGCAAGTTTATAGGAATGTATTCACTTTTATCAAATGCTGCAAATGCCTATTTGTATTTTAGTAAATAGGGTATTACAAAATAGTTCGTGAGTTTCTGATTTTTTTAAGCACCATAAGATATCACCAACACTTGAAATGAAACAATAAAATGTTTTAAAAAACAAATTTAACAACTCTAGTATATGTAAATAATATATAAATTTTAGTAATGCCACGTATTTGTGCTTTGTAGTTATAATTTAGACATCTAAAATTATTGAAACAAAACTAAATCTTATTCTGATTGCAAAAAATTTAACAAGCATGAATAAATTTAAATCTTATTGTAAAAAATCTATCCAGCACGAGTAGACCTGGCACATAATTTTAGGTAATATGTCTTCAGGGATATGCTATATATCGTACAATTAATTTTTCAGTTAATTTTTATTCTTTTACAGTGTCGTAGACTTCTGATACGTATGTACTATTTTAAAAACTATTTAAAATAATTTGTTAATAGTGATTTTTTATAAATGATTGTTTCTGGAAATACATGTTTAAAGATTCGGCACGTTGGAGTGAAAAATATGAATGTTCTGAATTGGCATTAAATAATCATAATCAACAGTGCAGAGACTGTACATTGATTTTGTTAAGTACCATTATCATCAGCTGTGGGGATGTCGTCATTAACTAAGCTTTAAACGTGTAATTTACAGTAAACGGTCAAAAGTGAATCGCTCGTATAATTGAAAAGACAAAGAAGAAGAAATTAAAATAAATTTTTTTTAATTTCTCTTGTTGCAAAAGCCAGTTCAGAGTGTTTGTAAGTAAATATGTATAGATTCCAACCAAGGTACCTGGGATCTTATAAAAATACATAGACATTTTAATTTTATTACATTTACAAGTATTTTTAAATATTCAATAACTTTTAACAAGTCCAGTCATTTTTATTAAACAAACTATGTTAAAAAGTCTTTCGTTCTAATTTATTTAATGTTTTTTTTATCAGTAAGCTATGAAATAACAAGAAAACATTAACGCACAGATCTAGTTTTTCTGGTAATATTTTTATTATTTATTATCGTTCGATATTACCGTGAATGACATCTGTGTAATATCTTGGCATACTCATAAACAGCCGACCTGGGTTTTACGACGATATTACAGATATTTCCTAAAGGTAGTATGAGGTTTCCAATTGTTCAATTCATTCTAGAGAATACCGTTACGCATGAATAGTCGTTTACGCATGGGCTGATCAATACGTTAACAAATGCTGTCCTCAAATTGGGTATTTCTTGTGTTCGATTACATTCCTCAGAAAAATTGAGATGGTTCACAACCGACTGCAGTATCTCGGCAACATAATTGTAATTATTTAATTAATATTTCTCTAATAATAACTATATAATGAAAATTTATAATAATTATTTCTATAGTTATATATTATATTATAGTTTATAGTCGATGAAGGTTATTCATTACATACATTTTTCAACAAAAAATAACGCAAATTTTTTGTATAAAATAAATGAATAATGATAAATATTTATTCATTAATTGTCATTACTTTTATTTCCATTTAGATCTTATGTTTTCGATTTTGTATATGTCACCCTCAATTCCTTCTCTGTCTCACTACCTCTAACATTTAACTACATATGCAAAAAATCTGAAAAATATCACGATAGCAGTATTCAGTGACAAAAAGTGTTGGTTTATAGATTACTCTACTATAGATTACTCATAATTAACAATATCAGTATCACAGTGCGTAAACGATCAAGTATTATTCATGTAACGTGGAGTGGTGGAGTCTATTTAGATGTGTTTAAATCTAAATACTTAGACTCCACCGTATCTAAAAATCAAATGAACAAATCTATAATGTCAATTTTATTTATTGATTACCATAATATTAAATTTTACAACAAAATGCAATATTTAACAACACATAGAAATAATGATCGAAAATGAATAAAACGAGTACAAAACTAAAGATAATACGTCAGCTTTGAATCACAAAATTTATTATAATCTTGATTTTAAAAGGAGTGTTTTTCCGAAGCAGTGGAAATTATTCTCTATAGTTCCGTGGGAGCATTCGAGCTCAGTTATTAGTAGCTTTATATATTAATTCAGGAGCTACGCTTTGGCATATGTTAAGCGCAGCTTAAGCAGCAGAGTGATCAGATTGGTACTTGTCGAGTAGACAGTGTCTCACAGGAGTCTTAATGTCGTCCATATTTTATACGTTTTAATAGTATAGCGTCTTAGTTACTACTGAATCAGTAAGAGCGTACTGCGTCCATTATATATCTTTGATTATGGAAGCTTCTAGAATCATCACATACTTTCTAGATAATTGTCGATAAAAAACGCTAATTACTTATTGGCCAACTCAATATATTAAAGAGAGATTAATTTAGCAGAATGATATTAAAGGCTCAAAGAATGATATTAAAGGCTCAAAGAATGATATTAAAGGCTCAAAGAATGATATTAAAGGCAAGAAAACCTACTTTTAGATTTTTTTTCTATCTGTTATTAATTTGTTCGCCAACCACGCGGAATACACCGGACGGATTTTGATGAAATTTGGTATGGTAATAGTTCAATATCCATGAGCGAGAAAAAAATCTGATAATTTATCTTATTCCGAATTTCATGCGAGTGAAACTGTGGGGTACACTTAGTACTTAGTGTAATTAAAACACGATACATCATGCATATTTTACCATTACAAACATACACAATTTACAAGTACACAAAATCTATTTTGCATGAACTTGAAAGCTTTTTCTGCAAGCGTTAAACAAAAAAAACGTACGCTAGTATACATGTGTGTAGAAAAAAATAATTACGGTACGTATTTTACATCCAGTTTGAACATGCAAATACATTTCAAGATTACCATGATTATTTTAAAGATTTTCAGAATACATTTCAATATTTTAGTTTAAAACAGTCCGATTTACGTTTTAGTACATTTTGTTTATTTATCTAAAACACGGCGTTTATTTAAATTTAAAACGAGTGCTAGCCCATTTTCTTGATGTACTTTTAAACACGATTAATTTTTTTAATTACTAAAAATAATTAATAAAAAGACAATAACAAACATCAGACCTCAATAAAATATCTGCTAAGTTCCAAATCACGAACTGCTTACGCTTGGATTATTTATGTATACGCTTCTAATTGTTGCACGTGGCTTCGCAACTAAATTACATACACACTTTGTTTTTATATCCACGCGCTTATATTACAAACTACTAGGAGATTTGATGAGTTTTTACTCCATTAATTGTATAATGAAGATATTGCGAACCTGCTACATAATTTATGATCGATATGTTTTGGCTAGTTACAATTATTATTGGTGTAATTTTGTGCCTGTGTAACTTCGTCATGATGTATATGATTTAAGTTCGCAATTAAAGTGAAAGCGAAATTTAATTACATTAAAAGAAGTAAAGACCAGTTAGTAGTACATATGTATATAATGATAATGGAATACCATATATTTCACGTTCGATCTGATAAGGAATCGTAAAAATCTCACAAGAATCCTTCTTTCCTAAAATTCAATATGGTCGATGACCAACCTCTTGAGTATATTGCTACATATGTTATTTACATGAAACGTCTGCCAGTTTTCTCTTCAATAATAATATTAACTTAGTCGTAGATGTACTCATTAACTTGGTGCCATATTAATATGTAAAACAAAACTTACGAATCACTTGAGTAATATCTAGAAGGATTCGAAACCCTGTCTAACCCTGAACGCATGTTGACAAATATCAGGATAAATAAAACACTAATAATAATACATAAAATTTGGAAAAAAATGAACACAAAATTAAGCTAATTAGACTGATTCACATTGTAAATTTAAAGTTTGTCTCATTTATGTAATAACATACCTAAATTTGGAGATTGAATTTACACGGGTTGCAATTGATAAATGCTTTAATTTCTGTGACAATGTGAACCAATAAAGTAGCGAATTTATATTACATATTGATAAAACTACCAAGTCTTTTGTACACAACGTTTCAATATAAATGTTTAATAAATGATGTATAATTGGATGTAGATGAATATTTGAAAAATACAAATTCTAATTTTGGTCAGCCCAAGAAATATCTTTTATAATGTTTAATTAAAAGGTAATATTGAAATAAAAAGCATACACTCACCTAGTACTGGGTTGTATTCTCTATTACCGTTGAAACATTTATGTGCCTATATGAATGTAATAAAATGTTTTCAGCATTTTTTACGATTTCTTGTACTTGAATTCTAACTAAATTTTACACGATTTCTACAAATCCATGAACCTATCAAAACCGTTGTCTTCAAATTGCATAATTGTGTATTTTAGAACATCCACTAATTTCTCATAAATATAATATAACAGTTAATATTTATTAGAATTTATACCCAAATATATTAAGATGGTAAAAAAGAAAAGCCATGAAAATATTTCAATGTAAGTTTATCATACCCTATAAAACATAATTTTTATAGTTTAGTTTTTTATTGAGTATATACAGTATATACTTATTCAGATTTAACATTATTGTGTAATAATAATATTCATTAAACTCTTTAACAAGTTTATAAGATAAAAGTCTCTCAAAATAACTATTGCAGTTCATCATAATAACGTCATAAATAAGTGGGGGATTGTGCGTAATAGTATTTAATTTTGTAATTAAAATATAATCGTTAAGATATATTTTTTGTTAAAGGTATACTTATTTTGTGGAGGTATTTTAAAAACGTATAACAATAAAAAACGTATAACAACAAATAAAATTTTTTATTATAAAAAAAAAGTTCCACCAAGCAAATACGTATCTTTTTAACTAACTATAAGGATAATCAGTTATAGAAAAGTAAGTTGAAACATCATTCATCATTTTACATGAACTTAATGTTTTATATTTATTTATTCATTGTGTATTTGGTGCAAGAAAACATGGCTAGAAATTTGAGATAAATTTTCATTTCATTCAGGTGGCATATACATAGCAAGTACAATGTATATATTCTACTATCGTACATCATGTAACCGTGGTTCTACAGTCGCTTATTTATGAATTTTAAAGTGAAAAGCTAATTTTTTGTACACCATCATCATTTTTATGTAAACAAATAAATAAATTCTATTTATTTTATAAAATATTGCAATTATTGTACGATCGTAATACTTTTATGCAAAACTTATTACTCTTCGGGGCAAATCGGGAACGTCGAACCAATTCTTCAAAATTATAACTTTGACTTTAGAAATTAGGTTAAGGTGTCATGATACAATTCAAATATATTTATACATTAACCGTATAACAATCTAAAATTTTTACAAGGGAGAGAAATGAATGGCAAATAAATAGTACAAATGTACAACCATTTTACTAATATTAATTGCTATATTTTATAAAATAAATGGAACTCATTTATTTTTTTACATAAAAATGATACTGGTGTACAAAAAATTGCTCTTAACATTATAACTCATAAATAAATGACTGTAGAACTAAGAAATGACTGTGACGGCTGTACGATGTGTATAGTAGAACCAAGACGTAAAAAAATACACGTTAGTAATTTTAGTCGTACACAGGCCATTCTTAAAATTACATCCGAATATTACATTCGAAATTCAGCTTATTACGTGCTTACAAAATTAGACGATTTAAATTGCATTAAATAATAATAATTTCATAGCTACATTTTTCTATTGCAGGAAAGAGATTCCAGCGCACCAATACGTAAATAAAATAAATAAGTCTTTTAAAAGTGCAAAAATGCAAGGTATGTTTTATTCGACAAAAAATATCTTACACTTGCGAAATATTTATTGCGTAATAAATCTACACCGTGAAAAATGGACATGAGCATGTGTAATAAAAATATAATGTATCATTAATTAATGAAATTTTTGTATATATCTAAGTGGGGCGGAATCCAGTTGTATGAGTTTTACCTGTACTTAAAAGTTTTATTTTCGTTTTGTAAATAAGGATGGAGTAATGACTAGATCGAGATATTTGACGAGGTTCATGCGAGACCAGGTAACACGAGAGCGTAGTGGCTACACCCTTGCGTTGCTTATTTGTTAACCATATCGCCTACAGCATGGACGTGTTTGAAGTGACCGCAACTGCAGCTTTGTGTACTATTTTAAATTATAATCATTCTCATGTATGTATCACACAAAAATAATAAAAAAGACCGTGGAGTAATAGAAGATGGTGTTTTTATTTAAATACAAATTGATTAATTATAAAATAAATCCAGATTAATTATTTTGCAATTCAACTCAATAAAACATTATTTATTAAAACCGCCGAGTTCCGTGTCGGCGTTATTGACCTTAACCTTACGGTTTGGATACTTTGGATCCCATAAAATTGATTCCGATTGTTATAGTTCGATGAATTTTACTAAATCGTCGTTTGTGTAATCGGCTGTCATTGCGCAACCTTCCGCGTCGAGCTCCGTTTGCATACTGAACCATCGGGAAAGTATAGTTTGTACACCTTGCCTCGCGCCTTGCGTCCTTTAACGCGTGTTAAAAACCGACAACTGTCGGAGCAGTGACAAGGCGAGGCTAGGGTAGGCGAGACTTCGCGAGGGCATCATCTACACTTGCGCAGTCGCTCCACCTCGTCTTGGTGATAGTGAAGTGCTAGTGAAGTCTAATGCATTAGACTTCGCTAGCAAGAATTATGCACTGATTTTACTTTCGTTATTTATTTCACATTTTCGTGCCTATTTGAAAGCTACATACTACGTATCTGCATTGCGATGTTAGCTTTAATTTATGTAAGCAAATAATAATTTATTGATGTATTATACTTGTAAAACAATGCGAATAGACGTTATGTTTATCTTGGGGCACAAAGCTTTGTAATATTATGTTACATTTCAAATGTGTATCAGATTTAACTAAAGTTTGGATTTTGAATATAAATTTGTGAAACTTTCAAATAAGGAAGCAAACTATTCAGTTGCAAAGTTTGCTCTTGAATATATAACATAATATTTTCTAACTTCATTTATAAAACATTAAACGTAAACACAATAAGATTCAACTTAATTGTTAAAGTAATGTGATATATATGAAACCAGATCCAAAAAAAACTTCTTTTCTGAAAAGTTTGTTTATTATTTTTTCATAACCACAATATATTTTCATTTTTTTCAAAAACGAATCGTGTAAATAAATATCAGTAGCGTAGAAAAAAAAATCTACATACGAAAACTAATTCCAAAAATTTATATTGCGAATGAAATCTTAATCCAAAATTCATGTGTCTTTAATAATTTAAGAGTAATTTGTTTTATTAAGTTCAAAATTTTGTTGTAATGCGATTTTGGTGTAATGCGATTAATAATCTTAAAAATTGACCGAGTTATAAAAGTAGAAATTTAACCTTTAGACAAGGAGGGGAATACTGTGTTGTGAGGTCATTTTTAATATTGCACATTATATTCTACAAGAGGAAAGAGACAGAGATATACCCAGCCCTATCTGTATCTTCAAATTTAGAAGCCTATAACTGGCTTATTTTTCAATCAATTTTTGATTTTTTGTCAAGACTGGTTTTTAATTAACTTATTTTTTACAATATTGTACGAAAAATATCAAAATTTAGAATGAGTTAACTACCGTATTGTCGCTATGTAATTTATAGATTATATAGCGAAAATTATTTAGTTGTTACTTATTTCATTTCTTTATTATATTAATTATTGTTTGTCATTTTGTTATATTTGCCTAAGGGGTTAAACTTTATGCAGAAAAAGTTAAGGATTAAAGTTTTGTATTTTCAAATTTTATGACAAAATCTGAACTCATATTAGTTAAACTCATTTTTGATCACACTCGATTTACACTGTTCATTCCTGCAAATCTCCTGAATGGAGTCGATATTTTTTTTGTATGTTGTTTATGATGTCTGTTGGAAAATGTATGTTGTTTCTTCTGCCTATCTAATAAACATTTAATAGAAGATAAGCTAAATTAATTTAACTCTCACTGAAAATATAGCAGTAATACCACGATAGAAACAAATATTTGTCACTTGTTAGAAAATCAGATCCTGCTATCTAATCACTAAAAATAAATATTCATAGCCGTGATTATATCCAGGACGTCTGGCTATAATCACTGCGATGAATTAAACAGTTGTTTGACTCTTAACAACGCTTAGCAATTTGAAACAGAAGACGTAATCATCAATTTACAAAATTAATTTTATTTTTCTACTCTATTCTATTTCTTTCTTCTAATCATGTCAATACTAAACTTTATTTGTTAACGACACTAAACGATTTATTACTGAAAACTTGTTACCTTGTCCCGTACCATTAAATTCAACATTTCTAGAATTTTGATTTCCTCGTAAAACAATAAATTCGCCTAATACAAATATCAACGTGTGGAAATATTTAATAAATAAATAAATAATTTAAAACGCAAACATTCACTTATTCATAAATGTGATTTGCTAATATTATTAAAACCGGAAAATTTAAGACAAAGGACTTCCTTTTCCTTAAGCAAAGTTCATTGGTTTTCCTTGAATAAATTAATTTAACTTCTTATAACTGTCATTAACATAAAAGGAATTCGCCAGTGCAGTCCATTGTTAAAGGTAAATAAATTTACATTACTGAAAGCAGTATGCTTTAGCCTGTTTCTTTTGTTGTTGTGAAATTGGTAATGAATAACGAATTAAACGTGAAATTAGGTCTGTTCTAAGTTCGATAACAAAATTAAATGAAGGGTTAACTCTCTTCAAAAACAGATGTTAGAAAATTTAATAATTATTTTTCCTCCATATACGTTAAAATTACTTAATGATTAAATAAAGTGCTGATAATATTATTCAATCTTACTTAAACTGAGAAATTGTTATGTGCGTTTTAAAAGAGAAATAATTTTGGTAACATTTTTTGGTTTCGTTTTCTATGAAAATAATCGACATTAGAGGTTTTATATTTTGTGAGGAATTTTTTCTTTAATATATAAAATCCTCATACATATAGATTAAAGAAAAATTTCTCAGAAAAATTTTCAATATATATATATATATATATATATATATATATATATATATATATATATATATTTGTGTGTGTGTGTGTAAATATACGTACATACATGCGTTTCGATGTTAACCTCATAAAAATCCATTTTTATACATACATAAACTAACCAAAGTGTTCGCTTTTGGCAAGCTCACTGGAAAGTAGGTACGAGTACAAATTGAGCAACTCCGTACGTTTGTCAACAAATCGTTCATTTGACTGTGAATAAACATGTTTTATGTGAATAAGTATGCTTAGTATTTAACATAAACATTGCTTATAAGTAGCTTTAAGCTTTCCTTATTACACGTTTTTATTTAATCAGCATATATATATACACATATATATATATATATATATATATATATATATATATATATATATATATATATATATATATATATATGAGAATATATAATAATACTTTACTTATTGAATACATACATTACGAGAAAATTTCTAAGGCAGATTTTTTTTTATATTTGTGACGAAGGTCAAAAATTAAATGTTATGCTTTCCTTGTCATAAGTGCTCATCGAAAATTAAATTTGGAAACTCGACCTTTTATTGAAATATGTTTTGTCAAAAAATATATAGACAAATTTCGAATATTTTTTTTAACGTTATTAACTAATTCGTATTAAATTCTGTTTTTGTCTAAGTGTAAAAGGAGCTCTTTAACAATTTTCATACGATTATTCATAACTTGTTGCGTGGCAACGGAAGACCGGAATTAAAATGTTTGAGACAAAAGTATGTTATTTTTAAATGAAAAGAATTGAAACAAATTTCGATAATATATAATTTCATCACGCAAGACTAATTACTTAACAAAATAATACAACCTGTTTTATTACCGTTTTGTTTGTGTTTGAATAAGAATATTCGGTCTGCGTTCGGATCGAATTAGATTCTAAAATTATGAAACATCTATTGTTCGAATGAAAACAGACAGGCAAGCAATACTTTATGATATCGTTTTTATTGGAGATAAGATCAGAAGGATAAAGTCTGTCTTTGAAATTAATTTTATTTGAAGATCAAGATGAAGATACACTTAAAGAATTTATTGTTACAGGTATATTAATATAAACATTTCATACAATATGATGACCAATTAACTAAAACAAAATAATGAATAATAATACATGTCAATACAACTGTAAATATTGTTTATGTATCTTACATAAACAATATTTGCAGTTTTATTACTTATATGGAAAAAAAAACAATGATCTAACTTTATTTGAACTTCTTTTAATTAAAGATGTTTCCAGCAAATAATTGATTATTCGTATATACATATATGTATATATAAACAACACCCTGACTGGGTAATATATCAAAACTTTCTAAACATTTTTCAAACTTTCTTTTTTACTTTTTCAAATGTAACAAAACTTTCTTTAAATTTAAACTTTCTCAAATGACTTATGTGAGGAGGGTTCAGCTCTAGTTAAATTCAACTTCTAAAGAGGTGAAATGGGTGTCTAAAGTAGAGAAAATATTTTAGATAGCACCATTAAGTCAAAACTTCGGAACTCCAAAAAACAAATCATTAGCCACGGTCTCCTTGTTTTTACAGTATTTTAAAGGTTAACCGTCGACATGGAAGTTCAAAGGTAGCATATGAATTATAATATTAAACAATTTTTTTTTCAACAATTTGAAGACAAATTTCACAAAGGTGAAAGAGGGAGATCAAAATGTTTACCAAAAGCAAATAGTAATTTCATAAAAGTGATAAAAAAAAATTATGGTACTAATGTTTGTAAAATTTTTCAAAATTCCACCCCTAGATCGGTGTTCAAAGAATGGTGGAATAGAAATACTGAAATTTAATACGATACCTGACCCATATGGAAGTCTCAATGTATAAGTCGCCAAGCATGAAATATAACATTTGCAGTAAAAGGTATTTCAAACGTGTACTCCGTTAAACACAGACTGGTGATGACAGTTCTTCTTAGAAAATAGACACTCCGCAGACAAAGGCGGTGATTGTAAACAGAAGTGAAGTAGATCTTGGCATATGTCAGGTGGTTTCTTATAATCCTGACCTTTCAAGAACGTATAATGTTCACGTAAATATTGAATACTGTAGCTTTGTGAAATTAGTAAAATATGTTTCCCAATATGTAAATAAAGCATCTGACTTATGTCAGTTACTTTTTTAGTAGAGAATCATAAAGGTGAAGTGAGGATATACGAAAGTCGATAATGACATAGGGAATGGGCATCATCTTGACATAGGTTTATACTGTGTCGTCATCACATAGGTTTAAACTGTGATGTCGCTCAAATGTTTGACTTGTGTCGGTTACTTTTCTAGTAGAGAATATAAAGGTGAAGTGAGGATATACGAAAGTTGGTACTGACATAGGGAATCGGCATGATGACATAGGTTTATACTGTGATGTCGCTCAGAATTAGAAGCTGCCGAAATTCTGTAATAACACCAGGATGCATATCAAAGCATTACAAGGAAATGTAATTAAGGTCACATTTATACCTGGATCTGCTGGGCAGTAACACTATTTGTGGAGCGTATTTCATTGAGTAACATTTCAATTCAAGAAACTTCTCTTTCCGCTGAAAGTATTCTTCTTGAAGACTATAAATAAGCTGTAAGAGTAAACTCTTAAATTCTTAGAGGTTGATTTGAGGTAGGACTGTTTCCCCATTCTCAGATTTACGTGGCGTGTTCGTACGCTAGTTCATTGCGGTCATTGATTATTTTGGTGCCATCCTCTATAAAGGTAAGGGATTTTTTTTAAAAAGAAGTATTGTAGAAAGATTAACTAATTTATAATGTTCATCGATCCAAATCGTACGTACTTACTATTTTCGCACCATCGCACTGTGGTTTCCTACTAAGTCAACATTAAAACAATATGGCAGTGGGTTGGTCCACAATTTAACATCACATAATCATTGACTATCTACCCAATCTCTTAAAAGTATAATTATTTTTATACAATTAAATGTTATCATTCCCATTTCGTCATCGAAAGTCATAACATTGAACTTTTTGTAATTAGCGTTATCAGAACATCGTTAAAAGAGAGTCTTTTTACTAACTGTACCTCCAAAAGTGTTCATTAGTGCTTATTATTTTGTAATGGACATTCAAGACCAACTACTTTAACAACTTTCAATATTTTTTTACCACAATATTCAAGGCAAATACTAATTTTTTTTAATATGTATTTGAAAGTTATTGTCTTAAAACAAGAAAATATGGGATTGCTATGATATATGTGTATTACTATAAAAATTATTTTAAAATTTGGTTTCTGTTGAGTTTTAAATATGCAGCTCCACCTACCCTCACAAGATTTTTAAAAAAATATACTTATATTAGTATTCTTAAAGGTCATATAGGATATCGCTGCCCAGGTTTGCCTTGCGTAAGTCTATAAGACTTCTAACGTCATCGTAGACCTTCGTAGCTTTGGCCTAAAGTATCTGACAGTTTATATTTATTTGTTTTTCTTGTCGTTTTAGGTACATATTGCAAATGAACATTTAGAAGGATGGCTAACCTTGATTTTTGGGTCAGTTTGACTGGACCTGTTTCTGAAAGCGCTAGACAAATTATAAAAATCCTTTAAGAAACTATATCAGATATTGTGTACGTAAATAATTCAAATTTTTGGCAACGTGTCCAATATTTGTATAAAAATCAGGTTGTGTATTGGAAGGAAGCAAATATAACAAAGCAATCTCTCAAGATATTTTAGTGGTTGAATACCTTGGAAGGTGTTGAATTGGCCAAGTCTTCTACTGTATTGTGTTGTTTTACGCCAGCAGCAACTCAAACGCTCGACTATAAAGCGATTTCTTCAAATGCAGGCCATAACAAGAAGCTATTCACTGAATCCAATAAACGTACGCAGCGGTGAAGACTAGAAAATTTATCAAAATAGATCAGTCTGCTGTTA
Source organism: Druceiella hillmani (assembly GCA_039881145.1). Lineage (NCBI taxonomy): Eukaryota > Metazoa > Arthropoda > Insecta > Lepidoptera > Hepialidae > Druceiella > Druceiella hillmani. The sequence continues at coordinate 18,826,102 of JAYKKI010000002.1, read as the reverse complement.
ACTTTGCATCTTGTTTCTCTATCTACCACTATAGAGAGACAATCTTGTGGAAAAATCCACGGTCGCCATCTACGAGATACTGTTGAACAATTAAGTTTTAATTCGCAAAAGGAACTAAAGATTTATTTGTGCAAGCGGAACAATATTTTAAGAAAAAAATAAAAAAAATTGCGACCGACAATTTATAAACTGTAAGATGGAGAATTGAAAGTAAAACATTATTTGCAATTAACCATGATAGATGGAAAAATTTGCAGTGACACATTTTAGTGCAGGTGTTATTTATGTGGATCTACATCGAAATACATGAACTCAATCGATAGTTGTCTTAACATTAAGTTAAATTCATAGTACCGAACTTGAATTCGGTTTATTCCCACTTCACTCATGGATTCGGTTTTTCGAATACTTTGTCCATGTATCTTACAGGCTTTACGTAAAGTCAAGCGAAGAAAAAGATTTATTGTTAAGGGGAAAGAAGTTAATACAACATCGATTTAGACAGAAGCTAGGATTGACAGAAGACAAGCCTCATAGTGGGGGAAATAGCACGTCAAGCGACGGTAACATGGCTCGAAATTTTTTTGACAATTCAGAGATTTCAGTTGAAATCACAGGATTAAAAAAACAACTTATTGATGGATGTGGTAACATCTTATATAGTTTTTAGCATATCGATATAAAATTAATGCATCTAAATTAAATGAATATGTCTTAGAAACGGTTCGACAGCTCGTTCGGGAATACATGTGGTACAATCTCCTTGTTTCAGTGCACAAAGTGTTGATACATGGGTTTAAAATTGTTGACCACATGATGTTGGCGATTGGATAACTTTCTGAAGAAGCTGCCGAGTGAAATAAGACTATTAAGTTATTTAGGTTAAATATTACCAGAAAAATATCACGTGTATTAACAAATTCGAATCCATTTGATATAAATCTAAGAAACTCACCGCGTAAAAAATCGGTTTAGTCACTAGCGGTTCTTAGTTTATTAGAGTTTTAAGTCCATTTGTTACTGTCTCTTATGTTAAACTCAGTCTATATTCATTTATTTAACATTTACTACGTTATTTTCTCAAAAATAATATTTTTTTTAGTAATTCAGAACGTTTTATTTCGAATATATTAATATTCAAGGCAAATACACTACTAAACGCCCAAAAACTATCATAGGTATAATTTCGACCGCGTTTGTATGGACGCAGAACCATAGCGCAACGCTACTACCGATAAACCCTATTTAACCTATATTAAAACTAGGCCTCCTTACTATTTTGTCTTCGTTGAGTTGTCATTGTGGTTTATTGGATTCAGGATCGGAAGTGTTGGCCCTATATCCCCGTATGAGGATCGTTCAAAGATATTTATTCCAATTATAATTAGATGCATATCTACGTTATGTTAATATTCCACAACATAAACTGAAAACGGGTAAGTCTTGTCAAATTGGCTATGCTTAGTTATACACTCTACTGCTCCTAGTAGTGCGTATATATTAATATTGTTTCCATATTAATTATTTTCAATTTATCCTAACTAATATAAGAAAGTAAAAGAGACGAGTCAATTACACAACCTAAAATTTGACATATATACCTATATGATAAAACTTACATAAAAAAAATTATTCTACACTAGCAAAGAAGTAGACAACAGCTTATTAAAACATTGTAACAGGGGTGTAAGTACGATATTTTTGAAAATGTTTTCAGTTTCTAAGAACTCAAAACGCATACCATACAGATTTGAATAGAACTTTTCTTGGAATGATCCTTGGCGTTCAAATTAAGATTGATTTTGCTTTTGAGTATTTTCTAAGGGACATTTTATCCATGTGCTTTCTTCTTAATTACTTCTTTGTTTCTTTGAATACCACGTAGACAGCACTTAACTGATTTTAATGAAGTTCTTCAGGTTAGGTTGGGTTGAGTTAGGCTGGGTTCCGTTAGGTTAGATTGAATTAGGTTGGGTTAGCTTAGGTTAAGTTGAATAAGGTTGACTGAGTTAGGTGGTATTATTTACATTTATGTTGGTTTAGATTGGGTAAAGTTAGGTTAGGTTATGATGGGTGACGTAGTATTAGATCGTATTGTATTGATTTAAGTTCGATTATGTAATATTAAGTTGAACATTAGGTTAGTTTGATGGTTAGATGGGATTAAGTTGAGTTAGGTTAGGCTGAATTAGGTTAGGTTAGGTTAGAAAGGGTTAGCTTGGGTTATTTTGAAGTATAGCGGGTTAGGTTAGTTAGAATTACGTTGGGTCAGGCTAGGACGGGTTAGGTCGGTTTATGTTGGAGTGAGTTGTATTATATCAGGTTTGTGAGACTGGGTTAGGTCGGACCATGTTATACTATGTAGGGTTAGGTCGATTTAGGTTAATATTAGGCTAATTTAAGTAAAATTAGGTAAATTTCGTAGTTAGAGTTAGGATGCGTTACGTTGTGTTATTTTGGGTTAAGTTAGGTGAGGTTAGATTTATATTATTATCAACCGTTAGAGTTGTTAACGAGTATATTATTCTATTTTTAAACAGAACAGTATGAAAATTTAAAAGAATAGTTTTACCAGAAGATTAAAATAATTTACTGGAAAAAATGATTAAACGTTACGATATTTGTGAAATTCACATATTCTATAGCAAATAAAACCAAATCACTCTTTTTAACAGTATTTATCAGTTGTTTTCATAGTTCAATTAATATTTCAAATTATTATGTTTCTTAAGGGACACAGAAGTTATGTTACAACTTGTCTCCGATCGATTTTATTTTCGTCAAGTTTATGCAGAAATTTTTTTTAAATAACAATTTTCCATAATTTTCATTTGGCAGTTTCCGAGATAGGAGGCGGAATCGTAGTTTTGTGGACCTCATCAGGAATATCTCTGGATCTATCTTCCATAAAATTGTGGATAAAATAATTTTAAAACTTTTATAGCTAGTGGGTTATAACTTTCAAATTTCTGCGTCAAACGGTTTCTAAGAAAAACGGCTGTATTAGACAAACAGATGTACAGGCATGCGAGTGGTCATTATAGGGTTTCGTTTCCTTTCTGATGAAAAAGAAATGACTTCGTCGTTATAAGGAGAAGTTTAAGAGACGCAAGGTAATATTTATGTCCTATAGTATTCGCGCAAGGAAAATTCTACACAAGTCAATTCGGTTATTGTTGCGTGATATTTTAACAAATATACACAGTCACACAAACAGACCATAATTTTAAGAAAAATTGTCTTAAGTTCTGGTTCTAAACATTTCGTTGACAAAAATATGCAATGTATTAACTCCAGTTAATCTGTCTAATAATTTAAAAACATTTTTTGCTGAATTTACTTTTTTTAATAGTTACTTAAGTCGGTTAAATTTATTTAAATAGAAACTAATTTTTTTTAAATATTCATTTCTTTTTATAAGTTTCTTTTAGGGAGATTCTTCAGCTTCCACTTACAGTTAATTAGGCTTTAATAAAAAGAGATAAATATCTCGACAAAGATGAACCTTCTTCTGATAAAAACCCTCGAGATAAGATTGACGGTTAGTAAGACTCCAGTGAATCTTTGTGCCATCGCTTTTATCCGCAAATCAAGTAAGGTTATTTTTTATTTAACTTTCGTTAATTATATTACTAATACTTATTTAATTTCAAACGTATATACATTTTTATGATAAATACACACAACGACAAGTGTTTAAAACAAAATTAATAAAATTATATTGAATGAGGTAAACATTTCGTTTGTCAAATAATATAAATTTGCTTGGCGTTTAACAAAGTATATTGCTAAAAATTTTGCATCAAATGAAATATTATGGAATAATTGCACTTCAAATATATTTTGTATACGTCGTAAGGTATTATACGTTTTCAAATAATAAATTCACCGTCTTTCATATTAAATTAATCTTGAATCTCGAGTATTCCATGGTAATATGTAATATTGATATTAGGATTGAATTTATGATTCGATTTAATATTTAAAAAACCTTTATTAGTGATTGCACGAGACCCTAACAAATATTCAATGTACGTAATCGTGACCTTCATATTTCATCACACTTTATGATACAATTTCAGCTCGGAGTACGAAAAGCAGACAAAAAGTAAATAAATGAAACTAACTTTTTTATAAAATTAGTAATATTAGATTTATCTGTTTATAAAATTTATTTATTTAATAAACTGTCTCGGTAATTGTACATTGGTAAATATATGGTTTGACTCAATATCAGACAATATATAGATACTCTACTTCCTTTAGCAAGTTCTCGTCCTTTAGCAAATCTTAGTCCCCTAACCCTCATTTCCGGAAATAAGTGGTCTTGATATCACTTTATGATTCTAATCAAAAAGTTTATTTGTTTCTTTTATCTCAAATGTGTGTGAATATTGCAACGAAATAAATGGTGAAACATAGCCGTTTGCAAAAAAAATAAAAAAGTAATTATGGTTTTTTATAGTTTTTTATCTGCTTAGAAAAATATTTTTTATAAAAAAGGTGTAATATTTGTTAAATACCAGCCTGATGCCAGCCTGATTGAGTCGAAACTTTTGATCTTTTATTTGCCATATTGATATATTAAGATATTTATATGCATCTAGTTAACACAGTATTGCAATAACAATATTTTAATATTTATATTTCGCCATGGTTTTATCAAGGTGAGTCGCATAGATTAATAATTTTCACAAATAAACACATTTACAAACATACAAAAATATATTGCTAGACACAATTTTTAATTTATATGCCGTAGCGTGATAAAAATAACGGCATTGTAATGGTATTTTATAAAAAAAATCAATCGATTTCGATCTAAGTGAACGCAGCAAAGTCTATTGTGAAACGTCAAGTGCCATATGGGGTTCACAGTGAATTATTGATTAACACTCTTTCACATGAAGGATTCGTTAACTCATCGTTATCCATTAATAATAGCTGACAGAATGCCACCAAACATGTTTCGTATAATTACTTGCGTTACTTCAATAGATTCGTAGATTAATTGAGTTATTTAAATAACGAACCCGCATTTTTTAAACGATAGCGGGCTCTGATGAGTCGAATGAATTGTAAATGATGGATTATATAAAATCTGCCCATTGTTTTAGTTATTTTCGAAAAATTATCGCAAAATACTTTGTATTCTTATTATTGAATATATTTGGCGTTAATTTTGTAGAAATTCATTATTCTCAATTAAATGAAACTACGTGACGTAGTATTATTTCTACTTTCTTTAATTTCTTTGCCACGACCTAGGTTTCGTTGTATTACAACATCTTCAGGTAGGATATTAGCTAAGAATCTTTGCTAATATCCCACCTGAAGATATTGTAATACAAAGAAACCTAGGTCGCGGTAAAGAAATTAAAGAAAGTAGAAATAATACTACATCACGTAGTTTCATTTAATTGTATATTCTTATTACTTAAATATAAACTTTAACGCGAATACAACGAATATTATATGATTTTTTCCATGTTATAAAAAATAAATAAAGATCGTAACCTAATAATAGATCGTAGCCAAATTTTGTCAATTGACACCAGCTTGATAGGACTTAATTTTTTGTTAATAAAACAGATATTTGAGGAAGTTGAATAAAATGTAAGTTGAATAAAAAGGATATAACATTTTTATTCTCTAAATTTTACATCGAAATTAGAAAAATACCATTTACTTCATTTTATTTAAAAGCGGAGAGCATACCATCAAACAAATTTCATATGCTGCTTAAAATGAAAATAAGTCTAAAGATATGCGAATTATATTTGAAAAAATAAGACAAAAGAATATAATATTGCTCATTTTCAATAAATGATAGTAAAATACTTAAATCTCAGAAAACACTTTTAAAAATTTACAATGGTTTAAAGAGAACGGTAATTATAGCAAATTTGATTCATTATTAATTATACATTTTTTTAATTTGCGAAACAGTGATTGAAAGTGAGATGAAACAGCAATTTACTTAATTTCCAAATAATACAAATTGTAATAATTTGGTTATAGCAAGTTACCTTGCTATTTTTCAAAAAAGTAGAGCTCTTTTGGAATTATACGGCACTGCATCGGCACATGATTTTACCTATTGTTCCAATGCCACTTAAAAAAGAAACGGAATGAAATAAGCAAATAATGCCACATCATCATTTAAAAATAAGGGTATATAATAATGCGGAAAAAAGTAAGCCAGTGTAAAGAATAGCTACAAGTTTTTGATTTAATATTGAAAAAATATGTTAAAAATTTAAATCATTCCTGACAAATAAAGGATCAACAAATGGACTTAAACAAAATCAAAACCAGAGTTGTTAGTTCATGTATTCAAAAGTTTCATCAAGGAGTTAAATATGCTTAAAATAAAACAACATTTTAATGGAACATATATATTTTATTAGATTTTAAATTGCGATAAGAATATAGTTCATCATTGGCGCAACAATTAAGATATAATAGGAAAGCATTTGCGGCATGAGTTCATACATACAAATAATTTATAAAAGAAAACTTAATGAAAATAGAAAAACAACTTCATTGTAGGAACATTTCTATTATATTTCTATATGCTTTCTAATTTCGCCAACAATGTAATGCTCTAAGGAAAAACTGATTCCGAATCTCCAATAACGAATAATCTTCCTTATTATAACGTAGTTGCTGGAAAATACCCTGCCTGTGGTATTTATGAAGCAACTGTGCAAATTGGCTAAATAAAAAGATGAGAGAATAAGATACAGTTTAATGATTACTTTCGAGAATTTAAAATCCAAGATATTGTGGAAAGTCATGATTTAAAGGTTTCTCAGCAATCGCTATTGCGCCCAAAACTAAATCTAATCGAAAATATTTCGCTTGTCTTAAAAATGAAAAAGGCATGAATAATGTTGAATAATCATTATTTTACTATTAACTGAATTAAGTATTCAATGGATAAAAAATATTGACAACCAGTTCAGTCAAATATCTGTTGATGTATTACAAAATAGAACTAGAATTTTTTGATTCTTATTATTGATTAATTTGCAAAATGATTGCGACTAGCCTGAAGATCCCCGAAGAGCCCGAAGATATATTTAGGTTTTTACTTTTATTTTTAATGACGAACGTTCACCTATAACGTATTTTAAATTTGTTATACCATAGCATTACGATAATAGAATATCAATGAATTATTTCTACTTATTTTTATTCCACATTTAATTTTGTTCATGGAATATTTCAAGGAGAAATGAAAATATTAAGATTTTTCATTGAATCTAATTTACACATTTGTACCGGTTCATTTGTACCAAAAAAATTGTATCGGTTCATTTTTTGTATAATATATTGAATACGCAAGTGGTTCGCGCTAAAACTCACTGACTATTCTCCAAAGGGCAAATGATGCGAGTCAATCCGAGTGCTCATATACCGCGAGAAGCGACCAATCAATTTGAATTGCAAGTCACAACCTGTCAGGCAGTTAGTAAGTTTGTTCGGTGTCATTTTCGTAATAATTTTAAATATAGCAAATAACAGGTAAGTGTATTTATTTTTTGTTATTTATCAATATTATGTAATCAAATCGTTATGTATATACTTGCATGGTATTACATTACCTTCTTTCATGTGAAAAATTGGCATAAACCGATGAGGACTAAAAAGTACACTCAGGGACTTTTGGTTTCATAATTCATTGAATTTTATTTTATACAAAGACTATAATTAGGGTAACTTTCTTCTGTTATTCATTGTTAAATTATTTATATTGTTATTGTTATGGATGAATTAATAATGAATGTTGCAAAGAACATGGTTCATATTGAAGCTCTGTTGATGGAAGAACTACCAAACTGCAACGAAGAGTCGGATGTAGGTTTTCCGACGAAGAAGCCGAAAATTATGTTCAACTACGCACATCAAGAGGATTTGATGAAATTTTTGAGGAGGCTCTTGAGAGTGTTCTAATTGAAGATCAAAAGTCAACGTTGATAAATGAAAAAGTACCACCAGAGTATTCAGAGGATGAGGGTCTTCAACTGGAGATGTAGGAGGTACTTACACCTCCAGTTCCTTATCCATAAATTGATCTTCCGTCATCAAGTAAGACCGTGCTTAAAGCCACCCGATTGAAAGTGGACGAACCAAACGTAATGGAAGAAACGAGATTTACAGACATATTTACCGGAATATGTCGCAAATACCGAAGTAGTAGAGATATTTTAATATTTATATTAAAATATTGTTATCGCAATACTGTATAAATTAGATGCAATGTATTAGCAATTAGTATTTGGGGACAGTCGTTATAAGTTAATCGGTGAGGAAATATTGATTGCATTTGGTTATCGCTTTTGAAACATTTTACACGATTCCATACATATTAGTTTCGTAAATATAGGTTATTCCATAATGAATACAGTCATTTAATAAAATTGCAAAATTGACTAATTTCAACCTGGGCTGATTTGTTTCATATTAAACAATGTTAAAAATTGATTTAAATGACAGAGAATGAGAAAGAAAAACCAGTAAAGTTAATCTAATTTTTTACTAATACTTTCATTAAATAATTTATTAACTATTTTTACGAATGTACTTCTATTGTCATTTTAAGAAATTATGTATCAGGTGCAAAAATTTGTCAGTGTCTGTCAGTTTAATAAAGAAAAGTAAATTTTCGCTTAATATCAATAACGTAAATAAAAAAATATTTTAACTTATTTCAAGTAAATTTAAGAGAATTTATTTGGTACAGTTTCTCTCCGATAATTTTTGTACAATCTCTCCAATATTTCATATAAAAATAAAGTGTTATTCACAAAACTATTTTTGATTTTACTGTTTTCAATTTCGTTTATAATTAAAATAAAAATATAGACAATTAATAAACTCTATCGATTCAAACCTCCGTGAGTTCTTTTTAACACAATCGTGTCGGAATTCATCGCACCCTTAACGGATAAAGGCTCTGATGCGGAAATGATGTATTTTTCTACTTAGCGTAAAAGCTCTCCTTGGAGATACGACTCCTTCTTAACCTAGGTGAATTAAATTTATTATAATTTTATACAGTTTTAGAATCCTCGAAGGAATGCTTCAAAGTAATGAAGCCAAAATAATGCGCTCAAGTGCGTCACGTTTTGAAGATTTCAATACTGAAGTGGAATTTTAATAGATTTTGATAGAATTAAAAAAAAATGTTCTTATGTAATTTAATGATATTTAATGAGTTCTTCTACATATGCAATTAATTTTAGAATTCATTACCTGTTATTAATATGAAAAAAACAATTTTCAGGGCTAATTTACCACATTAATTCTGTTTTCTCATTTCATATTTATTTAATCTATTATCGCCTGTTTAAGCTTTCGAGTCAAATAAACATTTGAGTTACATATTTTAATAAATGCTTACAGAAAATTAATAACAGAGATATTGACTCGTAGAAATAAATTATTGAAACCATAATGATCAAATATTGATTTTTATTAAATTTGATAACAGACTGAAACTAATTTATTTGGTATCTGCGAATGTTTTCCAAATCGTAAAATTGTAAAATGACTCATTTCTGCATCTTATTTTTCGAAATGTTTACATTAAAGCTGAAGATAATCAAAATCGTATTTCCTTTTGATGACATCTATGGGCCAAACCCTAGACTCGAATAATAATGAACAATCATGTCACATTTTGTTTCTTATTTTTTGTTTATCAAAATGAACGACCTTCAGTCAATGTCAAGAATCTTTTGAATCGGTGTATTTTGTAACGAAAAAAAATATTACAAGCGGTGATTCCGTAATTAATAAGAAGCTTTTAATTTTGTCATATCCATCCATTTATTTACTGTTAGATTACTGACTGTAATTTTAATTTAATTTTTTGTAGAAGATTTCGGTGTAAAATAATATAAAAACTTATTTATACCGGCCATTAAAAAAGTCGTAAAGGAAAACTTTTTTCTTCACTAAATTCATTCAGGTAGTTAATATTTCCAGTTAGATGTCCCTTCTCTGTTTCTTCAAAGTACTTTAATAAAATTGTAAACAATCGTGAAAGTGGCTATAAAACATGTTTAACCAAAGTTATTGTGAGCATGTTATAATGATAAGTCATGTGTCTATGTAAATAAGTACATTTTACTATGTATTTAAACAATCCAGTGTCTGTTTTTGGTTGCTCTTTGATGAATAGGTAAATTTGATATAAAAATAATTAATAATCGAAGGAAGGTTATATGCACTTCCCCTGTTATTATTTAACATTACGTAATTAATTAATTAATTAATCAATTAACAAACTTCATTAAGTGTCCCGTTGCAAAATTGCTAAAATGGAACACTAATGGAATTACTGTTCGTCCGTCCGTCTGTAATAGGAAATTTTATTGGAAACTGTTTGACATAAAAATTGAGAAAAAGGATATATTGTGGTGGTAAACTTAAAGAAGTAACGTATGAAGAAGTGAATTTTGAGTCTGGCGGTTAATTTCAAGCGGTGAATTAGGAAATTAAAAACAATTTCAAGGTTATCTTGTAGAATGTCAAATGAAAGCCTGATGAAGCATATATTCGTATACCATATATATTGTTAACATTTTTCGGGAAAAAAATTTAAAAATTGCTCGCTCCACTATTATTGTCAGAGGTTTCGTATATAAAAATCTGAAAGAAAGCTCGGAATCTGGTATAATAAAATAAAAGTATGGATATATTATCATGTTATAGAATGCAGTAAGCTTAGGAATGACTACCAAACTAAATTTTTAGTAGTTTCGACGTACTCCTACTTAATATTAATGTATGGACTGGTAGTTCAAATATACAAAGTATTAATTCCTATGTCATTTTTCCCTTTCTTGCAACCGACATGGAGTCTGAAACGAGTAATAACTCCTAAATTACTGTAAGCACTAATTTTGCTATCGATAATTTTTAAAGTAAATATTTATTCATATTTGTAATTAGAGTAGATTTAACAATTGGCCCGTAATCGTCTGTATTTTCTCTAAACATATGTTTAAAATCCTTTATTACCTTTATATTTAAACAATTGAACTATAGTTAAACAAAATATTTTTTCTACTTAGATTTACATGCACCTCTCTATTTGATTACATATATCTGTTCAGAAAACCTAGAAATTAAACTTAAAATATTTTTTTTCATGTTTCAGAAATTGAAGACTCGAAATCGCTATTTTCTAACATACAGCTTGTCTCGGCTTGTTCCTGTAGTATTTAATAAATGAGTTTACTTCATAAAAAAATAAGATGCCTTAACATTAATTTCAGCTACATACTGATACTTCAATGACGCAGCCAATATTATGAATTTAAATGTTATAGTTTTAAGTAGAATAATGCTAAATATTCTTTATTTATTGTATTCCTCTGCATATTTCTTTTAAAAAAAAGTTGGTGGCAAATGTCAGTCGGACAGAAGAATTCCTTAGAATTTTTTTTGTGTCTATACTGTTGATAATATTAAGGAAAAAATAATAATTAGAAGCAGTTTACGAAGGATAAACATTTTATACTCAAGTTATCTAAAAACACACTTTTAAATTGGCGCTTCGCCTTTAGAAAAAAGAAAGGTATTTTTTGCAAAATGATACAGGTGACAGGAACAAATTGCGAGTGACAGGGACAGTGCAAGAAACACAGAGGTCATTTCAAAAAGATTATTGCGCATAACTGATACAAAAAGAACATATGGTTATATGTTTGTCAATAATAGTGCAATATCTTATTTTTAAGACATGGGTAAAAATAGTCTTCAGCCATTTGAGCTAAACATGAAAAAGTATGAGTGGAATTAAAAATCTATATAAAGGTAACTATAGAATTAATGTGATAGAATTTTATTTTCAAATACAAATAAAAATTTTTAGGCGTATTGGCTATGTTATTGATAAACACTTTGTTGAAATAAAATTCTGAAACCAAGTCATTAATAATTATTTCAAATTAAAAAAAAAGGTTTTACTCTCAAAGAAAACATCAATATTTACCTTTAAATACAGACTTATATCTATGGCCTTTGTATATACATGACAGAAAATAGCAAAAGTTAATGAAAGTAAAGAGTTTACGTTAAAAGATTATTAAAATGCTATTATGAAACACATAACATCATATTTATGCCTTATAAAATATTTTAATTTTTTACATTGTATAAACTATAGGGCTTTTAAGCGCTAAGATGATAGTAATGTAATTAAATGTTAATTAATTTATCACCAGGTGACATCGGTGCTAGCACGGTCCCTATACAAAACGAAGAGTAATATAAATGAAAGAATAAAGGAAAACCTAGTCGCTGGCAAGATTTAAGAAAAATAAAAAGAAAATCGAATTAACTTTCATCGAAAAAATACAGTCGACTGCATTATATTCATCAATAAGAATTTAATTCAAGAAATTAATTAATGACCAAGTAAAGCAAGGTCGCAATCAGTGCTATGACCACTTTATTATTTCGAAGTAAATTATTTTTGGGAAAAACGAATTCAGTTTAATTTAAAACAAACTGCATGAACAAAAAGCTAATCAAGAATAATGATAATGATATTATACGGTTAAGCTAATAGTGATATTTATGTCGAGAGCCACCAGCTTTAATTTAATTTCGTTTCGTCCGAGGATTGCGTATCAAATTTGCCATCCATACTTAATCAACTAGTAATTGTAATTAACGGTTCATTAGTTGCTATTTATTTTATATAGTCGTATAAATCGAATGATCGTATAATCGAATTACATAACACAATAGAGATGTAATAAAAAAAGACATACATATACATTTTTTTATTTTTATATACTTATTCATAAAAATGCACCAAGAACCTTATGTTCAAACACTTCCATTATCAGGTAGAATGATACGTATGAAGTTTTGAAAAGTTTATGATTTGAAAAGTGAATTTGATTGAGTAAAATTATTTTAATTAAATTTTGAAGCTACGAAATTTTATATTACTGGACAAAATTACCGTATTGAAAGTAATTTCAATAATATGAGGATTCAGGAGGACAATTCAGTCTGTCAGTCTATGTCGTTTTATAGATTTAATCTTAAATTCTCAATAGTAGCTTATTATTTAAGAGTAGGTCTATACATTTTGTTGAAATTATCTTCTTCCCACTTATTCCATGTTTGCACACGAACGTATAACACTCCACTTCACTCCACTCCACTAGTACGATTGGAAATCAAAGTTAAAATTATCTAAATAAACTATTGGTTGCAGACTTACTGTAACCTTCTTACTTTTATTTTTATTTGTATTCGAATCTTTCAAACCTATGGCACTTGACAAATTAATTTAAAAATATAAATTGAAATGGTATTTACCCAATTTCATTATTCAGTAGTTAACCGAAAATAAATTAAATTTAATGTTTTATTAATAAATTTTAATACATACGTAACATTTTTATCCAATATACACACACACACACACTCACACATACACATACATATATATGTATTTGTGTGTGTATTATCCGAAGTTAAAAATATGGAATTTTATCTTTATAGTAATTATGATTTAAAGAGATTAATTTATTATTTTTAACTTGAACGAAAGCATTTTTTTTTCAAGGACTAAATTGACTTCGTATGGTTTGTTTTAAAGGAAATCGTTGCAGAAGTATCGTAATTGGAATTTATACAAGTTATCGCAAATAAAATATGGGAATAATATTTTTTTGTCTAATAATAAAGATATTAATTATTCCCGTCGACAAGTTTAAAATTAATCTGATAAGACCAACGCCCCTCCTGATTTTCAGGGTAATTTATAATAGCCGACAACAAATTGGTTGGAAAATAAAAGAATCAATTTAATATTCTGAGACGCTTTTCACTATATCGAGAGTAATATTTTCCGATTATGGATTAGAATACTGGTACAGGCACAAAACTGAAAGTTTCACTGATAAGGTAATTTTTTCCAAAGTGTCTTCGTTTGCAAAAGCGGTTGAAAGGGTTCGAAGGCTATGAAGATTAAAAGACAATTAAGCTTATCTATTCATATTCGATCTTTTCATTATAACTTTAAGATAAACTTCATTTTATTTTTCCAGTAAGTCAAATTATTTCAATGCCTTTAATTCATGAGTTGATACCATTCATCATTACTCTTTATGGAGGTAAGATTGTTTCGAAGCTTTTTAATGAATAAAGTTGAAAGTCAGATAACAGATTTGATAGGTCTTTATTTTTTTATCACAACTACTTTACATAACGATCTTTACTTAACGTACTTTGCATAACGTCTTATTTTTTGTGATAAGTGTCTTTTAAAATAGAAGATTTATTTATCGCCTTCAATTATACCTTTTGTTAACATTGCATATATTGAAATGTTAATATTTTCAAGTTCGCTGTAGACTTTCTGGGTTTATGTTGTCTTATTAGTTTTAAGTCATGATTAAACAATTCTGATCGTCAGACATATTTCATGACCAAATCAAAGTTTTTGTTGCAAGTATTACTATTCTCATTTTTATTATTTAACAGTATTAGCATTTCTATTGATTTTATCTCTACAATTTTATGTTATACTTTTGGTAGTTTTTACTAAAATTCACAAAATCACACTCGTTTTTCTTTACAATTCAAAAGTATTGGAATCTCTACTGGCACTGCATAAATATATATACTAGGTTGTCACTACAATGCCAATTTGGCACCACTTAGCAATTATTTTACTTCACTAAAAACTTATCTGTTAATATGTAACTTTGCCTATGCAATTACGATTTAAATACTTTCGACGTGCATCACAGAATTTCATTTTCATTTCTTATTTATTTGCTTTCTTTTTGTCATATGTTAGTTGCCATGTGCTATAAATACATTATTTTTATCAGCTGCCAGTCTGTCCTGTCCTGTCTTTCTATGCGCTATCAGTAAATATTTTAACGTGATATTTTTGTTTTTGCTTATTGTTAAATTACAGGTATCGACGAAACAGAAACCCAAAGAAAAATCGGGGTCGATTTTCTTTTATAATCCGAGTTTCTATACATTGTCTGAAAATATGCGAATATTTACACTTAAATATCGACTTAATTATTAAAATATCCAACTATAATGTAATATTATTTAAGATATAATTCATTAAATTGAGTTTATCATTCCAACTTTGCAGTTGTATTATAAATACTTCTCAATAATCTTATCGTAACTGCGCTCTTTGAATCTTCATTATTATCGATAATGGTATCAAGATAACGGAACCACTACCTTGTCTACTTTACAATCCATATAAGTAGTTGTATAATTATTTTAACCGTGACCGAAAGGTTGCGTCTATTACTCCAATCAATAAATAAATTTATGTCACAATAATTTTCAATAAGCCTCAATTTTTCATTATTCGAAAGTGATACATTAATATTTTCAAAAAGTGTTTTAAAAAAATTTCAATTAAAAATAAACACCGTCGTTACTTTGGAGAAAGATATTTCTGACCTTTTTCTTATTTGTCCTTAAATAATACCATAATACGTGAAAAAAATCCCTTATGAATATTTCATCTACATATATTTCAATTAAATTAAATTAACAAAAGTTTATTATTATTATATTTCAATACAACAATTTCTATACAGACATTAGAATTTAAATATTATTTTCATAATTTAATGAACATTTACATAAATACGTTCCTTCCTTTACATCTTTCATAGGAAACTCGATAAATTTTCGTTAACATTGAGACGTGTTTATACAGCAAATAGTACATTATTTTTCCACTTGTTAAAATACAAGGAAAAATTGTAACAAAGAAAAGTAATGTAAAGGGAGATTAAATTACATCGGCAACGCACGCAACCAAAACAGAAAGATTTCAAAATTTACGATATAAAAGGCTACCAAACCATTACTTTTATTTATCGTGACTCTAATTGGGTATTTGACGTTTTTTTTTATTTCATTAATCATAATTTCAAGGTACAAGCTGATGAAGAGTGAAAATTTTTGTAATAATCTTAAAAACTGACCGAGTTATAAAAGTTTAAATTTATCCTTAAATTTATCCTGAGAAGGACGGCAATACTGTGTTGTGAGGTCATTTTTAATATTGCACATTGTATTCTACGGGAGGAAAAGAGACAGGGATATATCCAACTCTCTCTGTATCTTCAAATTTAGAAGCCTATAACTGGCTTATTTTTCAAACAATTTTTGAATTTTTTTTGAGACTGGTTTTCAATTAACTTATATTTCACAATATTATACGAAAAATATAAATATTTAGAATGAGTCAACTATCGTATTGAACGATTCCTTTATAACTTTTTCCACCACTGTGGAGGATCAATTGAATAATATATTTTTTATTTGTCGCAGGGAAATAATGCGTGTTGTCAATTATTCAGCAGAATATCCATTTTAATAATACTTTCATGATTCCTTTTCACTAAATTCATCTATATTATATTTATTACTACCATTACTTGACTAGGGAAATTATAATTTTACTAGAATATAGAAAGATTTTAAAATACTTGTGCAAGTATTTTGTGAAGCTAACTGTGATACAAATATGGTCAAGACACAATAAATATATACAAGAATTCAATTCACGACACGTATATATTTTGTACTAAAATTAAGAAAATTCGAATGTTCACTTGGAATTACGACGTGACAAATGGCATTTTTTTATTTTTTATTAACTTAATTATACTCTGAATTTATTTTATGAGACAATTAAAATTACATGAATCTTTAATGCATGAAGGAATATATTAATTTTTATTAATTATGGTAATATGAATGCAATGAAAAACAATTTTTTTAATACTAATTGGTAGTGTTATAAATATCAGCATTAATTAATTCTAATTAATTCTAAAAAAAATTTTCTCGAAACTTGATATTGAGTTTGGGTTTTGAGAATCTGTTTCTTGCCATAGAAAATAAAAATATTGAATCTTGAGCAGTATCCCAACTTGAATAAATGCATTGTGGCACTTCTTACATACTAAAAACTTTAGGAGTGTGTATGAATAATTTAGTAAAAATTATAAATTGCTACCTTTACCAGAGACAATAAAAGAAACCACCAAGAACACAATGGAGATTTTATATAATTTAAAATTACTTACTGGCAAAATAATTTATTCCAAATAATGAAATACTAACTAGTAATCAGTTATTTATATATTATTTATGTATTATAATTAATTTTGAAATCAACTTATTTTCAATAATATCCGACATGAAACTTCTATTTCCTAGTCAAATTCCAGTATTTTTTGCATTTAAGTAACGTATTTAACATATTTAAGTTCTTGCTTAAATATCCCGTTCAAGTTAATTTCTTTACTTACAAAATTTCATCAAATGCAATGTTTATATACGACAACTACGAAAATATTAAAAAAAAAATTCAAAGAAACTTGGTAGATATTTTATAAGTATTCTGCAGACTTAAATGATTTATCTTATATATTAAACTCAAACTTCCCAAATTATTTAGCTTAACAACGAGACTTCATACCCAAGATATGAATGTAACTCAGAGCCGACAGGCTTCAATTAGTTCCATTACGTTTAGGTTCTTAAATATTAAAAATAATACTTCCAAAAATGGGGAGCAAAATAATTTTCGTAGTCCAATAAAAAACATCTCAAAGGGGAGCCTCGTCACAAAGTGGAAAAAAATTCATGTTCGTTAGACCTTTAATTTGACAAGCGAACGCAGATTGTCCTAAAGTGTATACGTGAGCATGGGCTTTTTTATAGAAAGCTCCTTAGAGAGTTTTGAATCTTTTTTATTAATTTTGATTACTTTTTTATTAATTTTTGCAGTTAAAATGAGTAAGCATTCATTAATAAAATTGCTTCAAATTTAACATCTGTGAGAAAATTAGTTTTTCATGCTTTAGTGTTGTTTATGGAAACTAATAAAAATACCATTTTATTTTGTAAATTACTCAAAATTACCATATAACCTAGGTATGCTGAACCAATATGCCAAATTTTTTCATCAAAAGTTTCTATGTAAAAACGATTTTGACTCACGGGAGATGGAAGGGATGGGAGACCAACGCATGAGTGATCTTATAAAGATTCCCTTTTTCTTTTGAAGTTCAGAACGCTAAAGAAAAATCAGTCTCACAGTTATATTGGGCACTTCTGCAAATTGCTAATGACTGTAAAAGATCCTAGAGCCACTTCAGTTGTCAAGGAGCTGGTTGCATCAAGTACGTCAAATTCATAAAAAGCTTCTCCTCCACTCATTAAAAAATTTCTTTTTTTGTACTAATAAAGTCGACCAAGACTTTATTTTCTGTGCATGTTTTTTGGTACAAATTTCTTTCCATGTATATAACTTCTGAATTTTTAGCCATCAAAATATTATAAATGATATCTCTCGACAAAAATTGCATCCTTTCTTGTTTTATTTTTATGCTACTCTACCATCTTATTTTACATTGGCAGGAAATATTTTGGTTATTCATATACCTATTTGCGATTTTACTTTCAAAAACTTACTAGATGAATAGTTTTTGTGAATATCGTTCAATTTGTAATCTTTTTAAAACTTTATATAGTAAAATTTCCACAAGTTACTCATCATATCGTCGAATTTATTACCGTAGTACTTTTTGTTCGTAACGGACGTCTAAATACACAGAAAATCATAGGCTTTAACTCGTCTCGACTTGATAACATTTGAATGGAAATCGCGGGAAAAAATGGGCGAAAATTCTGCGAACATACGACCAAAAAGATTTGTAGATTATTTTTCGTTTAATTTACCCTTTAAGGAAAGGCAAGGATACGAGGCCGTAAAGCAAAGTTTGACATGTAATTGATTCACATTTTTCTGTCTAATATATTAAAACTTTTCCGTGACAAATTCATGAGGTTCCATCCTTTCGACCATTGAATTCACCTGTAGAGGTAAAATATATCGAAATTTATTTATTTTTAGCGACTAGCGATCATAATTTTTTTTATTTGAATAATACGGTTAAAATTAAATTTTTTTAAATGTTTTCTATCATATCATGTAAAAGATGTCAAAGTTTATGATGGACGAACATGTTCGAGTCGAGGAAATATTTATTTCGAAACTTAATCTGTGTTATTTATATGCGAGTTGTATAATGAACTGTCCTTTATTCCCGTGTGATACTTTCACTTAAGGATCGTCTTTTTTAGCTTATGTATTTATACCGAATATGGAATACATATTTTAAGTTAACAATATACAGTTTAAATTTTTTAATGTATTTATTTATAAAAGTAATTGCCCAACTTACAGCTGCAGGTCAAATTAACGAATTAATAGTGAATACCTAAATGTACAGTAAGAACTTTTTATGTAACACAAATTAAGAACATATAAGAAACAAAAGCAAAAAATTTTTGAATAATCAGGTTGGACCGAAAAATTTGAGAAATTCAACATTACAATCGTATTTCTAAAGTCGTCTGGTATAATGAAAATTATGATAAGGCACAATACGTAAAGAAAAATTGAACAAGGTGAATGCATGTACAAGTAGAAATTGCTAATGAAAATTCTCACTCGAAAATGTTTGCTAAACAAAATATGCGGTCAAACAAAACAGTCGAAGGCAAAAATGTTACAAATTTCAACACTAATCAACCTATTTTATGATTAACATAAAGAAAAGCATAACCTTTATTCAATGAATAATTTTATTTTGTATTTATCCAACGTGACACTGTACGTAATTCCATATTGAAACAAAGCTTATTCCTACCAAATGTATTAAACACTAATACCATCAATATCAAGAAAATCATAAGTATGTTGTAAAAACCGGAACAAAGTGAAATTTTGTTCTCTGAATATAATGATAAAACGAATATTCTTCAAAAGTTACTTTGATTTACGCTAATCTAATTTCCAGTGGAATATAAACATAAATTCAAAAGGTAAAAGTACATTATTTCATTTACAAATAAAAACTCGAAGAGCTGTCACTAGCGATGTTAGGCTAAGAGAAAATGAGTCATATAATAGATGAAATAAAAAAATATCGTTTCAAATAGCCCTTTTCTGAAGTAATCCAAAAATCCTCGAAACGACGATGGATAAAATTTATCAATAGCGTAATTAAGGATTATATGGAGTCAGAATCTATAATTATTAATAAGCATCTGAAATATTCTTGGAGCCAAGGAACTATTGAGAGTTCATATCAAGATATATCTTATATGCTCAGAGATTAGATATTGGATAATTGTTGTGGAAATTGGTTTGTAACTATCAACTTCATTCAATAGCAGGAGAATATTTCTCTGGCCGTTCTTCATAAAAAGCATTATTCAGCTGTGTTACAAAACTTGGTTTTGCTTTAACTGAGATTTTATTACCACTGGAAACTCGCAAAGGGACAGAATAGGAACTGGAGAAGTTACTAAACCAAAAAGAAAATAATATAAATAAATTTTGCTGGTGTTGATAAAGATAGCATTAATAAAGAGAAAATAATTGATATTGAGTAAGAATAATAGTGAGAATCATGAGCAAGAATAGTGCGGATATCCCAGAAAATTCACTAAGAGATGAAGAAAACAAGGAACCATTTCTGAGTTTTCCTAATAACGAAAAAAATATATATAGACATGAAATAATAAACAAGCAATGGCGACTATAATTTGATCCAGGTACTAGTGATCAAGTAAATATAATATGCCTAATAACTGATGAGAAAAATAAAATCTGTCAAGTAGGATGAAAAGTTGGTATAATAAATTGGTTTGGTTCGATACAGGAAATCTGATTAAAGTAGGCTCAATTATTGACGGAGTTGTCAAATTTTGTAGTGGAAGACAAGGTTATTCGAAATGCGTATGCAAAGTTTTTGTGATATAATGCCCCAGCAAGAGAGATGTTATATCAAAGTGAAGATTTAAAAAAAGTAACAGATGATATAAGGAAACATAAAACCCGTCGTCCGGAACGATACATCTATTCATCACTAGAGTGAATACCTCCCCATTCCCTTTGTGAAGTGTCCAAATATTCTGGACTGATGGGGCAATGTATTCGATGTTACAGCACAACTCTAGCGATTAGTTGACACTTCATAAAGAGTAACGGTTATCTGTTAAATTTCATAAAATATCTAGACTTCAAATCAAATACATATTATGAGGCTGCATTTCATATATAGCACTGTAATTATGCATGTATTCTTATATATAATTAAACGCTCAATCGATGTCTGTAAAATTGTTTATTCGATTTTTATTTGAGTTTTTTTTTAATTAAACAAACATAACCCACCATTCAAATTGTCATCTTATTTCATTAAATTTAATAATTCTAAACGTATATGTAAAAAAAAGATGTAATGCACGTTTCACAGTTACTTCTTATTAATTTTAATCACTAGTTACAAAGATTGCTCCAATTGTGAGGTTTGCAAGAAATTAAAAAAAATATCAGAATTTATCTGTGATATTTCTGTGAGTTTATATTAAAAAAAAACTAATCTTAGAACCAAACTATGTCTCGATATTTATAAACCTATCGTTCATTCAAATGTTGAATTTTCTCATCCCGAAAGTTTTCAGTTATTTACCGCTTTAACAATCAGAGTTATTAGAGAATTCTGGGATGTAGTTTTTGTCATATAGCAAAGCGATAGAGATATAAGATTTAATTGCAGTCAAAGTCAATATTGTAATAGATGTAATTCTTCCTCTAATCCTAATTAATGTTATACGAAAGTCTGTTTGTTTGTCCTTCTATCATATTGTGAAAAAGCAACTGATAGACACGATTCTTCGCAGGGAGGTAGTTAGTGTGTCGAAAAAGTATGGGTTGTTTTTATCTCAAGAAATTTACATCTTAGAAATTTCATTCCTTCGGGAAAATTCTTTTTTGGAACTGTAAAGAACGGGATAATGAAGCTATGTCGTAACGGATCGATGTGAATTTTTGTAATGACAATTTATGGAGGAATATTTTTGTTTCATTGTCATTTGTATAAACTCACGAATATAAAGTCTTAATTTCGTCCTGCAAATTAGTAACTATAACTACGTGAGCGAAACCTAATATTCGATAAATCTATTTACAAAGCTCCAACACACTAATGTACCCTTATCCGGCAAAGATAAATTTTGTCTTATTCGTAATAATATATGATTGCGAAATAGATGTTTCTTTTTTAACATCACTGTACTAATCGGTACAATATAATGTAGTCATGTGTTATTTCTATTGCTTATGATGTCTATGGCTTATGATGTCTTTTTTTGTCATATATGTTACTTCCGATTTCCATGGCTTATGATTTATGTGACTTATAAAGTGTAAGGCTTATGATGTCCTTAGCTCATGATGTCTATAGTTTATGTTGTATATGAATTATGATTTCTATAGCTTATAATATCTATAGCTTATTACGTTTTTGATTTAAGACGACTGTGGTTCATGACTGCTTGACTAACGATTTCTGTGCCTTATAGTGTCTACGGATTAAGATGGCTAAGATTTATATCACCTAGGATTTATCATGTATATGAATTTTAATTTCTGTGACTTCTACGGTATACAATGTCTGCGGTTTATGACAGCTGTTTTAATAATTTCTATGGCTTATGGCGTATATGGTTTATGACATTAATGGATTATGATGCCAACAACTTATGTTGTCTATGGTTTATAATATTTGAATTTATAATATATATGACTTATCTAATTTATGATGTCTACAATTTCTTATTTTTATGGCTTATTCTATCTACGGTTAATGATGTCTATGACTTATTTTGTCTACTGCTATTTTCATCTTAACTATAAGGTGAGTTTTAAAATCTTTCTCTCTTTATCTTTGTCATTCTCTTTCTCTCTTTTGCAAGTAGCCTGAGACGAACCATTAAATTAAATCATAATTAATTCCTAAAATAAATTAAATTCTAATATTTTGATTCCGAACAATCATGCGACTTCACTTTCTGTGTTTCGATAGTTTTTTAAACATTCTAATATAACTACATTAATTGGAGAAATTTGTACTTTTAAAATGTTCCACATGTAGTTCAATGCAATAATTTTTATGTCAATCAATATCTTCATGAATTATAATGTAAACACATGTACTTAAATATAGAGCAATCAAAATGTAAAATCTAGGCTTATTTGTATTTTTATTTTTTTGCTGACAGGTTTCATAGAAACGTAATAAACACATGATACAACATTATTTTTCCATCTAGCAAAAATAATGTAAGTAAGAACAAATAAAAAAACTAATAAAAGGAACGGATGAAATATATCCGCAACACACGTTGCGGTAAAGGCATATAAATTAATCCGACCGTCAAATACGACGTCTGAAATTTTGCTGCCGTCTCTTTATAAGGTAGAGCCGTATACGAACCGGTAACACTTGAACCTACATTGAGAAGTAGAATAGTCCTGGCAGGATATAAAACTAACACTGAAATGGTGGCTTTGTATTTATAGCGCCAATAAAAATTCCGTTGGCCTTGAATTAACTTTTGACTTTTCACAAACTCGTTTAGTTTGATACAACTCTCGCTTTGAGTATTCTACATACGTAGGTATAATGAAAATCTTAATTATTTTGTAGTACATAAAATGTTTTTATTTCATTATTGAAAAATAAATACTGTTTTTCGCTATGTAAATACGTTGCTTAGTATATCTTTCGCATGTGTACCAAAAATAAATTGGCGGCAGATATCTTTTCGACTTATTATTACAAATATGTTAAATTAACTAAATATTTTTGACAATGGCCAAACAAAGTTCCTCGTAAAAATTCAGCTAACTGAGATTTTAACAATATCAGTATTAATATTACTGAGCTGTACTTTTATTCTCTTATGCAAATCCAATAACATAACTTTTACAATACCTTAAGCTTGTTCCGGTAACAAATCCGACATGAATAATTTATTGTGAGCGAGCTATAAGTTGCTACATTTATGGAAGTAAAAAAAACCAGCGCGCAGAGCTTTCACATGATGAAAAATCATCAGTAATAAAATTCATTTCTTCTAATTAAATTCAATAAAATGGAAATTAATTTGACTGTAGTGAATACCCATATTCATTGTATTATTTACTATATCTTTTACTAAAATGTAGGACCTTATGCATGTTTGTATATTGTATAAATTCTTGATAATACTGTCCATTTCTAAAATTTGTGTCTACTTCATTCAAATCAAGCTAAATGTTCTACCTATCTTATTAACAGGCAAATCTTGCTTATGTATTATTAAAAATAACTCAATAAATGTTTAGACAATTTTTGTTTTCTTTTCGATCGATTTTCGGTCGATATTAAACGATCAATATATTTTTCCTTTGGTACAAATATTTCAAGATTCAAATTGAATTAAAATTCTAACAAAATATGTTAAATATAAAGTACCCGTCTCTGATTTAGAAAATTATATGAGAGATGCCAAATTGAAAAGGAGTTTATAAGGAAAACTGAGTTGTAATTATAATATGGTGTATATTCACTGATAATGATGATTTAAATATTTCATTTATTTAATCAAAATTTACATTCACATACCGGAAAAAAGATTTTGTCTTTCATTTCTCATATTTTTAAAGAATAGTTCAATAATTTTGAAAGATGTTACGTAAACTTTCCTCACGATTGAAAAAGGAGTTATAAAAAGAAGGGAAAAATGATTAATGTAGGTTAAGAAAAAAACATCTCCTAGAAGTAAAGAAAAATTGAATCTTTAAGGCGAGCCTCTATACTTAGTCGAACATAAATCATGCACGCATCAGAGATCTAGTACGGTAAAGACTGAATGGAGAATTCCCGGGAGCGGGCACGTTGAATGGGTTTTTAAATAGTTTTCCCGGTAGGTATCAAGTTATAAAATAATTTTTGTTTTTGATAGATAAAATTTTATTGCAAATGGCTTTAAATGTAAATACTTGGTTTTCATGAAAATTTGAATAACAAAATTTTCCCTGCGAATTCAATTTAAACGAAGCTAATGGTACAGTTTTTCTTTCTTTGGTATTACTTAAAAACATGTTACCCGGAAATTTTATTTTAATTTATATCTTTGAAAAATTCTTCATTATTACAAGCGACATTTACAATAAAAAAAACGTAAATATCGCTTTAAATATAGAAATAGGAAAGAGTCCACAGGATATGTAACTGAATTTGTTTTACTTGCTCTGATTAGAAAAGCTCGGATGTCGGAGGCTTCTTAAAAATATTTTACTAATTATTTGTTTCAAAGTATTGAATAAATCTAGGTAGCGATCAGGAGACAAAAGTTATAATGCGATTTAAATATATTAATATTATTTCCTTGATTCCTCAATCCATTATAATATGTTAAATTAAATAAAAGTCAAATATTTAAATACTGGGATATGAATGCATTAAGTTTTTGGAACTTTGTGATTTTGAAATTGAGAATCGTAATTAAGTTTATCAATTAATCTTAATCTTATTGGTGAAAAACAATTTCCGCATGCAAAAAGCAGTAACTAATCACATCTAACATTTTATATGTTTACTCGTACTGGTAAAAAGGACTTAGAAGAGATTTAATAATACTTCGTTATTGCGAAAGCTAGAACAAAATTCAGTAGCTAAATTGGGTGGGGTTTCACTTAACAAATTTTTATAATCAGTTACTTAATTTTTGATTAAAAATAAAGTTAAGTACATTAGTAGTACATATATTCGATTTATGGGGTAATTTTAGTTTTATATTTAACCCAGTTATTTACGCAAACAGTAAATACAAAGAAAAAAGGGACAATTGTACGTTATTATTATTCCGTTGAATAGCAGCCATTAAAAGAAAACACGATCCTTATTTTACAAATAAAAGCATGTTGAAAAGTAAGTGTTAAAAGAAAACGTGAGCTTAATAATTCTTCAGTAAATCCTTGTTTCCTGTTGGAAGGATCTACCGAAAATAATAGCATTCAGTGGTGCATGTTTTATTAATATACTTGACACAGTAACGTGAAAGGGTTGTTAGAAAATTTATACATATCTTTTTCCTGACGTTCATTTTAAATGTGACTTCAGAAAAAGTATAAGGTATGTAATACTAATATACATTTTGAGTGGTGTGATTACACAAATTAAAATTATCTTCTTCCGTACTCCGCTTTATTTTAGAAGAATTTATGTCTATTTATCGATATATTCATTGTTGTTAAATGTAATATGCGAATAATATTAAAAATTATAATAATTTCTAAACCTTAAACTAACGGCACACTTAAGAATTAAAAAACCTACTTTTAAGTTATAATAGATGAAGGAAGACAAACTTCCAAACGGCGTACATAAATCTAAATAAATTTTCCTTTTTAATTGACTTTCGACATTTGAAAAAAATTGCTTGTGATTAATTTAAAATTGATATAAGACAGAAAAAAATTACTTAAATTGTTATACCGGCCCAAAAGTTTATAACCATTGAAGTAAATTTTCTATAATTATTTAATATAAATATAATCTGGCAAACTTATTGATTTTGTAAGGTTTACGTTCTATTTTCCCATGTTAGTATTTTCTTACGCTAAACGGTTATATCAAAATTTAACATTTCTTAATTTGGGATATGAAAGAACGTAAAATTACTCATATCACTAACATAAGGTTGCGAAGCGTTTTTAGACAAGAAAGTTACGCCTTCGGAATTTAACCTTGAACAATCTCTTAGCTAAACCCAATAAGTTCAACAAAGCTTCTATAGTCCCGCGGTTTAAGCTCATTTCGATTTCAAAGCCGACGTGAATAATTTATTGCGACCGAGTCGTACGGAGTAAATGGCCAAATTTATGGAAGACAATGAAAGCTAACAGGCAGAGCTTTTACATGAAAAAAAAGTTTCTGTAATAAAATTCATTTTATCTTTTTTTGAATTCAATCCATGATTATTTTATAAAAATGAAAACATGTTTATAGTAAGCCCATATTTATTGTTTTATTTCCTGTTTCTTATTTACTAAAATACAAACATTTATAGACAGTCCCTATTGTACAACTTTTTGATACTATCAGTAATTTGTAATAAAATGGGTTTAGTTCATAAAAACTGAGACAGATCTTCTACTCATATTACGAACAAGCAAATTTTGCCAACTTATTAGTAAAAACATTGCGATAAATGTTTAGATGTCTGATTTACGTTATTTTCAATCCGATTCAAATTCGTATCTCACAGAGTCACATAAGGTAATTATACAAATTTTGATTTGCTGAAGAACAAGCAAATTAATAATTGTTAAGATCCCTGTGATAACAAAATTAACAATACTAAGGACTCTATATGGTGTCCTTCTAAATAGAAGGACACCATGTCGATTCCTTAATACTGTTTACTTTTCTTATCACAGGGACCATATTCAAATCA
This sequence comes from Druceiella hillmani, assembly GCA_039881145.1. Classification (NCBI taxonomy): domain Eukaryota; kingdom Metazoa; phylum Arthropoda; class Insecta; order Lepidoptera; family Hepialidae; genus Druceiella; species Druceiella hillmani. The sequence continues at coordinate 18,798,700 of JAYKKI010000002.1, read as the reverse complement.
TAAGATATTTGTATAAATGTACAAATATCTAATGATTTGAATATGAATAAATGTTTATCAAAATATATTGAATAAAGTATGTTTTATGTGATTTGGAAAATTATGTAGGTGATGCAAATTAAGGAAATTGAGTTATAATTATAAAAGACTCCACAAATGTATTAAAATGAATGAACCAAAATTAGTTATTTATTCAATCCGAATTTTCGTTTATTTTCGCAATACTCGAAAAAGAAGATTTTGTCTTTTATTTCTCACATGTTAAGAAGACGTTATCAATTTTGGAAGAAGTTACTTCAACAAAAGAACTCATAAGAATGTCTAAGAAAGGGCTTAAGATTAGGTATGCTACTTAAATAGAAAAAAAAAAAAAATATATATATATATATATATATATATTATATATATATATATATATATATATATATATATATATATATTTATATATATATTTATATATATATATATTCTAATGTCATAAAGACGAAAGATTTGATTTTTTGTTTTTTTGTTAGTTTGTAATGGATAAAATAAAATATCACTGGCCTGGTTTTAAACATTTTTTCACCAAATAAAGCTACGTTATCAATGAGTAATATAGGCTATATTTTATTTTGAAAAATTGATTTATTCCTCATAAAAATGTCGATAGGTCTACACAAGGAATAAAAAACTGCCTATAAATAAGCTTTCTTCGCGTGCCCAGTAAAAACTATTGCTATTACATAAAAAAATGGGATACATATTGATATTCTCACTAATATGGACAAATACGTTCGTGAGGCGATATATGTAATTATAGTTATGTTACAATAAACGTTCTTTGGTCAAATTAGTCAACTAAAGCACAGATACGAACAAATAATTGATTATATCCGTATTATGATATGAATCCTTATTCAAATCAATTATTAAATCATTTAGGCTTTTTACAAAGGAGTAAATTACTTTTTTAATTATTCAAATCGGTACATTCGTTTTAAATTTATGTTGAGTGTAACAAAATAAAAATTGTCGCGAATATTGCAAGCTGCTGTATGTTAGGTAGTTAAACATAAATGTTACTATCTAAACTAATATTATAAAGTGTATTAATTTAATATTCATGAAAATTGCGATAAGGTAACCCAAGGTATATAAATCGTGTCGTGTTATTGATCCTTTTGCAACTAGATAGTTTCATTATCCAGGTTGATTATTTTCATGTAAATTCCTCTTTAAATTTTTCAAATCGTATCTTCCGTTTAAATAAGTAACGTGGGTTATAAAATTCTAAGAGTAAGGTTGAAGTTTCTCGAACTTGAACCCCGCTACGCGCCCCGCCGAGCGCCACTATCCGCTATAAGCGAAGTCGGCGTCACCAAGGCAGGTGTGGTCGGCTCCTTACGCAGCGGTCGCGCGTGGTATCTAATAATTTTCGTTCAAAAATATTTTGATATCGTTGTTTAAAACCAAAGCTGACAAAAAGTAATTCTCAGAGCTAAACAAAAGTTATTTTCAGAGTTATTACACATTTTCTTTTCAGAATTATTAAAAACTTGTTTTAAAAACTATTTAAAACGTCACCTCTATAATATTTTATCTTACTATTTACGCCTAGACATTTTGTTCTAATCATTTTCATATTTCATTACTTTCTAATTAAAAGGTGCAACTAATATTACACGGCATTAACATTTATTTATATGTTTTAATACTTACCCATTGATTAAAATACTGTAGAATGCCTATGACAATAAGGTCTCAACTTTCGAAACGTAGTCCCCAGGCAAGGATATCCAGAATACGTCGTATTAGAGAATCTTTATCTAAACTTTCACAATGTCTTGCTGAACAAAATCTGAGATCCTCACAAGTACATTCTCGACAGTCGAGCGTCGAACGTTCGCAGCGGCTTGACGAAGATAGGTCTAGAATCTCACGAACACGTGCAAGAAAATAGAGTGCCGAACGTTCACAATGTCGTGCTGAACAAAATATGAGAACCTTACAAGTATATTCTCGACAGTCGAGGGTCGAGCGTTCGCAGCGGCTTGACGAAAGGAGGGCTAGAATCTCACGAATACATGCAAGAGAATCAAATGCCGAACGTTTACAACGTCTTGTCGAACAAAATCTGAGAATCTCACAGGCACATTCACGACAGTCGAGTGTCAAGCGTTCGCAGCGACTTGAAGAACAAAATATTAGAAACATGCGAGATCGTGCGAGGGAATCGAGCACTGAGCGTTCCCAATGACTTAAAGCATAGTCAGAGAGACAGCAGGTATCAACAAATAGATTTTGCGATCTAGTTTTAGCTCACAGTAAAAGACTGGCTTTCAGATACGATCCACATGTTGATTATGCTCAACTAACTTCCATTCAAACCTGAGCCATGAATAAAATCTGCCCTAATTGCTCTCCCAAAAAATGGACTGACCAACCTAATGGTATGTGCTGTGTTTCTGGAAAAGTTAGTCTCCCTAATATTTAGAAGCCACCACAACTAATAAAAAATCTTTTAACAAATAATCGTTCATGATTTGGACATTTCTTAACCAACATACGTAGGTACAGTAGCCTCTTTTAAAAGACTTCGTTTGGCGCGAAAGAAATCATTGAAGGGAATTTTATGGCCACTTTTAAAATAGAAGGAAGGAAGTATATCATTTCAATTACCATAATCAGGTCAAAACCCACAATTCTTGCTGTTATATTTCATTTCAGGTGCTGATCAGTTATCGTTGCGGTCAAATCTTGCCTCAACATTAAACATTGATTTAATTCGCGAATTACAGACCGCTTTGAATAATCATAATTTATAATATATTTACAAATATGCATACGAAATTTTAAACAAAACTTAGAACTTAACTCTTCAGATGATTTAAAGTTAATTATTCACTCAGGTCGCACGAAACAGACAGCACACCGAGGTAGATATAATGCTCCTACTGTAAACGAGATAGTCGTTCTCTTGGTTGATGAAGAAAAAGGTCCCCGGGATGTAGTGATGTACGGTGGAGACGGCCAGCTAAAAAGGGTTTCTGAATTGCACCGCTCCTATAATCCATTACAATATTCTATAATGTTTGTAACGGGAGAAGATGGTTTTTATGGTTTTTATTGGCGTCAGCGTTAATTAGAAGATTGTTATAATTTTCACGTTCCGCACCTAATAAAACTATTTCATGTATGCAATTTTATGCATTTAGATTGATGATTAGAATTAACTCTTTTAATCCCTTACATCATTATCCTTACTAATAGAGACTTATTTAGTTAATATTGTGTCGACATGACGGCGAAAATGATATCTGAGAGATTAAACTATATTTCTCAGTCAACAAAAAATTTAGGGCTGATGACCACATCCATCTCAGAGATGTATTAAATCAAGACGCTAATGTTGACCTATCTAATACCGGTCAACATGTAATATTCCTATCATAATTTACAGGTTCTCCGCGTTACTTTCATGAAAAAACGCAAGACGCGATGACTTACGTATGAAATTATGGAAGACCCGACTTATTTGTCATTTTTACATGCAACCCGGAATGGGCTGAAATTAAAGCAGAGCTGTTACCGGGCCAACGATCATTCGACCGTCATGACATCATTTCAAGGTGTTTCGTTTAAAGATGAAAAAAATCCTAAAATTATTCACTAAAAACACTGTCATTTGCTGTTCTGGCTAGAAAGAAAAATCCAGCTAGACCAAATTGATAATATTATAGTTGCTGAATTACCCGATCAACAAATTGATCCAGTATTGTACGATATCATGACTAAAAATATGGTGCACGGACAGTGCGGAGAGCACAACTTAGCAGATCCAAGTATGAAGAAACCGTTCTTCATCTGCACAAAAAATACTCATGACGTTTCATCTACGACATCCAGAACCAAAGAAGGATGGGTATCCAGTTTATCATCGCCGTGACACGGAAAATGGATCGGCGCGCTACATTGAATATCAGGGTAATTAGAGTCACCATAGATAATAGGTGGATTGTCCCTTATTTATATATGTTTAAAGTTATATAAATTTTGACTATTGTCATTCTGTTCAATCCATTAAATATATTTGTAAATATATTAATAAAGGATCAGAACGAGCTACTTTCAGCATTAGGAATCCAAATAACGAAGTGGAAAACTATTTAAATGGCCGGTACATAAGTACGTTCGAAGCTGTATGGAGAATATTAGAATTTCCGATTCACGATCAGTCGCTTACAGTAGTTCATTTGATCGTTCATCTAAAAAACGACCATAGCGTGAATTTTACAGCAAGAACAGCTTAGCAACTAGTCCAAAAATCCACGTAACACGACGTTGCTGGTGTTTTTTGGCCTGAAATGACGATGAATTCGCAAAATCCCTTCTTTAGCACGAAGTCCCGCAATACTATACATGTGCAAATAACAAATTCATGAGAAGGAAGCACGGTGAAGATGTAATAGGCCATCCGGGGATAAAAAAAGATGCCGCTTTAGGTAGAGTCTACGGCATACATCCATCCCAGATTGTTTTATCTTAGAATTCACGTACGCGGTCCGAACTCATTCGAATATCTAAAAACTATAAATGGTATTGTTAAAGAGACGTATCAATCAGCTTGCCGTGATTGAGGTTTACTTGAAAATGATGATCATTGGGGCCACATCCTAAGCGAAGCTTTGTTTTCAGAGTATCCAAAAAAACTAAGAAAGTTGTTTGTGGTAATTCTTTTATTCTGAAGATAGCGATTGCACTTGCTTCGTTAGGAATTGCTGCAACTCTCTTAAGCGAAGGAAAAACTGCTCATTCTACTTTGAAACTCCCGCTATCCATATCTTTAGAGCAACGATCTGTCCGCAAAAATGGACCTCTTGGTAAATTACTACAAGACGCGTAATTGATCATTTGGGATGAATGCACCATAAACCATAGAGCTCATGTAGAGGCTGTGGACAGAAGGACTCTGCTGCTGTCATGGGTCGTCTGACTTTTGCATTTGTCGGAGATTTCAGACATACACTTCCAGCAGTTAACAGAAGAACATGGGCAGATATTAAGGAAGCATGCTTGAAATCGTCTCCCCTTTGGACATCAATTCAACATTTGAATTTGTGGACCAATATAATAACTCATCTTCGTGGAAATATGCACAGCAATTTTCCACATCAACTGCTAAAACTTGTAGAAGGAATTTTTCCGTCTCCAAATTTAAGCAGTTATGACGTCCTTTTGGATGAGTCTCTAGGCGAAATAGTCCATAATTTAGAAAGTTTGACAATGCACTATACCCTGAAATCGAAGGTATTAAACAAAGAAAACTTTCGTTGGCTGTATTCTAGAGCAGTAGTGTCACCTAGGAATGACACGGTTGATGAAATGAACAATTTGATCACACAAAAATTACCCGGCCAGGTCAAACATTGCAAATCGATAGACACCGTTACTAATATCGAAGATGCAGTATATTATCCACGGGAATTTTTAAATTCCTCTAACCCCGCTGGATTACCACCTCACGAATTATCATTAAAAATCGAAACGCCAATGATGCTTCTGAGAAATTTAAGCCCTCTTGATTTGTACAATGGGACGAGGCTACTTGTAAAGGAATTGAAAGACAATTTAATTGTAGCGACCATTATCACTGGCCCTGTAGCTAGTGAATTAGCTCACATTCCTAGAATACCGATGATCCCCTGAATCCACTGATTTGCCAATTTCGTTTAAACGACTTCAATTTCGGGTGAAACTTCTTTTGATTTAACAATTAACAAGTCCCAGGGCCAAATTTTCAAATTCGGTAGGGACTGACCTATGAAAAAAGGCTTTACTCATGGGCAACTGTATGTTGGCCTATCACGAGTCGGAGCTCTAAGATACTAAAGTTTAGAAATAAATTTCAATAAATACATTTTTAGCAAATAACCTTATTGCTATATTATTGTAAGAAATTATTGTTTTGTTTTATTTGTACAAGCTTAATTCAGTTTTTTTTCTCTATTTGTGTTATGGAGAGGTGGATCTTGTTAGCATACAATATTATGTTTACTATACCTACTAATATTACAAATGTGAAAGAAATTTGACAGAGATAGATTATGATTTGATAGATTGTATATGTATGTAGGTAGTATGGAGTACACATAGTCTACTTTGTTGCTGATATTTGGGACTTTACATGGATGAAACCGCGGGGCGCAGCTATCTATACTAATATTATAAAGAGGTAATGTTTTTAAGGGAGTTTGTATGTTGGAGGTAATTTTCGAAACTACTCATCCGATTTAAAAATTCACCAGTACAATGATAGGTTATCATTGAGTGACGTAGGCTATATTTTAACGGGAGAAAACGGAACAGCTAAAATCGTGTAGTTCACGCGGTGTAGCCGCTGGCGGATAGCGTATATATATATATATATATATATATATATATATATATATATATATATACACACACATACACACACACACACACACATATATATACATATATATATATAAATATTCCATTTTTGAGAAATCTCTATATTTATATCACAAACATAATTCTCGGTGCGTAAATATAACATCAAGTAATTAAATGGTTAGCCAATATTAAAATTGATTCGCAACAAAAATAAGCCATTAAATCATTTGGACAGTATTCTTTTCAACGGTGAAAAACTATTAGCAAATGTTTTGAAATGGGACATTTGATTTTCATAAAAAATATCGTAGTATATTAATAGCAATATTTTCTCTCGGAATTTGATATAAGCTAACCTGATTCTAGAGAGTTTCTTACTTTTTTATTATTTGTATACATAAACTAGAAATATACTATATGTCACACTTGCGCAGTTTCAAGTATTTTTTGAGACGGGCAATTAATTCTAAAGGAAGTACTTTTGATTGTTGTACTTCTAACGTTTTCGTTATTAGTATGACATCGACCCGTTGATATCGAAAGTTTGATGTCAATTGTACTTTTTTTTCGAATTTCATTTGTTTGGTTTACATTTGTCACGGAGGATGACGACTGTTAAAGATTGATGACATTCAACGTTACGCCAAATCGTCGTTTGTTTTTAAAAATATCTTTATTTGTCGTAGTGTTTTAAATTGAAGTTCGATCAATCTATATCATCAACCATGGCGATCTATATCCAAAGCATTTTATTTCTAATTACAAAATATTGATAATCAATTGTATATTATTTAAATTTATTTTAATTCAATTCATTGACCTTCTTTTCTTTCATGCAAGTTTAATTGTTTAAATTAAGCAAGTATCTCTTAAGTTTTTGATTCTTATTGTAAACTATAGATATAATCCAATTATTTTTGGTTTTAAAAAGATTACCATATATTTTCGTAAATTTTTATAAAAGATGTTATCAAATTACTAAATTTTTTTTAACAAAATCAGATTAAATTGCATCACAAAATAATATACGATCTCTAAACACTTCCGGAACTTAATTAGTAAATGTCTGGTGTAATATTGTTTAGTCAGTTCTCCATTATTTAGATTGCACTCATACATCTTCAAAGTTCATAAGGACCTTTCAAGTTAATTGTTTAAAAGGTTTGCAATGTAATAGCTTCGCGTTAAAATGTAAAGGGTTTACTACTTCCTGATCCGCCGCAAGATTTTTTGAAAATAAAACCATTTATGGCGTTAAGTATGTAATGTGTTTTACTTTGCCTTGGAAAAATTATTTTAATTCTTATTGTATTCCTATCATGCGAAATCAGATAATAATTTTATAAATTATTCGAATTAGGTTTTGAAAGTTAATTTAAAAATTTCGAGCATAAATTCTAAAATTTTCGTTTAACTGTAATTCTTGAGTTTTAAGAAAGATTAACATCTTTTTTAGTTTTTCATTATGAATTATATTTTGTACTTTTGTAATTTATAACTTTTGTACTGTTGTAATTTATAACTTATATGATGGATAATTTATCTGAATTTACTTTTACTTTTCTAAATATTTTAGAATTATGATATAATAAATCGGCTTTAACTCGCGATTTCGTTCATGTGTGAATGGAATAAATGATGGAGTAATCTTGCTGAAAAAATATTTTTAAAATTAATTCCAATAATTGATGGAATTAAAACGATGTCATCTATTTACTATGTAAAAATACTAATATACTTATAATCACACTTTTATGCCCAATAAAGTAAATTTAAAAATACTAATATACTCAATTGAGTAACTTTTTTATGTACCAAGAAGTTATAATTTCTATTTATACGTATTGAGATTATAATCAAAGATATTCGTTTAAGTTTCAAACTTAATCCAGTAAGTCCTTATTTTCTATCAGTGAATACTTCTGATCCCAAACTTTCCCTAAGTTTCACTGGCCGCAGGTGTAATTAACACATTTTTCTTTGTGTAAGATCCATAAATTTACTTTTTTCTCTCATGATTCAACCACATGATCTTTAAATTATGATGAGATATCAATTTGTAATGACACATCATGTGTAAGTGATCATATGTAATATAAAATCATAATACGTGGTGTGATGAAATATTATTGAAGTACTGATGCGCCCCGACTTCGCATGGGCAGACACGAAACGGGTCAATGTGCGAAAGCCGGTGCCTGTAATTTTGCTTAATTAGAATTATCGCCATAAGCTTTAAATTACCCGTTAGAAAATTATGGGAAATATTACCCAAGTGAAAAGTGGAAGATCACTATAAAATTTAATAGGATAAGGATTAAGTCAATATTACACATTGAGCTCTAAAAACACAATTCAAAAACTATGTTCTTTTTATAAATTAAAACGTTTATTATAAGATTTATGTAATACGTATACATATACTCTGTCGCGATCTTCATCGAATAACTTTTTGGTCGAATAATTTTCCAAAAATATTAGTAAATTATACATTTGAACCTTTCTCATAAATTAGTCTATCCGATAATTAAAAGAACACAAAGCGCCTTCAGTAATTACTGAGAAAATCGTGTACATAATAGGCATACGGATGCAGCGGGTACTTTGCTTTAGGTTTTATATTTAACACTTATCACTTTTAGGTACGTATTTTATAAAATATATTTTACTATCTCATGAATATCTATTACGTTATTAAATATTAGTCTATAGTTTAATTCCCATACCGGTATCATCAATTAATATCGAATGCATCGAGGTACGATTAGTTTATTTTAAAAGAAAAAAAATTATGATTAATTCAATTTCAATTTATTTTTTTCATTCCACCCGTATATTCATATAATCAAAGTAAATTAACGCTTGCTTTAAAGGCTTAACTAGCTGTAATTACATCAAAGCATATTGTGTTATGTAAAGTCAAGCGTGATAATATGCCGTGTAATCCTCACATGATTGAAGTTAATAAGAATTATTGTGATAATATTAAAATCGATTTATATGCAAATTGATGAATTAAAATTGCTTTAAGCATATTAAGTGAAAATCGAAAAAAGTTTTGGTAATATATTTGTGAGAGGAATATATTCGGCGCTGGAATATCTGAATCTAAGAAAATAAACTTTTAAAATTATCTTTCATTATATTGACATGAGTCGTTTTTTTGCTACATTTAGGAAAAATGAACATGAAAATGAAGCTAAATATATATATATATATATATATATATATATATATATATATATATACATATATATATATATAACCTAATAAAATTATTAATCGCTTTAAAAATATAAACAAGTAAAATAATTTTGCTAACGATATTTTTTATTATATATATATCTAGTTAAATTTTAATAGCAGTATTCATAAAGATACGAAATATGCTATTCAATATATTAAAAATATATAATAAAAAACATACAAACGAAACTATTATTTAAATTGATTATAACTATATTAAAAGACGATTTTTAAAATAAACTTATAACGAAATCTCACGTGTTGAAAATTTCAATACTAAAGTAGAAATTTGATAAAGGTTGGATCAAATCAAATCTTAAAATAAAATATAATCACTAAAACTTTGTTAAGCATTTTAAAAATATTTAATTTGTTCTTCAATACTTGTTTTAGAATTTTTGCCCTTTATTTATGCGGAAAATCGTAAATAACGTTTTCATTATTTGTGAAAAAATTCAACTAAATACATTTTTAATTTACTCAATTCATCACGTTTTTCTGTTTTATTTCTTCATATTTATTTAATTTAATACAGTTCGTGCAAGATTTTCGTGGTAAAGAAACGTTCAAATAGCATATTTTAATAAATACTTATACAGAATTAGTAACTGACATATAAACCATAAAAATAAGCGATTGAATAAGTAACTGAGATATAAACCATAAAAATAAGCGATTGAATAAGTAACTGAGATATAAACCATAAAAATAATCGATTGAATTAGTAACTGAGATATAAACCATAAAAATAAGCGATTGAATTAGTAACTGAGATATAAACTATAAAAATAAGCGATTGAATTAGTAACTGAGATATAAACCATAAAAATAAGCGATTGAAAAAGGAAAAGTAAGGTAGGGTGAAGAAAGAATAAATCATATATTTACATAAGATTCATTTGATCGAGTCTGCTGACTTTTTACAATATTAACGATTATCGATAAGTATTTTCCTATTTAATTCAAATATTAAATTCTTTCCGTTCGAATTTAATCCAAATACTTTGGCAATATTTAAAAGCTCCAACGTATAACACGTTGTAGATTTTATTTTCTCTGTTAATGCTAACAATTAATGACTTACTTGCAGTAAATTATTCATAATAGTTTTGAAGTCCAAATGAAGCGTAAAATAGTAGATGTTATAATAAACTTGCTAAGATACTATGTAACGTTTCTCAAGATTTATTTTTAGGAAACAAATTGTTTTCTCACATAAGGATTATAACTTAAAACTAGGGATTATAGTATCCAACTTAAATCCTAGGAGAAATGTAAACATTATCAAGTAGTACTGTTTCTTCTTCGATAAATAGGTAAATTTAGATAAAATTTGATACCCAGATAATTAATGACCCAAGGAAGGTAAAGATGACACAAGGACTTCCCACGTAATTACTTAAAGTTGCATCATTGAATAATTAATCAATTAAATTATTTCATTTATTAACAGCGACCTCTGTTTTTAGCCTTCCGTTAAAATGACCAAAACGGAACAAGGGAATCACTGTAATGTCCGTTCGTCCGTCTGTCAGAGAAAGTTTTCTGAAAAAATATTTGATGTAAACATTCAGAACGGGGATAGAGTAGGGTGGTCCGATCATAGATTTGAATGTGTGAAGAGGTGAATTTTTATTCTGGGGGTTAATTTCAAGAGATAAATTGGGAAATAAAACCATTTTCTTTCAAGTTACCCCTTAGAATGTCAAGTAAAACTCTGTTGAGGTACTAACTGAACCGTGTATTTGATACATTTCTTTAATATTTTTTTAAAAATTTTTTTCAGTACTACGCTTAAAAATTGCTGTCCCCCACCCTTATCACCAGAAGGATCACTTATACAAACCTAAAAAAAAGTCACGAACATTAGGAACTAGGTTAGGAACTAAAAACAATTATCAGGATTCGAAAATTCCGACTCGATGAATTTTTACAAACAAGTTACTTGTTTATTGCCTTGTAACTATTGACTCATTGGTTTTAAAGAAACAGATTTTTAACAAACAGTAATACTCACGATTCTTGTCCTCACATTATTTAAAAAATCACTTTGTCTCAGTCGAAAACTGCCCACCAGCTCCGCCCATATGCTATGTAATACGGCTTTGGAGCAGTACCGATTCTTTATTTTAATTACTTCGTCGGGAATTTTATAATTAGAAGAGAAAGACCAATACAGTTATTGAAAATAGGGAAACTTTGAAACTTATAGAGTTTAGAAACGGTACATTCCATGTGTATGAATAATAAAATAATAATATTTCTTACTTTAATCCAAATCACGTATAATTTTGGAATTATTTATGTGCTGCTAAGCTGTGGAACGAATTAGACATTGGTATATGAAATTCCCCACAAATTTGTTTGTATAATATATACATATTTGTTTTTTTTTTTAAATATGTGCATGTGTACCATATGTATTTGTTTTACATGTCTGAAACCTATAGGATACAGAAAAAAGTGACATTTTATATAATAATTGCTTTGTAAACGCATCAAACCACTTTTTTACCTTTGAAGTGCCACATATGAAAGTACATTTGTACGTAATTGATTTTAAATCAATATAAAAATATTTCGTTATAATTCCTATTGCTTGAAATATAACTACTTTTGTTTTTGTTTATTAAAATCGTTATTGATTACAGATGTTGCCAAAAATTTGGGTGATATGATGAAAATTAATGAGAACCATTAGTTAATGATCCGTCAATCAATGCGAATCCAAACTCAATAAATAAGAACCAACTTTGACTGCCATATCAAAATAATTTTAATACTAAATATTATTTTATCCGTACCCAACAATGTCAATAACACTGTCATTGTTTAAAATGTGATGCGTAGTCTTAATATCTGATCTCTTTTGTTATTTATTGATATTTTTACTTGTGGGCATGATTCACTACGGATGCGATGCAAAATGATGTCATTTAATTTGGCCAACAACCAGAGGTTCACAATCGGCATGAAGCTATCTATGTTCTAAAATATGGAAAAAAGAAATACTAAGCCTGTGTAAAGAGAAATTAGTTTATTGTCATAACCATCATGACGGAAGTCAGAAATGGCAACATCAATATTTTACTTAAATAAGTCTGAGCTAACCACTGGATTAAAATTTTTCATAAGATATTCGATTACTATTGGACGGTTCTATTACCCTTGACAATGCCTTAAGTGCCAGAATTTTGATCAGGTTTGAAATAAATATATATTTTAGCCTTATACCAGAGTGAATTAAATATCTTATAAATATTGTTACACAATAATGTTTTGCCAAAATAGAATAAAATAAAGATATACTGTAATAACTGAACTGTTTCAATCATCAAACGATTTCTGTTCACAAACGTGTGTACAACAACAGACGTGATTTTTGTCGAAATAGGCTATATTCGCGTTGTTTATTAAATCACTTTAATCAATCTTAAATGATAATAGGATTAGAGTGCCTTCATTACAACGATTTGTGTTAACATACAAAGGTTAAAACATTACCTTAAAATCCATAACATTACACGAGGGAAGAATGGTATTTTGAAATTAAATGTTAGGGGATGCGCATTTATCACATCGGAGTATGTATTTTTACGTAAGTACTTATGTGGGTCTTTCTTACAAAATCTGAAAAGAACATTAGATTAATTACGGAATTTTGTTTATTTGATTGTGCTCAGCGAAACGAGCAAAAGGATTTGTTTGCGAGCTCGGGACATCCGTTCCAATGACGTTAATATAATATTATATTCTTCAAGAAGTAGACGTGACATATTGCAGCGATATTGAGGACGTATTAACACTAAAATATATGGAAGCTGCATTTTAATAAAAGTTTTGTTTGGCAAAATTTTCGCCAAACCGTAATCAATAGAGATCCCATGTAAGAATATCAATAGAGTATAAAGTAAGTCTTTTATATTCGGTGTAAATATGTCGAAATAAAAAAGACGATTCCTATCGAGAAGTCATATGCCAGACGTAAATTATTGATGACATAGTACATAACTAATATGTTTATACTATTGCGTGTATACAGTACTAACATATGTGTTAATACTATATGATATGTAAAGAAGATTTTATTTTTTAGCGTACTTTTAAAATAAGGTAAAATATTCGTAGATGAAATGTTTATTAGACGAGGTTAATCATATTTTATTTGTTCGATTAGCCAATGTCTTTAGAGATATTACATATTAAATAAAATATATATCTTCAATTTATTTACCGAAAGTGCGGAATTCGATTTATTAAAATTTAAATTTTATATTCGAATTGATAATATTTCATAATTACATAGTTTATACTGTGGTGATCGCCACATTCTATGAAAAATATTATTTATTTCTATGTAATTGTACTTTTTGATGTACGAGACACTGTGAGGAATAAGGTTAGTAACTAATAAGATCTTTTATTTTGAAATAATGTTAATTTAACTCTTGGCATTAAGTGCCACAATTTTTTGTACAAACAATAAAATAATTTTCTTTTTACATTATTTGAAAATGAAAAATTTTCTCTGCTACTATTTTATCTATATTTCCAAACATAAAATAGTGTTTGATTTCGTCATATTAAAAACATACAAATATCAGCTTCAAGATCACTTAATATGTGATATTAATTTTGTCTAACATTAATGTTATGGATAAGTGAATGGTCTTTACAAATAAACTTATTTTTCCATTTTTTTGTCACCTGTCGAATGTAGTTGAGCTTGATTTAGGATAACTTAATATTGTCAGAAGGATTCTATTTGGGTAGAAGAAAGTTTTTTAGCTTCATTCTTGCTACCAATAACTACTGTGCTAACTGCCTACTGTTATACTGAATTTCAACTGGAATTGGATTAATATTAAACTTTGTTTTTTGCTTTAAAGAGCAGCGCTGTTAATGGTTACAAATTTATCTAAAATATATCATTATAATAAATCAATTTTCTTTTATCGAACTCTGAATACTTCCTTCTCAAAATACTTACCTTTTGAGTAAGCTGATTTCAATATTAATTATTTATCTGCCTACGCAAAACTTTTTCTTTGGCTGACCTAATTGCAAAGCTGAATTAATATAACTATTTAATGGGTGGTTTTAAAGATACATGCTATTAATTATATGATATAATATAATGACATTATGTTATTAATCACTATGATTTCAGCAAATGTTTATCTAAATTAAATATAATTCAATGAAAATATTCACTCTGACCTGGATTCATAAGTAATTGAATTCTCAGTTCCATATCCCGTTGTTACCTGTTAATCAACATACTGATGTAAATTTATTATACGTTCCATATTCTAACCAAGCTAAGATCCCGCCATCTGTCATTCAATATAATGCATAAATATTGTTTTCACCATTTTATTCTTTTGTTGTTTTTTCACCTAATTTTTTTTAAAATTTTTGTATTCATTTATTTGGATACTTGGAGAAATATCTTTTGGATAGACATAACGAAGGAATTCTAACAATTATTTTAGAGGTAGACTAAAAAGTAATTATACACATTAACGAAAATGTTCGTAAATTAAAAAAAAATAATGGTTACCATTACTTACTTATATTACAGGAGGAAAAAATTGAACATATTGAAATAAAAAATCAATCAAATTTGGCTTTGATTGAAATAGTACTGAACAAAGCAAGAAGTTAGTAGAGGCATGTATTTAAGATGATATAAAATCGAATATCAAGTTTACATTTTTAATACTTGAATTACATTTATTCGTTACTTTTGGCAACATAAACAAATACCCCTTATACTCGTATAGCATCAAACAATGTTCAGATATGAATAAGTTTTCTGAACTCAGAAATTAGCTTTGTGTAGATAAATATATTCATGAATTTAGTGTCAATGACGGACAGTCTATGTGGATTGTTTAAATATTACAATGAAGGTAAACAATCATGAAGTTGGCGTCCATCTCGAATTACTATCTTAAACTTAGAGGTATGACCGTATTTTGTGAAGCTAAATGTGAAACAAATACTTGCACAATTCTTTTAAAAACTTTTTATATTCTAGTAAAATTATAATTTCTCAATCAAGTAATGATAGCAATAAATATATTTGAATTTTAGTGAGAAGGAATCATGAAAGACTT
Organism: Druceiella hillmani; assembly: GCA_039881145.1. NCBI lineage: Eukaryota > Metazoa > Arthropoda > Insecta > Lepidoptera > Hepialidae > Druceiella > Druceiella hillmani. The sequence continues at coordinate 18,782,936 of JAYKKI010000002.1, read as the reverse complement.
TTTATAATGTACATTCTGCTGAATAATTGACAACATGTGTTTTATCCTGCAACCAGTAAAGAAGATTTTATTTAATTTAGAGACAAAAATCCTTCGTAGTGGTGGAAAATGAGATAAAGTTATCGGACAATTAGAGTCATGATAAATAAAAGGTTTGATAGTCTTTTATATCCTATAACGCTACGTAAATTTTGAAGTCCTTCTCTTTACGAATAATTTTTTGGTATACAAATTGTTCATTTTTAAACATTTTATAACTAGTAGAAGATACTCTTGAAAAATATTAATTAACAGAGTTTAGTTTCGTCAACTACGAACAAATACCGGAGAACTTTTTTACTACACGGTTTTTAATCATTTTTGACCAAACACTACAATACTCATTCAAGGACGTCACAATTTTTATTAATGATACGAGTATATACTGTCAGTCTTAATCTCTCAGGGAATATTCTAGGTCGCGGCAAAATTCCACTTGTCACCTGCTCGCACACTGGCATTTCCGGTTCAACCTCATTAAGCTTGGCGGTGGGCGTTCCAACATCGTAGTTGATGGTTGCGTGCGTTGCGGATATAATTTCATCATTCTTTACATTTGTTTTCATTTTTATCATTTTTTCCTTAATTTTTGACAAGTGGAAAAATAATGTACTATTTGCTGTACGAACACTCTTTAATGTTGACGAGAATTCGTCGAGTTTTCTGTGAAAGATGTAAAGGAAGGAAACACCGACATACCTATGTAAATGTTCATTAATTTATGAGAATAATATTTAATTTCTAATGCCAGTACAGAAATTGTTTTCATTAATATCATTCACCAAAGTAACGACTACGTTTATTTCTAATTAATATATTTTAAAAAGTTTTCGATACTAACTTTTCTATTTTTGTTTTTGTATGATGAAGAAATGTTAATGTATCACTTTCGTAAAAAGTTACAATTCAAAAGTATTGTTACATAAAATTATTATCGATTGGAGTGATAGATGCAGCCTTTTGGACACGGTTAAACAACTAACTATATTGATTGTAAAGCAGATGAAATAGTGGAGAGTGCTTTGAAGATGAATCGGTGTCATGATACCATTATCGATAAAAACGAAAACCCAAACAGCGCAGTCACAATAAGATTACTGAGAAATATTTATAATACAACTATAAATAAAAAATCATAAACTCAATTTAATGAATTATATCTTAAATACCATTATAATAAGGTTGAACATTTTAATATTTACGTCGATATTTAAGTATAAATATTCGTATATTGTTGGACAATGCATAGGGACTCGGAATATTAAAATGAAATCGACCCCCATTTGTCTTTTGCGTTTCTGTTTCGCCGATACCTGTAATTTAACAACAAGCAAAAACAAAAATATTACGTTAAAACATTTATTGATAGCGCATAGAAAGACAGGACAGGACAGACTGGAACTGGTAAGAATAATGTATTTATAGCACATGGCAACTAACATATGACAAAAAGAAAGCAAAAAAATAAGAAATGGAAACAAAATTCTGTGATGCACGTCGAAAGTATTTAAATCGTAATTGAATAGGTAATGTCACTATTAGCAGGTAAACTTTTTAAGGTGAGTAAAATAATTGTAAAGGGGTGCCAAATTGGCATTGGAATGATAATGCAGTATACATATTAATGCAGTGCCGATACATATTCTAATGGTTTTGAATGAATTGTAAAGAAGAACGAGTGATTTTGTGGCTTTTAGTAAAAAGTACAACATAAAATTGTAGAGACAAGGTCAATAGAAATGGTTGTCCTTAGTAAAGAAAACGAAATCTTTTAATAATTCGTTTTTTTAGATTTATTGACTTATAGCATTATTTGAATATACGATAAATTTATTGGAATTAACTTTTTTATGTAACATTTATTCGTAAGCATTGACGCTTCAAGTTTATATGATAAAGGGTATTAAAAACAGGTAGATTGTGGCCATATTTACTATCGAGTCCAACTGAAGTGAACAAGAATTATCTAAATCAAAACACTTTATCTAAAAGTGTATATTAGTATGTAAGTAATTACGTAATTTGTAAAGGATTTACATGATATATGTTATTCACTCACAGTCTCACTGCCATGTAAAGTATGTACAACCTATTATTATCCAGTAATAATATTTCGATTTCAAATCGTTTCACGAAAATACGTGAAAGAGAGAACGGAGATATTTTCTTGCGCTATCTTCGAGCGTTAGCATGTATTTTGTTCAGTAGCGTCTCTAAATTGAACAACTACGATATTAAATTATAGAAAGATTGACGATATTGCTTTGTTGCTAATCTCGGTAAAGTTCCAATTTTATTAAGTAAATACGACTAACGGCAGTATTTTTTATTAGATAGCGCTATACAGAGGCACGGTTAAAATTTACTTTGTATTTAAAAAATGTAATTCTATCACATTTTCCAAGTATCCCACGACGGCTCGATTTTATTTTTTTTAAACAAATTTGCAAGTACGACTCATTTGCAATAATTATAAAATTTTGACAAATAAAAGAATTACCAATCCATGTTTAATGGCTGTAAAAGGAAATAGCATTCATGGTAAATTTTAAATGTATTTAACTGTAAAATCATTTTTAAGAGGTAAATAAAGACGCACGTCGGTGGATTGTTATTCTGGTGAAAAAAGGGAAAAAAGTGAGATGGCCATTATTGTAATTTAGAATAAACGAGCCTTTATTAAAAGGAAATAGGATATCAGTCGTCTTTGATGATGTTTAAATAGTGAAAGTGGTAGGAGTCTATGGATTCAAAATATATTAATTTTTTTCTAAAAAAATCAATTAACAGGTTAAAGGACGTATTTCAGTTTTATAATTTACATGGAACATGAAAATGGTTAGGGAGACAATAAAAATAGACAAGAATTCAATCCGTGACACGTACATATTTTGTATTAACACTACGAAAATGCGAATGTTCTTTTGGAATTACGATGTGACAAATGAAATTATTTTATTTTTCATTATATTTTGAAAATTTATTTTATGAGACCATTCACATTACATGAATGTTGAATACAATGAAAATATTGTTTTTTTAATACATTGCTCCCTTTTTATTTAGTTGTACTATTTGGACATTAGCTTAGCAGTAAACGACGAAAAAATAAAGTTTTTGGTAGTAAGCTCTAGAGCGCATGATGTACAGCCGGTCCAAATTGGAAATTATACCTTTGAAGGAGTCACTCAATTTAAGTATTTGGACATTCTGATTACTAGTAAAAATGAGATAAAATTTGAAATTGGGAACCAACTTTAACAAACAAATATTACTGTGGTCTAAAAACACAATTCAAATCAAAACTCACCTCTGTTAATACAATAATAAATCTATGTAAAACTCTCATCAGAACTATCATTTTGAATCTTAGAGAAACCTGGGTAATCAATAAAGCAGAAGAGAATAGACTATTCATCTTTGAAAGAAGGATCCTTCAATCAATTTTTGGAGCGTTCAAAGAAAATAATATCTGGAAAAGCTTATAAAACAATGAAATTTACACTAAATATTGGCAAGCAAACATTTTGAGAGTAATCACGTCCTAGAGAATCAAATAATTGGGTCACGTTTTTCGACGGGAAGAATCAGTTAAAAAACTGACTTTCGCAAAGATTGAAGGTACAAAAAGAAGAGGAAGACCACCTACAAGATGGTTGAATAGTATAGAGAAAGACTTAAAAATTTTGGGAGTCAAGATGTGGAGAAATCTTGGATCAAGTCGTACTGCCTGGAGGGAGTAGATTGGGAAAGTTTTGGCTTGCACTAGGCTGTAGTGCTAACAAAGAAGAAGAATTGGTAGTATTATAAATATCAGGTTTCAATTAGTTCCACTACGTTTAAGTTCTTAAATATTAAAAATAATACTTCCAAAAATTTGGAGCAAAATAAGTGTCGTAGTCCAATAAAAACATTTCCCAATGGTGGGCCTCGCCACAAAGTGGAAAAAAATTCATGTACATATCACACCTTTAATTTGAGAAGCGAACGCAGAACATCCCAAAGCGTATACAGTAAGCATGGGCTTTTTTACAGAAAGCTCCTTAGAGAGCTTTGTACCCGTGATTTGGTTGATTAATTTTTATTATTTTTTGCAAAATTACATTAATTAACAAAATGGCTTCAAGTTTAATACCTGCGAGAACATTAGTTTTTCATGCTTTGATGTTGTATTTGTGAACTACTCAAAATTACCAATATAACGTAGGTGTGCTGAATCAATAGGCCAATTTTTTTCATCAAACGTTTCTGTGCGAAACAAGATTGACGGGAGATCGATGCATGAGTGATCTTGTGAAGATTCCCTTTTTCCTTTTGTAATTCAGAACGCTAAAGAAAAGTCAGTCTCACCAGTTATATTGGGCACTTCTGCAAATTGCTAATGACTGGAAAAGATCCTAGAGCCACTTCAGTTGTCAATTGATAGAGCTAGCTTATTCGGATCCGTCAAATTTATACAAAGCTTTTCTCTCCCGCCTAGAAAATTTTTCTATTTCTATTACTAATCAGTTCGACTACGGCTTTATTTTTTGTATATATTTTTTGGTACAAATTTCTTGCCCTATATATAACTTTTATCTTTTTAGTCGTTAAAGTATTATAAATGATATCTCCCAAGAAGTTTTCGTTTTGTGCTAATCTACCATCTTATTTTATACATCAGCAGGGAATTATTTTTGACTTTTTTGAAATATTTTTATTACTCATATACTTTTTTTTGCGATTTTAATTTCAAAAATTTACTAGATGAACAGTTTATGTGAATATCGTTCAGTTTTCAATCTTTGTAAAATTTTATATAGTGAAGTTTTCACAAGTTTCTCATCACAGCGCCGAATTTATTACTGTGGTACTTTCTATTCGTAACAGACGTCTAAATATACCGAAAGCCAACGTCTTGACTTGATAACGTTTGAATGAAAGTCACCAGAAAAAAATGGTCAAGAATTGCGCAAATATACGATTGAAAACGACGACGTGGGATGTTATAGATTATTTTTCGTTTAATTTACCCTTTCGGAAAAGCAAAGGATACGAGACCGTATAGCTAAGTTTGATATATAATAGGTTCGCTTTCTTCTGCCTAATGTATTATAACTTTTTCGGGACAAATTCATGAAGTTCCATCCTGTCGATCTTTAAGTTAACCTGTAGAGGTAAAATATACCGAACATTTTTTATTTTTAGCTTTAAATTTTTTTTAATAAAACGGTTAAAATGAAAATTTTTTAAAGATCATGTAAAGTACGCCAACATTTTTGAAGACATGCACGAGTCGAGGAAATATTTACATCGAAATTTAATCTGAAATGCTAGTGTATTATTTACATGTGAGTCGTATAATGAACTGTTCTTTAATACCATGTGATACTTTTACGTAAAGATTGTCTTTTTTTAGCGCAGGTATTTATGCCAAACATGGAATACATATGTTAACAGTATATAGTGTATATTTTTTAATATATTTATTTTTTTAAATTAATTGTCTAACTTACGGCTACAGGTTAAATCATCGAATGAGTACTAAATACGTAAATATGTAGTAAGAAATTTTTGTAATACAAATCAAAAACATGCATAAAAAACAAGAGCAAAAAATTATTAGATGATCAATTTGAACCAAAAAGTTTGCAAAATGAAACGTTACAATCGTATTTCTGAGGTCATCTCGCAAAGCGAAAATCATGAAAAGGCACAATATGTAAAGAAACATTTACCAAGGTCAATGCACGTACAAGTAGAAATCGCTAATGAATATTTTCACTCAAAAATGATTGATGAAGCGAAGTATGCGGGTCCATTTAAACAAAATAGTCGAAGACAAAAATGTTACAAACTTCACCACTGATAAACCTAATTTATGATTAACTTAAAGAAAACCCTTATTCAATGAAAATATTACATACATCTTAAAGTAATCAAATACAGAAATATAATAAATTTATTTTGTGTACTGAAACAAATTATCATTGTCTTTGTTTTAGCCTATTCCTACCAAATGTATTAAACACTAATAGCATCAATATCAAGAAAATCGCGAGTATGGTGAATAGTACATTCTAGAAGAAAGTTAAATTTTGTTCTATGAGATAAAAAAAATTAAGGTTTTCAAAAGGTACTTTGATTTATACTAATATTATTTCTAGTGGAATATAAACATTAATTCTTAAGGTAAAAGCACATCGTTCTATTTACAAAAAATAAAACTCGAAGAGCTGTCACTCGCGATCTTAGGCTGAGAGAAAATAAGTCATTTAATGGATGGAATAAAAAATCTCGTTTAACATTGTGCTTTTCTGTAGCACACCAAAAATCCTCGAAGCGACGATGGATAAAATTTATAAATAGCGTAATTAAGGATTATATGGTGTTAGAATCTACAATTATTAATGGGCATCTGAACATTCTTGGAGCTTAAGAGCTATTGAGATTTCATGTCAAGATATAGAGAATATGTTCAGAGATTAGATATTGGATAATCGTTGTGAAAATTTGTTTTTAACTTTCAACTTCGTTCAATAGCAAAGGAATAGTTCACTTTATAGAACCATTGGTCGTTCTTTATATAAACATTATTCAATTGTGATAAAAAACTTGGCTTTTCCGTAACTATTGAAAACTCGCATAGGAAATGGAGAATTTACTAAACCAAAAAGAAAATAACATAAAATACATTTTGCTGGTGTGCATAAAGACAGCATTATTAAAAAGAAAACAATTAATATCGAGTGAGTATAATAATAAGAATCATGAGTGAGAATAGTGAGGACTTCCTTGAACATTCACTAAGAGATGAAGAAAACAATGAACCAATTCTGAGTATTTCTAATAACGAAAAGAAAATGTATTCAGACATAAAACAATAAACAAGCAATGACGACTATAATTTGATCCAGGTACCGGTGATCCAGTAAATATAATATGCCTAATAACTGATGAGAAAAATAATATCTATGAAGTAGGATGAAAAGATGGTATAACAAATTGATTTGGTTTGATACAGGAAATTTGGTTAAAGTAGGCTCAATATTTTGACTAAATAGGAAATGGTTCATGATAAACTTTTATCAATGAGGGGGTTGTCAAATTTTGTAGTGGAAGACGAGGTTATTCGAAATGCTTATACAAAGTTTTTGCGATATAATGCCCCAGCAAGAGAGATCTTGTATCAAAATGAAGATCTTATGCAATAACATATGCTATAAGAAATTTCCCTGTGACAATCAATAAATACATATTATTTATTATTTATACAATGTTTTAAGCGTAATTTCATAATTTTAACACAATGACAGTGAGATATTCAAGTTGATTTAAACAAAATTATTCTTAACTTTGCCTGTAAAACCCTTCGTACGGAACGATACATCTATTCCACACTAACGTAAATATCTTCCTAGTAGCTTCGTGAACTGTCTAAATAGTCTGGACTGATGGTGCAATTTGTTCCATGTTACAGCCCAATTCTAGCACCTAGTTGGCACTTCATAACGAGTAACGGTTACGCTATCTGTTTAAGATTCACGAAATATGTGCTGTAACATATATTCTCTAACTGTACATATATTCTTATATAGTTGTAACACATATTCGTATATTTAATCAAACGCTGAATCAATATATCTAAAATGGCTTATTCGATTTTTATTTAAATTTTTTATTTTTTAATTAAACAAATATCACTCACAAAGTTCAATTGTCATTATATTTTACTAAATTTAATAATTCTAAACCTATATATGAAAAACATGTAACATTATGTTGGACAGTTACTTCTTATTAATTTTATTCACTGGTTACAAAGATTGCTCCAGTTGGGAGGTTTGCAAGAAATTAAAAAAATATCAGAATTAAATGAAGATTTCGAAAGTCAGAATGAAAATGTCTGGTAGGCCAGTAACATAACTTCAATAACTATTTAACTAAACTTTGTTATCAAATATTTGGTAAGAAATATTTCGTGGGTAGCGTAGTAGTTCACAGTAGTTTGTTTGCCTATACCATATATTTGTCTATATGATAATATCAATACTATTTAAAAACTAAGTTCAACATTTTAAAACATTTCTTTTGTTTTTAAAATCATTGCTGCTTTGCTCTTCGGCGTTCAAGTACTGTTAAAAGTTCATTATATAGTTTTTAAGCGTGCATTATCTTTACATTACATATAGATTTATTACTATGAATCCAACGATATAATCTTACAATACGTACGATGTTAAAGTCACGTGTTGATGGGAGAAATGTAATAATATTTCCGTGATATGGTAAGGGGCAAAGTTGGCAGCAAATTCTTTCTTTCTATCTTTTATTTCTCCTATACATATAGGAATTGTTTAATTCGGAGACAGGTTAAATTAATAAAGCTATGTAAACCAAGATTTGCTAGCAAACATAATGATAAAAACACTACCGAAATATGTGAAGAACTTTCTTTCATTTTGTAACAAAATAGTTTTATTCCGATATTCGATGTTATATTAATACAAGACACTCTATATATCGAACTGCGAAATATCTTGTTATTTTATAAGAGAATAAACATTAAATTAAAAGTTTAAATAGAAACAACTTTCACAAATGTGTCAAAACTGTGACCAGACAATATACTATTTAAGTAAAGCCGTAAAACATCGTAAATTGCGATGAATAAAAGAACCTGTAAAAAGCCGTTTAGTTAATCCGTTTAATTAATTGCGGGCGGAGGGTTGCGATGAATAAAAGAACCTGTAAAAATCCGTTTAGTTAATTTTACTTATTAAAGAAATAAAGTAAACTTTGTTTCGGAGCTAAAACTGAAGGATCAAACGTAAGAAAGAAGCTTAACTCACTTTAAATTTTGTATCATTTTCAGGTCTTCTTGAATTTTTTATTGTAGTAAACTAACATATTGAAAATAATGCATCTTGCACATTAAGGATTTTTTTCGTGTGGTAAATATTATTTCCATATATATTTTATACTTTTTCTGCATATTTTCCTGAGGTATACAAATTACGAGTGATGAACGTTAATGTTAATACAATTGGCTTTGCCTTGATTTTTTGGAACTATCGTAATTCATAAAAATGTTAAGTTATGTAGTTCATAAATTTGATTTATATTTAAGGGAAAAATTGTATCCTGAAAAATGTAATCCTAGCTGTTCTCGGGCTAAAAAGACCCTCGACTTTATTCCGTTTTGATATTTTTTTTTACATTTAGAGTTTAGTTATTATTTCGTGATGTGGAGTACAGAACTCTACGGCTTAACCATTAGATATAAAAACTCTTACAGAATCATTATGTTGTTATTCGTGCACATGTCACAACATCATATTTCTTTCAATTTAAGATGGATTTTATTGAAATTCTACGCAAAAATATAATTTTTTTCTAAACAAATATTTTTCCTCATAAATTGAATTTGAGATATAATTATTCAGTCATAAATCGACTCAACTGACAAACGAGGTCTTACGTAAAATAAATACTAGGTAATTTATTTATGTGGTGAAAAATGACAATAATATTATAAATACCTTAAAAGCAATACTATATATATATATATATATATTTTTTTTTTTTTTTTTAAATCTCCCATATTAATTAAACATTTAAAGTTTTCTACAAATCTAATTGCGTACCTCATAGTGTGGAACCTCAATTCTATTCCTAATTAACACGTTTATTATAAATATCGGTTGCAATATTTGTGTGTTAAATGATTGTTCTCTTTGCTTAATCACCATATAATAAAATATTAACTCTTACGACGATACAATAAGTTTATTAAGATACGGGAATAATGACCTCGTATTATCGCATCCATCTTACTATTATGTGTACATTTGTCTTTTTCGCTGTTTTAAATGAATGTCAATATTGAACAAACAATTTATTGTAATTTATAATTCTACTACAAAATTTCTAGCCCAATGAGAATGTTAAACCTTTTTTATGCAAGTATTCTTTTTTAAATCAAGTTATAGTTAAAGTAACTTGACAAAACGAACCATAAAGTTTAATTAAATTGTGACAGCTGTATACAATATATGCCAATTTTGGATTATTTTGATTAATATAATTCTTTTTCACGATAAATCTATTAATAACAGTAATATGGTGTCCTGTTATGGAACTCAAAGAAATTTATTGTCCTTTGTATTAGTTTATTTATTACACATATTTACTTATGGCAGATGGGTTTAAAAAATGATAGATTATGTCATCTATCATCATATCTCATCTAGGTCATCTATCACGATACTGTGTCATCCATCTAACAACTATACAATATGTATTTATGATTCCATTAATACCCTCCAACTAGGACAAACAATCCCGAAATATCGGGATCCTGTAATTGCAGGATTGAATAACAATTGATTTGGAAGCGTTTCATGATTGATATTTTATTTTTATAGTGCTGACACTCACAACAAAGTTAGCGTTAGAAAATATGGACTATAAATGGCTAGTTTTTAAATATAGTGACGTCTTTTTACAATTGTCTAACCCTTACTTTACGTTAAGTTCATCTACGGGGCGGGAGGTGTCCACATCCTGATCTGAACACTCTCATTCGTGAGTTCGTGATTAGGCTGACCTATCAGAGATTAGTCATTTATATGTATATAATTAGTATTTTTTGTTTATTATTTAAAGTTAAAAAACAAGTACAAGTTTAAGTATGATTTACATTATTTTAATGTTTTTCCATTACTTCATTTCAATATCTCGGGAAATATTAAGAGGCTCATAATTATAAATGTGACTCTATTTAGTTAAAAAAATAGTGAAAATTAGTAAGAACAGTTTCTTGTCGTGTACAGAAAATTTTCTTTGTAAATACGAAATTCCGAGATCGCTATCATCGATATTTCAAATTCCCAAAATCTTGGGATTTAAAATTTAATAACTGGATACATGTCCTATGAGTAATATATTCACGAATTAATTTGGTGATTAAAAAATGCAAATTGTAGAAATATTTATATTGGATTTCCAATATCATGGAAGTGATATTTTATACTCCTCACATTTTTTAATGTTGACAGGCACGTATGTACCCATGCACATATTTGGCAGATTTTGGTTTTTCTAACTCCTAACGTCGTTTGAGTCATAAAAAATTTCAGCCACTAGTGGATTTCCAATAATCAGTTTAGTAAAAAGTCATGACGAAGCGGCAAGGGTTCTTTATAGGCGATAACATATTTTAAGTAAGCGTTACGAATTTCACGGAAGTGCCGATTTTGTAAAAACATTGATGTTGCTATTTATACAAAAAAATTTATTAATCTACCCTCATTAACCCTCTTCTAAATTAAATTAATTGTTTAAGTTAATTACAATTAAACGTGGTCTTTAACAAATGATATAAAAATCCATCTTCTTTCCAATAATAAGGGTATGTCACTTATTTAATTACGTTACATTTACCTAACTATTTATGAAGACTTATTCATTTTTGTCTACAGCAACCACTCAGTTTATTTTTTATTCAATGAGAAATAATTAAATTAAATATCAGTCCTTGGTTGGGTAGGCCTAGGTACTTTTGGAAAAAAACACTATGCTACATAGCTAAAAATCTTGACATGATGGAATTTTTTTAGTATTTTTTCCGTAATCAACGCCCCAAAATCCATCAAAATTAGTTATCAAAGCTGATAGGGGAATATCATTGTAGATCTGTGATATTCGGTAAATCTATTTATAAAGCTCCAACTCATCTACTCTTATTCAGCAAAGCTCTCTAAGTACTTGGATTTTATCTTGATACTTTTACGGGAAACTTTTTAAAGAGAAGTTCGGTTTTATTTATAATAACATATGATAGCAAAACGGATGTTTCTGTTTTATCATCACTATACTAAACGGTACGATATTATATAGCCATATATTTTTATTCCTTATAATATCTATGACTTATGGTATCTTTGGTTTATGAGATCAGTGTTTGAGATCAGTTTCTCTGGCTAATGATTTATATGAGTTATAATGTGTAAAGATTATGATGTTATAGACATCATTATTATATGCTTATGATGTGTTTGGTTGCTTATGATGCGTTTGGTTGAAAGCCTCTGTTGTTCATGATGATGATTTATGATTTCTATAACTTATGGTGTCTAAGGTTAGGGTATATCATGTTTATGAATTTTAAATTCTGTGACTTCTACCGTTTATAATGTCTGTGGTTTATGACATCTGTTTTAATAATTTCTATGGCTTATGGTTTATATGGCTTATAGTATCAATGAATTATAATGCACATGACTTATTTTGTCTATTGTTTATTAGGTTTGGATTTATAATATCTATGAATTATTTAATTTATGATGTCTACAATTTCTTATTTTTATGGCTTATTCTATCTACGGTTAATGATGTTTATGACTTATTTTGTCCACTGCTTTTTTCACCATATAAGGTGAGTTTTAAAATCTTTCTCTCTCTCTCTCTCTCTCTTTCTCTCTTTTACGTTTCGTTCTGAGGCGAAATATCAAATGAAATCATAATTTATCCTTAAATAATTTGAATTCTAATATTTTTATTCTGAACAATCATTCGACTTCACTTTCTGGGCTTCGATATTTTTTTAAACCTTCAAATGTTACTATATTAAATTTAACAATTTGTGTTTTTAAATGTTCCACATATAGTTAAGTACAATAATCCTTATATCAGTCAATATCTGTACGTATTACGAAGTAAACAAATCTACATAATTAAATGAAACTACGTGATGTAGTATTATTTCTACTTTCTTTAAGTTTTTTACCACGACCTAGGTTTCGTTGTATTACAACATCTTCAGGTGGGCTATTAGCAAAGATAATAGCCCACCTGAAGATGTTGTAATACAACGAAACCTGGATCGTGGTAAAGAACTTAAAGAAAGTAGAAATAATACTACATCACGTAGTTTCATTTAATTGTGAATAATGAATTTCTAAAAAATTAACGTCAAATATATTCAATATTTAAACACATCTACTTAAATATAGAGCAAACGAAATATAAAATCTAGACTTATTTGTATTTTTATTATTCTTTTTCCTCGATACATATCATAGAAAACGTAATAAACAAACGTTAAAATTATGACAGATGTATATATTGAATACGACATTATTTTTCCAGCAGCGAAAATAATGTAAGAAAGAACAAATAAAAAACCTAATAAAAGGAACGGATGAAATATATCCGCAACACGTTGCGGTAAAGGCATATAAATTAATCCGACCGTCAAATACGACGTCTGAAATTTTCGTAGCCGACTCCTTACGAGGTAGAGACGGAAAAACCGTATACGAGCCGGCAACATCTGAACCCACATTGAGAAGTAGAATAATCCCGGAGGAGTATAAAGCTGACACTGAAATGGCGGCTTCGTATTTATAGCGCCAATAAAAATTCCGTCGGCCTCGAATTCACTTTTGACTTTTAACAAATTCGTTAAGTCGGGTGCAACTTTCGCTATGAGGATTCCGTACACGTAGATATATTTAAACATTGAATCTTTCTGTGGTACATAAAATTGTTTCTATTAAACTTTTGCAAATATTAATACTGTCTTTCGTTGTGTAAATATTTTGTTTAGTATATCTTTCGCAGGTGTACCAAAAATAAATTGGTTGCCGCTCTCTTTCCAATTTACTACTACAAGTATGCCAAATTAATTCTGCTTTGGAATATTTACAAATATTACCTTAATTTTACACACGTCGTTAAAAAGTCAGGGTCGGAGGAAGTAGACAAAATAAATAAAAAAACGCTTTAGAGACCCATATCTCGCGAAGGAGACATGGAAGAAGATATTAATATACATTTATGACTAAATTTAAAAAATCTTTTTAATATTATTTCACTTAATTTCTTCATTTTCATATTTATAAAGAGTATTATCCATTGCCGAATTCGATGTAAAGAGATGTTTAAAAAATAAAACCTTTTAAGTACGAGCAGTATGCGCTGTATGGGCCTTCTGTGTACACTTAAACCATTTGAAGATAGATGATGCACATTAAGCTGTTTGGAAATATGAAAATTATTTTTCACTACACAAATACATTGCCAGTTTATCTTTATATATATGTATATATATATATATATATATATATATATATATATATATATATACATATATATACCTATATATATGCAGGTTATTCTGCATTATCACTATGCTAAATGTCAAGTTTGCATGTAAAACGGTTTTTGAGAAAAAAATAGCTCTGATAGATGGATAGACGCCCTTCGTTTCTTCTTTTCGATTTACGTACTCCAAAAAGAACTGTTTTGTTTTTATTTTTTCAATGTTTTGAAGTAATTGAAATAACTTTTTAGACTCCATCGCGACCTATATTAAACTAAAATAGCTGTGATGCTGTGTCATACAGACAAACACACCGACGTGACAAAATAATATAGGTGGGATACTTTTTATAATTTTGGATATGGAAACCTAAAAATAGTTTTCAGATATTTGTTTCTCATTAATGAACTAACTTTTCTTATCATGTTTTTTTTTAAAAACCGTTAACTTATAATAATATTTCAATATTGCAAAATGTGAAAAATTTAATTCGAATTATAACATTAGGATTTTAAAAAAAATTTTAAAAATAAAAAATGCCGCTCTAGCATAATTTCTATGCATAAATCTAACGCCCAAATATGAGAAATTCACACAAATGTTCAATAAAAGTGCAAAAAAATTTTCCACATTACATCCTTCAGTTTTTTTTGCGTACGATATACACTCGTGCCTATATATGTTCATACAATATGCACGGAAACACTCTGAACTCATAAGTTATATTGGATTTACTTCTATTACTAGCCCAATAACTTTAAGCAGAAAAAAGGCAAATCTTCTTAAAGTTATTAAGTAGATGCATTTTTGAAAAACAAGCGGTAACTTTTTTGTAGGGAATTAACGATCAAATTTTTTTCTAATACCCACTTATACTATAATCAACGTAACATTTTTGAACGGAAGGAAAGGAGATTTTTCCAAAAAAATTTCATAACCTTTAATAACAATTATTTCTATACAATGATAAGTTATCGATACGAACTTTTCCAATTTTTTTTTAGTATGCCTAAACAAAAGTTCACGTAAAAATCCAACTAACCGGGATATTTAATAAGATTAACACCAATATTATCGGGCTGCACTTTTATTCTATCACGCAAATCCAATAACATAACTTTTATAATCCTACACCTCAAGTTTATTCCGGATTAAAAGCCGATACGAATAATTTGTTGCGAGCGAGTTATAAATTGCCATATTTGTGGAAGACAAAAAAACCAAAGCTTTTACACGATGAAAAATTGTCTGCAATAAAATTCATTTTAACTAAAGGAATTCAATCTATTGCCATTTCAGAAATATGAAGACCTGGATTTGACTATAGTGAATACCCGTGTTTATTGTGTTGTTTACTAAATGTAGAACCCCACGCACGTGTTCATTACTAAAATATAGAACGCCACGCATGTTTGTCAATGCATAGATTCTTGATAAAATTCTACATTTGTAAAATATGTGTTTACTTTATCCTTGACAGGCAGGATGTTCTACCCATCAGCAAATCAACAGGCAAATCTTGCCTAAGTATTATTAGAAATATTTCAATAAATCTTTAAAAAATATTCGTTTTCTTTTCAATAATAGGATCAAAAGTAAACGATGTGTATTGTTCTCATCCATTTGTACAAAAGTTTTCGTATCCGACTTTGTTTAAATTTCTAAACACATATGTGAAGAATGAAGTACTTACTATGATTTATAAAATTATATATTTGATGCAAAATTAAAAAGGTATTGATAAGGAAAATTGAGTTAAAATTATAAATTGCACTGTAAGCTCATAACAATAAATTAAAAAAATATTTAATGTATTTGAGAATAAATCATGTTAAAATACCGGACAAAAGATTTAGTTTTTTATTTTTTCACATTTTTAAAAAATGGATAAATAGTCCTTAAAGATGATAAAACTCATAAAACAAATGGAAAAACTCATAAAAATGTAATGGGAAAAACTCATAAAACATATATAAAAGTTTTATTAGGATGTCAAAAAGAGAGGAAATTTTGACTAGAAATCATATTTAAGGAGTAGATGATATGCATAACTTATATTATTTTATTTTTTTGTGAAGTTTACTGGGACTTTATTTTGTTGAAGTACTTATGAATTTATTTCTTTTTTTACAAATCTCAATATTTATATCATTAATAAAACTCTCCACGCATGAATATAATTCACACTTCACTGAATTTATTTCACTCAATTACATTTAGAAACTTTTCCCCTCGATTGAAAACGTAGTATCAAAAATGAAGAGGAAAATAATTCATGTAGTTTATGAAAAAAAACTGCTTACGGAGGTAAAGAAGAAATTATATCTTTAGGACGAGCCTCAATACTTATTCGAAAACAAATCATATACGGAGCAGAGATCTAATACGGTAACGACTGAACAGAGAACTCTCCGGGCCGGCTAGATGAATGGGCTTTTAAATATGTCTCCCGGGATGTTTTAATGTCTCCCGGGATGTTTTAAGTCGTAAAATTATTCTTCTTGATAACGATGAAATTCTATTACGAATGGTTGTCGGTGGCTTTTTAATTATATTTTACTAATTAATTATTTCGACATATTGAATAAATCTAGATAAAGATCGGGAGGCTAAAGTCATAATGCGAATTAAATATATCAAAAGTATTTTCTTGACATATCAATATATTATAATAGATTAAATTAAAAAAAACACCAAATATTTAAATACTACGAAGTAGTTAAGTTTTTTAAACTTAGTCATTTTTAAACGGAGCATTATAATTAAGTTTTGCAATTAATCTTAATCTTATTCACAATTAAATAAAACTATGTGATGTAGTATTATTTCTAAGTATTATCAAAGATCTTTGCTAATAGCCCGACTGATGTTGTAATACAAAGAAACCTAAGTCGTGGTAAAGAACTTAAAGAAAGTAGAAATAATACTACATCACGTAATTTCATTTAATTGTGAATAATGAATTTAAAAATTACCGCCAAATATATTCAATACCTAATCTTATTAGTTAAAATTATATAATCGAAAGGAAGTAACTTATTCACATGTAAAGTTTTATATAATTACTCGCACTGACAAGAAAGATACAAACGAATTCTAATAACACTTCGTTATTGAAAAAGTCAGAACAAAATTCAATAGACAATACAATAAATGACCTAATTAATACAATAAATGACCTAATAAAGTTAAATACTTTAGTATGACAGGTCTTTGATTTATCAGGTAACTTTAATTTTATATCTAGCCCAGTTATCTGAGCAAACAGTTTATACAAACAAAAAAATGACAGTTGTACATTATTATTATTTAGTTGTATAGCAGCCATTATAAGAAAATAGGTCCTTATTTTTGAAAATATAGCCCCTGTCAGGAGAATCGGCTGAATACAAAACCATTCAGTGTTGTATTTTCTGTAAACCTGTAAAATACCTGACACGGTATATTTTCTAACGATCCTTTGAAGTTAAAGGATCGTTAGAAAATATATTCGTATCTTTTTTCTGACTTTTGTTTTAAACGTAACTTAAGAAAATGTATAAGATATACAATCCTAATACAGATTTTCAGTGGGAGGATTAAAAAAATTAAAAGTATCTCCTTTTGTACCATGCATTGTTATTTAAATTTTTTGATATATTTATGCTTATTTATCGATATATTCATTACCGATAAATGTAATTTACGAACAATAATGAAAAATTACGACATTATATTGTAACTTTAAACGAATGGCACATTCAAGTTGAAAAACTTACATTTAACTAAAAAAAAGGGATAAAGTAAAATTTGCAAAGGTTATGCATATATCTAAATAAATTTTCCTTTTTAAGTTACTTTCGACATTTGAAAAATTTTGCGTATAATTAATTAAAAATGATATGGGAGAACAAAAATTTCCTTAAATGCTCACCCAAAAGTTTATAAGCACTTTCCATTATTACTTAATTTAAATATAATTACGAAAATGTGTAATTCTGGTAAGGTTTGCTTTCTATTTTTTCCTTTTAATATTATCTTATGCTAAATGGTTATATCAAATATTTTATTTTTCTTAATTTTGGACTTGAAAGAATGCATAACAGCACAATTGTAATCATTGCCATCAGGTTGTGAGGCAATTCTAGACAAGAAAGTAAAGCCTTCAGAAATTAACTTTGAAAAATTTCTTAGCCAAATCCAATGAGTTCGATAAAGCTTCTATAGTCCTGCAGCTGAAGCTTATTTCGGTTTCAAAGTCCACGTGAATAATTTATTGCGAGCCAGTCGTACGGAGTAAATGGCTAAATTTGTGGAAGACAATAAAAGCTAACACGCAGAGCTTTTAGATGAAAAAAGTTTCTGTAATAAAATTCATTTTACCTAACTGAATTCAATCCATGATTATTTCATAAAACGGAAATCTGAACTTGTCTATGGTAGGCTTCTATTAATTGTATTACTTCTTGTTTCTCTCTTACTAAAATATGGACATTTATGCACGATTCCCTGTTGTGTAATTTCTTGATATTATCATTAATTTGGAAAAAAAATAAGTCCACTTCATGAAAATCAAAATGAATTTTATACCTATATTATGAACAAGCAAATTTTGTCAAATTATTGTTAAGAATATTTCGATAAATATTCAGAAAGTATTTCATTTATGTTTTCTTTCTAATCCGATTTATATTCTTTTCTTACAGAGCCACATAAAGTAATCGTACAAGTTTTAATTTGCTGGACAACAAGCAAATTAATACTTTTTAGAGTCCTCTGTGATAATAAAAGTAAATATATTTAGAAAATGATACAGGTGATACAAAATTGAAAAAGGAATTAATAAGGAAAATTGAGCTATTATAATAAAAGCCACTACAAATGGATTAAATTGAATGAACAAAAACATCTAATTTACTTAACCAAATTTTCATTTATTTTCGTTACATTCGAAAGAAAGTTTTTGTCTTTTATTTATTACGTGTTAAGAAGGGGTTACTAATTTTAAACAAAGCTACTTCAATAGAAGAATTCACAAAAATGTCTGAGAAAAAGCTCGAAACTTAGTAGAATTTTTATTTTGTATGCACAATATATTAAAAAAAGGATTTTATTTGATAAGTTTATGTGGATCTTTATTGTAGTGATACTGAATTTTTATATTTGTATCATTAATATAATGCTCGGTGCCTAAATATAAATAACTAAACTGTGTACGGTTTCCATGCGATTCAGACAACTTTCCCAAGGATCGATAAAGTAGTACTAACATTTAAGAGGAAAATAATTTTTGTAGATTAAGAAAAAAATATTTTATGTAGATTAAGAAGTCATTTCTTAGAAAATTAGCTTTTAATTCTAATTCGAAAACAAATCATTTACCCATTAGAGCTGTAACGCGGTAAAGACTGAAATGGAGGACGTCACGAGGCGGCGTGGCGAAAGGCTTTTTTATTCGAGTAGTAAAATTATTCTTTTAAACGGTAAACAATTATTAGCAAATGGTTTTAAATGGTACATAAAATATAGAAATAATCTATTTACTTTCACGTGTAAATATTAATGATAATTACCATAGATTCTTGTATATTTTTAGAAAAAAATTTTACAAATTTCTGAAATTTTTTAACAAACTATAGTTAAACAATAGTAGATTTAATAATTGCACTATAAAATAATATAAGATGAATCTGTAAACACTCACTGAGCTTAATTAAAAAAGATTTCGTTTAATATTATTTGGTCAGTTCTTCATTATTCAGGTCGCACTCGTATATCTTTAAAGTTCACAAAGACCTTCCGAGTTAATTGCTTAAAAGGTTTTTGTAACGTAATAGCTTCGCGCTAAAATGTATTTCCCAAAGGACTATTTACAACTTCCTCGAACTGCTACAAGATTTTGTGAAAATATAAAAAATTGCTGCGTAAAATAATGTTTTTGGTTTTACTTTTCCTTATATATATATATATATATATATATATATATATATATATATATATATATATATGTGTGTGTGTGTGTGTGTTTTACCAAATTCGATGATTTTCTGGGGATCGTTGTCTCATGTATCAAGGCTTTTCATAATTTTGAACGTCAGTTTAATTTGAATTAATCTAATATTACGTAACATCATGTATTGTATGCCCTGTGTTGATGTCTGTAGAGCAGGTGTATTTACAGTTATCAATTGTGAAAGTTATTTTTATGACAAATAATTAGTTTACTAGGTTATTGTGCAAACCATATAAAAATAAAATTATTGTGAATACAGCATATGCGAAGAATGCGACAATGAATGTGATGTGGAAATAATAATTTTAGGATCATATTAATTCAAATTCAAAATATGTTTTCAACCTTACATGAACTAGAAAGTCAAATACTAAAAGTCGATAATCGTACGAGCTTGACCATCAAGAAATTTATATATATGATATTTATAAATTATATTCCAGACTATGTATAACTAATCGTATATGTATATCTTAACCGTAATATTTTCATAAACAATTTTAATAACAGGGACAATTTATGATTGTAATAACACTATGCTCTTCTTGCAGGAGAAATAAATCCTACCATAATTCATTACAAATATTTAATTTATTCAAAATTGGGAAACTATTAAGCGATGTTTTGCGGATGAAACTAGGTAACAAAAGTAGTTATAAAAAAACAATTATAAATCTATTAGTTGAAATATGGCATTGTCTTTCTTATGTAAGTTGGGCCCTTCTTTTTGTAGTCTATGATTATTTACTGCTCTTTTTTTTAACGCAATGACATCAAGAGGTGAGGTGCTTATTTGTGCAAGTTCCGAAATAAATCAATTGATTAGATTTCGCTACAAGTTTCTACTTCTCGCCAATACATATAAGCAAATAGAAAGTATAAGCTATGACGAAACTCCAGCCAGGAATGATTTAGTTCATTTAATATTATATATAGTTGTTCAAAAAAATTAGTGATGGTTCTGTTTATATAACGCCACACAAGGGGCTAAGATGCAAGACAAATATAATTTGAATACTCATTAAACCTTTACATTGAGTAAAATGAGCATTTAGATGCTAGAAAACAACATTTGATTTAGTATTAACGAAGTTTGGCTTCATTAAAAGTAAAAATGATTAATAAGTTTGTCAGAAAAGTCAGAAGAATAAAATTTTATATTCTCTGTAAGTCTGGAAAATATATTTTTGCATCGTTACACCGAGTTTCACTGAAATGTTGTGATATGAAAACTGCTATTTGTATAAAGTGAATACCACTCATTTAATTGTTCACAGTGATATATTTTAAAAACGATGAAACCTATAACTGTCAAAAAGTTCGTGGCAGCATATACTGCAACCAAAGTAGCTATTTGATTTAAACATTTATTAAGTGTTAGAGGAGAATATAATAAAAAATGTGAATAACTAACTATTGACAAAACGCAAGAAATGTCACTCAAATACGTGAATTTCCGAAGTGATTCAAGCATCATATAATTTTTTGTGAAAGGAAAATATTGTAAAAATGAATTACGTACTATATGTACACTTAGTATGTTGATATTTCATAAAAAATAATCCAAGCTTTAGAAAAAATTGGAATCTCATAACTGTTTAACTTTGTATTATTTACTACTTTCGTTTATATTTTAGTGCAAGCAACGGGTAAACCGTTTATTTTTGTTATGCTTTCAAAATCATTATTATTCAAGAAGATTCTAATTTGATAGGGTGTTGAAATGCTGGCATGTTATTTGTTATGTAAATTGCATCATTTTCTTTCACGGTCCTTGTTATCTATGACCAAGTGTATTGAGTTTGTGATTATTATACTGTTTTTTTCTTTTGCTACTAAATTATATTACGATTTGTGGTGATTATTTGGACCAGTTTTGAAAACAATAAACTGTTTCAGAATTTTCAATGTATCTTCCATTATTATTTAATATAATAATATGTTACATAAAACATAATCAGTACTTATGTAAAGCTTATATAAGCAAAATAGGTCTATATACTCAAAACAAGCATCTGTAAATCATTTTCATAACAATTTACTCAACTAGTCATTAATTACTCTAGCATACGAACAAAAAAATTGGGTAATCAAAACCTGCATTAATAGTTCAGGATCTTTTTCAACCAATCGGTTAGACCTAAATTATTTCCTAATCGTATAATCAATACTCCAGAACCGCTAGAATCATCGTCATCAGTAGTTTCAGAGATAGCACGAAGGGCTACTCTCTGACATATGCTAGTGGGGCTTTTGCTGCAAAACAACTAGATTGAATTTTGTAAATGAAACAGTAACGCACATGGGTATAACCTCTTTCATATTTTCTCAACGTTGTCGAATCAATATTCAACTATAAAAGACAATAAGAAGATGCGCCGCGTATTTTTTTATACATAAATACTCGATTACTAAATGTCCCCGAAGTTTCTCAAAAATGTTAGAGACTTTTTAAAAACGCTTATTACTTTTCAATATTATGACAGTAGAATTTATTATCTAAAATTTAGCATTGTAAAGATGTGGTCTTTACTTAAAATAATAAATATTACACTTTTAGTAAGAAATTAATCAAACAAATACGATACTAATTGTCATTGTAAAATTGGCTATTGTTATATATATATATATATATATATATATATATATATATAAATGTTAAGAAACTAGTTAAACATCGAAAATAAATAAAAGAACGTCGTCAAATTTTGTTCACTGAGTGGAAATGAAACCAATTTCGACATCAGTTATCGCTGTCTGTGCCTAATGACAGTTTTTTCTTTAGTCATTTTACGTTCCAGACTTAAATTCAACGGAAGGTTGAATCCCGTGGATTTAAGGTGAAACACGTGTTTGACGTTAAATTCTTCCATTGTTGAAAATTTTAGGGCAGCTTTATTTTATTTCGACAGTTGAGTTTTGTAAAGCGTCATTTAACCCCAACGATAGAAATATTTCAAGTGGAATAATAGTAAACTGATTAATCATTTCTTCAAGCATAAATTTTGTTTTTAATGTTTTCTCTATTATTAATGATAAATTATAAATATTACAGAAAAACCGTACTATTTTTTTCCCAAATTTATTGATTTGTAGTGCAAAAGTATCAAATATATTTTTCGGGGAGCTAAGGATTACAAGTTTTCTTGATAAATATTAAACTTAGTGACATAAACTTATACATTTCTTACTAAGGAAAGTATTTCTCATATTTGTGTTCCTTCTATCCTTTAAAATATTATACAATTTACCACACTGACTTATGAGGATTGTCAGATTAAGTATCACAGTAATGTAAGTAAAATACCTAATATATTTCTATTTATTATATTACAGAAAAACTATCTATTTATGTCAACAATACTCTCAACAACACATTTTATACTATAATATCCTTGCAGTTAGAATGAAAAATATGCAGATATAGAATTACTATTGGCGAAACACTGACTAAAATTATTGAGAAAAAATATTGCTCGTTTATGTAAATGAAATCTCTCATTATCAAAAAAAATAATTTTGGAAAAGATAAGTTTGAAAAGAAAAATCTACAGTTAGGTTGATCACAAAGCGATTTCGGCGCACCGCGGTGATCCGGGTTCGATTCCCGGCTGCTTATGGAGCGGGGCTGAACTAGTCTTCTGATTAGCTGTCAGTTGACTGATTACTCTCGTAGCAATAAGTCCGCCAAATGTATCAACTACATACATTAAAGTAGGTAAATAAATAAATCAATGAAAATATAATAAATTCTCAATAATATCCCGAAACATATGCGTTGTTATTAATAAAAATATTATTACGAAAAATATCATTATTTTCTATTGTGATTTTATGTTAATTTGCATTGGGATTCTACGTCGTAAAATAGGAGAAGGAAAGAGTGGCCGAGGTCGACTCACTGCCACCTGGAGGAGCACTATAGATAAAGATCTTAAAATTATGAATTTGAACTCAATGACAGCACACATAGACTGTTGTGGCGAAAATGTACGAGGATGGCTGACCCCAAATTAGATATGGGCCATAGCCAGGAGAAAGAAGATTCTACGTCATAAAATGAAAATGACATATTATCGTAGTTGCATACTTACGCCCGTATGCGCATTACACATGATCAGGACTCTCAGTCGGATTTACTTGACAGTTAAAAACATATTTTGTCTAGATACTTTTCTTATTGAACTATGCAATAGGGCACAGTCGGTAAAGTAGAATATTGTTCCTACTTGACTGACAGTTAATGAGAAACAGAAATACGTTTTTAACTATCAGTAAGTCTGACTGACAGTCTTGACCATATCTGGTGCATATAGGCGTTAGTAGGCCCGCGATTTTAATAATTTTGTGCATCTGATATTTATTGTGATGATCACTAATTTTAATTATAATTTTTCTTGCGATTTGATATGTATTGGAACGATTTTATATTTTGGAAGGGGGTACCGCGTTTTTGCGAGTATTTAATATAGATGTCTTAGAAAAATAAATACAAAAATCAGAATTTTTCTTAAACTTTCTTCAGAAATTTAGCAAGAGTTAATTTCAAGATGTTAATAAGTCTTTTTGTAAAAAGCGCATAACAGTTGAATCTATAAATTGAATTAGGGATACTAATATACATACACACACACACACACGTTAATGTATATACATACACATACACGTGGAACTTTATTATTTTGATATACATACATTTACTTATGTATATACATAATAAATACATCAATATAATATATTTTTTATTCACAATGATATTGGAAAAAAAAAGTTTTTCCTTATGTACATTAAAGGCACCGCCGGTAAATGGATACAAAGAAACGAAAGCTAAAATTTAGTCTGGAATATGTAGTACTGAAAGATGTGGTCGAAGACTGCAAAAATAGAAAAGTAGAAAAAAAATGTTTTCTGTTTTTTTGAAGGCTGTATCCATACATTGAATTTACAAATTAATTTTTCTTTCTCATGAATTCTTGTCACCGAAGAGGTCTTTCAAAGTGTCAGCTGAACTGTACATAATACTTTGATGCGGTGTCTTCATTACAAAATATGAGTTATCAAAGCGTTTTGCAGTTTATCCCTTTTCTACAATTAATACAGTTTGTAAAAAAACTAAAATAAATCAGGATAACGACGTTTATTCAGGAAACCAAATATTGATTTCAGGCAACTTGCATTGATAAATTAAATATATATAATAGGTAGCAAAATTATTCCTCCTATGTTTGTGAATGATGTTATGGACTATATACATTTTTACATAGTGAAAAATTATGTCAATATTTGTAAGTAATTACTATGTACATTTAGTATTTAAACTTTAAATGTAATCAAGCATACAACCATAGTTTTTAACTGCTTAGAGCGCGAATCGTTTAATCGTTGCAAATATGGTTCCAACTTCCCTTGGTCTGGGTTGAAAAACGAATGTTATGCACAAGTAAAAGCTTGTACGTGACTTCGCAACGCCGAATTGCGTTACTTGTAATATGAAATATTAATACGTGATATGACGCTCGCATGTCTCGTCACCGAGGACAAGACAAAATATCGACGAAATAAGCCGTAATATATTATGCCAATACATTTACACAGATACTGGCCGTATCGGTCCACTTGTTCTCTATCCATTTGTGACGTTTTAACTGCTCTCTGTAGAGTAACGAATTCACTTGTAGTTTTGTTTTGGGGATAAAATTATTATTTGTTTCATTTTAAGTGACATTTGTGTAAATATTAATTATCACAGAATATAAATTACACTTTGTTATATTTTATTTTATTTATTATATTTTATTTATTTTAAATGAAATTAATATTTTGGTAATAACAAAAATTAAAAAAACAATAAAAAGCGTGCCTGTGGTGAGGCCATTTTGTACAGCCCGCCATGGGGGGACGGAGCTTCCGCGGTATATACGCTCGGCGATGGTCGTACCTGTCATGGTGCGTTGACTCAAGTTTTCTGTATTGTTATCTTTAGTGTAGCCGTACTTTTTGTGTAGAAAAGTGCATGCCGAAATCAACAAAATCATTAGTATTCGTTACCTAGATTTCTATTGTACTACATGGCATTATACACCTGATAATTCGCTTCAACCTTCGTACTCGCTTCGACCTTAAATATTTATAAATGTTTAAGTGTGCACGGATAGCTGTAATATATTCTGCATTCTTCTGTCCATGATTCCTTATCCTAGCCATCTCAGTTCGTGTATTGTGAGAACATCAGTACCATAGTTGTCAAATATGCAAAGGCATGTAGAATGATGATACAGAAACCCTGTATTAGAACTTATAGAAAAGTATAAAGAAATGAGAAAAGTGGAAAGAAGGTACATAAAAAGAAAAACAAAGCATTCTATGAAGAAATGGTAGAAAATATGGGAAGCCTGAATAAGTAGAAGGAATCCAAGATATTCTATAAATAAATCAACCACATAAGGAGGAAATTTAAGCCAAGAATAATCACATACAAAAATGAGAACAGAAAATTCGTGGGCGAGATCCATGAGGTATTAGACGTACGGAAAAAATATTTTCAAGATCTACTTGAAGAGAGAGATGAAACTAATGATCCATCTGATCCCGCCTGAGATACAAGTACTTCCGTGGATGATCGAAACCACCCCACACTATCTTTAGACAAAGTAAGGGTGGCTATCAAAAAGCTCAAATATAACAGATCAGCTGATCCTGATTTTGTACCGTCAGAACTACTGAAAGTAGATGAGCCCAACTGTTAAATGGCATTCATAAAATTATGGTAAAAATTTGGATTACGAAGAAATTACCCATTGAATGGGAAGAAGGCCTCCATCTGCCCTATTTTTAAAAAGGGAGACCAACTTGAATGTCGTAATTATAGGGTCAATACACTTCTTAATACGGCATATAAAATATTCTCGAACCTGCTATTTACTAGATTTAAGCTTTAAGACAAGTCTTGGAAAAATCTAAAGAATACAATATTAATACCTATCACATATTTACAGAGTTTAAAGCGGCATACAATAGCATACGAAGGGATAAATTGTACGACGGAATGGTTGAATTTGGAATCCCCAAATAACTTGCAGCTATAACTAGAGCAATACTTCATAGAGTGAGATGAAGAATTAAAATCCAAAACCGGCTATCACAACCTTTGATAGCAGAAATAAAGCCTACACCAGGGAGGTTACCTTGCCTGTCCATTATTCAATTTAGCTCTGGCAAAGTGCAATAGAGACAGTAGTTTAAACTGAAGGGGAACTCTGTGGAATAGAGCTGTACAAATATTGGTCTATGCAGATGACATAGATATTGTTGGAAGGTCAGAAAAGGCAGTTAAAAAAGCTTTTTTAACCCTTGATTTCTCTGCAAAAAACATGGGCCTAACTGTCGGCCAGGATAAAACTAACTACATTGAAATCTCACATCCCATGGTAAACTATAATACCCTTTTGTGTATAAATGGCTGCACCTTTGAAAAAGTTGATGAATTTAAATACGTTGACAATACATTAAATGAAACTACGCGATGTAGTATTATTTCTACTTTCTTATAGAGAAGCAGATATAATTTTGAAATGTATAAATTTTACGGACATACTACGGACAACGAATTACCCCAGTACGAATTACTGGGGTAACAGATTAAGATGGATTGATCGTATGTTGAGAAGCCTAGAGGATAATCATACTAAAATATTAACATTAAAAAAAACTCGACAGTACTCAACCAAGAGGTAGGCCACCCTTTTGGATGGATGGATGAATGACATCGAAAAAGACAAAAATTTTGAACATAAGTAGTTAGAAACGAGTCGCAACTGACAGAAAACGCTGGAAGGCCAGCAAGGAGCTGTTGCTCTTGTAAAGAAGAAGAAGAAGTGTTCATGGAAGACACGTAATGCGCGTTCGACTTGTATCTAAGAAGTTTATTTTTCCTAGCTTTATTTTTAGGCTGACGTTAAAAGTCTTTATCAGTTTTAATAATTTTATTTAGTTTATACTTCTAAAACTTTGATTTTGTGTATTCTCTATAATAAATAACACATTTTACGTAATTGATAAAAAATTCTGTGCTTTTATTGTTGTTTCATATTATTTTTATAGTTATGTGCAAGGAAAATATTTTTTTTTACAAAATGTATAAATGAAGTAATGTAAGAAAAAACCTTTTGTTTAACCGCAGATTTAATTTAGGAACCGTTTTATAAACCGCAGATTTCTGATTTTATTTGGACAAACAGCTATTTCAAGTATAACAGCTATTTCAATACATAAACACTCTCCAATTAAAGAAAGACATTGTTTACTGTCGATAAAATGATAATAAAGTTAAAATAATCTAATTGATGGCGCTCATACGGACCTTACTTCTGATTTTGATGAAAAAAGGTTTGTGCTAGCCGAATTACGAGATTTAATTAAATACTCTGTTTTTTATTTTTTTGTCTGCATAATTGAATTGTGCAAGAGAGTAAAATATGCATCATCAAAATTTTATTCCCAAAAAAGTATTTAAATAATTAGTAATCTACCTCCACGACGCATAGTAAACCCGATTCAAATTCATTTAGTAAATTGTAATCGGGTTCACTGTTACATATTTTAATTATTTGAAAATAAATATAGGTATAATTTATTTTCAAATATTGTAGGTAAGCCAAACTATAAAAAAACTAATCAAAACCAATAAGAAACTATTTATAAAAGCTAACACATTTACACGTAAATATATCGGTTTTAGTTTGCGTTTTGATGAGCAATAATAATAGTATTAACGCTCAAAAATGTCCAGCCTGCCTTGAATTTACGCCGGTGTTAAACGAGCGTAATGCTTTTGTAATGTTTTTAACAATATCATTTAGTAGTTATACGAAATTATTTATTTTTCTAATTTTTAATTCTAATTTATGTATCCATTTAAAAAGAATTAACAGGAAAACGGTTCAACTATTTTGGTAATTTATATTACTATTCAATACTTTATTTTCCAATTATAAAAACAAAAATAATATTTTGTTAACAATTGTATTGTTTTTTATTATCTATAACTTCTTGCCAACGCTATGGTAGTAACATTATCCCGTCTTCATAGAATTTGTGCATAGGACAATTTTTACTCCAGAAATGTACATAGGATATTTTTTCTCCAGAATACTTTTTCTTAGTGATTAAAAAAATACCCGGAAGAGATAATTAATCAACTTAGGGCTGAGATAGTCAATCAATTCGGATATATCAACATACGGTTGCTTGCTGCGAGGTGTAGATTTAATTTTTTTTACAAATTTTCCGATTCATTGAGTTTACACTACTTAGGCATTTCCAGCGCTAATATATATACATACGTGCGACGTAAGTGTTAAGCTAGCGAACAATATATTTTCGGCAATATTTACTATTTTTTTACATTCCAGCATGTTTACATTATGAAGAATTATGGCAAATTAGTTAAAAGCTTTCCAGTTAATAAATATCTAATAGCGACTCAAGGAAAATTATTACTTCTATCGCCAAACAATTCATTTTATTATATGTGCTTCATAAAATAATTTATTATGAGTACATAATTTACTCGAGTATAAATTGTGACATTAATAACTGTAGTAATAATATAACTAATGGCAATACAGAGCTTTACTTCACATTTAGCGTCTGCTGAGCTCTACGTGGTTTTATGATACACTGTTTCGGTAATAAAAATACACGATCTTATTGCACATCATAAATTTCACCACAAATATATTGTTCTCATTTTATGATCAGTAAATTGTCTCACACGTAGCAACATTGTTGTGGCCGGGTACAATAAATATTAATATTAAACTAAGTAGTGTCCGTATATATATATTGTACGGTTTTATTGTGATATGCTATGTAATTTCATTCAAAATAATAAAGTTTAAAAATAAAGAAAAGAGAAAGAAATATATATGTATATATATATATATATATATATATATATATATATATATATATATATATACATACATACATATATATATATATATATATGAGAAGGAAACCTTGAACCAAAACTGGGAAAATTATTTATTATTGAATAATCTCGTTATAATTATGTTATATGAACCCCAGATTGTGTCTTAGTGCCTTAGATAACAATTTTCATTTATGATGTTAGTTTCAAACTAAGAATTCCCAATAGGGGAAATTTTTCATTATTTCATTCTAGGGCGTTGTCAGTTTCGGATTTTAATTAATGAATGGTTTAATTATAATTTTTAACGAGCAACATAATTCGGTTATTTGAATTGATGTTTAAAAAACGGAATTTCTATTTTTAACTTTTACAAAAATTAGTATATGATTAAAAGCCGCACAAACGAATGGAATAATAGGGAGACTAATGGGGGACGAAAACTGATCTAGTTTATTATCAGTTTCATTTTATGTTATCACCATTGTGTTTTACTTAGGCAATCGCGGTATTTCTTTCTCCTTTGACCATAATCATGATTGTATTGCGTTTCCATCCAAGAGATGATGAGAATAATTGCGTTTTCAAAGGATATGTTAGTGAATAAACACGAATGACATCGCGGTCTGTATGTCTGTAGGTATGAACATACACATGTACGGACGTACTGACATACGTATACATACTTTATAAAGTTTATAAAATTTTAATAAAGTATTCTATTGACTACGCACTTTTTTATTTGATTGTGCTCAGCAGAACAAACAGAATGATAAGATTTTTGAGCTTGGAAATCTATTCCACCCTCCAGAGATATTACTGAAAACTTGAGAACTATGGTCTACCAAAACTAAAACAAAACTAGTAAAATTTTAACAGGAAAAACCGAAGGTTATTTATAATGATCTAAAATAGTACTACTAAAATAGTACTTCATTATCCGCTGTAACTGAAAGCAATAGGTATGATAGCTATTGCTTTCAGTTATAATGGAAAAATATTTTAAAAGGTAAAGACGAAACATTGCATTTTTTACTTGACAGTTACTGCTGAATGCTGTTATAATACAACTGTGAGAATTTCAACATGCCGTTGTTAGAAAAGAAGTAAAAAATATTAGTCTTATTCAAAGAACGAAAATATTACATTTAAATTTAGATTTGAAAGATTATTAAATGCAAGTTTGAATAAAGTTTCGTCTGTATTTATTTGTGACCGTTGGTTTAATTAATATTGCTAGATGTATTTCATGTACTCTATAGATTACTTACTCTATATAAACAAAATCTTGTAGAATAATTAAGAAAAAAAGAAAAATTGTTAATCGATCACCATAACTATAAAATTTTCTTTCCCTCGCTTTAAAAGTGAGATAGAAATCAGATACGATTTCGGTATATTAGTCTCTTATTTATATTCATTTATAGTTTCATTGCGCAAAGATTTGTAATTACTTTACGTGTAAAAACACTACAAATTTTAATTCTTGATAAATTCATATGAATGTTTAATAGAACTCAAAAAAGGAGGTACCCGGTTCGATATATATGAATTTTTTATATGTAAGTGTAACTGTAACTTGGAGATGCATTGACCGATTTAAACGACGTTAGAAAGAAAATTAATTTGGATAAGTCACATGAAAATATGATCAGTATCTAATAAAGGACTACGGATATTATCCTAAACAATTTAATACTGGATTTAGCCTCATTTCATTTACTTATACATGTACATTGTCACAGATGGTGACAGGGGGCTGATGATTGAGCTGGAAGGTAATGACGAAACTTCTCAATTATGAAGATTAGATTAGTCGAGGTTGGACTCGTTTGACTTGTATTGATAAGTATTTTGATTACAAATGTTGATTAGGGTATGATGATAGAGTTGGAAAATGATGACAGAGACTTCTCAGTGATAAGAAATAGATTCGACAATTTCGTCCCTGTCGAATTTCTTTGACTAGTTTTTTGGTCACAAGTTGTTGCCAGGATCTTATAATATATAGACAGAAGGTGGTGAAAGATATTCTTTAAAGATGAGGATTAAATTCCCCGAGTTTCGGTTGACTTGACTGGTTTTCACACGTTCTTTTTTCATATGTAGTTGAGAGATTTTAACAGGGAAGCTGAAACGTGGTGGCAGGAACTCCGAAGTGTTGAGGAGTAAACTCATCGAGTTTGGATTTGTTATTCATGACAGAAAGGAAGAAAGAAATTGGTAGATAAGTATGTATAGATATATACAAAGATGTGAAGCATAGTGAAGCTAAAATAATGAAATATTATGGATATGCCCGTATGTAAGTACGTAAGTCCGCATGTATGTATGTGTGTATGTATGCGTGTATTTAGATATGTAGGTACATCTGGATGTATTCGTGTTAATTAAACGCTACAATATTCATTCAGATTTTCATATAATGTATTGTTTAATTTACCTCGAGTTCATAAGATTCTGGATAAGATGGAATATTATAATCACTAAAGATGGAAAATAAAGCTTTTTAACAAAACACATTTAATCGGTTTGAAGTAATCTCCGAATAAGAAAGTTACTAAAAAAGTATAAAATCTAAATGTTTTGAAACTAGTGGAATTGATTTGTGTAAATTCTGAAGATATTTACGAAAAATGATTTAGGGACACGTAATAAAAGTAACAGAACACATAAATATAGTTTTTGTAATTTTAGTCTGTATGTCTGTTGACGTTTGTTTAAATACACTTCACGACTATTAACTTAATTCAGGTGGAGTTTTCTGAAGAAAATAGCGATTGACTTGCAGTAACCGGTTCAATAAAACAAAAGATACGTGAATTTACTATTTAAAAAAAAAATATTTACATTTTATTAGAACAATGCAACAAAAAGTGTCTATATGCTCATTGTGTATTAATTATACAGTTGCATAGTATGTCTACATATATCAACAGATGGCACTACGTGTATTTTAAACCGTGTAACTGGATATAAATTAGCTAAATGAGCATGGCCAGAACTAAAATGTGAAGTGGTGCGAGAGGGCTTAGTGCTTGAGTAAGTAACTCGAATGGGGGCAAACGCATGACGTCAGATAGCGGTGTTGGTCGTCTTTTGCATGTAACATTTTTCAAAGTTGAATGTATTCATTATAAGCTTCTTTGTAGTTATTGTCAATATTTACAATTTAATTAATTTGGATGATTAAATACCAGGCTGTGTAAATATCCTAGTTAATTACTTTATTGTTTGTATTCGAAAAAAGGCACACGAGTAGACTATGGGAGACTATCAAAGTAAGTAGGGAAACTGTCAAAAATACTAGGACCTGAAAATATTGTTTTTGGAATTAATGTTTGTGAGCTGGTTTATTTTGATCGCGCATCACGCGAGAACAACTAAAATTATTTCGATCAAATTATTGTACTGGTGGATCCTATTGTATATGGGATAACATTTAGGGTTTGTTTTATCACAATTGAACTATTCAAAATATGATAATATGACGTTTTAATACAAAGTGTACTTACCTAAAAATATTTACTTTTATAAATATTATAATGAATGGAATAACTTGTCATCTTATAGTTGGAAGATGTTACTATTACTCGCTGTACTCGAACGAAGTGCGGGTACAACCAGTAATAACGGTATGAGTATTTAGTTGGAAATTCTGCAGTATAATATTATTTCCGAAAATAAATTAATTTAAAAAATACTATTGTTAGAAATTTTTGTAGCCGATATCAAGTTGAATATGAAACTTATGTGGCTGTATATACGTAAGAGAGAGAGAGAGACAGAGACAGATAGAGATGTATTGATTTGTTACCGATTATGTATTTATTTGTTACGAAAATGATAGTATTTTTCAAATTTATATATGTTCGAAAATAATATTTTACTGCAAATATTCCAACTAAATGCTTCTCTTTTTATATCGCGATTCTCAGTGTGTATCTTACCCTGTGGTTATTGGAAGTCAGTTAAATATTTGTTGACAACTTTTATGTCTTATTCTATCTTCTTGCAATAAGTCTTAATTGGCATGTATTATATTCGGTCCTACGGTTTAAATATTATAATACATAATTTTAGGAGATTTTTGTTCAATGATACTTTCTTTCGTCAAAGTGAAAAATGAGTTCCCTGTGAAAGCTATCATTATCTGGCATGGTAGAAGCAAATTAATAAACGATATATATTTATACATATATATATATATATATATATATATATATATATATATATATATATATATATATATATGCAAACAGTATCGATTTTATGCAAACAGTTATCTTTTCAGTGTTGATTTTTTTCGTAACGGAATTGAAATTCTCAAAGCTAATAATTTTCTTTATCCAACTTTTTACACTATTTGCATAAAACTTATTTATGATAAAACAAAATTTAAAAAAAATCCGTTAGCGAAATAAAGGTTAAGAGCTTTTAGATCCAATGAACTATCACGATACTTTAAAATTAAAATAATTGAAAAATATTTCTGAAAATAATATTGTTTTTTTCGTAGTCGAAGGCCCATTTTTATTACATTTTATTACAAACGGTGCGTTGGAGTCGGGCTTTTGACTACGGAAAAAATTATTATATTAAAAATTATTAAATTATTAATATTATTTTGGGAGCCCTATTAACGACACGCTTAGTGATTATACATAGAATGTTAAAATGATCACTCTACTTTTTAACTTCACTCTAGTCGAAGAAAAAATATCAGTAAATTTTCAGCTTTGCCGTAGTCAGTTAAAAATGCAATCACAGTTGTTAATATTGTAATAACTTCTACTTAACATCTCGCGGTTACAATCAGCTTTAACGTAACTTTTGTTTTTAAACACTTTAATTGATTCGAGACCAAACATTTCCCAACTGTCTGATCCAATTGATTTCGAGTGTCACATTCCAGCAAAGTGAATTAAAATGCCGCAAATTCGCAGCGAACTTTTCCGGTTTGTTTTTTATTTGCATGAATAACAAAGTGGAGAAAATTTGAACGATATGTTTCTCTCGCTTCGAATATTTATAATCAGTTACGGATTCGGTTTTCAAACTACGAATGTCGTATTTTTTAGGATGTGTCGAATATCAACTTTAATTAAAAAAGATTAATAATGAAATAAAAACAAATTCGAAATTCCATGGATAATTGTATTTGTTTATTAATTTTTAGTTATTAATCCGGAATTTTTTTAGAAAGATTGTCGGACGTTTTAGTATATTTTATAATAAATAAATAGGCCGAAGTACCCTCTGTTCAAGACAGCGCCAAGAGTTGGATCGTTAGACAATTAACGCATTAGACAAACGGCAATGGATTTAAATCGATGTTATGTACAGTCTTCTACTTTTTAAGCTAATTTTTATCAACATTTATTGACACCAAAATGTCACTTTGTACAGCCGAAACAATCAGTAACTGCTGATGAGAAGGATGTTACATTATTGACATTAATAACATACGAAAACTCTTATTTATGATTTAGTATAGGACGGACAGGATGCCGGAAGGGTAATACTCCGCTTATAGTAAAAGCTAAGGGCGTTATTTATTGATAACGCACTTTCGGAGTTATCCACGTTGAATATAAAATTTAATATCAGATTAGATCGATTAGTTCATAAACTAAGTAGTAGACAGAACTGGATTTGCTTTCTTCAATATAACGTTAGTTTATTGGCAAGGTAACAGTATAGTAAGGTATAGTAAGGTAAATTTATTAAATATTTTCTTAAATATAAAACCAGTTTATGTTGAAAAACTTACTCGTATAAAATTGCAGATATTTAGCTCGGTCTACCAGTAAATCCACCTTTTTAATATAAAATTTCACCATCTGATTATTACTTGTTCAGATGTTTAAGCAATTATTTATAAAAAAAACAACAGCAGGAAAACCCTTAAGAGCCAAGCCATTTTTTTGTAGAATTGCGTTGACAAGTACCAGATAAATATTATGCATTTACAGGTGTTTGTAGACGTTAACCTAATCTAACCAAATGTGGAATACTAGTGTCGTATTGCAGTAAAATTATAAGTCTATCAATGTATGTTTGATTCGCTCTCACCGTGGTATATGAAAAAATCACTTAAACGACGGTCAACAATTGTTGAACCTGCGAATTTTACTAGTTTATTTCTTCTGCGTATGGCACGAGGAGAACTCTTGTGGCGTTTGTCGTAGTTGGAATATCACTCAGTCCTTGACCTGGTCTATCAGAATACATTCGTTCCTTGCACTAGTCCATATATTGCCCGCTGTATTAATAGCAATTTTTTTTTCTTTGATTAATTTCGCTTTATAACTAGCTTTCAATATGCATTTAGTTTTTAATTCTGCTCTTATGACTTGTTTTTTTATATTTTTCTCTTAGTCTTATATTTGAAGTGATTCTTTCCATTTTTCTTTAGGTAATTTTTAATTTTTCCCATAGTTTCTTGTTCAGAGTTAATGTCCGGGATCCATAATATAAAACTGATATTGTACAAAAGTTGAACACTTGTTCCTTGTTATAGAACGATATATTTTTGTTTTTCAATATTTTCGTCAGTTTGTTTTTTAAAATATTTTCCAATTTCATCGATCGCTTTTTTCATATTGTTTGCGTTGGTTATAATTTGTTTAAGTAGATGCATTATTATACTCTTTCAATTGTCATATTCGTCATATTTAACCCTAAATCACTAAAAATTAGTCTCACAGACTATATGACTCCAATACTTTTGCTCTTTAAGTATGTTCCCGGTACTTTCCCGCTCCGCCCCGCTCAGTACTTTCCTTATTGAGCGAATCAGTGACCTGTGCATAGATAGGCATCGCGTACTTCGCAAGATTTTACGAAATATAAGCCTTTCAGACGAATGTGAAGTAATTATGCGTAAAAGTGGCGTAAGGTAAGTCATGAGTTATTGTGTTTATTGTTGATATTTTGTGTCAGTAATGAATTGTTACAGCTTCGCAATGAATTTTTTAGCTTTTTATGCTATTATTTGTACGATATTTTATGTTTTCACTAATTTTGCTCAACCCAAGGCCACCCTGCAAATTGGCGGTGGTCCAAAATGCAGAAAAATATACAAGTAACAAACTGATATATTTTTAAAAATAATTTTTCTAATATTACAATTTTGATTTAAATTTTTATATATCACTTAGAGAAGAGAAAGAAAAAATTCCTAAACCGTATTTTAATCATCACTCATATGATACTTGCCTCATCTGCATGTAACAAAATTTAATTTAATAAATTTTCCTTAAAAAATTGTTACATTTGATTCTATATCACCCATTAACAAAAATATTGATAATTAATTAATTAATAGTTATTTCCTATCGAATAGCGTAAGCACGTACATCTATTTTAACTAGATAAAATAAAATCATACAACGAAACTAATCACTGCTTGAAATGGCGTTGTATTATTTATGTAACTACACTTAATTTAAAAATTATTGAAGAAGCTAATTAAACTGATAATAGGAATTACCTAAATGGTTTTGTATTTTAATTTTGTCAGTGGTTTTTAGGCCTTTTTTCGCAAAGAAAAATGCCAATTCAAAGGCGCGTAACGAAAATTTAACGAAATTCACCTTTCCAACTGGCGCTTTCCATCGGTTTTATTATGTTATAGATAAACTTATTGCCTGGCCGAAAATTAGTAAAATATATGGTTTATTTGCGCAATATCATCACCATTTACCCAATAGTATTTAAATAAAATTAATAGTATTTAAATAAAATTGTAAAAACGTAGCTTTTACATGTTTTTTTACAATATTTGCTGACAGTAGTATTTAAAAAGTAAAATAAATGACATTTATGTAACCAATATAGTAAAAGTTAGTGATTTGAAATTTAAAAAATTAAAGTGATTTCAAAAATTTAAATCTGTAACTGATAATTTAATACAATTAGATTAATTTCATTTGAGTATTTTTTTTAATCATTATTTATTTTTATACATGACTAGAAAAATTAAAAATGATTTAAAATTTAAATAACGGACGAATCAATGGAATGCGACGACAGTAGGATCGCCTAATATATATTATAAATCGTGAAAATATAGGTGTTTTATGACACGTGTGCTGTCGCCTTATTTCCCCCAAAATCATTGTAAACCCTTCAGATAGTTGTTATCAAATTGCAAGTTCGGGATTGATTAATTAAATGTCACCATTTAAATCGAATTATATTTTATATAATCAGATATTAAATTTTCGACTGAATTTTAGTCACGCCTTACAATAAAATTTGTTTTTTCTATCTTTATAATTGGAGTGCTAATATTTGCTAGGTATAAAATACGTAAGTCGTGTCGGGTCCATTACCGTTCTATTTCGTGGAGTGAAGTCGATTATTGAATATTTAAAAATTTCTCAGTAAATGTCGTAATAAGTTCTGGTAGCAGCATTGCAAAAAAAAGTGTAAACATACTTAATATTGTGACTTTGATATACGTAATTAGATAGACAGTGTGAATTTTAGTGAAATTGATAAATGTTTCTTCGAAGAGAAAGTGTGGGTGGAACCATGAAATTTTAATGGATTTGACATTAATACATAATCGGCACATCAAAAAAGAAAGTTAACCTTGAAATAAATAAATTCAAAATATCACATGTTTAAAGTAACGGCGATAGCTTTTTAACTTGTATAGTTATTGAACAATTTATACTTATTCCAAGTATTAAAACAATAGGCAAAATATATGCATATAGTCCAGATAAGGAAAATTTGTCTTATCAAGGGAAAAAGTTTCGCAAGTGGAGAAATTTAATAGGATAATCCTTCATTACAATTTATTTACAAATACGTGGTTTTTACTTCTACAGTCGCATTGCTTGCTTTATAAACTTTTGACGGCGAAAGGCTAAAACTCTAAGTCGATAAATTTAATGAAGTTAATATTGCTAATAGCATTGTGTACTGTCTCAAACAAATGGTTCCAATTTTTTTAGCAACGTTACCGCGGTGTATTTTTGAATAGAAATTACCAAAATTTCTCCCAATACAAAAAAATTACCGTCAAGTGTCCATAATTATGACGGTAATTTTTTAAATTGTGTATATAAATGTAGAATTGTATATATAAATATCTTATGTACCTCTTTTATTATTTCTATTATATTTTGCATACGACATTTTGGTTGTTCATTCTTTCTTTTCTCAACTGAATTCTTCCTTCGTTTGTTAAATTTCCATTCGCTACAATTTAAGAGAAACGTGGAATTTACGAAATATTTATTTAATGTTTAATAGGAAAAATCCAATAGCTGTCTTATTCAAAATACTTTATTCTTCATGCCATTTTCCATTCAGATAAAATTTATTATAATCCTTTCATAATGGATAATCAATTAGTGGAGTTTGCGATAAACAGAAATCATTAGTTTGGTTGTTAACTTATTTACTACTCGACGTGTAGGTTTTTTCCGAATATTTCTCCAACAGCATTAAGTTATACATGCTGTTATGCTTTTATTAGGGCATTACATTAATATGTAGGGATGGCGAAATACAAACATACATAACTAATTTTTAATATGGTTTTCTTAAAAAAATACTATGCAACCAGGATAGCGTTTGGGTTTATTTCATCATCATATAGTTCTAACTCTTGACATTACACTAGTGTCTTGTGCTTGACCAGATATTATTTATTCCTCAACCTTAATCTAAAGTACAAATGACGAATTTATTGTTACAGAATCAATCCTTTCCTGTCAACCATGACAAAGTTTTTTTTTTATCCAGATCGGTTGGTATACTCTAATAGCTGTTTTAATGTAAAATATTAACAATATGTAAAAAGACAAATAAAACAATAAAAATACAAAATAGTGACATACGTTAGGATGGAAAAAGAAAAGGGCAAGTGTACAAGTTATTTATGTTCAGATGTAGCAGCCAAGATATTTGGGTTTACAAAAGAACTCAACATTTAATGGCAGATATGCTTCTTTGAGGTCGTTTTGTTCGTTATATACTTCTGTTAATAATGCTCGATCTTATGCTTTAGCCCTAGTCATCAAACCAATGTTCATTGAGTTTGTCATTGCTAAAATGCGACTCTAACCTGTTTAGGAGAAGAAAAACTCTAAAATCAAATGTAAATTGGACTATGTGTCTTTGCAAGATAAGCACCATTAACTTTGTTTTGCAATTTATTTAGAAGACGTAAAACTCTGCAATCAAAGCAGGAATACAGTTTTCGTTAACCATTTTTAAATGGCATCATGCAACTGTCGATTAATAGTCTGGACACTTCAGTTAAATCATAAAAAAATCGCTTCTCACATTCGTTCTATGGTATACACACTACAATGTCTTATGTGTACTTAAAATCGATGGCTATGAAAATCTCGATTTTTATTTTTTGAAAATATCTTTAATCTCTTTATTATCGGTCGGACATAAAGATCTAACAAAAAGTTGAATATAGTTTCAATGGCAAAAGTAATTTACTCACAATATTACAGTTATCACCACAGAAACAGAATAAAGTAAGAGGTGTAATTTGTAATTATTTCACTCTTCTTTATTATCACACTTCATACTTATTTAGAAAAAGATAAGATTAATTTTTTTATTGTTTGATAATGTTCATCCTATTGATACGAAACCTTCATTACTATGTAGTTTACAGTGTACAGAAACTTCCTTCACTAACGATTCCTTCAGTAACATGACTCACTAAGAAGGATTTTTTTAGTAAATTCTATTAACTTGAAAGATGGCATAAAGAATCGATTGAAAAAAATTATTTAATATTTATTTCAGCGTTTATCAAAATTCGATCTTACAGTGTGAACATTTGTTAACTTTTGAATATAGATAAAGTAATATAACGTACTAATTACCCTGAAATTATGCACATTGAATAAACTAAAGAAATAGTTTTATAACTATTTAATCGATTGTTAAAACAAAACCCTTAAAGGGGTCAAAGATGGTGTCAAAGTTTATGCGGAAAATAAAATATGCTTGTTAAATTGAAATATGATAGAAACGCTACATAATGGTTTTGTGCGACATTTCAATCACCTTCGAGAATTCAAGTTTCGACTACTATAATGGAGAAGTTGCCAACTCTCTACGCGACTACTAACACTGGCTAAGTGTATCTTGTTTAGTGGCCAATATGTGTCAAATCACCCAGAACTTCTATAATTCAGCTTAACGACTACCTCGACGCAGTAAGCTGGGTCAAAGTTTTACGTGATTTCCAGAGCACAGAGGTGATCGTAGACAGCCACTACGCTACAGGACCCATCCATATTCAGACCGCGGTTAACCCTATGTAGGTATAAGTTTTATCGGTGTGAATACACAGGCGTTCCTAAAGCTCCAAAAAGCAATATGTAGCTTATAAATTAAATGCGTGCTACCCCACTAATATTAGTGTAATACTTCGTAGATAACATGAACACTAGATAGTAGGAAACAAATTCCATTGTTTTTAGCTACACACTACATCATTATCATATTCAAACACAATGCATGTTACCATGCACGTGTATATAAAAAATGTAATTTATGTTACGCATTTGTGTGCATAAAAGCATTTTATAGTCTTATTTTATTTCAGATTTACGGGAACAATAAAGTCAATAAGTGGTATTTTATGCTAAACTCCACAAAAGTTCATGACCTTTTCAGGCTTGCAAATAAAACATACGTGTGTTTAGTGGTTATATAAATTTATACACATTTATTTGTTAAATATATAACAAAATATGTTGGGTCACATATGTGATCTTGGAAATCGTGTAGAAAATAATTATCTTTTGTGGCCTACTAGAATAGAAATAATAGTTAGATGAGAAAAATATTTGACTTTCGTTTTTTATGCGTTTTCACCACCATCTATATCATTTAATTTAAAGAAGTTAATTCTAAACTAAAATAATTAAGTAATTAAAAAAAATAAAAAATTTACATCTGGATTCGTTTTACTTAAAATTGTCATTTTGGAATGTTTTGTACACTTTCAGTATGTTTTTTAGGTAAATAAATAACTATTTAATACCTTTTTTTAATAATATAATCCGCTTTTGTAATATATAACCGCGATATGACGAGTATAAACACTGTAGACTTGAAAATTGTACTTTATGTTAATGTTGTCCTGTCTTCCTCGGTTTATAAAATATTTTTCTACTTTTCAGTTTTTTTTATATTTTCCTACTTTGAATTATTTTAATTAATTTTAGACTTAAGTTGGACAGTAAATAATTTAACATAATTTTTATATAGAAGAAAGTTTTTTTTAATTTTTAGAGTTTGGTAGAAAGCAGGTTATCCGATTGAAATAAAACTGCATTTAGTGTGTAGGCTTTCGTTTAAGTATTAAGTTATTTTTATATTTCATGGGATTTTTTCCGTGGCACTATTGTCTTTCCAATAATTTTCGAAAATAAATTCTTGTCCAGAAAATTCATAGAATAACATTATTTCAGTACACACTATCTTTTTTTACACTTCTTGTCATTCTTTAAGTTCTTTTCCCATATCTCTTATTTTTAATATTTTTCATAAGAAAGTTCTAAAAATTGGCATCCTTTTACAATGGTAAACGTATTTACCAAAAGAAGTGATGTGATCTAAATCTATTTTTGAAGGGTATGCTTCCAAAATACTTTCCTCAATGTTCCATGAAATAATAAGCTGATTTATCTACGAGTAAATCCATGGTTTACAAATGATCTCAACAAAATTCACTAATATATATACACGTATACAGATATGCGTGTTTATTTGCATGTGTGTGTACATATATATCTGATCATATTAATCTTTTAAAAATGCTTGTTAAGTAGATTTTAACTTGTAACAGGAAGATTTCATGCATAATAGGAAATAATATTTATTTTAAACTATTTAAGAATATTTATATTATTTTTACTATGTAAATATATTTCTCACGATGTCTTACATAAAAATATCGTGATTAAATTAAAAACTGTGAAATTTATAATTACTTCGTTTTCCGCTCTAGGTAGTTTCTCCACTCTAAGTAAATTTCTCTAGGTAAATTTCTGGTAACACGGTTTTGTTAAATATTTTAAATTTACAGTGTATTTCTATAAATATTTCACATAAAGTTCGGAAAAAATAGGGTATGCTTGTAATTTAAATTTGATACAAATATTTTTTTTCCCTTTATTGATCAACCGGATATTATACCTAAAGCATTGTTTTCTTAATTACTTCCTTTTCAATTGCATAAATCAATAATTAAAAAGTGCAAATTTATGAGAGAAATACAAATTATCGAAACGCAACACTATTGGTTAGAATGAAACCTGACGTCAGAATCTATGTCAATAGGCTCTTATGTCGAAATTTTGTATCGTTGTGTTCGTTAAGGAAAAATAGTGCCCTTGCAAAATTTTAAATATCTAGTGTATTTTTAATATCATAATGAGATTAAAAATCATCCAGAATTATGGCTGAGAGTGGTTTTGAAAAAGCGCAATCGGATAATCTGCAGTGAATAGATGCATTTATGATGACATGACATTTTGCTTCAAAACCAAATTTTACATCCGCTGAGATCGAAAGTCCGCTGAGGAGTGAAAGCTACAATGTAATTGTTTTAAGACATGATTTATAGTCACATATTATGTATGTTTTTCTTACATAAATACAATCATTAATTGAGAAAAGTAAA
The DNA here is from genome assembly GCA_039881145.1 of Druceiella hillmani. NCBI lineage: Eukaryota > Metazoa > Arthropoda > Insecta > Lepidoptera > Hepialidae > Druceiella > Druceiella hillmani. Next base: position 18,739,204 of record JAYKKI010000002.1, on the reverse strand, counting down.
CATTACCTATAATCTTTTAAAAAGAGGACCGCATCCTGTTTAAATTTTATTAATTTATATGTTCAGTCAAACTTAGTATTTTCGTAACTTTTTATGTATTTTGGTAATAGCATATAATTTCCAAAAATCAAGCACTTTATTTGCTCGATCTTTAAATTTTATTATGAATATTTTTGCACGATGAGGGATGTATAGAGGGACGGATGTATGAGTAATCATAAAATATTCCATTTTTTTACCTTTGGAGGTATAGTTCTAGAGAGGATGATATGGAAAAGAAAAATAATAAAAATATGGTAATATTGTGACAGTGCAATGAAGTATTCATAGGTAAATAGCATATATATATATATATATATATATATATATATATACATGTATACGCAGTACTTGGTAAGTGCTTAGGCAAGAAGATTTTATAGTTCTATGAAAGCTCCAGGACAAGTTTAATTTCGAGTATCAAATAAAAATGGTGAAGTGCATCTTCGCGATCACTCTTTATGACTTTAATATTTATATTTCACGTACTCATAATACTTCGTTTTAACTACAAAATGGGGTTGGTATGTATACTGAGGTCTGAAATATTCGCTGAGATTGACAAGAAATTATCGAACAAAGAGAAAAGAAGATGAACTAATGTTTAATTTAAAAAAAAAAAAATTTGTAAGACATGCTTTATTTATAAATATAATTTTAATTATAAGCTGAATTCGGTCCCATTGAAAAAAAAGTTAAAACATAAAAAACCATATAACGTAAGTTAAATAACGTTCATGCACTTAGCTAAACTCTGCATAACAAGGATCGGAATTAGTTTGTGATCGCGATAATAAGAAAAGTCAACTTTTGTCAATACCGTTTAATTGTAAATATTTTATTACTAACATTTGTATTTATTCCCAACGAAAACTTTTTTGTCATCTTTTTTAAGTTAATTCAGAGTTTGTTCATTGTATATAATATTCATTAATACATTCTTTTAATTTTTTGAAAATGACACAAATTTCTTAATTTTCAGTTTTTTAGTCGTATGAAAACTTTAGAAAATTATTACTAAATTGTATTTAGACCTGTACCATATAAATTCCATAACGTCGCCTGTCTCGTGCAATGTTGAGGAATTCTATGGCATACCTTCGATTTCCACACTCAAATTTAAAAAAAAATTGTGATACTACACTGAGGTAAATAAAAAAAAATCATAATAATTGATTGATTAATGCCGAATACATAAGACAACATACACAGAACAGGCCGTATCGCCCGTAGAACCCGAGTTGATGACAGAGTCTTTGTTTGCGATCCACAATACTAATTTAAAAATAGAAGGTCCTTAAGTCTCATGATTTAAGTAGGTTTTAACCCCATCTGTTCCCCCCAGCCTGAGGACTGAGACCTGTAATACTAATTTAAAAACAGCAGAACCTCATGTTTCATGGTTTAAGTGACACTACCCCCACAGCGTCAAGACCGAGGAGTTAGAACCGTTTAATAGTAACGATTCTCGTCGAGACTCAAAATACTAATTTAAAAATAGTAGAATTCAGATCTCACGATTAGAACCCGGAGTTTAGTAATAGAGACTCTGTTTGAGATTTAAAATACTAATTTAAAAACAGTACACTCCCAAGTCTCACGATTTGAAAGTTAGTACCCACACAGCATCAAAATAGAAGAGTTGTAACCTGGAGTATAATGCAGAGTCTCTGTTCGAGACACACTCGTAAATATGATAGTTTAGGATGATGATACTCTTGAATGGGACTAAATTAGTCCTCTTGACGAGGACTAAATTATTCGGTATAACTCGTATAATTTAGTCCTCGTCACTAAAGAGTTACTGTCACTACATTCAGGCTCCATCATTGCACTCTGATCTTGCTAAATAACTAATCTATATCGCATTTAATTGTTTCTTATTAAATTATCATTAGATCAATGTCATAGAAACTAGATTAAGGCACATGTGCCGTCCAATGTTAAAGAATTATGTGGCATATCTTCAATTTCCAAGGTCAGATTCTAATGAAATTTGTATGGAACCATACTGCAAGTATATTCTTCCGAAAAAGAGATAAATGATTAAATTTGATTGGATTTACACAACCGAAACCTCATCACGGCACTTGTACCATTCAATATTGGGAATTTCCATGGTATATCTTCAAATTCCATGTTCAGATACTAATACAATTTATATGGGACCATACCTGGAATATAACAGTCCAAATGAAAAGAGAGTCATCCAAATTTGTTGAACCAATATAATCCAAATTCGATTACGGCAGCTGTGCCGTTCAATTTCGGGATATTTTATGGTATATCTTCAATTTTCGTAACCAGATTCCGAACACATTTTCATGGGACCATACTGGTTGAGGAATACCAAAGATATGAGCTATTGCAAAAAAAAATACAGATGAATTCGGAGCCTCTTTCTTTCTGAAGACTTATGCTAATTTAATACAAAAAATTAGGAGGAGTTGAACGTGTGAGCAAAGGAAGTTTCATATTCAAAATTGAAAATATCTGTTGTGTATGTCTGAATTTGCGTGACAAAAGACATTTATCAAATTTGAGTTTTTATAACCAACCTGACCAGTAGTTCAGAGCTAAGTGTATTCTCACACATTTTAATAATTTACACACAAAATTTTCCACAAAATTAACACAAACTACTTTATTGCCTTTCTCATCCGGTGACATCATTTTAGGGTTACGTTAAAATTATTAGAAAAATACCGTCTATCAGGTTGGTCTCACATGAAGAATTTTGGTAACAGTTATTACGATTTCTCGAAAATCGTCCGACGATAGGCGGTAGTATCTATGCGAAAATTACCTATGCCAGATTAAGTAATCTGTCACACACACACATATATATATATATATATATATATATATATATATATATATATATATATATAATGTTAATTGCACTTTAAGTAAAAAGTACGATTTTCGTTTTAATTTGCAAAAAAAATTTAAAAATTGTCAAGCAGGCTGTGAATGTCAAAATGTTAAATTGTATTTGAGAAGTAAGTACATCATAAAAATATATCCATTATTTTAAGGCCGGTGAAATATATGTTGGCAATATATTTCTGTTAAGGAAAATTAATATTTACAAATAGTTTCACAGAAAACCTTAATGAATATGGAACACTGATAGCAGGTTTTATTTAAAAATGTGGATTCAATTAATTTAAAATTTTCGACAATATTTTTATTTTACATCGAAAAAAATGAAATTTTAATTTATCTTAATGAAAATAAATGTCGCTGCTTAATCCACGTAATAAAAATCTACTGCTGCAGATATTTGTTTTTCAAATAATGTGAAAAAGGACCAAGCATTTGTTTCAGTTTATACAAACACATTACATAAATTAACGTAAGCGCACCATTTCAATCCGTTGAAGTGCATTGTGAATGGATTATAACATCATTTTTTTTAAATAATAATTTTTTTTAATTGAAAAATTTGTTACATCAGTAATATGGAAATGCATCAATATACCTTTTATTTTGATGAACGTAAGAAATATTGTAAACTTCCATAAGTAGCTTTCTTAACGATGCATATACGAGCGTGATGAAAAAATAATCTCTCTAGGAAATAGAAAACAAATATTGAATAAGAAAAAGAAATACATGATAAAATATCTAAACTTATTATGAGTGAAAATTTGCCACTTTCATAGCCTTATGTCGTAATTATTTGAAGTGAAACTAATAGAGTGCTGATTTAAATCCATTTTATGAAATTAAAAAAACCTGGGATTCATTAGCATATTTATTTTATTTTATTACAAAAAAAAAATTGATTACGGACCATAAATCCTATCGCAAACTGGAGTCAAAAGACTCAGTGCAGTGTACAAGGAAGTAAATGGTAGGTCCATATTTGTTCGGTCAGTTTGTGATGAAGTTCGGATTGAAATTATAAGCGAACTACAGCTTATAATCTACAGGTCGATCAATTCTGTTTGAGTCCCGTCTAATATTGGTATATGTAAGTTGGATTTGGTAATTGATTTGTGTGTGCTGTTGAAATTTCAGCGATCGTTTGCAATTTCTTGATAACTTCTTAAGTGAGTACAATTAATAAAAATGTAAAGAAGGTTTTTACTGCTAGTGAGTATTTGGATATAGTTTTAGTATATACTGAACGTAATTACAAGTGATTAGGGGAACCCGATTTAATGAGAAGATTTCGCTACTAAAACTGTCGTCGGCTACGAAAGCGTGTTGATATGCAAAGATGGCATTTTGAACCTAAAAATAAGTACTTTAAAATATTTTTATTTTGAATTTATTACGCAAATATATAAATTTGATAGTCGGACAAATGTAAGTAACTAAATAATGTGGAATATTTTTCCATAACTATATCTATTAATTTGGATGGTTTCACCATTTTAAATAATAAATTATTTCTACAATAAATTTAGCAGTATATTTGAAAAAAATGTATTTTACCTTACTATAATCAATTATAAAACAATCTAATTATAATTTAATTTACTGCTTACAATTTGACAAACTAATTTGGCCTTTCCAATCAAACTTATCTCTTATAAAATGTACAGGCAAATATTTTAGGTTTTCACTATTGCAAAATAAAATAATTCAAGTAACTCCACCTATAACTATGTTAAATTCTGAGATTTACATGAAAGTATTTCTGAGAAAAACGACTGTGACAGATAGATGGAGCGATACACGAGTGATTATAAAATAGTTCCTTTTTTTTCCTTTTGAAATAAGGGACAATAAAATCTCTTCATCAACATTCGAATCGATGGAGTCTTTATGATAAAATGTTTCACCTCAATTTTAATTTGTGGGGAGATAATTCAAACATTAGAGAATTATTTCTATGTGTTTACGTAATTCAACTATATATTTTACGTAAAATTTTATTGGAATCGATTTAAAATTGATGGAGCTGTGATGCTATGAATGTGTGCGATACAGGCGAAGAGACGGAAGTGGCAAAAATTATATTGTTTCCTTTTTTTACATTTGGATACTGTGTACTAAACTATGGTTCGGTTTTTCCTTTTTATCGTTTACAAAGTCGACTATTGATCAATCAACTTGAAAGAATACCGGATATTAATTCTCACAGGAGACAACTTAAATTCTCACAGCATTTGTTTTAACTCTAGCCTAATCAGTACAAATGGCTTTCTTACACGCGTCCATTATCTGCCGCAATTCAGCTTTTATTGTCTTTCTATCCGACTTAATTTTATTTAGAATGAAAAATATTTAGCTTTAGAGTGAAAGAAAATGCGAAGAAGAAAAACTAAAAAAGAAAAAAAGAAAAACACTAAATATTAGATCTCAAAGATGTGATAAAACAACGTAACATATATTAATTTCATTAAATGTGTTAGCTATTATAAGTACGTTTTTAAACATTTCTTGTTCACCCAATTTCCTTACGAACATGAAAAAGATAAAAGCATCTTTTTTGTTACCACTTAGCCCTATAAGATTAAGAAGCAATATAGATGAGCATGCAATCTATAAATTAATTTGAAGAAAATCTTGTATTACGGTACAGGTATATTTAATAAACAATAAAAGTAATTTAAGGTTAAATAAATTTCAATAATTTCTCAAAAAAAATAAGTTTTTGTTTTTTTTTATATCAAATCTTCAAACTGCCTGTAATTGGCTCTAATGTACGTGCGATTTCGAACACTTAGCGAAAGAGCGAAAGTTGCTTCCCTTTTTTATCATATTTTTATTAAATTTTGCCACGTCCGAAGTAAATGTATGAGTACGATTAAAGATACATAATTGTTATCGAATTTTGTAATTTTTTGAAAAAATCTGACAAGTTTATTTAAATTTTTTACAATATCACAATTATTGCGACAATTTTTACTTTCAAACGTATAAAGTTGATGAAAAGTTGAGCATAACGAGAAGGAATCACCCACCAGGCTTACGACGGAGGAACCAACCACTAAGCTGACATGGAGGTTTGAAAATCAGAGGCTGTTGAGAAGGAACCATCCAGTGGCCACAATGTTCGCCGGATCTCAACCTCGTTGATAGATTCTCGAAGTTATTTTAAAGGTATGGGGTACGACAAAGAAATCAAAAGCAAACAGGATTTTATTTAATATATATTAATTAAAATTTTCCTGTTCGCTATATAATATTATTGTAAGATAATATTAATATAATTTTAAAAAATTGTAATATTATTTATGAACTATGGATGCAAGAGCCATGAAATAATTTCATGACAAACTAATTTTTGACTTAAACGATTGATAAATTAAAAAAAGATTAAATGATCTTATCAGTTTTTTTTCGAAAAATTACAAAATTTGAAATATTTTTTAAACTACATACAAACGAATAATACATATGTGTCATTCCTTGTACTAGTCCATTTATTCCTGATGTGGCATCATTTAAAAAAAATATGATAAAAGGAAAGCAAGTTTTGTTAAAGTTGTTGTTAAATTACATCTATTGCTTTGAACCTAATCTAACCTAATTAAACCTTAAATTACATCTATTGCTTTGAACCTAATCTATCCTAACTCAACCTTAAATTATATCTATTGATTTGAACCTAATCTAACCTAACTCAACTTTAAATTACATCTATTGGTTTGAACCTAATTTAACCTAACTCAACCTTAAATTACATCTATTGCTTTGAACCTAACTCAACCTTAAATTACATTTATTGATTTGAACGTAATCTAATTTAACTCAACCTTAAATTTCATCTATTGCTTCGATTTCGCACGTACATTAGAGCCAATTGCAGGCAGTTTGAAGATTCGCTAAAACAAAATATAAACGCTTAATTTTTTAATGAAATTGTTAAAATTTCTTTTAAAATTGCTTTTATTGTTTGTATTCAATAGTTTCGATCAAAAAAAATTAAAGAAAAATACATTTACATGAAAATTGAAAGACAGTGATTACCTCATGATGAGTTCCTTTTTTTGTTAAGCACGAACATCTTTTTTTGGTAGTTAAAAACGATAATATTTTTATCACTGTAATTTTTTTATTACATGCGCCAATTTTTAAATGGTTTGCTAGTTCTATGTAGTACATTTTCTTGTCATCACAAACAGTTGGGTTACGAAAATAACAATATCTTAAAAGGTACGTTTTTGAATTTCTTCTTGCAAGAACTGACATTAGTTGTCGTAAAATGTTTAAATTTATTCAAAAAGTTAGTTACTCAGCTATACTCAGCTTTTCTCAGTTGGACCATGACTTACGCGACAACCTGTATATTTAAGGTCGGATTTTTTATAGAGTGTTACATGCTACATTTTATCAATATATTTAAATATTATATGATTCAAATTAAATAATACGCAATATACTTTTCCATTGTTGAGTGAAGAAAATAAATGTTGTATGATGTTAGGAAACAATGTTGAAATAAGTAGACCTATTCTTATTAGATATTATAATTAGAATATATTACCGCAAATAACGTTCAAATTTTAAACCTCATTGAATAATAAAATCAAGTTTAATATAAGAGAGAATTCAGAAGGCGGCATAAGTTTTATGTTAACAGAACAGGGTTTGAGTAATACCAGCAAAACATAAAATAAAATGTCGTTTGCCGAGAATCCCCTTACACAGAAATGAAATTGTTTTGTAAGGCCACTTGAAAAATATGTATGTCTCGTATAGAAACGTTGAATAAAAATAACAAAAAAATTTGCTATGAAGGAATTTAAAAAAAAGCCAAAGTTACAGAAATAATACATAAAATATAGAGAAAATATATATAATTTACAGACAAGTGACAAAATTTATTATAAATTTTCTTTATAGATTATTATGTTATCGTAGTTGAATCTTTTCCGGTTACATAAACATAACTTGTTAAATAAACAATTAACTCCGAGTATACTTATAATAACAATGTATGAGGCATCGTTATTACACAAGTATTTTCAGAGTTAATATGAAGTGTGATATTACCGACAAATTAATACCATGCTTCATATTAACTCCGCAAATACTTGCGATTATCCAGAAGGAATTATTTGGAAAATATGTAATTATTCGTGGTATTGTCCAGAGTTAATAAAGATAGATATGCGAAGTTTTATCTATATCAAATCCGTCGAAAATCAGATTTTTCAAGATTATTCTTCTCATTTTGATGCACCGTCATCACTTGCTACTCAACCTTTATCGAAGTTAATGAAAATTATACAGGTTTAACACTTTTTGGACAGCAATGTCAATCGATCTCACAGTTTTCCCATAATTTAAATATTTCCTTCGTAAAAGTTTGACACGGGATACTCAACAGTCGAGTTTATGAGTATTAATATTGTTTATTTTCTATTTTTATTCACGAAATTAAACTCTCCTAGAAATTTTACTACTTTAGCCTATGGAGCATATACTTGTTATGTTTTTTTGATTTATGAATGTTCAAGGAATTACTGGTGAAAAATATTAAATTTAGTAATAAAATTATGAATACCGAAATTGTAATATAAATTAAACAGTCAAAGGAAACATAATTACACTTGATTACAAAAAGGAAAGCATCGAAAATATTATTAAGAAAAATTTATTTAATGAACTTGTCAATTAATTCAATATCAGACTTCGGTTACTAATGTATCACCAAAATGTTGATCATTTTTATTCCAATATAAAGTATTATTCAATGTTAAGGTTTTTGTTGCATATTAGATATTAAACATTTTTTATGATTAACATCATATATTAAGCCGGAAAGTTGCAATTCTAAAGGTTCCTAGCAAGGTATCCTTCTTGAATTCATAACACACTTTAAGTTCGAATTTTAAATTCCATTTGATACGTTTCACTACATGTATTCCGTTTTATAAGTTTCGTAACTTCGTTATATGCGTCGAGCATCAGAAAGTAATGAGTAGTGGTACTTGATGCAAAAATAACGTAAACTATGATTTTTTTTTATAATTAACTTATTAATATGTTCTGGATATTCATCTTCACGTATGTTTTCTGCTTACCTTTCAAAAATAATGTTTCATTAATTCTTAGAGTGTCGTAAGACAAAAGACAAATATGGAACTCTCGTAAGATCAACTTGAGATTCAGCAGAGTGATAGAGTATAATAATCCGTATATTTCTGACACATTTGACAAAAATACATTTTTTCTTGAATAAAAAGGGGCTTATTAAGATAAGCCAAGCGAGCCTATTCTTGACGGGCTTATTATTAGCTGTGACCAACTCTCTCTTAGCTTCTGTTTTCAAATAATTTAAATAGTTTCATTTTACTGTTGAAAAACGCTGATGTATTATTGAAACCGGTTATTATATATATACAAATATAATATGAGTTTTATCAAGTTTAATTTTTACTGTAGTTGTGGCCAAGTGAGGACTTTTTTTCAATGTCAACTGGACGATAGTCACTTACTTTTAAATAGCTGTAGTAGACTGAACACCCTATCATACAGTTTCATTACGACAATTTATTTCATTACGACAAATTACAATAACCTTTATTATTAAAAACGAATGACTTAATATTTCCAATTTCCTCTCTTATTCTCTTCTTAGCTATATTCTGCCTTATAGATGTAGATCTCCTTCATTCTATACCACTCCACACCATTTTCTAACCATTTTACTTCACCTGTTCTTTTGATATCATCTTACGCATATTTGGCCTTCTTTGTGCGCCCTACGGTCTCCATGCCACGAGGCTTTGACCACGAGCCCTGCTTTCTGGCAACGTGGTCATTGCGATTTAAGCTTTACAACATGTTTTATGAAGTCCGTACTTTGCTCTTCTCTGAGCCACCCCTTCCTCTTTCGGTCCCTCAGAGGTTGTAATCTTTTTTTTTCATATTTTATCAAAAAAGTTTTGTAATATTCTGTTAATATCTGATAAAAGCGTATGTTCGTATACGATACACCGTTATTACTTGGAATTAATCGCGAATACGAACAAAGAAATTCCTTAATCCTAGGAAACTTGAAGTAAAATTACCTCTTGTACACGATCATAATCCGCGCCTTCTTTTTCATGTTGATTGATCGATAGTTAGATTTTATAAAACTCTGGACAAAAGGTAGATTTACTATTTATATTTTTACGTTATTTCGTTTATATTTAGCACGCTGTATTGAAATGGTATTGAAAATCTCCTTATGAGTTTACTTCACCACTACAATCTTTTTCATGACTTCATTGCTTCTATCCTAATGTTACTTCATGTGAATGGTACCACGCCTTAGCATTTATAAGACTCATTATTAATGTCGACGCATAGAATGGTGAACGCCAGGAATAAAACGTGTTATTTTGAACGCTTCTTTTTTGTGCTATGTTTATGAAATTGTTTTATTGCAACACTTTCCAGTAAATTAATGGAAATAATTGTTTCTCATATTTTTAAATTGTGTCAGTATATGTGTTGATCGTTTAATAAGAATGTGTCTAACCGAAATTAAAACGTCCATACCGATGTAAATATTTCAACACAAGAGGACTCTTCCTGATGTAGCAATTGGTTAATAATTCTTTAGACTGTTCTAGCAAAAAAAAAGAAAATTTTTAGTGAGGGGTAAATTTTAATTAACAAAAAACTAAAATTGTTGTAGTTAAAAAATATATTTTATTCTTAGACATTATATTCCAGAACAATAGGCCGGTCAATTTAAAATTATTTTTTTATATTCTGCTATTATCTAAGAAAAATAATTTTCATTCGATTTAAAAAAAAAAATTCAAATAAAAACAATTTCGTACAATTCTTACCCATATCTAAGTAAAACCTTCACACACATTGATTAAAAGTTAGTGTTGTGATAATTTTTAATCAAGTATAAATAATGTGTAATGTAAAGAATTTCTAAATTTATTTTTGTGCTAATTTAATTAGGAACTAAAATGTTTATAATTTATGAAAAATGAAACTATGTAAAAAACTATGTGAAAATGAAACTAAGTATTAAAGATATGATTGGGGCAATACGTATTAAATGGGAAGCACTTCAATACTTGGCCGACTAAAATTTTATGTATCTCTACCAAAGACCAAAGAATTAAAAAAAATTTAAGAATATTTTTTTAGGACTAGCTCACTATGGAATGGTGTATGATTTATTATAGTTAAACTTCCAAATTACAAGAAAATAATTTTTCTCTTGTAACATCTGAATATAATACAATTTATATTCAATATTTCTTCATATTATAACAAGTAGAGTTAAAAATATGTCTTTTGCTTAAATCAATGCACATAAATGGTTAAGATACGAGAAGTTACTAATTATCACGCGAGTGATGATTGTATTACTACTGTAGAACGAATTCCATACCATACTTTATAATAAAGTTTTAAATCGAATAGTGTATAGGAATAACAAATAAGACTGTAATTTAATCGCAGTCGTTATATTTATTTCTGACATGCAAAGTTTAGTTGTGTTTGAAGTTTCTAATGTTAATAATATTAATTATAAAATCAAATAGAAATTCATTATTTTACATCGAAATGAATTAGGAATCCGACTTTAACTTGTTAGAATTAATAAAAAAATTAAAAAAAAATTATTGAGAAATTTTAATAGCCTATATGAGAATAATACCTTGAATAGTTTCTATCGAATTTCTGGTAATAATTTATTTAAAAAAATATACGATATATTATAAAGCACGGTGTTTTTATTCTAGGGATGTTGGTATATCTTTTGAGGTAAACATATTCTAGTAAACTCATATGAATATTTTTATTTTCATGTATCATTTCAACACAAGGTACAAAATATAAAAGAGATCATTTAGAGACATGAAGAGTGACCATACTTTTTGTTCGTAGGTTTGTGAAGCCATCTATCAATTAACGTGATGGGAAAGCTGTAGTATTTAAGTTTATAAAAGACATAATTCTACTTCAACCTAAATTTGGCATATTTCGTTTTATTATTAAAAAGACTTTCTTTGTTTGTATTCGAGATTAATCACAAGTTATAATGAAGTATTGCATGTGAACATACATTACTATCAGGTATCTTAATATTGGAAATATTTAGTACTTAGTATTAGCGGTTATTCTAATCTGTTAAAATAAAATAGTAATAAAAAATCATTTAAAGTAATTTTTCCTTTAATATTTAAGTTCTCTATTCGTGACGTGTATTTACAAAATAATTTATCAAAACAAAAGGAAAATTGTTTATCTTTCCTCTTATTACAAATGAAGAAACAAATCACTAAGATTTAACGCAACAGTTTCTAGGGAGTATTTTTGGTAGGTTTAGTTAATTTAAATATATAGTTTTATCTATACAGAATCCATTTCCACCCAACTAACTTTTGTTTTGTGTTAATTTATATTTGTCCTGGTTCTTTAGTGGAAATAGTGAAAGAAAGATGATCTTAACGATATTATTTTCGCAAAATTCAACACAAATTCAATTTTATTACTCTTAAACTAGATCGCATTCAGCAAGTATTTTCGTTTGAAGTGAATACCGTAATTAGTTCTATAATTTAATTTCTATATAATATATTTCTGAAATGAGGAAAATAATAGTTCTTAGAACGTCTTAGTTTGCATTTAGAACACTTAGTTCTTAGAATTTTAATAAGTAAATGAAGAAAGCGTTTAATAGTCACAAGCAAGGACAGATAAATTATTATTTTTTGATTTTGAGAAGCGAAATTAAGTTAAAATATTAAAAGTTCACGAGAAACAAATCATATTTCTCGGTGAAAAATATTTTTATCGATTTCTCTACACTTTTGTTTAAAAATTATATATATATATATATATATATATATATATATATATATATATATATATATATATATATAATTACATTTTCTTCTACTTAATCATAAAAAAATTATCATATCGATTATTTTTAAGTTAATAAATTTGTAAAATCTTAAGTATGACTCTAACTTTAAACTTTTCGATGATGTAGGTCTGAAGTCGACGAACAGACTGATATCAATAAGTTCTAATCCTGTTTAGGATTTTTAAAAACAGTGGAATTGATCACTCACTGTAAGTAAATAACTTATACGGTTTTGTTTGTATTAACACAGGAAACAAGAGTTTAAATTTGTGTAATAGAGTCATTCGTATGTATTTTATCTTTCGGAAAATGAAATAACGTTTTAAGTGATAAAAATAAAATGAAAAATATATTTTTTAATACAAAAATGGGCAATATAAGATATATTGCACTTTATACTATATTATATATTGCACTTATTGACAAAAAAAACAACTAAACGGACATTTTGGCTGTGATCAATATCCAAAATTATTCTTATAAAAAAAACTAAGCTGAAAAGAACATAGTCTTTTTATGATTTCTGCTATTAGGGAACGGGTTTTAGAGTTAAAGTGTAAAATATATACTATCCAAATATGGCGATTTCATCAGCTAACAGGATAGAATAAATGTCAGTTGCAAAATTGAAATATCGTATTCTTAAGCATAGAGAGAGAACTATTGCAAGATTATGACTTGCCTTAATAATATTTTATTCAAAATTTCTACAAGAGACAGTCAGATGTAAATACTTGAAAATTATTGTTTTGTATATTTAAAATATATCAATGAATATGGTTAGTAAGCCATAGAAATGTTTAGGAATATGTGAAGTAAATTGATATAGTCTATTTTTATAATTCATTTCTAGATACCGTTTTAGTTTTCAAAAATTATAGCCCGATCTGGGCTTGACAATCTCTTAACTGTGTCACCTAATTAATTTTAAGGGTTGCGTTTCTACGAGATGCAGGGATATAAAGCGTATTTGAAAGCGTATATGAATATGGCAGTGTAAAGATTACAAAATAAAACAACGGAGTTCACACTTTGGATGTTTTAATTATATGCGTTTTGAAACTAATCGCCGAATTTTCAAGTTGAAGGAAAACCTTTAAATATATTGAAATCAAGAAGAAAAATAATGGGATGAAAGAAATTATTTGATACGTAAATAATCACCCGTTGGTTCTCATCAAAAATGAAAGTTACTAAAATCGTGAAAAACTTTTTTGCACAAAATTAATAAAAAATATTCAAAATGTGGAAAAATATATACTTAAAAACTTATATAAATATTTCGAGTCTAGTTAAGATTATTGAATTTTATTATTTAACGAAGTTAAAGTTTTTATTATAACATAAATATTATTTGTGAAATACCCCACTACAGGCGTAAATATTTAATTTATTTACAAAACTACAACCTTCTCAACAAAATTTTATACGAGTTTAGTCGGCAGAGCAATACAGTAACCGTAATTGTATGGTGAATAAACTTTCTAGATTAATAAAAGTATTAAATTACTTATTGAGAATATATATTGTTACAGTACACTAGTCTGCATCAACAAAATTTGTAAGTTCTACATTATCCTTAATGTATGTTAAACAATAATGTTTGCTTCTTGTAAATATTTCCATACTCTTTTAACATAATTAAAATAAGTTTCATTATAACAATTATTAAACTGGCTAAGACAGCTAAGGGAATATGATAAGTCAGGCCTAGTCAAAACAGCAAAACGGCTTTCTTTCAGTTTTTTTCAGTATTTTTAGTCTTTTTTATTTACTTTCAATAGGTGTATTTATAGTTCCGCGAGTTGATATTTAAAATCTAAGTAATAATTATTCTATATATTCCTCTTGATCTACCGTTATAATCTTACATTCTTTGTTCACCTTAATTCTCATGCCTAAATAACGCCTAACAGGACCAAAATTTTTCAATTCGAATTCGATACTTAGAACAGTTTTAATTTTTTTGGTCTTCTTAGTACAATTTCAAATTGTTAAAAAATCATCACGGAAAACTTTGTAAACAAGCATGGTTCAAATCTATTCATTTTAAAATCTAAATTAAGCAAACAGTCTTTCACTTTTTCATACCAAACCAAAGAAGATTGCTTTAATATATACATATATAACTCTTTTAAGTTTCAAAACCTTTCCTCCTGCTTTTGTTTACAAAACCTTCTGGAATTGACATGTAAATATTTTCTTTTAAATGTCCATTTAAAAATGCAGTTATCACATCTAGATGTGTAATGTCCATGTCTCACTATACACTTAGGTCAAACAACATTCTCAAAGTGGAATATTTTACGACTGGAGAAAAGGTGTCCTCTCAATCGATATGATGTCTTTGTGTAAAACCTTTCACCAGATAAAGTGCGGTATCGTGCCAGAGTCTGGCACGATACCGCACTTTATCATTCACAGCAAATTTTTTATTTCACACTCACTTGTACTGTACAATTGAACCATCGCTTGGTATATCAACAAGTTCCCATGTATTATTGTCCTTGAATGATTGGAGCTCCTCTCACATAGCCTTTTCGACTGATCGGCTTCAGGACCAATCAGCGCTTCTGAGAAAACTATCTGTTCGACTTCTGGACTAGAACTGAAAAAAAACCAATTGTTATCAAAAGGAAAGCGTTTTGGAGGACTTCTTGTTCTTTTGTACAAATTCTGGATCTGGTTGTACCTAACTGCTTGAGATATCTGTCTCTATGTTTGAAGTAGTTAGAACGCCATCATTGGTTTAACTAGGTGGATTAGTATATAGAGATATATATGAATCTGAATCGTGGAGAGATTCATTCCTCGAGGCCTCCCTCACTGAATCTCTGCCATCTTCATTTATTGCTGACAGCCCGTATACTTCAATTTCAACGTCGTTCTCTATCCAACCTGTAGTTTCTTTTACATTGCTTTCTGATGTTTATGTTTTTTATTCCCTCACTATGACATCTCACTTCAGCGTTACTATATTTTTTCTGGGGTCATATACACGATATCCTTTCATTGTTTTTGAAAAACCTACACGAATGTACATTTCAGCTTTTCTGTCCCATTTTAATCACTGTTCCTTCAGTATGTGGTCACAGGTCAAAGGACTATCAAAAAGACGTATATGACTTAAATTTGATTTATTTTTATGCCACTCTTCATAAGGTGTTTCATTTCACAAAATTGAAGCTGCAGATTGTTTTTTTAAGTGTACTACTGTGTTAACTGCTTCAGCCCAGAACTTCTTTTCTAGCTTTGCGTCAAAAATTAGGCATCGCGCTTTCTCTACAACAGTTTTACCAGCTCATTCAGAAACACCATTTTGGTTCTGGTGGATAATTCCCTTTTTAACTAAGTAATTTTTCCATTACAAAACTTACAACCGTTGTCTGTGCGCAGTATTTTTTTTTATTCAGCTGGTTTTCAACCATCGCTTTGAAATTTTTGAATATATTGAAGACTTCAGTCTTATGCTTATGAAATTTTATAAAATTCTTGCGACTTTAATCATCAATAAACAGTACAAAATACTGAGAGCCGGTAATAGATTTCATTTCTATAACACTACACACATGTAGTTTTTCTGTACTCCCTTGTTCGATATGAGAAAATGGCAACCTCATTTGTTTACCTTCGCAACAGGTGACATATTTATTCTTCGTTATCCGGATAAGACAATCCACTCACAATTCCATTCTTCATTATGTTCAAATCATTGCTGTTAATGTGTGCTAACTGCCAAAGCTCCGCACTTGCTACAGCAGTTGCCGCGAGCATATAATTTGCTACTTTAATATTTAGCTTGTACATTCCATTTGTTAACACTGCTGTAGCCACTAATTCATTCATTATGTTTTGTTGCCAATATAAAATTGGCTATGTTTAAAAACAACATTGTTTCCGTTTTTAATTAGCTCTCTTACTGACAACATTTTCTTTGTTAAATTTGGCACGCATAGCACATTTTTAACCATAATGTTGTAGTTACAATTCGTTGATATCTGTACATTCCCGGAGTAGAATTTGGCACTTTTATATCGTTTGCGATGGTTATCTCTGATAAACACGGCGTAAAATTTGCGTTTTTTATCCATTCCTTATTAGCCGTCATATATGCACTTGCGCCACTATCTATGTACCATTCGTTTTTATAATATTCCCCATTCAAGAATACCACACTAAAAGTATTTGATTTTTAGTTTTCGCCAATAACGGACACTGGTTTCTATAATGACCTATTTGCTTGCATTTACCACAAGTCATATGATGGTTTTGCCTCAAAACCGGTCTCTGGATTTAATTTAATATAGTTCACCAGGTTGTCAAGTATCAATAAATTGGAAAAACTCCACTCGTCATAACTTTCTGGTCCTTTTAGTTTGGGAATACTTTGAATATAGTTCACTGGCATTGGCACTGGGAATACTTTGAATATAGTACACGAAAAGTCAACAATTTTCTGCTGTATTTTACTAAATTATATAAATATGTGGATATTTGCCCATACCACGTTGACTTTCCTTATTCGACTGACTTTATTATTTACAACATGTTACATTGAGTGACACATAGGTGGTGCTGCACATACCTTATAATAATTTTATTACCTACATTCTAACACCGAGGCGTGGAACATCCCGCTCGTCTCTGCACGTCGCTCGTTAGCGATATCCGAGGGCTCAGACCCCGTCTCATTATTCCGCGAGTAGTGATGGCGAACCCGAGCGCTGTAGCCCGCGAAACCCGTGAGCGATAGGAGGCTCGCGCCCTCCGTAAGGTGTAGCCAGACCGCGTTCCTAAGCCCGGTCGTCTGTCCGCTACAAGACGTTTCATGAACTTAATTACAACTTCGTTTTATCCGAATTGGCTTTTCAAAACATCCACTAAGTATTAATTAATAAGAAACGGGCTATTTCGAGTCTTAAAAGTGTACATAATTCTTTTGGCTAAGGCTATGATGTTAAAAGCTTCAGTTAACAGTTTTTCATGTTTATACGTCCGTCCACAAATGAACTTATTTTAGAGCACATTTCTATTAAATGAAATTTATGCCATTGCGTACTAGAATATCAATAAAATCAAGCAACCACAACGCTGATGGCAATAATGTCTTTATTTTATTCCAGATGTATGGCAGCAATAAAATTCCAATACATATTGTCGTTTATGTCCACTTTCGTATTATTTCTTAACCCACTGGCCCAAAAATATGAATATATGAAAGTGGCACAGATAAGTTGCCCTATTTTCATTCCTGCTCTATGGTCAATAAAGGGTATTATTAAAGGTTATTTATGTGCCTGAACCTTTGAATACAATTAGGAGGGTTCAAAGTAAAGTTTTACTTCGCTAAACGTAAATAGTACGTATTCAAATACGTATGTACTTAAATGTATCAGCATTTAGACTAAAGTTTCTTCAGAAAATATTATAATAAAAAAATAAATTTCTCAAAGTAATTCAAAAACATTTGCAAAAAGTATGTATGATAGAACAATGAGAATATCACGGTGAAATGGTATCCAATAAATATTACCTCGGTTAAACCGTACATCAAGTTTTAATAACAAAAAACGTCAGTTGTGGTGAGAAGCAAGTCGGTAAATCTAATAAAAGACAGTTGATATTATATCCATTACGTCAGATTTAAAAATAAAATGATCATAAATAATCATGCAGTCCATAAACTATGGCAAATGAACTAAAATAAGTTTCATTTCAATAAAATGTAGTACGTTCTGGACGTATAAGAAATATCGTTTTTCTCTTTCCAAAGTACCATACTTTCAAAACAGGCAGTTTAACTGAACCATGCATTTAGTGGAACTGAAACTTAATGAAAATTACTCACCTTTAGTTTTGGCCTAATTCACATTCTATCTTATTTTAGACAACATTGAGCAAATATGACTTCAATAGATAAAAATAGGTTTTGAATTCTTCCATGTGATTTTATTGTTATTTCATTTCTAGATAAGTTTTATGCTTGAAAAAGTCTTTTACACACACACATATACATATATATATATATATATATATATATATATATATATATATATATATATGTATATATATATATATATATATATATATACATATATATATATATATATATATATATATATATATATATATATATATATATACATGAATTCTCGTGAAACTGGATTATTTGGTCTAAGTATTTTCTTTCACTGATATGTTATTTTGAATAAGATCGTGTTTAATTTTAAGTTTGCGTATTTAAAATTTTGTGAACAAAATATATTTCAGTCGAGACGAATTGTGCAATATGGCATTTAAAAACGGAAGTACATACTAAAAAAATGTACTTCCGTTTTGAAATGCCATACTGCACAATTCGTCTCGACTGAAAGAAAAGCATGCAAGATGATGTGCATGTATCATACTTATACTTGAAGATGTTTAAGTTGTTTTGCGTGACTCAGATTCTAAGTGTTATTTTTCGTGTTACAACTTGAATAAGTCTACTACTACTCTTGATGCAAAATTGGCCAACCTCGCTTGTAAGGTAATATGAGATTTGTACATTAGTACTAAATTGTGACTATAACATTTTTATTAGTTTGATTCACACATTGTTTACTTTTCACGAAAGTTTTGTTTGAAGTAAATTTCGTAGGTTAAAAAAAGGCGGCGTTTTAAATTGTTGAATACTGTTTCTCATAAACCACTAATTTTAAGAAAGGGCGTTAATCACAAACAAATTATAGAACATTTAGAGCCCTATAAGATATTCGTTAGTCATTTTAACTACAGATTAGTTTGGGAAATAGTTTGGAAAATACTTTTTTTTTGGTAAATTTTAACACATTAATTCGTTGAAGGTAGACTGTCCACAAATAATAATTTAATCAGTTTTGTTATAGTGGCATTGTCACTATAACAAAAATGATTAAATTATTAAGTTCTCGAGTAGCTTTAAAATTTTTGCAAATGACGGATATAGCATAACCTCTCAAACTAGGCCTACTTGCCACATTACCTAGGATGACCCTGAATGTTGGTGTTTAAAAAAAGTTAAAGAAACAAGTATAAACTCATAGCATAACATCGATTTAATTTATTACACACACTAAAATACTTGTACATTGTATAATTTTCGAAAATATAATAACGACTATTAACGTAAAAATTGGGAAAACCTACTCAAACCCCACTTCTGCAATTTTTTTGTACAATATTTAAATACTGTTGGAAAATTCTACGAGTTATAATCTTCAAATGGCTCACCTGAAGAAGTTGTCATACAACGAAACCTAGGTCTTGGATAATAATTTAAATAAAGTAGATATAGTATTATATCACGTAGTTTAATTTAGTTATGAATAAAAATTACGTGATAATAAATATTTAGAAGAAAGTATAAGATATGAAGATAGTTATAAAAATAAAATGTGGGATATAAAATAAATTATGTTATTTTAATAAATTTTCTTAAGCAAAGTTGGCAAAAAATATTGAAAATATAATCGTCTATGAATCTGCCATGATAATAATAAAACCTGTAATTATGAAAGAAATACATTTAATATAAATTTAATATTGTTTAAAAAAAATTGTAATTAAGAAAAAAATAAATTTAACAGTTAGTGTTTTATATATGTTCATCTGTTTCTTCCGTATGCAAGTTATGTGTTGATAATTTTTCAAAAAAATATCGCTTTGAAGAACACTAAAAAAATTAAGAATATAAGAACAGAAAAGCAGATAGACATGAAATGATTTATTGAAAAGATTTAACTAGCTTTTATCTTACTATCTTGAAAACTTAGGTTCGTTTTGAGCTAAATACCTCGCACGCAGTTTAACATATTAAATATTATTCTCGACAAATTACGAACTAGCGTACGAAATAGCATTTTTTATAAACAATATTTAAAACAGGTAATTATGTGCATCTGTATTCAGCACCTGAGCGAAACCATAAGACAATTTCAATATTAAACACTTGAATAAATGAAATGATAATTCGACGTTTTTTATTGCTTTATTCAAACAATAAAAACACGCAAACCCATACTTTCATGCAAACCCATCCTTTCCTAAGGAAGAATTTTATTTAAAATGTAAGGATTAGTTAAGAATATTTTAATTTCGTATTCCTGATACAATTACGTGATTTAAATTTTAGAAACCGTCAACTTACTCTTTACTTTTACTAAAGTTAAGTAACTAGTTATTTTTTACGTTGTTGTTGAAAATAAAGAAACGAAACCAGTTTTTAAAATACGTTGCCAATTAATTTCAAATAGCAGTCCAATCTACAGGTGGTTTTTTCTTGTGAAAAAAACCCTTCTGAGTATAAAGCCAAGTTCACGCGCCACGAACTTTTTATCTCTTAGATGGTGTGGGAAGAAAGTTATCTTGTTCATAACCGTTTGAAATATAGCGCATTGTAATTGAGCATATTATTAAAATTAGAAAAAAGAAATAACTTTGAATTCATAGGAAATTCCTACACTTTTGTTTAACTACTTAACATATGATTAACTGTTTATGTTTTATTTAGCAAAAAGGCCAAACCGTTTCTGATATATTCTTAGTAAAAGCGGTATAGAAAACCTGTGCCGCGGACTTATTTTCATACCTAGAAAGAACCTACATTTCGAAATAAAAAATCGCTGTAGGATTTTAACGGATTTTTGAACTACTTTTTCGCTATGCAGACTATAGCTTTCAAATTTACATGAGATTCAGTAAATATTCAATTCAATTCACCTGTATATGTATATTTTACTACTTGGGATGTATTTTACAAAGACATTTTTATTATTCGGTAACTTTTAAACTTTTAAAATCACTTTGTCAGTTTATAACTGCTGTTAAAAGTATGTTAGGGATTATGGAACAAGAAAAATTAAACTGTACCGTGACGACAAATTACGATATTGTTACAGAGCATGAAAGAAAATAATCAGAGAATTAAAAAAATACAATTTGTTAAGTACGAGTAGAACTCGCGTTACGAGGGTTTCGTGCAGACTTAGATATGTTTAAATATATAAGGTATTATTTCCAATAAACTATTTACAAGTACCAATATTATTTTTCAACCCGTAAATATATTGTATATTATATCTTCGGCAGCTATAAAAATATATTAAAAAAAATTAATAGAATATTTAAAAAAATGAAATATTCGGAATCAGAGCTGTGGTATTCCTAATATCGCTTTCTTCATGATTTTGAAGGAGGAAGGAAAACAATAATAAATAGTAATTAAATCAGATGATATTAAATTAACAATTAGCAGTAGTTGCTACAGCTCGTGATTAGGAATTACTAAAGTCTAAAGGGAATGCAAAAGGTTTTACGCTAATAGTGTTCAAAAATCACTTTCCTTGTTTTGTAATTGAAAAAATGTACATGTTTCAACATTTAATTTTTATGTTGCCAATAAAAACGAATGAATAACATTTTAATTAGGAAGACGAATGTTCTCTTAAAGAACTTGGACTATAAAAAAGCAGAAATAGTAATAATACCTAAGAAAAAAAAAATTTCATCCGCATTAACAATTAAAAAAAATTTTAAAAATTATTTCAATCGTCATATTTAAAATTAGTAGGTCTAGGATAATAAAATTTATTATATCGTATTTGTAATAACCCCCTAACACCAACATTTCGTTGGTCCACCCCTTCTCTCTTTACGGGAGAGCCTGTACATATATATGTATATGTATATATATATATATATATATATATATATATATATACATCATACATACATATTTATATTTATATATATATATATATATATATATATATATATATATATATATACATATACATATATATGTACATAGGACTAGTAATAAATAAAAAACCTTACTTCCTTTTATCTCATTAATCCACCAGTATAAAACTAGATTTCTTTTGTAGTCAATGTACCATCTAGGTAAAAAAATATTTACGTTATTCCGTTTAAAGACGACGTTAACCTTGTCAAACTTACGATTTAACGACACTTCTACCATCATAAAATTAACGTAAATCCTACTTTCTCCTAATAAATTTATTTCATTTATTTTCAATATCAATATTTTATTGAAATAATTTTTAACAAGGTCGCGGCTACAAAAATGTTAAATACTTTTACAAATGTGCATATATTAATTTTCTCTACAACTGAAAAAAAAATTATTTAGTTTTGAGACTCTTTTACTATTGATTTTGTAGCATTACTTTATAACACAATACTTTTTTAATTTGCAGAAAGTCCTATTAGTTTTATCAAAATTCAATTTCACACAGCAATATGACAAGAAAACTTCAACTTTCTTAAATATACTCGAAGCAAATAAACAAAATAATATTATTCTGTTACCACTCTACGCTTGAAATAAAGGCAAAACGATTCTTTGTTTCAAGATGCCCTAACTTCACCAACGTAAGAAAATATTTGTAAAGCAAATATTTTTTCAGTTCGTGGATTATGTAACAAATATACTTCAAACTTACTTTTTAATATACATTTCATGACAACAATGGTACTTATGTATAGAATCTCGACGAATAAAAAACTGATGATTGTTGCTATCCGCACTTTGTGTGCATGAAAATTGGTACAATTATTTTTGTTTGAAAAGTACATCTTTCAATATAAATATTTACAATCGTTATGAAATGATCTGTAAACAGGCTTATTGTCGTCTTTTCCAGCATATAAATGTAGTATATGTATTTACATCAGGCAATGGCGGTTTACATACAGATTTGTCTTTTGTGGTTTGTAAATATTAGTACGTAACTAATAATTATCCGACTGAGTTGAACTTTAAATGCTGTGTGGTGGCATTGTCGAAAAGTGGCTATACAAACAGGATATAAGTGAAACTTAATGAACGCAGGCTAGGATAGCTTTATTGTAATGATACTCAGTTATTTCTAGACGAAAAGCCGAGAATAGACTCTGTTTCCTGAAAAGTGATATTGACAATTTTGATTAAAGGCTGTTTTTTTCTTTTAGGAAACAAATTTTAATAAAATAAGGGATGAGTCGATAAATCAGTAATCGATTATAAATTTGATATCATGTGGACCCCTCGAAATTAACAGAAATTGTGATAAAAGTGATAGAAATTGTGAAGATTTTATATTCTTTTTAGGGTTAAAATCGTTCAAAAATAATTTCTTATTCAATGTCTCATTGACAATTGTGTAAAGATTATGAAAACAAAGCTTAATAGTCATGAAAACAGTAAACTCACCAAGAAGTCTATTGGGATAGAGTTTAGATAAAATAATTTTGAAAAATACACACTGGCGTGACTATGGTCAATTATCTGAAGGACACGTGAAGATAAATAGTGCAGAATGTAGAAATGATAATGTTAAGTTACTTACTAAAATCATAACGCAAGTTGTTTTCAAAATATTCCCAATATTTCTAGTAGAATTTTATTTCATATTTTATATGGTATTCGTATAAATATCGTAATATGAAACGTAAAAATCGCCCCATTAAAGTGAAAGAAGCGAATAGAAAGCCATTTACGTGGAATGCATATTAAAATTAAAAGGTGCCGAAGACGTTGAGAAAATATATGTTTCACAAAACGTAGCAAATTATTACTTCCCTTACTACGTCAATATATGTAATTGTTTATGAAACGCAAGACTGCAATGAAAAAACATTCTATACAATAAAATAATGAAAATGGGTTTCCTTGTTTGCACCTTTAAAGTTATTTTGGAAAGTACTTTAGATATTTATTATGCACGGTAACTTGGAATATCTAATATATCTATAAACAACATGGAATATCTAATATATAAACAGTACTTTTTGTAAAGTAAGTAAAATAATCAGCATTAAGAGAAAATTTCAGATGAATTCTTTCACTATAATACATTATAGAAGGCAACATACTAGTTTCCATTATTAGTCCAGAAATATGAAACCCATTAAGTAGAAAATAATATCCAAAACATACAACAAAGTATACAACATTACCAGCATCGTTATGATAGTGGGGAATGCTGTTTAGTCACTATCAGAAGGTAGTTTACTTTGAAGTTTAATTGGTGTGATATAGTTAAAGCTCGGAATTAATAACATAACTGAACTTAAAGGGTCTGCTTTGATCTTGAGTCTCTATTCCTACGCAACAGAATCGAGTGTTAAATATATTGATTACTATTTAGCATCATTCCACTAAATTTCATTAAATTTGTTTAGTTAAAATTTATAACTGAAATATATAGTATAAGTAAATATAAAGTTCAAAAAGTTTGATGAAATTTATTAAATGAATTTTTAAAGTTTAATTCGCAAAATCAAGAAATCTTAAACCTTTCAACTGACCGAGAAGTCTAAAAGCTTGTAATAGAGATTGAGAGCATTGACTTAACGAAACATAACATAAATAAGTTAAACATTTTTTTAAACTAATTATTAAAAAAAAACAAATATCTTCAGCGACTAGTATGATTATATTATTTTTCCGAGTAAGATTTAATCACTGTTATTAATCGATATATAAATTACACATATAATTATATATATTTATTTTTTTAGGCTAATACATAGTATTTTGAATGTCCGATTTTTATCTAAGCTTCCAATTAAAATTATTATGAACGCTTGCTCACTCCGCAATTTATTTTGGAAAAATAGCACATATTTTTCAATTATCTGACTAGCCGGATATCACAAACGCGGATTTAAAATTACAAGGTATCCTACTGTAACCGATTAAATATCTCTGCTTTATCTTACAAAATTTATAATAATGGTTTATGATATAATATACATGTTACCGACTTTTAGAAAAAAATTCTTAAATGTAACTTATGATATGCTCTCATCTCAACCGCAAGAAATTTATTTCGTCTCTTGTATTATTGAAATATTACATTCAATATCGAGGTATTAATTATTTTTTTTCATTCTAAAAACAAATTTAAGTTCTACCCCCACTCAACCCACAATCTCCGGCTTAGGAGATTGTGGGTTCGAATCCTATGGGGTTAGAACTGTATCCATTAGGCCATAGGGGCTTATATTCACTATCAGAAACATGCATATTGTTTTTTTAAGTAATCATTATTATTTGTCTTAATGCTTAACTTACGTGTGAAATTTGTAAATTCGTTGTATTTTGTAACTTCGTTTATATATAAAGAAAATATAGGATTCGAAATAGAGCCTGACAGTGCTATTGCTTAAAATGACAAAAAAAAAGATATTGAAAAAATATTCATCTTTGCACCTCATCAAACTAGTTTTATCCAATTACAAAAGAAATCACATAAATTAAAATTAAAAAAAAATAATTAAATATATATATATATATATATATATATATATATATAAATTTTGATATTATTTTCGCTCTTAAATTTATTCAGTAAAAAATTTACCAAAATAACCTTACAATTGATTAAAAACTAAATGCGTCATGATTATTTCTTATTTTCCACATTTACTATTAAATATTTGACGTATTTTATTAAAATAATGTGATCGACAACACATTTTTAACCTTTTTAGAGATTTTTCTCCTTTTGAGGGCCGTACGATGGTCGAGTATCGAAAAATAATACATGAAAACGAGAGAGACGTGATATTGGAAACAAAGGAACATGTTATCGACAAAATAGAAATTTAAAGAACATTTATAGTCTATAAAATATTTTACAAAATAACATTTACAAAATGGAAATGATTAATTCCTAACAATTCTTAATATTTAAATACAAAATAAGTATCATATGGGAAAGTAAACCTTGATATTTAATAAATAGAAAAAAAATGTTGACCTGTCCAATTCAAAATATATAATTCTTTCCATGGATTCCAGCGCTGAGTGAATGTATTTTTAATATCTTAGTGTAGGCAAGAGACACCCTTTTCCAAATTACTTTCTTATAAACAGTAAATAAAATATAACAATGCCTCCAAAATAACAATTGAAACAATTTTAGAATTACCATATGGGAAAGTGGTTGAGTAGTGCTACCACTAATAACATTTTACATTGTCGATATTATAAAATGAAATTGTTTTTTTCATACAATTATATTAGATGATTTGATCTTACATTTCAGTGGTCATTACTATTAACGAACAGATAATAATGGACAGTAGTATAGATTCTAAATTTTAAGATTAACTTATTACTTATTTACTTTCCACTGAATGGGCATGCAAATTCAAACAATTGTTTTGTATCTAAATCCTAATATTTAAAAAGTCACATCTTAGTTTCAAAATTTATCTTTAGGATAAATTTTGAAACTAAGATGTGACTTTATTATTTTTTTTATTATAAATTATAGGAGACTAAAATTGTTACAATTTATTAAATGTAATATACGTGTACATAGTAAGACTTTAAAAACAAAATCTTACATAAATTGTTGTTAGTGCTCATGAAACTATTAATTAAGGCTTGTAGTTTGATTGTTTTACTGGTTTGTAGAATTACATCAAACAAAGAATAATTATAAACATAACATCAATAACTTAAAATGTAAATATCATAAATACATTTCTAATACATACATTTATACAAAACTCTTTTCTAAGTCTTGTCAGCCCTCTAGTGATTCTAATAACTTCTTTTTGTACCTATTTTATATGAAAAGAGAACATATTCATCGGAAGTAATTTTAGCGTTACTTAAATTGTGCTTCGAACAGATTTAATACTTAACTCTGCTTTGAACTCATTATGCAGGCGATTTAACCGAGCACGAGATTAACGCCATTAAAAATTTAGTCAATGCTTAAATAAGGTTCGAATATTAATGAGAGGAATTCTGAATTTACGCAGTGAATTAATATGTTATTCTGTTTATCCTGCTAAGTTTATATGACTCGTTTAAATATTAGACTAAAGAAGGAAATATTTGAGTTATTCTGATACACGCAGAATTTCTGAAGAAAGTTTAAGACTCTAAAAAGATCCCACTGAAGGTTTCAGATTTTGTGGGTCACTGGTAAATTTTCCTATTCTCAGTCCTCATGTTCTAGAAGCTATGTAATAAATATAATGAATACAATATATTGACAATAAATACAACATAAAACAGCACCACTTATAGACCCTAATTATCTTCAAATATTATAAAAAGATTAAAAATAGTATTTTATACTAAGATTTTTTATACTAATATTGGTAATAAATGAAACAAATAAAACACAAAGAAAGTTGCTCTTCAGATTATGTATATATATAACGATGGTTCGATTAGGTTCACAATTTTGACACTGCGAAACGGATAGTAATAAAATATTCCATAAAAGCACAAACTAAAATGATAGATACCAATCAAAATTAAAAGAATCTTATGAATTTCAGTAATCATTACTTATCATTACGTAGCCCTATTGTGATCCAGTTGACATCTTTACCTGAGTTAGTACCAAATACCAGAGACCATTAATATCAAACTTAAATGAGTCAATTTCTAAATCAAAGATTTTTAACTAACCAAAACTGATTACTGTTTAAATTAGTTTCCTTTTTAATCTCCCAGGATATGTGTTTTCTAACTATAGTATTGTACTTTATAGCTGATATACATGGTATTCAGTGATAATAGGCATAAGAGGAACACAACTGGCAATAATTTTTCCATCTAGGCAGAGGCCAAAAGAGTTTGGCAGTATTCTCTAAAATATTTAAAATTTTAGCAGAAATAAAGGCAGAAAATGTAACCTAATTTTTCAGCCAAGATATATTTATGGTTGGACAAAAAAAATCAGACTATACTTTTATGTGGATGTCTCTACATATTAATAATGATTCTACCTTTACAAATAGCCAGCGGTAAAAAAAATTGCAACCACTTATATTAAGTACCCGACTTTTTATTTTAACAAAGTTAATCTTTTTGCCATCAGAGATATCTTTTGGCTATTGACCGACATGTTTATATTTAAAAATAATTTTCTATTTTTTAGTTCATATCGTTAAAAAAGCATGTTTTCTGTTTAGTTTTTTTTAATCATAATTTTATTTTACGAGACATTTCTACTAAGGTAAGTTAAATATTCTTTATTAACTTTCATGAAAACCTGTATATTTTGCTGCAAATAAATCCTTTAAAATAACTTTTATAATTCCATTGTTAACATTTGATTTTTATTTCTGATTACAATTTTCTTCTTATTGATTTTATCTCTAAAAATATACACGTTTATTTTTCTACTTCACTCACTGTCATCACCAGTAGACTATTTCACGTGACATTATAACTATAATCCTTAATCGTCGATCATTAACACAGTGTCTGCATGTTTTTAAAGCCATAAGAAAAGTTCAATTACTAGTCCTATTTATAGTTTATTTATTTCTAAGTTTATGTGCATCAGTATATCTTAATAATGCCTTGGTATTTGTTTTAATTAGGCAAAAATTGAGTAAATTTTATCAGCATTTTTGGCGTATACACCATGTTGCATTTTATAATAAATTGCATAAAATTTATTATGATATTTTTATACATTATTTTTTACAACAATTTAGAAAAAAATAGAATCACGAAATCAGCCTTAGAATATATATATAGCCGTTATATTCAGGATAAAGTTAAGAAAATACGTGGAATATTTTCTTAAGATTTATTAAATGTAAAAAATAGCAAGAATTCGAAACATAAATAAAGGCTGAAGTAGCAAAAACGCAATGAAAAATGTAATCCAGGCAAAGTAAGCTTTGCAATAATCTATTAGGTTCCAAATAGTTTGTTATTGAATATAGTTCTCGCCTCGATATAATGTTCCAAACTTTTTTCCCAGTAAAATTCTCGCGTATAATAAGAGTACTAATCAATTATCTACATGTCATCATATGTGTTATATTATTTTCAACTTATTGAGCATAACAGCTTACTTCAGACCTTAGCAGCTTCCATAACATGGTTCCTATAGCTTTCTCTGCCCAAAGCCGCCTTTTTTTCATTATTTTCTTCTTAAGGTGACCCACCATCAATTTGGAAGTTTACTTAAAGCTGGGTGCTTTATATCTGTTTTAAAGTTGAGGTTTTGACCGGAAATGAGTTTCTCCACAGGTGGTCTAGCCATTTGATTGAGTTAGCTGCGGATGGTTTTTGGTGATTTGTGGAAAGTTTAATCTGGATCGCTACTGTCCATTAACTTGCATTGGCCAATTTTTTTTATAGAATTTTCTTTTAAACCTATCCAGTGAGTGTTGGGTATCTTTGTTGATATTCCACACTTCACTGCCATGGAATAGAATTGGCTGAATGACTGTTCCATACATTCGAAATTACATTTTTTGTTTTCTCAGTCCAGAGAAGTATTTGTTAACCATAAACTATCGCATATACTGCGAGTATACGATATGTCAGTAAATAGGATTTTAGTAGAATATAGAACATATTTGATGTTAAAAATATGTGTTTTACTAGATTTTCTCTATTGCACGTCTCATAATATTGAAATTTAGCGAGAAGATGTAAAAAAAAGGGAGAAAATTTCATCCGTATTTAAAGACGCCTTGATAGGATGCAAATGTCTACACCCTAATTAAATACAAACACAGCTTAAATAAGTTCAAACAACTGTTGGAAATTTAAGACTGGATAAAAGTAAATAGATACTGAATATCTAAGTTATGTAAATATTAGAATAGTAGAATCGTTAAATATCATTTAGCTTTCAATAATATTCTTTTTTAAAACAAATTAACGCTTGTATATTTCGAAACTTTGCTAGGAAGGGAATTTTGTATAATTCTATATTTTCTGAAAACAGGTTTAATTACGTCTAGAATTCATTATAAGAACAAATAAATTAATGAATTATTTGTTAAATTATTTAATGAGTTATTTAGTTGCGAAACGAATTAAATAATTAATCACAGAGTAATGAAGTTTGAAAACGCCTCAAGCGTTCTTGGAACCTTTCTATCATTAATAGTATTCAATTATAATTGATTCAATCATTACAACAGGCTAATCATAATTTAAACTATTTAGGGCAACCAATTTTCTACTAGTTCATTTTACTTTTCTTGAAATTCTCAGAAAGGATAGAAATTCGGGTAATTTTTTCATAAGCTCAGAAATGTTTATTTTGTTTTCTCGTTATCTAATTAATTTAATTGTTGAAGTCAAGATGAAAGGTTACCTTCGTATTTGTCAATATTTTCATATATGTAATAAATATTTGATACTTAAACTACCGAACTACTTAAATAATTTCAATGTCTCGTAAGATTCCTTTGACACGTACTGATGCAAAATCTCTAAAGTTAGACTGACATATTTCTAATTTGAATGTTTAGAATATGAGTCTTTAATAGGGAGCAATTTTTTTCAACCATTAAAAAATGAGAAAATAACACTACGCTTACGAAAAATAAACGAAACACGCTTTACTTTAGTTTTAATTTCCCAATCGATACTCCCACTATGTCCTTGGTACTTGAACGACATGAGTTACAAAGAGAAAAAGAAATAATTTTATATTACGTTCATACAAAAAATCTATATGCCAATAGTTTCATGCATTATTATCGGAGTGTTCAGCCAAGAACGTCGTCATTTAGAATAAAATTATACTGAAATTTACTGCTTTCTCAAGATACTTGTTTGACTGTATTTCCACCGTTCACAAATTACGTGTCTAAGTAATAGAGGAGATACTGACAACCTGTATAACGTACTTCATAGAAATATACACCTCAGAACACGAAAGAGGACCGTAACACGAAAGAGACACTACTAAAGTGTAATATGCCATTCTATAATCGATATATTCTTACAGCTATTGATGGAAAATTATTTAAATAATTGAATATTTTCTTTTATATTTACGTGGTCAAAATTACAAATGCGAATATTAAAATGCTTGAAAGCAAATATAATGCTATGAAAATGAAACCATGTAACAATGTACGTGCAGAATAAGCGAATATGAAAGCATAAAAATTGAAGAAATATTGAAATAGTTTGGTGATATTAAAGATACGTAAAGTGAAATATTAAATATGTACAAATATGTGAGAAGTAAAATATGATATAAAATATTAATTAATGTTGAGGAATATTTACGTAAAAGCAATAAAACATTGCTTAAAATGTTTAAAAGATAAGTAACAACAAATGTACCGAAAACTTAGCGTTGCGAAAATGACCCAACTATGGACTCAATTTGAATCTCTGGAACCAACATATTTATATCGTGCCTCATCGTTACTGCATAGCAAATTAAACCTAATAAAATATTGATGATATCACCTGAAATATTTGCAAAACTCGGTGATTAGTCACTAACAATAGCACATTTATGATTCTGGAAATCTTACGTAACAGAATTAATATAGGCATAAAGAAACTTAAAAAAAGAAGGACTTGTAATTACGTTTTGATACATTTTTCGGTTAGACAAATTATATAGAATTATTCTTACAAAGTAGTCGCATTCAATATCAATCGTAAGTTAGTCCCCTCTATGAACTTTTCTCACATATGTCGAAAGTCGTAAACAATCGGAAAAATACGAAGTAAATAAAAATTGGAAATGAAGTGAAATTCCTTCAGATAAGTAAATATAAATGGTGAATTTAATAACTTGTCACGCATGTCTTGAGCAATAAAAGTTTCTACTTCTTTCAGCTGCTAAACCTACAGCCTATTCATGTTAGGCACCGGAAATAGACGGCGCATTATTATTTATGTTCACAATCGCTCGCGTTATTTCGTTATTTATGGAAAAACTTGACTTAAAATTTGTTCTTATCTATTTACATTTATGAGAGTGTACTTGTAAATATACAACGGCACATCCAGTATAAAAAAATAATTATTACCGAGGTTTATTACCTCCCAAATAATTTTAAGGGCGAAAAAGTGCAATGATATGATATTATAGCATACGTATGATATTATAGCATATTATAGTATCCCTTTGTGCATAGTGACAAACTAGAGGGAATTATACCTATTAACATATTGCTAGTGCGTGTACTAAACGTGATTATTAATGATTACTTCATATGTATTGGTCATATGGTTAAGTGAAAATCTTGTTATAACAGATTAAAAAGAAATAACTGAGTAAAAAATATACTGAAAATAAACTTTCGAAAATCTGAAAACTTATAATTATTTTGTAAAAATGGCACATGGTACATTGAAACCTGATATTCTTTTATCGTATTGAACTTTTTGCCTATTATTTACAAGTCATATTACTACATGTATAGCAGCGGTTATAATCTCATTTGTTAACAGAAAAGTAATCCACAATTAAATGCTACCTTTCCTATTAGCCCATCTGAAGATGTTGTAACACAACGAAAAATAGGTCGTGGTAAAGAGCTTGAAGAAATTAGAAATAAGACTACACCACGTAGTTTTATTTAATTGTGAGAAATGAGTTTCTACAAAATTAGCCCCAAATATATTCAATATTTGAAAAAAGTAATCATAAGATTTATATTTTAAGGCATAACATCACTGCAAATGTAATGTAAGGTAATTTCTATACTCTAAAAAACGAGTACATACATAAAGAGCAAACTAAACTATTGGGGATTCTTCTTTAGGAGCTTCTATGATATTTTTGTTATTTATCCACAGAAAAATCACGTAGCGCTGTCTGTTAATAATGACTTAAATTTAAGTCTCATTGCGTAAACTGTCCAAATTATATCATTGAAATGTTCAAATTATATCATTGAAATGTTCAAATTATATCATTGTCGCAGCCGCAACACATATTTCTATCGATGTTTCATATATTTTGTAAACACGAAAATTATAAACAATTGAAATCTGTAACAATACTACGATTTTTAGTAGGATGCCCAAACTTTTAATTTAGGAGTTTATAGATTCAACAAAATTAGTCATACGTGTATATAATTTCCCAAACTAGAAATAGTATATTTCATGAAAAAAAATTAAAAATTACTATATAAATTTTTAAGGACATTGGTAGGTATACAACCCTATCTTCAAAATTAAAGAAAAAAAAATAAAATAAATTCTAAAATCAAAAAGCGAAGATAAATACGAATAGTTTATCAAATTGTACGTGGCCTTACAAGAAATCCACGGTAAATCATGAAAAGTTGTAACAAGTTTATGAAAGTTCGAGAAACATGTTTTACGGTTTTCTTTTTGACAAGTTCAAAATTTATCTATAAATATCTACTAAAGAGCTACTTTTATCTGTACGATGTAAATAATTGCTTCTAAATAACTATCTATCTTACTTTGATGATCTATTATTTAATTCGATGTAAAAACAATTGCTTAGAGTTTTGATTACTTTTATAATTAAATAAATATTTAAATAGTGTATTTCTGGGAAGTTTTTTGTGTCATCAGTGTGAGTCTATTTTTGGAGGGATCTTCAAGAAGTGATACATACGTTCATGTGAACATATCGATGATGAGTAGATCAAGCACGGTCATTTATTCTGTTCTGATATATGTCTAAAATTGTTTTGAAGTTATCAAACGAATATTAGAATCATATAAATTGCATGGAATGCAGGGATGCGTTCTAGTGCACACTTTGTCTTAAAAAAATTTAAGAATCACTGATAATAAATAAAAAATTAACCTTTTTAACATCTTTTCCTCTCTATGGTCTTCTAAGTTTATTATGCGTTCTGCAGAAGTGTACTGGAACATTCCATTTAAATATAATGCTAGAAAATGCCATATGCTTTCAACATTGAGATCCCATAATGTTAAGTGCTAGGATGCTATATCCTCACGGTTTAAAGCTTTACCTGGCTTTTAATTTTAATTTATTTTGTTCTTACTTTTTAAACGCCTTCTCGTTTTAAGTTTTCAAATATTTTTTAAAAATGATATATAATCTACTTAACTGTTTAAATATTATTAATACACTTCATATAAAAATCTCTACCAATTATTAAAACCCCACCGTTTTTTTTTCATTGATGTTTAGAGTAAAAAAATTCCTTGCAAACTCAACTTATCTTATCTAAATATAATTCTATAATATTAATACAGATGTTGAAAAAACTGTTACCATTTTAGTTTGCATTTTAAACATTGCATTTTTCACATTATAATATCTATAATTAGTCTTCAATATTGTTCACCTATTTTTAATAAAAACTTTATAGGTTATTTAATGGGTGAGATTAAGAAACGTATATGTAAGTTAAATAAATACGTAATTTGTTTTCATTATTTATGTAAACATGATGTAATTATTCCACTTGTTTACCGAGATAAATTTAATGGATTTTTTAAAACAAGATTCAGTCATTTCGATTGACTTCATGTTCATCTCTTACGTCTTTTTTCTTTTCTCCTTTCCAAGTAAGTATTCGATGATTTCCCCTTTTATTGTTTTTCTTTCACTCTTCTCTCATGGAATAGATAATTCGCTTTCAGATGAAATTGTTACTAACAATAAATACCATTATGTACAGATATTAATATCATTAATGATTTATTCTTTATTCGAGGAAAATATAACGTTTGTTATTTCTTTATATTCTTTATTTCAGGAAAAATATAATGTGTATTATTTCTTTATTCGAGGAAAAATATAATGTTTAAAATGTTTGTTGAAACGCGAGATATTGCACAAAGCGATCAATAAGACCGTCTTGAGAACTAGATTTTGTAAGGGGCACTGACATGAAAGGATGATTAATTGTAAATGAAAAGGGAAACTGTACTGCCACAACGTGTCACGTGGGTCATATATATACTTTACTAAAACGAATGATTCACTGAGTGGCGTACAGTGTGATTGAACTAATGGCTTTACGTTCAGATTCGACGTCAGCTCCCTTCAATACTCGTCAGGGATAACCTTCCCGGGACGACCTTCTTACTGATGATCGGGTAGCTTTACACTTATTTATTTTCAGATGAGAGGAAGGTTTCATGTAGCACATATGCTATGTATTGCGTAATATTATAATATATGGAAATACTTTTAATTTTAATCAAATATGTAATCTGGCTTTTCTATTTAAGGTATGTACATATTTATATATTTTTATCCCAATTGGTTGATATAGTATCAACCAATTGCGCTACATATATTTACTAAAAATAGCTTTCAAGTTGTTGAGCACATTTTGAAATTTTGGCAATATTTCATTATCGTCAAAAGTAAAGACTTTTTAGTTAATATTCATTATGTTTAATTAATTGTATATCTATCTTAAATAGTTTATTTATAACTTAAATCCTCACTTTTGTTATATACTTGTGTTCCATGACTAATAATTAAAATGAATTTCAGTCGTAATTGTGTATTAATTCTCGAGCAAAGCCATCGTTACAATGTTTCACTAATTCTTAAAATGTAGTTATTTAAAAATTATACATATTTTCTTTGATATAACTTGTATACTCATCGTTTTATTTTTTCACAACCCTCATTCACGTATGAGACACCTCTCATTAAGGCTCGTTTAATTTTTACGCATAACATGTGTTGGAAAATTTGAATATAATAAAATTAATTTCAAAGTAATTACACTGAATCGTATCTCTCTTAGTTTTTTTCACATTTTTTTTATCACTGTTCACTTAAATTACTTGATAGTAGTTATGTAGAATGGATAACTATTGCCATCTATGTCTGCTTTTGTCAACCTTTCTGGATTCGTGTAAGCTTAAGATAAATGAGAAAATTAATATATATATATATATATATATATATACACACACATATATATATATATATATATATATATATTTGTCGTGGGCATATTTTCTATATTTATTTCACCACGAAAGTATTTCCAGTAGAAAATATCTAAATATCTCTTTGCACATGTGTATGCATTCGTTGAATACGTTCATTCATTTTCATTGTAGTATTAAGTGAT
Organism: Druceiella hillmani; assembly: GCA_039881145.1. Lineage (NCBI taxonomy): Eukaryota > Metazoa > Arthropoda > Insecta > Lepidoptera > Hepialidae > Druceiella > Druceiella hillmani. The sequence continues at coordinate 18,702,528 of JAYKKI010000002.1, read as the reverse complement.
TCCAGACCCTAAAAATAGGCATTTATTACTAAGAAATATTATAGACTTTAAATGGTAATTTAACAACCATACACGAACACTTTTATTTTCAAATTCCATTTATTTACGACGACGGTTTTATCACATTTAGAAGTTTTCCAATCTTATCCCTAAACTCACGGAGAGTTCAGCAAAATAATACGTTCGCCTAATCATACTGAATATCTGCATTTAAGAAGGTGATCAAAAATAATGTAATCAAATATTATTATACCCTGCAGCCAAGGCAATTTCGGTTTATCACTTCCGTTACCTCATTGTTATATAAACTTCATTACATTCCATGGTTATTTTCCATTTCTGTTTACTTAGGTAAAGTTTTGCAATTGAAAATGGTAATGACACCTAATGAGAATAACTTTAATAACCATAAAAAAAAATTCCCATAAAAGAGCGAAGTCCAGGTTTCATGTTTTTTTGTAATTAAAGTTATTCATATCATTAAATTGTGCGGGATATATCCTTTTTATTTGATCATTTAATTTAATTTACGTAATTTAATGTACAGTATTGATACATGTAGACTTATTGCTACGTGAGAAATTTCTTACCGCCAATCAGAATAACAGTCAAACCCCGTTCGACGAGCGTCCGGGAATAGAACCGATTCCCTACGTTGCGCCGCGCCCTCAAAGGTCGTATAACTTGTGATCAACCAAATACTCCACGGTGAAGAGTTTTTAAATGTTTATAAGTCGTTATTTTAATTAATATCCCAAATGATAGATGATGTTAATGAAGCGGATACTCTATTTGCATTCTAAAATTCCTGTATCGCTATTAAAGATGAGTAATTATTGACAAAATTAGATTTATTATTCAGTATAACTACACCAAAATTTAATGTTTCTATGTAAAACGTTTTTGAGAAAAATGGCTGCGATAGACGAACAGCCAGACCTATGTGTTAGTGATTTTATTTTTTCCTTTTTTGGTGGGGAACCATAAAATGAAAAAGTACATAAAATACTTAATTCTCTATGATTCTGAATTATTTGGAAAGTTACTTAAGCATATACTTGAAAATTGAGTACATGGAAAAATAAATTCGCAGTGCATTATTTTACATATCAATTTAGATTTTGCAATTCCTGACGGTAAAATATAGATATGTACCTAAGGTTTATGTGTGGTTGTAAAACATTCTCTTTACAATTCCAAAATCTAAAGAAAAGAAAATTATAAATTGGAAGAAACTGTGATTTTCAACATAATTTATGTTTATGTGTATGCAATGTTCTCGCTGGATACTGTTACGATACAGGTGAAGATTTTTGTACGACACATTAAGTTCATTTTGAAAATTAGAATTTTGTCCCATTTTTATCAGAAATGGTAATACAACTAGAAAGTCAAATCTTTTCAGATATATTATGTATTTAAAAGTTTTTTCTGTCATACTTCAAGACATTATTTTAACCAATTTGTGCCAACTGCTAAATTTGCGGCAGAAAAATGATATGAACTGAGGTATTAGGTAGATAAAAAAATTTAGAGTTCATATTTTTTGTGAAAAAATTGTTGTCCTCATATAGGGACACTTTGCTCATTCGGTATGAAAACTTTCAAAACATAGCTTCCCGATAAAGTGTTTTTATACACTTTTATGCTGCCAACGTGCTTTGCTGTTACAAACAGTGTATCGCAGTCGTTTCGCTAAATTTGTGAAAAGCAATCTATGCCATCATACTGTAAAGTCGGTAGTCGAGAAGCTGGTGGACGTGAATTGGATCAATATCTTGTCGTAAGTAATGGCGTGCAATGTTACATCGAAACTGAAGTTGATCCATCTTCACGTCATTATGAAGCATGTGCAGATGTCAAGCATTGCCAATTGCTAAATAAAGCATATATGAATACTGCACCCACTATCATTTTTTGCCATGAATAGAAGTATGGCACAACGAAAAGGACCGATCACTTTGGTCGACTCCACCAATCCTTTTATTATAAGTTAAAATATTTGCGGTATATCAACATCCATTTCCTTCTTTTCTATTGGGCTTCGTTGTTAAACTTTACCTAATAGGAGTACATTATCATAGTGAATCCCATTGTAAGAACTTTATTGTCTACCTAGCGAAAATACAATAATTGATTAGCCTCTTCAACCGGTAGTCAAAGTCAGACAATTCTTCTTCTTTATCTCCTTGACTAATATTAGAAGGCATTAGCTGGTTCTTTCCTTGCAAACTGTTCCAGGGATATGGTAGTTTAATTCTTCTAAATCCTGCAATGGGGCTAATTTCGTAAAAATTATTAAAGAACGCAATGTGGTTTCTAGGATTTGTGTTGATCTTTCCCAGCAGGGTGTTGTGTTGATCTTGCATCTAATGGCTGACTACTAATACTATCAGTTGTTTGCACTTTAACATTATGCCACTTTGCACCACATAATTTTTTTTATTTTAGCCTTCATAAACTCAGAGATGGAATAAGACAACATCATTTCTGAAAAAAATGAATTTCACTAAATACACATATAATGTCACATTTGCGTAACTGTTTCAACATGATAATATTATTATGAGAAAGAAAGGAATGCTAATCACTAAAATGTTACTAAGAATATTTAAAACAAATAAATATTTCGTACATCAACGGAAAGCATTACTATCGTATTTGATCAACAATTATGGTAAATATAGGTAACTTAGTATTTTGTTTTTTTATCCCTACTACCTATACACTTTTAACATTGATTTATTTGAAGTATTATTTAACAATCAATCGTGCACTCACAATGAGAGTATAATGATAGTTAGTAGAGAGAGTATAGTGATCCTTTGAATCAATAGTTATTAAAGTATGTAGTAAACTAAAAAAAATAATCGATTGTGAAAAATTTTTCTAAAATAGGCTTGGAAAAAATCCAGGGATCATTTTTTTCAAAATATTTTAACGGATTAAAAGAAATCTTTTAGATAAAAACTGCTTTGTATCACGTCTATTATATCAAAACATGCTTAAGAATCACTACTTTAATTGTCTTAATTATAATGTTGTTTATGGATCTACAATTTTAGGACACGATTTCACACAGTCGTATTTTGCTCAGTTTAAAATAATTACACCAAATTTCAAAGTTATTACTTTCATTTTTTAGTGTTAATAAGGATATTAATAGTTTAAAACACTAAAAATCTGCTGTTGTAAGGAGTCATTGAAACAAATAAAAAAAAAATGATGAGTTTATAATCAACCATTCAAACGTTCCATGCTGGCCTCCCTCGTATATTAGATCTTTCTGATTACAATATGTTATCAAAAGACTCATTAAGAACAATTCTAATTCTAATGAACTCAAGATAGATAAGTTCAATGTTAGTCATTGAGAAATTCTTATTATCACCTCCCAGCTCCGTCATCATATCAGCTCCATGGTATAATTGTCTTCTCATTAGAATTGAATAATTAGGTAAAGTTTCAAACTGAAACTAAAGCAAAAACTGGATGACTATGGACTTTATAGATTTCCTACATACTCGTACACACATAGTTACATATAATGGAAAACAGGACGTTACTTCTGAAAATATCTGAGCATATCAAGAAACTCTCTTGACTATTAAGAGAGTTTTCTTAATGATTTCCTAAAATAATGCTTGGAATCATCAGATACATGAATAAATTGTAAAAAAAATATAGCTGTAGCTACTCTCTTTTCGAATTTGGTTTAAAACGTAGTCTACACTGACAACGATGTCACGAAAATAGAAATCATAAAGTATTAAAGATAAAACTAGCATATTATTCTCACAATATTAATTAAAATTGTGAACAGAAATCCAAATTATTCTATACGCATTAAAATTTTACTACTAAATTTTTTTCTTCAATTTTTTTTCATTCGCCACTTATTTTTTTATTTTTAACATGGTTAGAAATGAAATTAGAAATAAACTCAGCCATGTCTTTTTTAATTAAACAATTTCTGAAGGTCCATAAACAAAAATAAATTGACTAAAGTCAAGAAAAAATTTGGAACAACTTATTTGAACATATACTTATTGTTGAGTTTTTGTGATCACCAAATACCCTAAACGATCGAACGATTAAAACTGCTGTTTTCAATAAGTGAAAAAATTAAATTTTCCACATATATGTGGAAAAATATAAACAAATTAGCTTAATAAAATTGTTAACCGTCTAATTATAGTATTTTTTAGTTTCTTTTTAAAGGTGAGGGGAAGAAATGTGTGAATGATAAAATAAGTGGGAATTTTTCAAATCTTGAACCAACCGTCAACTAAAAAGAGTCATAAGTATAGATATACAACATCAATATCGATGCATTAAATACACAAATTATTACTGAAAATCTTTTTGTAATAGCAACAGAAATAAACTATAATTTTTTTTTTGTAATTATCAAATTTGCCACGAAAATGCTTACGTCGCAATTACCATTAATCAGGGAGTTTCCAAAAAAATTGTAAAAGACAAATTATTAATTCCAAATTCTACTAAAATCAACCCCCATAACTAATTTCAACACTATGATTCGACTCTAATACTGCTTGACAAGTTATTTTTAAAGAAATTTCCATAAACCAACAAGACAGACAACTTTGTCGTTCAACCAGCTAAACCAGTATCACCCATATTATTTCATAAGCCAAATGTTGGAGTATTAAGATATTTCGATAGTATGAAGTTATTGCGGGTTATTCATTACTATTACGTAGCAAGACCAGGGAGAATGGGATTGTTAAACTGACATAGCTCAGTTTAACAATATCAATATTATAGCTGAAACAATTGCAGAGAAAACTGAGAATTTTTAAAACAAGCAAGAACTTTTTTTTATTTTCAAATGTGTATTCCATTTATAAACGTTTAAATCATATAAGGTGTCATAGATTTATTAATTAATAACAATAATGTCAATAACAGACATTATTATTACTAATTTAATATACGTTAACTAAGTTAACCAATAGCTGAATACTCGGGTGATGTTTGAATACAACTAATTTAATTGATCTGACACCCTAACTATTGTACTGATTGCAGAGAGTTTATACAACGTTGCGTTTATAAATTCGAAAGATTTGCTTTAATTATTTTGAATATTTAGATAAACCATGAGTAAATTATTTATCATAGAAAATAATTAAATGTGCAAACCATATAATCTCATTAAAAGTACCATATAGACGTTCGTGTATTCGACAATATTGTTATTTTTATACAGTATACAAATTTACATGTTCGTATAACATTATATTTTTAATTTTAATATATACCTTTTTATACATATAAAAAGGTATATATTAAAATTTGTGACAATTAAATGAAGAGCACAAAACTATTTCATTCCTTTATTAACAAATAGCCCATTTAGCTTATATTTTTAGCCTACGTACATGAGATAATTTTTGAAACCATGTGGGACGGATAATCAGTAAGTAAAACTATTGCGTGAATAAAAAAATACGTTTTATCTTTTTGCTGCGTGAACCAAAAAACTTGAAATAAATATTTAAAATAGTCCAAGGCTATAGGCCTCATTATGCGATATTAATTACAGCTTGATATCTCGAGCCGTTTCTAGGAAAAGGGCTTCAACAGACAGAAAAATGGACAACCAAGAGATACCTTCTTCATTTTGGGGGACCCTAAAAAGAAAAAAATATATACTACAAAACCGGTAAATAACTAGCTCACACTAAAACTTCAAGTTCATGTTTAATTATGTAGATTACCGACATATAAGAATCGAAACAAGCATGTTATCCTTTTATTATTCGAGTTATTCAGTATTTAATTTCAAAGGATTCACATAAGTGTCTTTCCCCACTTATGATCATGAGGCAATATATCAACTGCGCACTTTCTTAAGCTTTTGAGCTTTCACGTGGCGTGATGTGAGCTTAATATGAACATGTCACGATATTAAAGAGATACTTGTACTCAAAGACGTAGCCCATGGCGTAACTTGTAAACAAGTAAATTGGTATAAAATGAGAAAATATATTTAATGAATTAAAACTTACTTATCTGCTTATCATGATACCGACAGTACTTTCATGGTTACATATGGAAAACATTTGATTTAAAGATATTTAGACACACACACACACACATATATGTATATATATATATATATATATATATATATATATAAATAAATGTATATATATATATATATATATATATATATATATATAAATAAATGTATGTATATATATATATATATATATATATATATATATATATATATATATATATATATATACATATATATAAAGTTAGAAGATCATAAATTAAAGGAAATAAGTTTAATTGTGACTCAATGAATGAATGAGTGGTAAACCTGTGGCAATTGTCTGAGAATAATCAAGACGTAATGATACTCCCCACAAAATCAGTCAGGTCTTTTTTATCCTCAGTAAGATTTAATTATTTGCATATTATTAACATCATATTCATTAACTAGTCTCTACATCTTATTCTATTTAAATAATCTTATTTTTAAAGAATATGAACCTATAATTACGTAATTTCTATGAAAAAGAAAACCGAAGCAGAAATATAAGTCGAAACTGGTCAATTGCATATTAGATCACGCATAAAGTAGGGTTCCGTACAAGCCGAAAAAATTTTAAGAGATAGTTTTAATAATATGCCAGTAGTTGGAATTTACTAAAATTTTGGTTGAATAGTAAGAGAATAGCCATATTTCTCAAACAGGGCTTAAAACTGAGATTAATTGTAATCCTTTAAGTGTTTACCTACAAAATTTCATGCATATGGGTTTAAAACTGTGGAAATTGAATATGAGGCTGGGTCAAATTGTCATACCAATTATGAAAGGATTGGATCGAAGGTGGTTCGTCATCATTTAGTAATTACCAACCTATATCATTTATAAATTCAAATATCTCGCCTCCTATTAATTAGTGTTGCCTTGAATACATCTTTGGGGAATTTTTTAGTCCAAGTTATCTATATTTACACCGAAGATGATATTTGGGGTATTAGAAAAAAAGAAACAAAATTAGAGATTGCATTTTCTTATTTCAAGTCAACAGTAAATAAGTCGCAAGTAGAAAATGTATTTACATACACGACTGTTTACATTAATCATACAAGTTTCATTGTGTCTTACTTGGACTTTTTTACAGTTTAAAAAGCATGCGTTATTAGTTAAATGTTTGTCTATATATCATCACTTTTGAGTTATCTCGTCGAAACTATCAGTAACAAAATAGTATAGTAAATACATATCCAGTAGAAGTAAGTTGCTTTAGGGGACAGTCGACTTAGTCGAGGAGGATGTCGTTGGAAAAATGGGATCTTTATGTAATGGCTTCGTAAAGGAATTAATCAGTTCTTTTCGCTCTTGCGAAACTTAAAAGATCTGCCTATTTTTAGCGTATGTTGGAATAACTACTATGTTATCACTGAAAGTTTTCCTTACTAAGACTTTTCCATCAATAATATAACACTCCTTATTTAATAGGATTTCAAAACCTAATTTCCACTCTAAACCAACAACAGAGATTCATTATCTACCTACGTATTTCAGATCAATACGCGATATCTTCCTCATAGAATGACTTAAAAGAAATGTTATATTTACATGATATTTTTTTTGATAGCCTTAATATCTCCTGATTCTAAAGTTATATTAAGCAGTGGAATATATATATATATATATATATATATATATATATATATATATACACACATTTTTTATATATATATATGTATTTGGTGTATTATGTTGTTTTATAGAAGTGATGATGTTTTTCAGTTGTTTTGAAAATTTATTTTTCTATGTAGGTTTCCGTATAGCTAGTAATATCAGCTTACCATTTTCACCATTTCAATACCTCTTTCCACTGCTTAATATAACTTTAGAATCAGGAGATATTAAGGCTATCAAAAAAAATATCATGTAAATATAACATTTCTTTTAAGTCATTCTATGAGGAAGATATCGCGTATTGATCTGAAATACGTAGGTAGATAATGAATCTCTGTTGTTGGTTTAGAGTGGAAATTAGGTTTTGAAATCCTATTAAATAAGGAGTGTTATATTATTGATGGAAAAGTCTTAGTAAGGAAAACTTTCAGTGATAACATAGTAGTTATTCCAACATACGCTAAAAATAGGCAGATCTTTTAAGTTTCGCAAGAGCGAAAAGAACTGATTAATTCCTTTACGAAGCCATTACATAAAGATCCCATTTTTCCAACGACATCCTCCTCGACTAAGTCGACTGTCCCCTAAAGCAACTTACTTCTACTGGATATGTATTTACTATACTATTTTGTTACTGATAGTTTCGACGAGATAACTCAAAAGTGATGATATATAGACAAACATTTAACTAATAACGCATGCTTTTTAAACTGTAAAAAAGTCCAAGTAAGACACAATGAAACTTGTATGATTAATGTAAACAGTCGTGTATGTAAATACATTTTCTACTTGCGACTTATTTACTGTTGACTTGAAATAAGAAAATGCAATCTCTAATTTTGTTTCTTTTTTTCTAATACCCCAAATATCATCTTCGGTGTAAATATAGATAACTTGGACTAAAAAATTCCCCAAAGATGTATTCAAGGCAACACTAATTAATAGGAGGCGAGATATTTGAATTTATAAATGATATAGGTTGGTAATTACTAAATGATGACGAACCACCTTCGATCCAATCCTTTCATAATTGGTATGACAATTTGACCCAGCCTCATATTCAATTTCCACAGTTTTAAACCCATATGCATGAAATTTTGTAGGTAAACACTTAAAGGATTACAATTAATCTCAGTTTTAAGCCCTGTTTGAGAAATATGGCTATTCTCTTACTATTCAACCAAAATTTTAGTAAATTCCAACTACTGGCATATTATTAAAACTATCTCTTAAAATTTTTTCGGCTTGTACGGAACCCTACTTTATGCGTGATCTAATATGCAATTGACCAGTTTCGACTTATATTTCTGCTTCGGTTTTCTTTTTCATAGAAATTACGTAATTATAGGTTCATATTCTTTAAAAATAAGATTATTTAAATAGAATAAGATGTAGAGACTAGTTAATGAATATGATGTTAATAATATGCAAATAATTAAATCTTACTGAGGATAAAAAAGACCTGACTGATTTTTTGGGGAGTATCATTACGTCTTGATTATTCTCAGACAATTGCCACAGGTTTACCACTCATTCATTCATTGAGTCACAATTAAACTTATTTCCTTTAATTTATGATCTTCTAACTTTATATATATGTATATATATATATATATATATATATATATATATATACATACATTTATTTATATATATATATATATATATATATATATATACATTTATTTATATATATATATATATATATATATATACATATATGTGTGTGTGTGTGTGTCTAAATATCTTTAAATCAAATGTTTTCCATATGTAACCATGAAAGTACTGTCGGTATCATGATAAGCAGATAAGTAAGTTTTAATTCATTAAATATATTTTCTCATTTTATACCAATTTACTTGTTTACAAGTTACGCCATGGGCTACGTCTTTGAGTACAAGTATCTCTTTAATATCGTGACATGTTCATATTAAGCTCACATCACGCCACGTGAAAGCTCAAAAGCTTAAGAAAGTGCGCAGTTGATATATTGCCTCATGATCATAAGTGGGGAAAGACACTTATGTGAATCCTTTGAAATTAAATACTGAATAACTCGAATAATAAAAGGATAACATGCTTGTTTCGATTCTTATATGTCGGTAATCTACATAATTAAACATGAACTTGAAGTTTTAGTGTGAGCTAGTTATTTACCGGTTTTGTAGTATATATTTTTTTCTTTTTAGGGTCCCCCAAAATGAAGAAGGTATCTCTTGGTTGTCCATTTTTCTGTCTGTTGAAGCCCTTTTCCTAGAAACGGCTCGAGATATCAAGCTGTAATTAATATCGCATAATGAGGCCTATAGCCTTGGACTATTTTAAATATTTATTTCAAGTTTTTTGGTTCACGCAGCAAAAAGATAAAACGTATTTTTTTATTCACGCAATAGTTTTACTTACTGATTATCCGTCCCACATGGTTTCAAAAATTATCTCATGTACGTAGGCTAAAAATATAAGCTAAATGGGCTATTTGTTAATAAAGGAATGAAATAGTTTTGTGCTCTTCATTTAATTGTCACAAATTTTAATATATACCTTTTTATATGTATAAAAAGGTATATATTAAAATTAAAAATATAATGTTATACGAACATGTAAATTTGTATACTGTATAAAAATAACAATATCGTCGAATACACGAACGTCTATATGGTACTTTTAATGAGATTATATGGTTTGCACATTTAATTATTTTCTATGATAAATAATTTACTCATGGTTTATCTAAATATTCAAAATAATTAAAGCAAATCTTTCGAATTTATAAACGCAACGTTGTATAACCTCTCTGCAATCAGTACAATAGTTAGGGTGTCAGATCAATTAAATTAGTTGTATTCAAACATCACCCGAGTATTCAGCTATTGGTTAACTTAGTTAACGTATATTAAATTAGTAATAATAATGTCTGTTATTGACATTATTGTTATTAATTAATAAATCTATGACACCTTATATGATTTAAACGTTTATAAATGGAATACACATTTGAAAATAAAAAAAAGTTCTTGCTTGTTTTAAAAATTCTCAGTTTTCTCTGCAATTGTTTCAGCTATAATATTGATATTGTTAAACTGAGCTATGTCAGTTTAACAATCCCATTCTCCCTGGTCTTGCTACGTAATAGTAATGAATAACCCGCAATAACTTCATACTATCGAAATATCTTAATACTCCAACATTTGGCTTATGAAATAATATGGGTGATACTGGTTTAACCTAATCCTAATTTCCACTCTAAACCAACAACAGAGATTCATTATCTACCTACGTATTTCAGATCAATACGCGATATCTTCCTCATAGAATGACTTAAAAGAAATGTTATATTTACATGATATTTTTTTTGATAGCCTTAATATCTCCTGATTCTAAAGTTATATTAAGCAGTGGAAAGAGGTATTGAAATGGTGAAAATGGTAAGCTGATATTACTAGCTATACGGAAACCTACATAGAAAAATAAATTTTCAAAACAACTGAAAAACATCATCACTTCTATAAAACAACATAATACACCAAATACATATATATATATAAAAAATGTGTGTATATATATATATAGATATAGATATATATATATATATATATATATATATATTATATATATATATATATATATATATATATATATATTACATATATTTGGAACAAAATAAGTGTATAAATATTTATTCAGTTAGTTCATTCATAAAGGCCTTTATTTTAATTCGTAGACACATGCTAGCATGATTTTTTAAGAATCTAAATATACGGGATAAATCAAGCCAAGTAAGCATAGTCGCAGCTTAAGTTGACTTCCATGTTTCCACAAAAACATATTTTGTGGAAAGACGGCAAAAATGTAGACGTTTATAAATATTACTGGTCGTGCTTTGCAACGTAAGCTGTCCATTACAGGATCCGTAAGAAATTATTAACGTGGTCTCGGCAAGATTTCAAAACACCAGAACGAGCAACGGTTGTGAAAAGAATATCATTCCGCACGTATAAGGCACTTTCTTAATATCACTTTTATGTCTACGTCCATTTATCTGGTGTGATACATTTTCCAGTTTTTGCGATATTTAATATTTAAAATAATTATTTTATGATTAATTTAAAAATATATTATAATAAAAATATTGTGCATGTCAGCTCCGACTTACCACTGGAGTTTACTCCTTAATTTTACGATTTTCTTGAAATGTCTATAATCAATATCATCTATCAATATATCTCTTTCTGTTAAGGCAGCGTTCGTTGAATTGCGTTGCAAAATTGAAAATTTCATTTTAACTGGATAATATACCATACTGAAGGTTCTTTCTAAATATTGGCAAAAGAATTTTTGAAATCGGGTAAGTAGTTTCGGAGATTATCTCATACATCCAAACTTACAAAATTTAACGTTTTTATAATATAGGAATTTTTCTAATGGGATAATATATGACCTATGGTCCTTTCTAAATATGGGCGAAAGAATTTTTGAAATCGGATGAGTAATTTCGGAGATTCCACATCTAAATTTCCTTCTACATCTAAATTTATAAAATTTAACTTTTTTATAATATATGAATGTTTTTGACGGGATAATATATCACCTACGTCCATCTAGAAGGTCCTTTCTAAATATTAGTGAAATAATTTTTGAAATCGGATGAGTAGTTTCGGAGACGTTAACGCTCTGAACTTTTGATTTTACTCCTCATAAAATTTCATACAGGGCGCTATGTATGAAAATCAATTCGTAAGGAGTAAACTCTAATAACTAATGATTATATTTAAAATTAGATCATAAAAAACTAAAAACTAAGAATTTTTTCTTTATCATCAAAAATCAAGCGAATAGTTTCTGTTGAATAATAATTTCTTAGCAAAAATCTGTTAAATGATTAATTATAAAATATTATTATAAATATTATAATTAATTCATAAAAATTATTTATAAATATTATAATTAATTTATAAAATATTATAAGATTATTTTTAAGTCTTAAATATACACTTAATCTTATGAGAAATTATCTTTATTTAAATAAATATTGTCAAAGATATTTGATTGATTGATTACTTTATTTCTCATTCAGATGAAAATATGACCAGAAATAGTTTATTAGTAGGTTTCAAAATCAACATTCCCGTAGAATTGACAACAGAATTACGTTTTTTCTCCCATTTCTCAATCAATGACAATAAGATAATTAATGTTTAGGTATTTTACATCCATATAAAGTAATTTTATAATTTTGAATACTAAATGCTACAATTTTTTGTTAACTTAACACCGGTTCCACAGGACTATAGGGTAAAAGTAGAAAAAGCTGGTAGTACGTAAGTAGTTTCCATTATGAATCGAATTTCACATTTATTTGTACTTTCATCAAAATTATGAAAATATTGCATTAGCACCAAGGAGAGAGGAAAGAAAGGTTTTATAAAAGGAAAAGCTGGTGAAATAGCAAGAAGAACGTCAAAGTGTATGTGTATGTATGCATGTACGTATTTACGTGGGTATGTGTACATTCCAAGGCTTATAAAATATGAAGAGAGCATTTGATTGACTACGATTTTTTTTATTTGCTCAGCATAACGAATAAAATTATAAGTTTCCCAGTCAGTAAATCCGTTCCACCGCTGAGTTACGCCACCAAAATTTTTAAATCTATGTTCTACTATAACTAAAGATATCTAATTGGATTAGAAACAGAAAATTCTATTCCATTTCTTATTGGGCCACAAATGGTACCTATTTATAGTTTTTAGTTATTATCGGAAAAATATTTCTGGAGGTAAACGCAAATACTGAATTGTTCTTTCCGTAATCTATTAATTTAATGTAATTTCTATGGTTACATTTTCAGGCAACTCAGATTCGGAATGTTAATTTTTTTGTTACACATTGGATTAGTTTGCTTTTCATAATGCGAAATCATACAAATTTATTTGTAAATGAGCTTACTTGATTTAGCATTAATTTAACATATAAAATTGTAGGACATTTTTGTTAGTATGATTCAACTATTGCCTCATTTTGATGAAGATTTTGCTAGCGGAATGCCTATATTAGAACTTTAACAATACAAGTAACACAATGATAATATTTTCCAATCAGATTATCATAGCATAGATAAAGCACTGTAAGTAAGCCGATCCGTTGACGACATAACTACGAGCGACTCACAGCAAATGCTTGATAGACATTGGCACATTGACGAAGAAGAGAAAACCTTATCGACGATTTTGAACTTTTGTCTTCTAGTAAACCAAAATGTTAATTGATATTTTTAGTATAATTTATTTTTTAAAACTTCTAGCTATTAAAAATACAAACCAACTCTATAAGAGACTCTTGTCAATTTCACTTCATCACATAAATGCATATTTTGTGAATCTTATGAAAATTCAACTACAAAATACTTTCAAAACCACCTATTCTATTATATATTATTGGTTCTTTATTATATTCTTGGTCACAGATCATTGGTCTATAATTTTAAGCACAGATTACAACTCAAATGAATATCCCACACACAAATATCTTCTGTACCGCATACAAATATCTTCTGTCAGAAAAGTTATTACGCATAAAGCTCGCTATTTGTTAGCAGAAGCGTCATTTTATCGCGTCAAGCAAATGTAACAGGTTGAGAAAATGTAATCTTGACTTAAATATTCTCCCAGATTTCTCCATAAACTTGTCGTACGCCAAAACGTTGACTTTTGCCGTCTTCGCTTCACGCTACGAAAAGGCTGAAACATATATCAGTAAATAAAATATATAAGAAGTACTTTGTAACGTGAGCTGTGTCTGTGACAGGGTCCATATGAGATTATTATTATGGTTTTGAAACGTGTTCAATACTTCGCAGCGAGCAACGATTGTAAAAAGAAATTACATCTTTTACGTGTAAGATACTTTATTGATATTACGTAATATCAATATAGTATCTTATACGTAAAAGACGTATATGTTTCGATTTAATATATGCGATACGTTATTCTGTTGTAAAATAAAACTTATAGACAGATAATAATTTCTTTAGGGTTTAATATTGAAGCAAATACTCTAATCATTTCGTTCCAAAGTTTAAAAAAAATGGTTAATTTTATATTAAATTTAACCTAACCTAATTTTGAGAGTTTCGTTTTTAATTATCGCCAAAAACCAAGTAAGTAAATTATTTTGCGTATCGGTTTCTAATTAAAAATATGTTATTAACAATTAACTGTTAAATTATGTATCCTTATAAAATAATTTCGCATAACTTTTGACAAACAGTATATTTATATCTTTAATACTTAAAAATAGCCTGTTTTTTTGTTTCTTTTATCAATTACTTAAACATAG